>JBBIWI010000026.1:0-1200000 GCA_038048805.1 Hipparchia sbordonii | reverse complement strand
GTAAGATCTCATCATAACTTACAAAACGAGCCCAAACTCGATATAACTAGCTGCAGCCGTCTAGAAGATCCAGAAGTAGTCTTCGAAGTATACCATCAGGTCACTCCAACAAGTCCAGTGGTAAGATCTCATCATAACTTACAAAACGAGCCCAAACTCGATATAACTAGCTGTAAAGATCTAGGAGTTCCAATAGAAGTCTTCGAGGTATACCACCAAGTCACTCCAACAATTCCAGTGGTAAGATCTTATCATTACTTACAAAACGAGCCCAAACTCGATATAACTAGCTGTAGCCGTCTAGAAGATCCAGTAGTAGTCTTTGAAGTATACCATCAGGTCACTCCAACAAGTCCAGTGGTAAGATCTCATCATAACTTACAAAACGAGCCCAAACTCGATATAACTAGCTGTAAAGATCGAGGAGTTCCAATAGAAGTCTTCGAGGTATACCACCAAGTCACTCCAACAAGTCCAGTGGTAAGATCTCATCATTACTTACAAAACGAGCCCAAACTCGATATAACTAGCTGTAGCTGTCTAGAAGATCCAGTAGTAGTCTTCGAAGTATACCATCAGGTCACTTCAATAAGGCCAGTGGTAAGATCTCATCATAACTTACAAAACGAGCCCAAACTCAATACAACTTACTCTAAAGATCTAGGAGTTCCAATAGAAGTTTTCGAGGTATACATGCAGGTCAGTACTACATTCGGGGAATGTAACTTTGCAAGAAATTTCGAAATTCTATCAAATAATAAAATAATGCTATTATATTGAAGGTACCATAGGTACCTAGTACTTAGTTTCTTCTTTTCAAAATATATTATCAATTTGGTTTGCTCAACTTAGATTTAGAATTAAACTTAGACTTAGACTAAGTCTGAGTTCAAATCTAAGCCTAAGTCTAACACTAAGACAGTCTTAGACTAAGACTAAGTCTAAGTCTTAGTCTTAGTCTTAGTGTTAGACTTAGGCTTAGACTTAAAGAGACTTAGTCTTAGTCTAATGCATTTCCCAGTGGCTTAAAAAAGTCTAAATCGAAGTCTAAGACTAAGACTAAATCTAAGTCTAACTTAGTGTACAGCAAGTCCGGACGAAAATAAAAAATAAAAAAATAAAACATAAACAATTTATATCCAAGTATCAAAACAAGTTAATTCACTCATTTTTAACGCAGCTTGCCCGCGCCTGTGTGTGCGTGTGAACGGTGCATGTGTAGAAGTGCGTTTTTATACCTACTCTTTGCGAAATCCCGTCCTTAAGGAATATAGTCTTTGTACAGTGCACATTTTCAATTCCATTACTGGTATTGAAATAAGAAGAAAAAGTCTAGGACCCAGGTATTAGCTAATACCGGGATCCCGGTATTGGAAGGCCTGAATACCGGTATTGAAAAAGTCCGGGATCCCGGTATTGGCCAATACCGGGATCCCGGTATTGGAAGCCCTAGCTACGATGCCACGGACAGACACATACAGACCAGTTATCTATATATATAAAATTCAAAGTCCTGACTGACTGAGATATCAACGTACAGCCTAAACTACTGAAGTTAGAAACTTGAAATTTTTACAGTTGGTTCCTTTTATGACGTAGGCGCACACTAAGAAAGGATTATTGGAAATTCCACCCCTAAGGGGTTTAAATAGGGGATGGAAGTTTATATGAAACTCCGTCATTTTTCAAGCTGTTTCCATCAAAGTTGGTATTTGAGCTTTCAGTTAAAAATAAAGAAGTACGTGTTATTTTTATTTTATTATTTATTTATTTATTTATTACCATTTACAAAGTTATACACATTTACATGATAATGCACATCGAAAAAACAGTTTTTGAAAATTCCACCCCAAAATCTAATTCCACGCGTTTAACATATAACACCCCGTGTTTTTGGGTCGCGGGGTTAAAAAATCTCAAAATAAGAACAATAAACAAGAATAAAATTTATAAACTTTAACAGTCATCATCATTTGCCTATTTTAGGTATAGTTTAAGAATTAGATAAGTTTTTTTAGATTACTAAAATTTTAGTGTGTGTTTTCCTTACTAACAAATATGATCTCATGGTCGAATTAAATGATTTTTATTTATTTATTTATTTATCAGCGGTAAATACGTGCGTAAACAATTCGATTCGTGTTTGCCCCATCTTTGCTCGGCTTCTAAATTTCGTACCGAGATGTTGAATAGCCTATAACCTTCTTCAAGAATTGGGCTATCAAATACCATATATAGTATATATAGTTATAGCTATAGTTCCAGAGATTAGCGCGTTCAAACAAACAAACTCTTGCACTTTATTATATTAGTATAGATATACGAGTAGATACATTGGAAAATTTTTTCATCGTTACATTGGAAAGTGGAGGTGATGTCGCGGGCTGTGGGGATGTACTCGTTCCAACTGAAATCTCATTTGAAAGCACCATCTGAAATTATTTAATAATCATACATAGTTAACAAGAAAAAAAAAATCTAAATACCACTTAACACTACAAAAACCAAATTAAAAGCTGCTAAATTTTTAGTACTTAAATATAAAAAAAAAACATTTGCAGTAATATCAAAAATAAATAAAAAAATAAATTAATTAAAACTACTACTAATTATATTTACTTAACTAGTTTTGTAAATAAATAAAGGTGGATTTAATCCATTTTTAAATGCTTATGCAAATATTTTTAAACTAGCGGCCCGCTCCGGTTTCGCACGTGTATAAAATATATAGCCTATGTCATTCACTGTTAATGGATCTTATTATACATATAAACCTTCCTCTTCAATCACTCTATCTATTAAAAAAAAACCGCATCAAAATCCGTTGCGTAGTTTTAAAGATTTAAGCGTACATAGGGACAGAGGAAGCAACTTTGTTTTATACTATGTAGTGATACTTATGCAAATACTTACAGTACAAGTGGGTATAGCGATTTTTTTAAGCATTCTAAATCCCTTCTTGGAAAAATAAAGGTCCTCATCTCTAAAATGAACGGAACATACTTTCGAGTTTTTGCTTGGCATCCAGTCATTCTCTTGTCTCTCTAAACGAACAGCTTTTACCCATCGTTCTCTACGACAAGGGTTTTGTGGAAATCTAAAAAAAAAAACAAATAAGAAAAGCATATTTGTCACTTTATAAAAGACTAGCTTTTGCTCGCGGCTTTGCTCACGTTAAGTTCGATTTTTCAAATTCCTATTTTACCCCCTTAGGGGTTGAATTTTCAAAAATCCTTCCTTATTGTGCGCCTACGTCATAAAAGGAACCAACTGTAAAAATTTCAAGTTTCTAACTTCAGTAGTTTAGGCTGTGCGTTGATATCTCAGTCAGTGGCATCGATGTATAATAAACCATAGATGACGCATTTCAAACAAATTGTCTTTCGAAATTGGTACCAATTAAACAATAAACGCACGCCACTTTAAAAAAGGAATTTGAGTCGCAATAGGCACATCATTGGTTCTGCTAGCTGTAGTACGACACGGGCAGCCGTGATTGGCCGTCAGTGACGCAGTGCCGCGGCTGCGCAGGACTAACCACAGGACTAATAGTTAGGGAGCTGGCGAGCAAAATTTCTATATGATCAGCACAAATGGCAGACGTTATTAATAGTGATAATTATACCCTAAGAAACATCAAGAACCTCGTCTGCCACCATGGTGGCGTTGCGTTGTTAATTTACAGCGTTTCAAAAATGTTGAAAAAAAAGGTGGGTGATATTATATGCACATGTCTGCCTCTGGGGCTGATGATCATAGTCATCCTGTAAACACAAAAATTCGTAGAGGCAGACATCCAGGGCTCTGACTTTTGTAGTTTTCAATTTTTTAAGTTTTTTTTATGATTGAAAAAACTCTATATGAAGTGCACACTTGGCAGATTGAAATTGTTCGATTAATAACAATGAGAAGGACCACGGAAAAATAGTCTGCCAGCATGTTGTTTCTGCGTTCGCTATTGACAGCGTTTCAAAAATGTAAAAAATAAAAAAAGTGCTATATTAAGCGCACATGTCTGCCTCTTGGATTGATGTTTGAATTTATCATGAAAACCAAGAAACTCGATGAGGCAGACGTTCAGGCCTCTGATATTTCAAAGGCAGACCATTTGAATTTTTTTTTTCAACCCGACGCTCGCGCCAAGCTAGAAGTACAAAATTCAATTTTAAACACGCGTCAGAAATATTCGGCTTCTACCTGTTAACCACGTCTCCGCAGGTATGAAATTTCTGCACAGTTCCTTTCGTAGTGTCTCGCTTTTATTTGGGGATATGAGTGAGAACGTTATACCTAACTCAGTTCCGACCTTTTCCGTATTGTGTACTTGAATGTATATGGTGTATATCTATATATACTGCTAATCTATATATGTTGCTACTGCTGTACAGCAGCAGAAGTGACGTAGACCATAAAGAATGACAATAATCCCATGCAATACCCGCTTCCCCTTGATTCCGTGAATTTCAAACAGTTATACACCTAAAAATCAGTGAGCAAAATGTCTGCCAAATGTTTTTTCGTATCCACGGAGTCATAATGAATCGAATGGGCGCAATGAGAACCGTGTGCAAATTACTTAGTAGAGCTTTTTTTTAAACATTTTTACAACTCCGCCCCATAATAATGCAGAGCCCTGAATGTCTGCCTCTTCGATTTTCTTCGTTTCCAAGCTGTTTGTGACCATGAATCCCAGAGGCATACATGTGCAAATGATTTAATATTCCCTTTTTTTTAAGCAACTTCAATCGGCTGTAACGCGAAAACGCAGCGACGTAGGACCTTAATTGACTGGACAAAATCAATTCGTAATGACGTAAACTACAATCTACCTCGATGTGAAACTTGTGCAAATCATATACCTAAATGCTCACCAGCTCCCTAACTATACAACTAATACTAAGACAATATAATATGTAATTGTAATTATTTAGGTTTCACTAAAGTTATCGGTGTACTTACCTGTGAAAAGTGATTCCACTATCCCTGTGGTCATCCGAATGGTTTCGACACCATTTTACAACACATGAAGGCATTTTGAATGCTCAAAATCTATTTTTCTGGAATTTGTTTAGCCGCCCATTGACACGAATGTCACGAGTCAACTAAATTCGTTTGCGGTTCCGTTTATAAGGCCAGTCCCACCACGGTAAACTTTCGGTTACGCTGTTTTTGAGCAGTAGGAATGATTCCATTCGCTGCAGCCGACTTTTTCGAATCACAATAAATAACGTTTTATTTATTTATTTGTATGTATGAACTGTCAAGGATATTTTTAGACAGATTTAGTTTTAAATTTAGCCGAAATTGCCTAGTATTTTATGCATTTGAACATTTCTCTCACGTAATTAATTAAGATTTCTCTCTTCCTTTACAACTGTATGTATTTTTAATTATTTAAACAATAATTTTTTTTTTAATAATAAAGTTGAAATAATCTATAATTATATAAAAAGGCTTGTCCTGACTGACTGACTGACGATCAACGCACAGCCTAAACCACTGAAGTTAGAAACTTGAAATTTTGACAGTAGGTTCCTTTTATGACGTAGGCGAGCACTAAGAAAGGATTTTTCGAAATTCGCCCCCCAAGGGGGTAAAAAGGGGGGTTAAAGTTTGTATGAAACTCCGTCATTTTTCGAGTTATACTCATGAAATTCGGTATTTAGGCTTTAAATTGAAAACAAAAAAGTACGTGTTTCACAGTTTTTAAAAATTCTACCCCCTAAGGGGTTAAATAGGGGTTGAATGTTTGTATAATAGTCCTTCGTTCTTCAAGTTATTTTTCAAGTTACGTTTATGAAACTTGATATTTTGGCTCTTGATTAAAAATAAAGAATTACGTATTTTACATTTTTTTTAAATTCTCCCCCCAAGGGGGTAAAAAGGGGGGTTAAAGTTTGTATGAAACTCCGTCATTTTTCAAGCTATACCCATAAAATTCGGTATTTAGGCTTTAAATTGAAAACAAAAAAGTAAGTGTTTCACACTTTTAAAAAATTCTACCCCCTAAGGGGTTAAATAGGGGTTGAATGTTTTTATGATAGTCCTTCGTTCTTCAAGTTATTTTTCAAGTTATGTTTATGAAACTTGATATTTTGGCTCTTGATCAAAAATAAAGAATTACGTATTTTACATATTTCGAAAATTCTCCCCCCAAGGGGGTAAAAAGGGGGGTTAAAGTTTGTATGAAACTCCGTTATTTTTCAAGCTATACCCATAAAATTCGGTATTTAGGCTTTAAATTGAAAACAAAAAAGTAGGTGTTTCACAGTTTTTAAAAATTCTACCCCCTAAGGGATTAAATAGGGGTTGAATGTTTGTATGATAGTCCTTCGTTCTTCAAGTTATTTTTCAAGTTATGTTTATGAAACTTGATATTTTGGCTCTTGATCAAAAATAAAGAATTACGTATTTTACATTTTTTGAAAATTCTCTCCCCAAGGGGGTAAAAAGGGGAGTTTCAATATTCATAGTTAAGACAGGACAACGTCTGTCGGGTCCGCTAGTTATATTATAATTACTTAACTACATATCGTCGGGGATAGTGCAAAACCGCGTATGTACCATTGGTAAAAACCGTCTACACTAGTCACAGTTTTACAGAGGAAGGTTAAAACTTTATAAACTTATTTATACGATTATACGATTAATGGGCTAATTTTTATACAGAGAGTATTAATTCCTGTGTGCTATGTATTGATAAAAATAGATATCTTTTAAAGTGATTAATTTAGTCGCTACGACACTTACGCGGTTTTGGTTTGACCACAAACGTTTGAAAATGGATTTTAATCTACTAATTCTAGTTACCACAATATGGCATAACACCATCCATAAAGACAATACGTAATTGTAATTATTTAGGTTTCACTAAAGTTATTCAGTGTACTTAACCGTGAAAAGTGATTCCACTATCCTTGTGGTGATCAGAATGATTTCGACACCATTTCACGACACATGAAGGCATTTTCAATGAATAAAATCTAGTTTTCTTTTCTGGAATTCGTTTAGCCGCCCATTGACACGAATGTCACGAGTCAACTAAATTCGTTTGCGGTTCCGTTTATAAGGCCAGTCCCACCACGGTATAGTTTCCGTTATGCCCGTGATACACATGCTAGTGGATGGTATGCTAGATGCTGGAGCTGGCACGCCAGGTACTGACAGAATGTCAGCGCGTAATAAACATGCTTGTGAAATGTGCGAGTCGAAGATCACAAAATGAATACATACGAGTATTTATGAAGAAAAAAATAGTGTTACAATACAACTCGTCTTTATATTAGGCAAAAAATAATAAAAACAAGCACAAAAATTGTCGGTCAGTGAGCAGTCTTCTAGGAAGTACGCGGAACAGTTGGTGCTGGTGACCTTCGGCGACCAGTGGCCGTACCTTTGTTGCTGTCACACCTATCCTACAAATGACTTTCGGAGAGGCGTAGGCGTGGTTGAGGAATCACTTGCCTATTTGCCTATAGTGGAAAAGGGGGCGGGGGCGGGGGAGTGGGGGGTAGTGGAGGGGGAGTGGGGGGTAGTGGAGGGGGAGTGGAGGGGGGAAGTGGGGGTGGGTGGGGAGGAGAGAGGGGGAGTGGGGGGGAGTGAGGGGGATGGGGGACATTGTTGGTTAGTGAGCAGTCTTCTAGGTTCCAAAGGACATGCTGTGAGGGAAATTGGTGGAGGCGACTTTCCTCGGTACGTAGCGACTCACAGGGCACGTGCAGGTGGGGATCCGGCTGGGCACGGAGGTCTGCAGCAGCCGCCGGCGGTTCTCCTTGTGCACGCGGTAAACGGCCAGCAAGGAACAGTTGGTGCTGGTGACCTTTGGCGACCAGTGACCACGTACCTTTGTTGCTGTCACACTTATCCTACAAATGACTTTCGGAGAGGCGTAGGCGTGGTTGAGGATCACTAGCCTATTTGCCTATAGTGGAAGAGTGGGGGGAGTGGGGGGGATGGGGGAGTGTAGTGGGGTGGGGGGAGTGGGAGGGGGTGGGGTGGGGGAGTGTAGTGGGATGGGGGGAGTGGGGGATGGGGGACGTTGGTTAGTGAGCAGTCTTCTAGGTTCCAATGGACATGCAGTGAGGGAAATTGGTGGAGGCGACTTTCCTCGGTACAATGCGACTCACAGGGCACGTGCAGGTGGGGATCCGGCTGGGCACGGAGGTCTGCAGCAGCCGCCGGCGGTTCTCCTTGTGCACGCGGTAAACGGCCAGCAAGGAACAGTTGGTGCTGGTGACCTTTGGCGACCAGTGACCACGTACCTTTGTTGCTGTCACACCTATCCTACAAATGACTTTCGGAGAGGCGTAGGCGTGGTTGAGGAATCATTAGCCTAGTGGGGGGAGTGGGAGGTAGTGGAGGGGGAGTGGAGGGGGGAAGTGGTGGTGGGTGGGGAGGAGAGAGGGGGAGTGGGGGGGGAGAGGGGGAGTGGGGGGAGTGGTGGGGATGGGGGACGTTGGTTAGTGAGCAGTCTTCTAGGTTCCAAAGGACATGCAGTGAGGGAAATTGGTGGAGGCGACTTTCCTCGGTACAATGCGACTCACAGGGCAAGTGCAGGTGGGGATCCGGCTGGGCACGGAGGTCTGCAGCAGCCGCCGGCGGTTCTCCTTGTGCACGCGGTAGTCTGCGGCGGTGAAGTGCGCGGAGCAGATGGTGCTGGTAGTCTTCGGAGACCACGTGACCTTGTTGTTGCAGAACTTCTTCCATATCTCGTACAGGTGCGGGGCTTTGGGGAATCTGAAAAGGATGCCAACGTAGAATGGACCTTTAATAGTTTAAAACCTAGAGAAGACAAGATTTAGTACCGAGCCAAATGTAAACTTACCTACACGCACACATGCGTAAATTTAGCACTTTTTTAATGTCGTTTTGTATTATAAACTAGTTTTTGCCCCCGCGACTTCGTCCGCGTGGAATTAGATTTTGGGGTGCAATTTTCAAAAACTGTGACATACGTACTTCTTTATTTTTAACTGAAAGCTCAAATACCAACTTTGATGGAAACAGCTTGAAAAATGACGGAGTTTCATATAAACTTCCATCCCCTATTTAAACCCCTTAGGGGTGGAATTTCCAATAATCCTTTCTTAGTGTGCGCCTACGTCATAAAAGGAACCAATTGTAAAAATTTCAAGTTTCTAACTTGAGTAGTTTAGGCTGTGCGTTGATATCTCAGTCAGTCAGTCAGTCAGTCAGTCAGTCAGTCAGTCAGGACTTTGAATTTTATATATGTATATAGATAATGTAAATATTTGCCTGACATGGAAATTGCGATTCTAGAAAGCCTTAAAGAAATGATAAAACTAATTAAATTTAAAAAAAATGTATACATATATTGAAATATGTTTCAAGAATAATCAAAAGGAAAAATGTATGGAAGTCGACCTATGCACATGAACCTTAACTAGACACTGTCATAAACTAGTTTCAAGTCGTTTTACTGGAGAAGCGAAGTGAGCGCAAAATTTTTAGAGATCATCAGAGAGATGTAGTCTAAGATGGTAGTGGGCTAACTTGGCAGGGGTATAGCAGTGGACATTTAACCCATAGTCCTGATCTGTTTCTCATACTCCAGGTCAATATAAATAGAATACTTTTTATCCTGATAAACAATAAGGTTTATCCGGGATAAAGGATGAAAGTTTTTGTTGATTTTTCTCGATAATTTCGTCAAATCTAAACCGAATTTGATTATTCTTTTTTTATTATAAATTGTGTACTATTAGAAATATTTTGTTCAATTTTGGTGAAGATCTACTAAATATTATCGGAGATAGAGGACATAACTTCTCGCGGATAGTAGCAAATCACTTTAAATTTTTTCCACGCGGACAAAGTCGCGGGAATCAGCTAGTTCTAATCTATATCTATAGTATAAGGTTCCTTATTTTGTGATTTATAGCCCAGTGTTAGCAATTTATACTTATTTAACTAAAATATCTGACGCGGACGAAGTCGCAGGCAAAAGTATAGCAAACAATAACAGAAATAAGTATTATAATTTATACTTACGTATGATAACTTATCCCGCCTTTCTTCAAACTCGACGATTGAGACCTTTTTTTGCAACAAGCAACTGAACAGTTCGGCATCTTGTTAACACAACAAACACGCGCGCAACTAAACTTTATAGTACTTACATATGATAACCAATGCCACCTTTCTTCAAACTCGTTGATTGCGACCTATTTTTGCAACAAGCAACCGAACAGACGGGCATTCTATAGAGTTGCAACTGAAGGTGCAAGTTGCAACTCACAACACTCGCGCAACACAACACTAACAACTCGCGATGCGCGCTCGGAGCGCGCGGTGTTTCGAGTGGCACCTGTATGCCCGGATGGGCGTGTAGTGTGACTGAGGGGTCGGCGCGGATGGCGGATGGCGTCTCCCCTCCGCGCACCGCACCTCATTCCGCGCTGGTTTGTTTAGCTATTGATTTTTAGGGTTCCGTACCCAAAGGGATCATATTAAGCCTCCGCTGTCCATCCGTTTGTCTGTCAGCGCCGAAACTCATGAACCTTTTGTATTGTATTGGACTTAGGAAACTTCGTGGAAGCACTGTATACATAGCATAGTTTCATTATCTATTGTAAATTTTTTTTTTAAAAGAGCAACCGCCGAGTTTATTGCTGGCTCTTCTCGGCAGGAAGGGCATTCCGAACCATGGTAGATTCATTGACAATTCTAAAGCGTTTGTAAAAGTTTATTTGAATAAAAAATATTTCTATTTCTATTTTTAATAAGTTGATGCTTGAAATTTTCACAGAATGTGTATATTGCCGCTATAACAGAACATCGTTCTTCCTTACTAATATTATAAACTAGACGATGCCCGCGACTTCGTACGCGTGGATAAAGGTTTTTTGATTCCCGCGGGAACTCTGTAATTTTCCGGGATAAAAAGTAGCCTATGTTTTAATCCTGGGTATGAGCTATTTACATTTCAAATTTCAGCCAAATCGGTTCAATCGTTGTGGCGTGAAGGAGTAACAAACATACACACACACACACACACACACACACACACACACACACACATACAAACTTTCGGCTCTATAATATTAGTGTGATGCGAAAGTGTGGAAGTTTGTTTGTTGGTTTCTTCTTCGATCACGCTGCAACAAAACAACGGATCGACGTGATTTTTTGCATGGGTATAGTTGAGGGAGTGTGGAAAATCAGAGTTCTCGCGGGATTTCAAAACTACGAACGGGCACGAAGTCGCGGGCATATATATTGTAAGCAATTGTATATCATAGCTTAACAATCGCTGTTACGATGGTACGGAACCCTTCGTGTGCGAGTCCAACTCGCACTTTGCCGGTTTTATTTTACTCGACTACAACAATGTGTTG
Source organism: Hipparchia sbordonii (assembly GCA_038048805.1). Taxonomy (NCBI): domain Eukaryota; kingdom Metazoa; phylum Arthropoda; class Insecta; order Lepidoptera; family Nymphalidae; genus Hipparchia; species Hipparchia sbordonii. Next base: position 1,188,643 of record JBBIWI010000026.1, on the reverse strand, counting down.
GTAGGTAGCAGCTGTGTAGCAGAGTGTGATTCAGCTACCAATTTCCATTAAAATATTATTAACCGACTTCCAAAAAGGAGGAGGTTATCAATTCGGCCGGTATCTTTTTTTTTTTTTTCCTTCTCATGTATGTCCACCGATTCCTCCGGGGTTTCTGACCGATTCACGCGATTTTTTTTAATCGACAGAGAAAGCTCGCGAAATGGTCCCATAAAAAATTTTACCTTCAACTCCTCAAGCCTGATGCTGCAGAGGTACTATCCCCCTAAATTATGGGGTTTTAGGAATTGTCGTTTACGAATTGGTATGCTTGGCCTAAGCATATACTAGACCTTAGAGGTCCAGGTTCTACTCCTCAATCCTGATGCTGTAGGGTACTGCCCACCGAAATTGTACGCATTTAGGAACTGCTGATCATGAATTGTTATTGTATGTAATAAACATAGACTACATCATGGAGTTCTAGGTTCTTGCTCCTCAATCCTGATGCTGCAGGGTACTGCCCACCTAAACTGTGAGGATTTAGGAACTTTCGCTTGCGGATTGATATTGTTAGTATTAAGCATAGTCTACATCGTGGAGCTCAAGGTCCTAGCTCTTCAATACTGATGCTGCAGGGGTACTGCCTACCTAAACTATGAGGATTTAGGAACTGTCGCTTACGAATTGATATTGTTGGTACCGAGCATATACTACATCATAATGCTCAAGGTTCTAGCTCCTCAATCCTGTTGCTGCAGGGTTGGAGGAATTACGAACTGTCGCTTACGAATTGACATTGTGGGTAGGTACATACCAAGCATGGACTACATCATGGAGCTCCTGGTCTTAGCTCTTTAGAAATTGTGTATTGTTAATAAGTACTATAGGTACCAAGTATAGACTACATAAGTACCGTAGCGTTGGAGGGAGGGGAGAAAGAGAGCAGGAACAAGCTACACTAAAAAGCTTAAAATAAAAATTCTTTTCAAAAAACCGACTTCAAACGCCACTACAAAGTATAAAAATAATTTTATTTTGTACACGTTTGTTGAAGTCGGGCGGGCTTAACTATAAACGATGAAATCCATGCGCGACGCTTACCGTATGGTAACATATAAGAGACACGCTTATTGAAATCGGGCGAGCATCGCAGACCGGTTTCATTGGCATGAAATTCAAAATAATTCAAAATTTATTTATTTCATGTAGGCTACCCTGTAGCACTTATGATAAGTCATAAATCTACCACCGGTTCGGAATGCAGATTCTGCTGAGAAGAACTGGCAAGAAACTCAGCAGTTGCTCTTTTCAAAAAATAAAATAAACTAATTTTACAATAAGTAATAAAACTAAGCTAAGTATACAGTGCTTCCACAGTGAAGCTTCAAAAATACAATACATATAGTCTAACCCATGTCAACATGGGAAGTCAAAGCAGACCCATTCCCGTTGGTGGCACCCGTTCACGAGCACGACGCATGATCCAGCCATTGCTTCGCTCAACCATATTTGAGGGAACGGCATGATACATAGTAGATACCTACTAGTTGAGTTATATTTTAAGAAATTGTAATTTGTAAGTCTTAAGTGTACCTATTTCATTTGTATTTGTACATGTCAATGAATAAACGATATTCTATTCTATTCTAATTAATCCATGCTTTCATATAAAATGTAATAAAGAGTTTGTTTATGAAATCATTATTATTTTTAGAGACACTCATAATATGTACCTATTCCGACCTATTCATACAATGCCAAGATCACAAACATATAAGAGTAAGCAGACCTAACATAAGAAAAAATTGGCGTTCCAATTACGCCTACATAAAAATCTCACGCACAGTAAACAGAGCCGGACTTCGAAAAACGAGGTTCAGCGAGGTTGAAGGGACTGGAGGGATAAGGGACTGTATTTAGTATCTGTGAATTGAAATAATATGGAAACTACGGAAAGTTGCCATCGAATTGTAGGTTAAACCCTTATTTTACATTCTGTAATCTTAATTCTATAAATTAATTAATTCTTAATTATGAAAATGGATTCTAATGTGCTAAGTTCCGCGGTTTTGTAATCAAACAAGTAATAATAGTTTATTTTTATTTTATTAGCTCTTCTGTAAAAAAGTGTAATTTTGATTTATGGTAGTTTTGAACTGAAGCAGCGATATGTAATATCTATTACTGTAACTAATAATAAAAGTAATAATGTTACAAAATAATATTTAATAAAATCAAAACAAAACATGACTTACAAAATCTACCCAAAAGATGTATATCTATTAGATAAATAAAATAAAATCAAAAATCAACTTTTTCTTTAATATCTTTTAGAAATACAAACATTGACAATACAATAACATCAACAGTAGTTTAATTAACTCTTACATTCTATTCAGCCTGTATCACTCGTTTCAATAACCTTATTAGAATAGTATTACACATTTTAAACTTATAAAAATAACAAAATAAACCATACATCTCAGTCTTTTCAATAACGTTATAAGGAATAGTACTCGTACACATTTAAATTAAAAAAAAATCTATATAAAGTAAAAGCTCTTCCAGCTACTCAAAAAAAAAACTAATTAAATATTTATGAGAAACTAGCTTTTGCCCCCGCGACTTCGTCCGCGTGGAATTAGATTTTGGGGTGGAATTTTCAAAAACTGTGACACACTACCTTGATACAAAAAATCAATAACAAAAATATTAAACGGAAACTAAAAGATTACTTCATAACAAAATTAGATGGTTGATGATACTTATTATTTACTTATATTGTGTACATACTTGCCTAATTCCTAAACTTATCTCTTTATATATCTACCTACTCATATATTTTATTAACCTGTCTCTTAACTTCTTCTAATGTAATTAAAAGTATACCTACCTATTTAAATGAATGAGACTGTATGTTTAGTTCTTAGTTTAGTTATATATTGTTTTGTACATACTTACTCATTTTAAATGCTATGTTGCAGAGTGGCATCGAGGACAAACCTCTGTGGTTTTTTTGATGTGCATTATCATGTAAATGTGTATAACTTTGTAAATGATAATAAATAAATAAATAATAAAATCGTACCCATATTGCAAAAACCGATTATCTGCACCAAAATTTGAGCGAAAAGTTTTTGAGTTATAAGCATTTGAAACTTTAACGACTTAAAAATTAGTTATAATGATGTCAATTTTTAAACAATAATAATTTTTATAAACAAGAAACTATTCAAGAAATGTTAAGTAGGTTAATAATTGAAAAAAACTTACTATATTTTCAACAAAAAGAAGAAAATAACCGGTAAGGAGCTCACTTAGTTAGTTTTTCCTGAATGTAGAAAAACTACCAAATTTTCAAATTTACCGTTCTGGTAGCTCTAATGGCATTTTTTATTTAATCACTTGTTTTGAATAGTAATAATCATCAAGACAAAAATAGTTTTAGTTCAACTTTAGCCAGTACAGGTGTAAAATAAATATCTTTAGTTGCTTTTGGCTGAAGGTTTCATTTAACTTTGTACGTACTAACTGCAGCGCCCTATGGTTTTACCCGAGGAGTTCCCGTTCCCGTGGGAAATGGGCAAGCCTACATCATTTCTTATAATCTCAGCTATCTTTAAAAAAAAGTTTCGTTGAAATCGGTCCAGCCGTTCTAGAGATTAGCTCATTTAAATAAAAAAACTATTTCGTTTTATTATATTAGAATAACTAGCTGTGCCTTGCGGTTTCACCTACATTTGTCCCGTTCCCGTAGGAATTTAGGGAAACACTATAACTGTAAACTTTCCTCTCGAATCACTCTATCTACTGATGAAAACTGAATTAAAATCCGTTGCGTAGTTTAAAAGATCTACGCGTACATAAAGAGGGCCAGACAGCGGGAATCGATTTTGTTTTATACTATGTAAAGATAACATATACAACAGAGCTAAGTTTGCCCGCAAGCGTTGCTATATGGGTGCCCCATTGTAGCTTTGAATCCAGGGTTAATCCCAAGAACACTGTGGAGTCCTCAGTTTTCAAAGGTTCATTATTTATCTTTAAATTTTTACTGACAGTTCTCGGGTTAGGTAATAAAAACTCAACACACTTTGTTTTTTTAGTATTTAAAAGTAGATTATTTGCCGTAAACCATTCAGAAACTTGAGATAATGCATTATTTACATCGTCAAAATTGTTTTTCATCCTATCGACTTTAAAATTCAAAGACGTATCATCAGCAAATAGTACAATATCGCAAGTATTTTGGACAAAATGTGGTAAATCATTTATGTAGACCAAAAACATGAATGGACCTAGAATAGAACCCTGGGGTACACCCATTACTGAGGCTGATCCGGATGATTTTACATCATTGACACATACTCTTTGGACTCGTTCACTGAGATAAGACGCAATGAGACTAAGTGCAAAATCTTTAATGCCATAGTGGCTCAGTTTACGCAAAAGTGTCTCGTGATCAACGCAGTCGAATGCCTTTGACAAATCACAGAAAATACCAACGGCACTCTGTGAGTTCTCCCATGCATCGAATATGTGTTGTAACAGCCTTGCGGCTGCATCGGTTGTTGATCGACCCTTTGTAAAACCATACTGCTCAGTGTGTAGGAGTTTATTTAAATTAAAGTGTAAAAGCAGTTGGTTGAGCATTATTTTTTCGAATATCTGAGAGTGATGAGTGATATGCTGAGAGTTGGCAAAATTAAAATTGGCCTGTAGTTATTCGGGTCACTTTTGCTTCCCGATTTAAAAAGCGGTATTAGTTTACTACATTTCATAAGGTCTGGAAAAGATCCAGAATCTACTGATTTATTAAAAATTAAAGCAAGATATGGCGCAATAATATCAATTATGTTATGAATTATTTTAACTGATATCCCCCATAGATCTGCTGTTTTCTTATTTTGTAAAGATTTAAATGTTTTGACTATGTCATATGGGGTAACGTGTTCAAACCTAAATGACTTATTGCACTCAGAGACATTGCTCCTTATAAGACGATAGACTTCTGCTGGCGAGGAATTCAGAGAACTGGTTGTTGTAATTGGAATATTTTTGAAAAAGTTCTCAAATGTATTTACAACTTCTATATCGGAGTTAATTACATGATTATCACTTTTAAGCTCCAATTTATTATTATTATGTACCTTATGTTTACTCATTTCATCGCCGATGATGTCCCATGCTGTTTTAATTTTATTATTAGAATTGACAATTTTTTGTTTTATGTGAAGTGACTTTGCTTGTATGCACACATTTTCAAACAATTTAGAATAGTTTCTTACATATTCTGCATACAAGTCAAACAGCTTATTTCTACTTTTATAGATGCCGGCAGTTGGCCAGTCACTAAACTTAAGATCTTTAGACAGTCTTTTCTCTATCACCTTAAAGATAGAGTTATATTGTGAGCTTTACAAATCAAAAAACTTTTGATTTGTGAAGATGTTCAAAAACCCTCGTAGCACAGTTATACAGTAAAAGTGAACTTAAGTTCTTTTACCTGCAATAATTTTAACAAAATATTGAGTTCATTATTCTGCAAAAAGCAACTAATGTTGTTTAGTTCGTTTTACTTTTTAGATACATCAGCAATTACTAGTATATTAATAAAAGCTGAAACCTGTTAACGCAGGTTAACATGTATTAACAGAATAATATTGACATAATGATAAATCAAGCAACTACATCTGAAAAGTATTAAAATACAATACATTGTTTTTGTGGTATAGATTTATAAATCTAAATTATTTAAATGAGTTTAGTTCTTTTTTTAAGAAGGTAGTTAAATCATACCTGTAGGTAGTTGCTTTTAACTCTAGCTATCTCCGTAAAAAAGCGTCGTAGCAGACAATGGGTTTTACCAGCAGCTTCGCCGTGAGCTGAGGAGTCGATTGATATATTTAACCTAATTTTGGTACAAAAATGCAGATAATCGGTTTTTGCAATAAGGGTACGAAATAAAAATAACACGTACTTCTTTATTTTTAACTGAAAGCTCTAATGCCAACTTTGATGGAAACAGTTTGAAAAATGACGGAGTTTCATATAAACTTCCATCCCCTATTTAAACCCCTTAGGGGTGGAATTTCCAATAATCCTTTCTTAGTGTGCGCCTACGTCGTAAAAGGAACCAACTGTAAAAATTTCAAGTTTCTAACTTCAGTAGTTTAGGCTGTGCATTGATATCTCAGTCAGTCAGTCAGTCAGGACTTTGAATTTTATATATGTATATAGATTAACATGATCATTTTCACCAGAATTAAGGTTGTTTGCATTTCAATTAAATTTCCACTCCCAGGGCATATAAATTTGTTCGAGACTCTTTTGATATCGTTTTACCTCACCCACTCACACTATATAAATATAAGAACAACTAGAAACTTACTTCTTGTAATGATGAATGAAAAATCGTTGGGATTGCATTAGAAGCAAGGATGGTCCGAAAACCACTGTGATCCACTAAATGTGCTTCAAAATGTGCAGAACACAGCACGCTCGATGTTTTGGGCTGAAAATTTTTTTTTTTCATCTGCATCGACCAGGCATTTCTTAGGTATTCATCCTTTGGAAAGCTGAAAAATGATCTCATTTTATAATTTATCCTTACTTTTATCTAATCAAAATATACCCACTAAACAAAACTTGCGCCTGAATACGGCCCTGTAAAATTGTACAAGTATATGAAATGACAAACAAGATCCTGATATTAATTAATTGATAAATATTGCAACAGGAATATACTAGAACAAAAATTACTATAACTGTTAACGAGTTTTGCGTATATAATAATTAGGGACTCCTTCTATAATGCCGAACGATTATTAATAATCACACAGTAAGCATATAACCTTACGAGACTATAGCACATCAAAACTTACCGATGAAAAGTAATTCCAGGTGTTTTCCTATACGGAGAATTGCCACACAGAGGTGCACAACACTTCACCATTTTATTTCAGAATTTTTGCAAAGAGAATGTAATCAATCCGAATTTTTGATTCTTTAGACTCGATTTTAAATCAAATTTAAAAGAATAAACAACTCGCAGGTTATGCTGTTGTTTTTGACATATTGCACCATACTGTTCTTATTTGGAGCCGTTTTGGAGCTTAACAAGATGGCGAATTGCCTCAAGATCTATTATCTCTATGAGTGCGTAAGTGTTGCAACAACAGAAGTTAAAGAGATAGAATCATATATTTTTTGTTGGATTGGAGAGAAGCAAGCGAAGATGTTATTTATTCGTCGTTATGTAGTTGTGAAAATTATGTTAGGTCTGCTTACTCTTATACCTATGTTTGTGGCCAAGATGACGTCAATCGAGTATCTAGGTCCAAAAAAGAAATCACAGCAGCAAGTCCAGTGTATAATATTAAATTAAGAATAGAGGTCAGTGGGCAGCAGCAAAGGCCAAAGACCATGAACACTTGGAACTTGGACTTAATTAATCTGTGGTAGAGAAAACTTCGAAATAAAGAAAAAAAAAGAAATGTCAAATTTGGATGCGATTTGGAAATTTTATTGAACATAAACCTAATGTTTTAATTGAAAATAATGCTTTGCCCCTAGTAAGTTTAATGTGGAATATACCTAGTATTTAAGGTTTAGGCGTTACTATTAGTTAAATATGAACTTCGTAAAAAGTGAGATGGACAATATATGCAGAGGCTGTTTATGCGTTGACCGTGTACTTCTGCCGTTGAATAAAAATATTGATTTGTTTTTTATATTCCTGGGGAATGAACTGTCTATTTCCGAGGTAAGTCATCCTTCAGTTCTTGTTGTATATGCTTACTCTACTAGCTCATGCCCCGCGACTTCGCCCGCATGAAATTAGGTTTTTGAAAGTATCTTGTTTGGGGGTGGAGGATTCAAAAACTGGTCCTCCTTCATGTTTTAATCTTAAGCCCAAATACCAAGTTCCATGGATATAACTTGAAACATTACTGACTTTGATACAAACTTAGTTTTTCGAGATACAGTTTTTAACTAGTTCGGAAAACAGGTGCACAATATTATAGTTGTAATTTGTAATTTGTGTGATCAATAAATATTATTGTTATTAAAAAAAAAAAAACTTATGTTGCACCGTAGCACCTAAACCGCTGAGTTGATTTTGATCAATCAATTCATTGTTATGTTTAATGATCGAGGAAGCACAGAAAACTGGATAACAATGTTAGGTATATATCGTACATAGTCTTGACATAGGTCACATTGATACCTGCAAGGAAAAACATCGTAACCCACTTTTGAGTGTCGTGTGGTGCGGGTTGTTACGTTCCCTCAAATATGGTTGAGCGAAGCAACGGCTGGATCAAGCGTCATGCTCGTGAACGGGTGCCACCAACGGGAACGGGTCTGCTTTGTCTGCCCGTTGTGACATGCATTAGATTGTGTGTACCTATGTATGCATTGTTGAAGCTTCATGGTGGAAGCACTGTATGTGTATAGCATAGTTTTGTTACCTATTGTAAAAATTTTTTTTTAAAAGAGCAACTACTGAGTTTCTTACCGACTCTTCTCAGCAGAATCTGCATTCCAAACCGGTGGTAGATTTATGACGTGTCATAAGAGCTACAAGTTTGCCTAAATGAAATAAATGGAATTTGAATTTGAGTGATTTTGATTTACAATTGTAATGCTCAAGTTGACATGTAGGGGATGTTTTAAATTTTAATTTACATTTGTTAAACTTTGTTCCTGTCACAGACACTTCATGCCCAATATAATTCTAGTATAATATAATTCCAGGATTCCAAATACTACAATATCCTCTTGTGCTGGGAATGCATAGCCCTATTGAAGAAGGCTGAAGTTTTCAGGAAGAGGGTGCAGACAGCTCACAGATACTTTGAACGCCAACTGGTAATATACTTAGGGGTTTTTTTTTTCTTTTCCGTTTAGTTCCTGCTACTATGTATTTATTTTGTAGCAACTTTTAGTGCTATTTTTTTTTTACTGTATATATATACTTAGGGTGGAATCACATTTGTCATCTTTAATATGATGACCTCCTTGGCGCAGTGGTGAGCATTGTGGTCTTACAACTGGGAGGTTTCGGGCTCTACTCAGAGGGAGCAATTTGGGAATGTTAAACACGTAAAATTCTAGATATGAAATATGCAAAAGCAAGATGCAAAAAGTTTAGTGCATACACAACTTCATACGAAATATCAATTTTCAATGGAGAAAATGTGATTTAATAACAATATAGTCATTGACTGCGATCTTACCTGATGGAAAGTGACAATACGGTGTGTTTCTACACACCATTGTGCTATCGCTTGGCCACACGTTTTTGATGGTAGGGTGGTAACTAGCCATTGCTTAAGCCTCCCACCAGACCACGCCAGAGACAATTCAGAAATTATGAATTCCCAAATTGACCCTGCTGGGAATTGAACCTGAGACTGACTCCCAGTTATAAAACCACAGTGCTCACCACTACTTCAGGAAGGTTGTCAAAAACTGCTTTGGAATGCCGTTTCATTTCCACTAGACTACGATATCAGCCCTCCTTTATCTCTTACAGAGCACGCCAATAAGAGCTCTAACAACTCTAAACACCTATAGAAAAGATGATTACGACCAGATACTGACAGAGAATCCAGACGAACCCAAAGTCAAGCCGGAGCAGCTGATTTTCGAAGTCACCTTAGATGGCGACGACGAACCCATCGCTGACTGTCACATTAAAGAGGAGAACTACGAAGATGACGACGATCGTTATGGGTTTGACCAAGAGGAGCCCAAACCGGACATACCAAGCTTGGTTAAGAAGGAGAAAAAGAAGAAATACAAGTACAGCCCTCTAGGTAAGTCAATTTTATGCAATAAATTTCTTACTCTTCTTCTGTATGAACTGATAGATGTTGATTGTTGAATAAGGGTCTCTTGCATGTATAGCGGAAATTGAGCCCTAATTAAAATCCATGTCGCACTAGTTACACTTGTAATTAAAGAATAGTGATAACAAGACTTTGGGGAAACTGAGCATGCGCTGTAAACGTCTTGTGTGGACGGAAGCTTAGAATATACTCAAGAGTTCAAGACACGACCAGCCCGGTTAGTGGATAGAAGAATAATGAATTAAAGCGCATGTCCAAACTTACAATTCCAAATAATATTTGAAATTCAAACAAAGCCTCTTTAATAAATAACTAAATCACGCCGCAACAAATCAACGGATTGATGTGGTTTTTTGCATGGGTATAATCAGTGGCGTGTACAGGATGTACTACAGGGTAGGCAGATGATACAAAATGGAAAAAATCTTCGTTGCGAATTTAAAAAAACTTAAGGGTAGGCATTGTACAAATTATAAAAAGCCTACCCTTAAGGGAGCTTTCCAGTGTGACAGCCCGAAAAATCGCTGTTTTTCGCGATTTTTTTTTTTTAAAGAAAAAAATAATCTAATCGGTCTGGTTTTTTTTTTGTATATTAATTGGGTATTGAAGAATACAAAACAATTTTTTAAAGATCGATTTATTTATTAATTAATATCTATAAAAATGATGAAACAATTGTTGCAGAAAATGCACTTGGATGTGGTGTCCACGTTGGGGGTCACAATTTTGATCTGAAACAAAAAACATAAAAAGATTATTGATCGGTATATAATTGGCTTTCGTGCTATGGAGGCTTTTTTTTTATTATTTTTTTTGCAAAAATAGCGCCGGTTTGAACAAAAAGTATCGATTTTAGCATTTTTTTTTTTGCAGTTTTTTTACAAAAAAATAGGAAGATGTCAAATAAAATAAAAAAGCTTCCATAGCACGATAAACAATGACGTTAAGAATATTGTGTAAAAAATTCAACTCGATAGCTTTAAAACTCTGCCCTCCAAGTTGGACACCGTTTTGAAAAATGATGTTTCGATAAAAACGCGTTCAAAGTTTCAAGTGAGGAAATTTTAGGTAAATCGTTTACTTACGGTCAATCAGCGATGCCAGGTCCATACAATGTCCCTTCTGCTTCTTCGAAAAAGCAAAAAAAAAAAATAATCGATTTTTTTAAAATTCACACTGGAAAGCTCCCTTAAGTTTTTATAACTCGTACTAGCGATTTTCTCCATTTTATATCATTTTTCCGCATTATGCCTACCCTGTGTGCACGCCACTGGGTATAATTGAAGACCTGGAGTGTGTGGAGTAACCTAGGCTATTTTATATCACCAAATTTACTAATTTAGAGGTCTATTCAGTGTTAATCATAGATTAACTATAAAAGTCAATGTACTAAAGGCTTTTGAATTGTCAAGTAACTCTACCATTTCAATTATTTTTTTTATTCCAGGAAAAAGAGTAAAGACGAAATCCGTCAAATACACAGATGAAGAGAGGGCCAAGTACATAGAGCATGTAGACTACACCCTGAAGGAGATATTGTCTATGGATCGAACCGGGAAGAAACCGGATCGAATCAAGAATATGGAGCACAGATGTAACGTTTATATCATGAAGATGGTTGAATTGCAGAAAAAGGACCTTAGCAAAAAAGTAAAGGTAAGAAATAATCTATCTATCTATATTCTACTAGCTTTTGCCTGCGACTTCGTCCGCGTGACTTAGGTTACTGTTTTTCCGAGGTAAAAAGTCACTTTCATCACTATCAAAAAACCTGTTCAATACAATATGTAAAAGAAAATAAATTTTTTGTGAATTTTTCCAATATTGTAATACTTATTCTGCTATTCGGGACGGAAACAAATACGACAAATCAAAAATCATTAAAATCAGTCCAGCCGTTCAGAGTTATAAGTGTTCGAACATACCCGACTTTGTTTTATATAATAAATCATACTAGAAACGTGTTTTGTGTTTGTTTGGTACGGTACCTACCTTTGTATGCGAGTCCGATTCGCAATTGACTGGTTATTTTTTATCTTTGCATCCCTTTTCCCTACAAATAAATAATAAGTAAGGAAGTCTAACTGTGTTAAAAAAATTACCCCAATAAAAATTGTGCTCAAGTGGGAGGAGATTAAAATTGAGCCGTTAGAGACGGGCTGAGGCGGGGATTAAAAACAAAAATAGCACGTCAACAGTTGGACATTTTTCTTGCACGTCAAATTTTCATAGCATCGTCCAATGACTCAGCTGTCATAGCAAACATAGCAGCACGCGCGCGAACCAATCCCTGCTTTCATTCAATTTGAACCAAGCCCCAAGCATGTCTATCTGTAACCTCGGAAGTGATTCGTATGATTCGTATTCTAAATCATACGTCGTTTTGGTTTGAAGTAGGGCCATTTTTTGAGTGGATTTTGTTCTGAATTAGACTTCCTTACTTATTATTTATTCGTAGCCTTTTCCTCTTGTAATGAGGTTCCATTACCAGTGGGTCTCTTGCTCCAGGACGGGGGGATCAAGTGTTCGGAGTGCGACGCGGCGCTGGCGGACCGCGAGGCGCTGGCGGCGCACTGGGCGGCGCACCCCGTCACGCTGCTGCGCTGCCAGTTCTGCGGGCTGCTGGGCAAGTCGCGCAAGAACATGAACTACCACGTGGAGGCGCGCCACTCCATCATCTACAGCTGCACGCTGTGCCACGTGGAGTTCAGGTGACCCATCGGTGCCACTGTACTGACCTTACGGGTCCTGGCCTGACCTTGCGGGTTGTTACGTTCTGTTAGTCCGTCGGCTCTGTGGTCTTATAAGAAAAACATGGGGCCGTACTTGGAACTTAGTTTATTTCGCACTGTTCTGATAATAAGGGTAAACTACTTAAATCACTTAACTAGTTTTTAAAATACGCGACTCGCGGGACCTCAGATAGGGTCTTACAGCGACTATTCCAGGGGCTCTTAGCTTCCTTGCTGGTCAGACCGGCGGGCAGAAACCAGGTCCGTAGCTGAGCAGCAATTAGGCCAATTACCAGAACGACTGGTTAGATTTCCCTCGATTAAACGTTTTTATAGATACTTGTATTGCTGAATATCACTTTCTGAAATAATAGCATCTCAGCGATACATGCATTGGAGTATATCGCTGAGTTGCACCTTTTCCAATATTAGCGCCTCAGCAGTAAGTGAATTAGGGATGTAACAGTTCCCTCAAATATGGTTGAGCGAAGCAATGGCTGGATCATGCGTCATGCTCGTGAACGGGTGCCACCAACGGGAATGGGTCTGCTTTCTGTCTTAACATGTGTTGGATTATATGTACCTACGGATGCATTTTTGAAGCTTCATTGTGGAAGTACTGTTTACATAGCATAGTTTTGTTACCTTTTGTAAAAACTTTTTTTTTTTAAAGAGCAACTGCTGAGTTTCATGCCGGCTCTTAGCAGAATCTGCATTCCGACAACTGATAGTTGACACTTATAGGCACTTCCTGCATCCCTGTATTATTAGTTCCAAAGACACTCGTATGTCAAATGTGACGCTTCAAATAAAAAAAAAAGGGATCTTTGGATTGAACAAACCGGTTTTTCGAAACCGACAGAGCGTTGCCGGAGTACCACCGCCACGACCGCAGCCTCCACAAGACGCTCATCTGCGACTACTGCGGGAAGAAGTTCCAGCAGAAGTCGGGCATCGAACGCCATATCAGGTACATTCATTCAGTATTTGACAGCTGTCAAAATGTAGATATTCATATTTTTTTTTAAAGAATATTACCAGACCAGGTGAAAGTCACTAACTTTGCAACATTCTTTTTTTTTTATTCTATAACAAGATAGCCCTTGACTGCGATTTCACCTGATGGTAGTCTAAGATGGTAGCGGGCTAACTTGGAAGGGGTATAGCAGTGTAAATTCAACCCATACCCCTAATCGGTTTCTACACGCCATCGTGCCGGAACGCTAAATCGCTTGGCGGCACGTTTTTGACGTTCTCGACTTAATAATTGTTTTTAACATTCTTTTTTGTGCAATGGGAAATCCAGTAATTCCTTTGGAATTATATTATACTAGTAGGGCGCGTGGGGGGCGCGTCACGCGGTTTTTCTTTTTTTTTTTATTCGATGACAAGATAGCCCTTGACTGCGATCTCACCTGATGGTAAGTGACGATGCAGTCTAAGATGGTAGAATTTCAAGTCCTAATCATTTTTTATCAAAAACCACTCTTCCATCTTTTATACTCTCTGAGATAGACCGCTATGAAATTTGTATAGCGGCCATCTTGAATCCGCCATATCGGAATGAGAATGAGAATTCTCTTTAAAATCAAGTTTGAAAAGGAACCGTATCAAAGTCTTGCATTTATTTTGTTTGGAAAAAAAAAATTCTGCTGTCTTGAATTTTTTTTCTATTCATCAAGTCTCAATCTTTTATAGTCTCTGAGATAGACATCGACCAAATTTTGTATGGCCGCCATCTTGAATCCGCCATTTTGGAGGTTTTTTCCGGCTCTCTGCCAATTGGATGAGGCTTCGACTAACTTTTGGCCGTGCTCCTCACCCGTCTCCGAAATCCTCAATCATCAGGTCCCTCCATATTTTTGCTCCGAATGAATTTTTGTCCTCTACACGAAACCATGAGTGAGAAAAATTTTTTTCATTCAAAATTTTACAGGAAAGATGATCAATGAGTCAGTCAGTCAATCAGTGAATCAGCACGAGTAGCTATATATATTAATAAGCGTATATTCAACCCAACAAAAGATTTCTGAACTTTCCGCAGGCGACATGACGGCGTTTCTAGTTTACGACGGTTTCTAAAAGTCAGATTGACTTGGAAATTGGGATGTTATTCCCACCCCCCCACGCAGTCCAAGATGGGAACGGCTTAACCTGGAAGGAGTATAGCAGTTTTTATAATTGGGTATTTTACTGTTGTCGAAATGTGGATATTCATTAATTACAATCGAAAATGTAACACGTAAGAATAACATTTGTAAAAACAGAAAATAAATCGGTCAAAAAACAAATAAGTTATAAGCTGTTTTACTGCGACTGTATCCGTCTCTTTCTAACACGATATTTTGTATGGACAGTGTATGGAGCTACTGAATTTGTGACGCCACATGTCAGTAGCGCTCTCTCTGTCTAACAGGATATTTTAAATCTCTATATTTTCGAGACTGGTTAAGATATTAACAAAACATAAATGACACTGTGTTTTAATATTAAAAAAATTTATTTTAAGTGTAAAAAAAAATAGTGAAATACCCAATTTGGACGCTAAGGGTATTCGCCCTTATCGGCAGGGTTATTACGTATCTCGCGACAGGTTCGCGACAGGCGTAAATTGCGCAATCGTTGCTGTCAAACGTCACTTCTGCTGTCAAACGTCACTTCTCAAACGTCAAATTTCAGTAGTGACAGCAGTAGCAACACGACAGCAATCACTACGCGATCGGTTGCAAAATGTCACTAAAATTCGTATTACGCAAGCCAATCGCGCGCCTGTCGCAAAATGTACTTTTCTTCTTTAGAGATGCTTGATGGAGAAGAAAGGAAGTCAAATACTTCGAGTGGGTTTTACCACAGACCACAACACAAAACAAATAAAAAATATAACAATTCAACCACTGACGACGATAAAAACTGTGTATTTTGTTTACATCTATTGCCGTCCTATCGCGAGTGGCGCTAGTATCGACACGTGAGCAATAGACGTGCGATTGGCTTCCGTAATACGATTTTTAGTGACATTTTGCGACCGATCGCTGTCGCGTTGCTATTGCTGTTGCAAATTTTTACGTAATCAGGGTGCGGGGGTTATAAGTTAATTTAAAACGTTTTCAGACGCTATCACTTGCCGATTCAGTGTGAGATATGCAAAATGGTATACAAACGAGAGTCGACGCTCGACAATCATATGGCACGGTGTCATCCGGAGGTCAAGTGGAAGCCGGTCAAGCGCGAGCTGACGTATTGCGTCGAATGCGACATGCACTTCCCTACCGAGGACTTGTTCAAACGACACTTGAGGGTTTACGTTAGGCACCAAATTAAACCGCCCATTAAATTGCAGTAAGTCGAGGAATAGTGATTTAAATGTCGCAACGAAATTGCCTGCGATTTCACTCGTTGTATTCGACCTTTCTCAGACGCAAATGAAAGCGTCAATGTTCCAAAACAAACATTAAATCAACTGATGTGAGCTATACGATACTCTTTTAATTTTTTTTTTTTTTTTGTTTTCAATTTATTGCAAATATTATTATATTTTTTTTTCAAGATGCTTTGTCGCGTCCCAGTTATTAGTTTTCTTGATTTTATTAGAATGGAAAAATTAACAGAAAACAATTTTAGGAATCAGAACGCTTCACGAATCAAGACAAAATGGCCGATTTCCAACCGACCAATCGGAGAGGCGGGAGGCGAGCGCGCTTTCGGATGCTCTGTTATACTGATTTTATTGGTTTAAGACCTTAAAATTAGAAAAAATCGCAAAACATTTTCAATTTGGTGTTTCTCGCTTGCTTGTTCGCGGGGAAGAGGCAGATGGCCGCTGAAAGTGTTGCCAGCTCAAATTTAGGGATACCAGTTATTATTGTGAAATTACCCCTGTCAAATGTTATCTTTAGTTATTTGTTTATGTTTTATAAACAATCAAAATGATAACACATTTCCACTAACTCTACTTTAAATTATTGAAGAAATCCAATAAATAAATTTATAATATATTAAATGAAATAAAATTGGAGAAGCACACGCAGTACGTATGCTCACACAGAGAAGTAACGATGTACCTATATAATGTACCTGCCAGCCCTCACACACATAGAGAGTAGAGGGCAGGAGGGCATGACGGCGTAAGAAAGCGTCATGCCGTTTGGTATCACGGCATACAACCAAATAACTAGAAATCACTAGAAGTTGATATTAGTGAAACCTTCGTTATAGGTAAAAATGACACAAATATCTCTAGCCCATGTGAAAGTATGCGATACTAAAATAAACAATACGGGAACGTAAAAAAAAAATCTTTAAAAAAAACCGACTTCAAATGGCCACTACAAAGTATCTACAAAGTATGAAAATTCTTCGTTTGTATTTACACTTATATTGAAGTCAGATGATAAGCCTTTTTTATCGTTTCTTATTACGCCTGGCTGACTTCAACATATAAACATGTACTTGAAAAAAATTTGCGATATAGCGTTAATGAACGGAGCTCCGTGCCATGTGGGAACCGATCAGGGGGGAGAGTTTGAAAAAACTGCCACATCCCTTCCGGGTTGAAACGCTTTCATATTAGCTTGAGGGCAAAGCAGTGAAGCGGAGTGGCGCCGAGGCGCAACGTCTTTTAATGATAACTTAAACTAAGCTATAATTCTTTTGACATACGGTTGAAAATTAAAACACCGCGTTCAAGACGCCTGAGTGTAATGGAGCGTAGAATTTGCTACCATTATACAGTTTCAACCTTATGTCTAAGGAAATAAAGCTGTTTAATTGTTTATCATTTAAAGACTGCGTTCGGTTTCACGCTGGCCTAAAAGTAGTCAAGAATCCTTTGTAGTTGGCATTTCGAAGTCGGGGTTTTTTTTAAAGGTTTTTTTTTTTTCATTTCCAGATTCCACCATTTACCGGCCGTGTGCTATGTATGTAAATTCGAGTTCAAACGAAAGAGCTACCTCGCGGAGCACATGTTGCTAATGCACCAAATAAAGAGCGAGACAAAAAAGCCGATAGTCGAGGAGCTTGCGTACTGCGTGGAATGCAATCTGCAGTTCCCGAGCGAGTACTTTTACAAGCGGCATCTGAGATACGCGGTCGCGCACAAGCGCAGGATACGGCAGAAGTAAGTTTGAGAAACACCTGTATAATACATCGAAATGAATTAAAATGAAATGAAATTTGACTATAGTAAGTTTGAGAAACAACCTGTATAATACAACGAAATGAAATTTGACTGTAGTAAGTTTAAGAAACACCCTGTATAATACATCGAAATGAATTAAAATGAAATGAAATTTGACTATAGTAAGTTTAAGAAACAGCCTGTATAATACAGCGAAATGAATTGAAATTTGATACCCTCCCTGGCACAGTAGTTAGCGCTGCGGTCTTATATCTGGGAAGTTTCGGGTTCGGGGCAATTTGGGAATTTATAATTAGACATTAGAAGTTATTTGATATTTAAGAAAAGTAAATAGCGAGTGAAATCAAGGGCAATATTAGTATTACATTAAATATAAGTTGTCGATTTAAGGTGGTCGCTTACTTATCAACCCGCCCCACCCGACTAACACCGTCTCGTTTCGTCAGGTTGGAATTTCTAATATACATTACACTTACATTATATCGCAAACCTTAATCAAAAGTCAGACAAGTCGAATAAGATCTTCGTTCCCTAGACCAAAAAAAGACGAAAGAAATCTTGTTATTTAACGAACTTCAAAAAAAGGTTCTCAATTTGTCGGAATCTTTTTTTTTATGTAAGTATGTTCCCCGATTACTAGAAGACGCGAGACCGATTTTGAAAATTTTTTTTTTTTTGAAAGGGTATACTTCCCGGGTGGCCCGAAGTCATCAGGTTAGGATCTGATGATGAGATCCTTGAGAAATCGAGGGAACTCTTCAAATTTTATTTGAAGTGAACGAAGCGTCGGGTGTCGGGTGGATAAATGAGCGATGACCTTTTTTCTTTAATAGACGTAACTCTCTGGACTGTTTCTTAGTATACATAAGATATTTTATAAGTTTAGGTTAAAGTAAAATTGCTCATTAGCCAGATTACTAGGCTAGATTGTAATTTCAGTGGGTTTATATTGTAGTATACTCATATTATTGGAAAAAAAACCTCAAAACTCACGAGCGCACTTCATTCAAAAAGTGTTTAATTCATATCTGAATATATAAAAGGAAAAGATGACTTTTGACTTTTGCCGCGGCTTCGCTCGTGTTCGTTTCGAATTTCGAAAGTTCGATTTTTCAAACGAATTTTCAAAAATCCTTTCTTAGCGGATGCCTACGTCACTATAGCTATCTATAGTCATCTTTTCCATTTATATGTATAATTACATATAAGATTATTGCATACAAGTATATTCATTCATTCATTCATTATTGTAAAATTTTCAGGGTCCCTTGTCCGGATTGCGGGAAAATATTCAGTCGGAAGAGCTACATGGACAACCATTATAAGCTGGTACACGTTAGAAAGAGCCAGCACTACTGCGAACTGTGTGATAAGGTAATATTATCTTGTCAACATCATCAGCAATTAGCAAACCCCCTCAAATACACAGTCGATAATTACATATAAAGTCGACTGTAATCTATACACAGTCGATAATTACATAAAAAGTCGACTGTAATATAAAAGCAGCTGGCTGTCACATAAATAGTCGACTGTGAATTTAGTTGAAAATTAAATAAAAAGTCGACTAAAATGTAAAACAGTCGAATATATCGTACCCTTATTGCAAAAACCGATTATCTGCACCAAAATTTGAGCGAAAAGTTTTTGAGTTATAAGCATTTGAAACTTTAACGACTTAAAAATTAGTTATAATGATGCCCATTTTTAAACAATAATAATTTTTATAAACAAGAAACTATTCAAGAAATGTTAAGTAGGTTAATAATTGAAAAAAACTTACTATTTTTTCAACAAAAAGAAGAAAATAACCGGTAAGGAGCTCACTTAGTTAGTTTTTCCTGAATGTAGAAAAACTACCAAATTTTCAAATTTACCGTTCTGGTAGCTCTAATGGCATTTTTTATTTAATCACTTGTTTTGAATAGTAATAATCATCAAGACAAAAATCGTTTTAGTTCAACTTTAGCCAGTACAGGTGTAAAATAAATATCTTTAGTCGCTTTTGGCTGAAGGTAAAGTAGATTTCATTTAACTTTGTACGTACTAACTGCAGCGCCCTATGGTTTTACCCGAGGAGTTCCCGTTCCCGTGGGAAATAGGCAAGCCTACATTATTTCTTATAATCTCAGCTATCTTTAAAAGAAAGTTTCGTTGAAATCGGTCCAGCCGTTCTAGAGATTAGCTCATTTAAATAAAAAAACTATTTCGTTTTATTATATTAGAATAACTAGCTGTGCCTTGCGGTTTCACCTACATTTGTCCCGTTCCCGTAGGAATTTAGGGAAACACTATAACTGTAAACTTTCCTCTCGAATCCCTCTATCTACTGATGAAAACTGAATTAAAATCCGTTGCGTAGTTTAAAAGATCTACGCGTACATAAAGAGGGCCAGACAGCGGGAATCGATTTTGTTTTATACTATGTAAAGATAACATATACAGCAGAGCTAAGTTTGCCCGCAAGCGTTGCTATATGGGTGCCCCATTGTAGCTTTGAATCCAGGGTTAATCCCAAGAACACTTTGGAGTCCTCAGTTTTCAAAGGTTCATTATTTATCTTTAAATTTTTACTGACAGTTCTCGGGTTAGGTAATAAAAACTCAACACACTTTGTTTTTTTAGTATTTAAAAGTAGATTATTTGCCGTAAACCATTCAGAAACTTGAATGGTTTACGCATTATTTACATCGTCAAAATTGTCTTTTATCCTATCGACTTTAAAATTCAAAGACGTATCATCAGCAAATAGTACAATATCGCAAGTATTGTGGACAAAATGTGGTAAATCATTTATGTAGACCAAAAACATGAATGGACCTAGAATAGAACCCTGGGGTACACCCATTACTGAGGCTGATCCGGATGATTTTACATCATTGACACATACTCTTTGGACTCGTTCACTGAGATAAGACGCAATGAGACTAAGTGCAAAATCTTTAATGCCATAGTGGCTCAGTTTAAGCAAAAGTGTCTCGTGATCAACGCATTCGAATGCCTTTGACGACAAATCACAGAAAATACCAATGGCACTCTGTGAGTTCTCCCATGCATCGAATATGTGTTGTAACAGCCTTGCGGCTGCATCGGTTGTTGATCGACCCTTTGTAAAACCATACTGCTCAGTGTGTAGGATTTTATTTAAATTAAAGTGTAAAAGCAGTTGGTTGAGCATTATTTTTCCGAATATCTTGCTGAGAGTTGGCAAAATTGAAATTGGCCTGTAGTTATTCGGGTCACTTTTGCTTCCCGATTTAAAAAGCGGTATTAGCTTACTACATTTCATAAGGTCTGGAAAAGATCCAGAATGTACTGATTTATTAAAAATTAAAGCAAGATATGGCGCAATAATATCAATTATGTTATGAATTATTTTAACTGATATCCCCCATAGATCTGCTGTTTTCTTATTTTGTAAAGATTTAAATGTTTTGACTATGTCATATGGGGTAACGTGTTCAAACCTAAATAACTTATTGCACTCAGAGACATTGCTCCTTAGAAGACGATAGACTTCTGCTGGCGAGGAATTCAGAGAACTGGTTGTAGTAATTGGAATATTTTTGAAAAAGTTCTCAAATGTATTTACAATTACTGTATCGGAGTTAATTACATGATTATCACTTTTAAGCTCCAATTTATTATTATTATGTACCTTATGTTTACTCATTTCATCGCCGATGATGTCCCATGCTGTTTTAATTTTATTATCAGAATTGGCAATTTTTTGTTTTATGTGAAGTGACTTTGCTTGTACGCACATATTTTCAAACAATTTAGAATAGTTTCTTACATATTCAATAAACGCGGGGGAATAATTATATTTTTTTCTGCATATAAGTCAAGCAGCTTATTTCTACTTTTATAGATTCCGGCAGTTGGCCAGTTACTAAACTTAAGATCTTTAGACAGTCTTTTCTCTATCACCTTAAAGATAGAGTTATATTGTGAGCTTAACAAATCAAAAAACTTTTGATTTGTGAAGATGTTCAAAAACCCTCGTAGCCCAGTTATACAGTAAAAGTGAACTTAAGTTCTTTTACCTGAAATAATTTTAACAAAATATTGAGTTCATTATTCTGCAAAAAGCAACTAATGTTGTTTAGTTCGTTTTTCTTTTTAGATACATCAGCAATTTCTAGTATATTAATAAAAGCTGAAACCTGTTAACGCAGGTTAACATGTATTAACAGAATAATATTGACATAATGATAAATTAAGCAACTATATCTGAAAAGTATTATAATACAATACATTGTTTTTGTGGTATAGATTTATAAATCTAAATTATTTAAATGAGTTTAGTTCTTTTTTTAAGAAGGTAATTAAATCATACCTGTAGGTAGTTGCTTTTAACTCTAGCTATCTCCGTAAAAAAGCGTCGTAGCAGATAATGGGTTTGACCTACAGCTTCGCCGTGAGTTGAGGAGTCGATTGATATATTTAACCTAATTTTGGTACAAAAATGCAGATAATCGGTTTTTGCAATAAGGGTACGATATCATAAAAACTGCACTATAATGTATAAACAGCTGACCCCAGAGTATCCACCCCTAAATGCACAAATTTCAAACTACCCTCAAGCACAATTACGAAACTATCCTCTAGCACATACGAAACTACCCTCAAGCACAAATATGAAATTACCCTCAAGCACAAATATGAAACTACCCTCAAGCACAAATATGAAATTACCCTCAAGCACAAATATGAAACTACCCTCAAGCACAAATACGAAACTACCCTCAAGTTAATAAAATATTGTTATATTATTTTCAGCACTTCATCAACGGCTACGCAATAAGAACGCACAAGAAATTCGTCCACGAGAAATACGAGAAGCCGAAGAACAAGATATGCGACATTTGTGGCCGAGGGTTCCATGTAAGAGCTTTTATTGCAATTCGAAGAGTAAATTCAAAAAAATCACAATTATTTGTTTCGTGTAGGCCAACTTGTGGATCTTTTATTTTTAAATATATAGACTAGCGCTAGACTGCTGATCTCACCTGATGGTAAGTGAAGTTGCAGCCTAAGATGGTGCGCACTTGCGATGTTTTGTACCTTTTTTGAATTGTTTTTTACCATATATGACCATAATAAGTAAATCATGGTCGGTGGTAATATTCGACGAAATTAAAATACGCGCTCAGAGGTCAACGGCCGCCGCGCGCGCCTAATGTATCAACAGCTGATAGATTACGTTTGTAGGGCGACCCTAACCATCTGTTTAAAAGTGGATCTTTTTAGTAAACGATAACTTCGGTATTCTTAAGTAAAATAAAAAAATAAAAAATACGTGTTGATTAAATTTCGTTTAAATATACAACAACAAAAAATGATTCATAATTAAAAAATCAAACTCTATACTTAAAAAAAAAAAGAAGCTTAGCAGGTCGGTCCAATAACGAGACATTTCTATTTCACAGACGAACCGCGTACTAATCAACCACAAGCGCACGCACACCGGCGAGAGGCCGCACAAGTGCAGCTACTGCCCCGCGGCCTTCGCGCAGAACGTGGCGCGCAAAACGCACGAGAAGACGCAGCACAAGCACCTGCTGCACGACCTCAAGCCCTTCCCCTGAGCCCAGCACGACACCCTGTAGGGCTACAATACGTAGAAACTGTCGAACACGTCTCGGTCATTCAATATCCTCCCATCTCTATTGCTAAAAGTCGACTTTAATCTATACACAGTCGATATTCACATATTAAGTCGGTTATAATCTATACACAGTCGATAATCACATATAAAGTCGACTATAATCTATACACAGTCAACAATTACATATACAAACCGACTATAGTCCATACACAGTCGATAATTACATATAAAGTCGATTGTAGTCTATACAGTCGATAGTTACATAAAAAGTCGACTAAAATCTAAAAACTGTTACATAAAAAGTCGACTGTAATATAAAAACAGCTGACTTTCACATAAATAGTCGACTGTGCCTTTAGTCGAAAATTAAATAAAAAGTCGACTGAAATCTAAAAAGAGTCAAATATATCATAAAAATAGCGCTATAATCTATAAACAACCGACGAGTACACAAAAAGTCGACTATATAGTGTAAGTCGACTTTATAGCTAAGACCCACCTCGATCACGTTAGCTTTCAAACAGAAAGAATCGCAATAGAAAATCCATTCGTTAGGGAGCCACGAGGGAACGGACAGATACACAAATACACACGTAAAACTTATAACATCCCTCTCTTTCAGTCAGGGATTAAAAAACATGCGTTTGTTACTATCCTTAAAAATTTTAAAAATATTCGCTCATATATTTACTAGGTTCATTTGGCCTGGCACGTATAACCTTTAGGAATTAACCTAAGTGGTATCAATCGACTCTGGATCGCCAGGAAATCATTAGTATATAACAAATATTATGTAAATAAATACTTTTGTATATATATAGTTTTTATTTAAGAACATGTTGTTTGTCATCTTAAACAACTGCAATGGAATAAATTCGATTTTAAATTTAACGTTCTTTTATTTTTATAATTACCAAAACCTGTCACTAACGCTTAAAGTAATACTATTTCAATATTATTTTGACGACCTTAATGTAAGTGACATAAGTAGGGTTAGTACAAGAGTTGAATGTTTGAGTAAATCCTATTAAAAACTAAACTTCTAACTTTCAAGCCTTGTTTGAGTAACTTCAAGTAATTTCAAGAAGCTGAGTTATATTTTTTTTATGATTGTCTTGAATGTTGTTTATTAAAACAACATTCAAGACAATCATGTCACAATAAAAAAAACTGCAAAATACCTACTACAAAAAAGGATATGAATTTTTGAAACGTCGCTGGCAAAAAATATTCAAAAAACACAAAAAAAATTATAACTCGAAAACTACAAAAAATCGCAGAACAAAAATGGGGTATTTTCGGATACCCCCTGGTGTGAGGAATCTAAAAAAATTTATTGACGGCACTAGTTGGACCATCCTGTATAAGTCAAAGTAGAAAAATGCAGTATGATTTTTATATATAGTTTATTTATAAAATAGCTATGATACAATATTATTTATTTTATTTCATAATTATGTAATCAATTCAGCCTTATATTATAATTTACATCTATCATTCTATTCATCCATCATTAATATAATGAAAATTAGGTAGGTACATTACATGAGTGAAATAAAATATTTTTGGAATTCATGTTGTCAAAAATTATAGAAAAAGTTTTTTCGTCCACATAGTGTTGTTTTTTTTAGCTTTTCCTTGTAGCATGTTGCATGGGTGACAGTCAAGAAAACGTAACTTTTATTTTGTACCATATTGTTACAGACATAAGGTTCATATTTGCAGCATTAAATCTATGGTGCAATGGTAAAATAATCTCTTAATTTGAAAAATTTATAGCCACAATAGCCCAACGGTTAAAGGTTAAACTGAAAACTGAAAGGTCGCAGGTTCGAGCCCCACACCTAGCAAAAATGTTGTACGCACTCCTAGCACAAGCTTTTCGCTTATTTGGAGGGGAGAGGAGAATATAAGTGAAGTTCAGCTTGGCTAATATTCTTTAAAAAAAAAATCAGTTTCGCTTATTCTTAAAAAAAAAAAATGTTGGTTAGTATATGGTACAAAAAAAGTTAAGTTCTATTTACTGTAGTATATAAATAACAATAAGGTCTACATTTTTAGGCCAGGTAGTAATCAAAAGGAATTCCACAAACTGAAAAACGCATGCGGAAATCTTAAATAACAAGGAAAAGGCTATTCTTTACTTATTTTAAACAATATTGGCATACAAGTTATATGTACCTTATTCAATTTTTGGCCAAGTGTACACTTAACAAAAAAAATAAAAATTATAAAAGTGTCAATTTTTTTTATTTACATAAATAAAGCCAGTTTCATGTGATGATATATATATTTCATTATATTGTTAAAAAACACGAGGGGCAACCACTGAATTTTTGATCGTAATATTTTACGATAATCATTAATTATAGGGATGTTGCTTGTGTTAAAAAGAAAAAAAAGTTATTCAACAAAATAAATTAAATAAATAATTTATTTTATTTTGTTTAATAATGGGCGAAATAATTAAAATACATGTGCGCTGGCAGTTTTAAGCGTGATAGTTTGAAATAATTCTTACACAGTTTTTAAACAATTGCCAGCATTAAAAATCAACTTATACACTTCAAAAATAAAAATTATAGAAGTATAATATTCAAAATATTGACCTCACACGCAATAATATAGACAAGACAAACATTACCTAACCTAACTTTATTTACATTTTTCTCTATAATACCTACTTACATAGACAGGGAGGTGATGGCAGAAACTTTATGCCAGAAATGGATTTTTTGAGTGCCAGAACTTCTGGCATAAAGTCAATGGATATTTACATAAATAGCATTAACAAGAGTCAAATAAAAGTGTCTTTGCCAAACTTCTTTGTTCTTGCTGCTTTTGATTTTTGATTCCATAATATTTAATTGTAAACATTTACTTAAACTTACATAAAAAGTAAAAACAAATTCATTTAGTATTTAATTCATTCATTAGATTTTAAAGTTAAACTTTTTTTCATACAAAATGCCATCAGCTCCTTAGCTATCATTTATCATGTCATGTCATTGACTTTATAGCAAAATACTACAGAAACTTGTACTGAGCAGTTAAATCTATGGATTGAAGATCGAAAATTAAATTCACATATGTAAATACAATGTAATATTTATATTTCGTGAAATATAAAGTTTATACTCATTTCAAAAACAGACTGCATTTTCAAAATGTGGATTGACTATACAGATACTTTACAAATATATGGAGTAAATTTTCGACCTTCAATCTGTAGATATTGAATTAAAGTTATTATTAAAATCAAAATTCATTTATTTCATGTAAGCCACCTTGTAGCTCTTATGACACATCATAAATCTACAAACAGCATAATGTATAAGCAGACCTAAAATTAACTTCTGGCATGCCTGTTTTATATTATTTTCAGTTGAAATGACTAAGAATTCCAGTGTGAATAAATGATAAGGTTTAAAAAATCTGGCATTTCATACACAATCTGGCATTATGCTATTAAGCCAATAACACAGCCTTAAAATGTGTCAAATTTAATTCCCAATCATGTAAAAAAAATAGTCATCGTTGTACAAAAATTTCATGGGTTTGAAGATTGTTTTCACGATTGTAAATTAGTATTTGACTTAAAATTATTAATTCTTACCATCTAGTAGGACACAGGCGGCACCTGGGGCATCATATTAGTGTATATACATTGGTTCTCCGGTTTCATAGGTTGCATTTGTAGATGTGACATTACAGGGACCATATTCTGTTGTGTCGGAGCCACTGGCTCAGGCGGTTTCTTATTTTTCTTCTCGCATTTCTTAAATTTAATACCTAATTTGTTCAACAGTATTAATCTGAGAGATTCCTTACCCCCTCGGTAGTTTAACTCGTGTTTTGCTGCAGTAAGTATTTTGCCCAGTGTTGGCACTTCTTTCCTCATCGAATAAGCGTTGACGATACCTCTTAAAGCACAAAGTTGGAAATAGTCAAGCTGGACCTTAGTTTTCCGCACTCGTTTCTTCTTTGGACCGGTCATTTTAGTCTGATTAGCTTCTGCTCTCAAACCTTCTCGTTTTATTCTTTTAATAGTGCTCTCCGACAAGCCAGTAGCGGCACACGCTCTTTTGACAACGTTTTCTACAGGAAAATGGTAACCGCGGTTCTGCTTTTCGCTTTCGAAAAATTTGATTACCTTAAAAATTATTTCGCGCGCTTGACCGTCGATCGCTTCTTTTTTTTTCTTGTTTTCCACCCGAGGTTTTATCGGCTGTTGTTGTTCGGGCGGGTTTTGGTTCTGTGGGATGTTTTGCTCCTGTACGGGTTGCATGTTGTGTATTTGTTGAGGCTGTAAGGGTTGCAGGTTCAACTGAGTTACCTGGGACTCGTGAAGATTGACTTGAGTTTCGTGCAAGTTGTGACCGTCCATTTTCATATTGTCGTGTTGCATGGAGACTTCGTGCATGCGCGGATCCATTTTAATGTTAACGCTCTGCAACCGATTGTCCATTTTCATGTTAACATCATGTAAAGAATCCATTTTGATGCTAATAACATTAACATCATGAAGGTGGTTGTGCGGATCCATTTTTAAATTCACGTCGTGCAAATGAGACTCCATGGTTAGTCCTAAACTTAATCACAGTTAACGCTTGTCTGTAGGGACACTACACCGTTTTAAATACCTTTATCCTACATTTGTTTATTTACATTAGAAATAATGGCTTGATAATTTTAGTGGCCATATTTGATTTAAAAAAAAATTATAAACATTTTGATCCATGACAGGGTTGCCAACTCCTAAAAAAAATTAGCCCTAACATCAACATGAAATACCCCTAAATAACCCTAAATGCAATATTCAAAAGCCCCAAAAAAATCCCTGTATCATTCAAGGCTAATGTTTAAATGAGTTTCCCGTTTTATTGAGGTAAATAAAAATAATATAACTTATTTTAATTACATTATTCGGCAGAGGCGTAACTATACCGTTTGAGGCCCGTGGCAAATTCATCGGATGGGGCCCTCCCTCCCCCAATATAAAGAAGCTCAACCAATGAGATAACATTTTTTTATTTTATAATAAATCACTACGTGAAGTAGGTACATACAATTCCAACGTAAAAGCGACATTTTCCCGAGCGAAGTGAGCGCGAAGTTTTTTATGATTGCATTACGGCACTTAGTAGTCCATACTTGGTATCTACAATAGAAATGTAAAAGTGATATTTTCGCAAGCGAAGCGAGCGCGAAATTTTTTATGATTGCATTACGGCACTTAGTAGTCCATACTTGGCACCTACAATAGAAATGTAAAAGTGACATTTTCGTGAGCGAAGCGACCTCTAAAATTTTTGTGATTGTTTTACGGCACTTAGTAGTCTATACTTGGCACCTACAATAGAAAAGTAAAAGTGACATTTTCGCGAGCGAAGCGAGCGCAAAATTTTTTATAATTGCATTACGGTACTTAGTAGTCCATTATTGGCATCTACAATAGCAACGTAAAAGCGATATTTTCGCGAGCGAAGCGACCTCTAAAATTTTTGTGATTACATTACGCCACTTAGTAGTCCATATTTGGCACCTACGAGTACAATCGAAACGTAAAAGCGACATTTTCAAGAGCAAAGCGAGCTTGAAATTTTTTATGATTGCATTACGGCACTTAGTAGTCCATACTTGGCACCTAAAATAGCAACGTTTTTTTATTTTGCACTACGCCATATCTACTACATAGTCCTGTACTTTTGGCGCTTGAGACCCTGCGCTTGTATGCGCCGCACACACGGCATCGTAGGTAAAGTCGGCCCTTCAAACTATTTAGCTATTGTTATTGGGGTACCTATATTCGGTAATTAATTAGATAATTTATAAAATTTTAAAATATGTGTTTATGGACCTAATGACATTTATGTACCTATACAAATATGTATCTTTTTAATTTCTGACAAATAAAAATTTTGGCCCCAAATCTACCGCCCCTAAAATCTGCTGCCCTAGGCTCCAGTCAACTCAGCCTTTTGGTAAATCAATTTACTGTGCGTAACCTTTCTTGTCCCAAAGAATATGTTTATATCAATTTTAATTTTGAAAATGATCGCTCGGCACTATTGCCGACTACGGCTAGCCGTAGCCACAGGAATGGCTATAAATGTTAGGATCATCTTGTGCTTCTGGCTCTCTCTGACCAGGGCCCCTTCCGGCTGGGGCCCGTGGCATTTTGCCGAAATGCCACCCTATAGTTACGCCTCTGTTATTCGGAATTCTTATAGTCATACAATATGTTTACATTATAAGTGTAACATTTTTTGGAGATGGAGTAAAAGTAACGCAAGATCACGTTTTAAAATAAAAAGGGAAATCGGTTTCGTAATTTGTTTTTCACTATATTAAGGTGAACGGGGCAAAGTGCGCCATACTTTTTTCATAGTTGACTTTGGTGCAATATTACTTGTGCTTAAGTTCACGAGTGACACTAAATCATGGTACCATAAGGATCTGTGATGTTTTGCTACAACAACTAATGTCGTGTCATTGGAATCTGACGGCAAATTAATGAATTTTAGCATAAAATTTGAAAACAGTCCGACCCGGCGCACTTTGCCGACAAATCGGGGAAGTGCGCCTTGTATTAATAAAACGCAATAATAAAGCATCAGAATAAAAACAGTCCTATATTATTTTAAGAAAACAAGCAACAAAACGCATGCCATTTTGTTTTTTTTCATAGCCACATTCTAGAAGAATCTATGTATTTAAAACCGAATTTCGGCTAAATGCGCCATACAATCTTAAGTCAGAGGCTATGAACCTTTTTTCTAAATATTGATAATCGAGTGTCAAGTATATTTTTTCTTTTATTTACGATGGGAATACCATGATTTGGAACTACTTATTTGGTATCAGTATTATAAAGGGACTGAAATAAGTTAAGTGGTCCGTTTTACCTTCCTTTCCCCTATTAGACAAAACCATCAATGCCTACAAAATTTAAATTAAAAAAAAATTGTCGCGATCTTAAACTTGTGTAAATGTATTTCACTAATAAACGTATATCGTCGGCTTAATTATCAAACTTCGTAACTCCAAAATTTCCGAATTTTTTTTGTTTTGATGCCATCTAGCGTAAAAATCCGTAACGAAAACGATGGAATCACTCGTATCTCCTACTTGATTTTAGTTTTCTTGCTATTTACAAAAAATAAAAATACTTAAAAAAATAAAAAAGTTTTTTCTTCCTCCTGTAAAGTTTGACCAAACGGAGATACGAAGTTTGATAATTAGGCCGACGATATGCAAATTACATCTTAATCGGTTTAAGATAACTGCTTTACAATTCATTTGCAA
Source organism: Hipparchia sbordonii (assembly GCA_038048805.1). Classification (NCBI taxonomy): domain Eukaryota; kingdom Metazoa; phylum Arthropoda; class Insecta; order Lepidoptera; family Nymphalidae; genus Hipparchia; species Hipparchia sbordonii. Next base: position 1,158,016 of record JBBIWI010000026.1, on the reverse strand, counting down.
GATTTCACCCGAACATACAAACAAACAAGTATACAAACATTGCAAGTTAAATAAAAGCTTGTAAAAAAGACACATTTTAAAAAGTTTGTAACCTCTGGATTGCGGCGAAGTGCGCCATATAAAAAGTCAGTATGGCGCGCTTCCCCAACTATATAAATTTGAGGTTAGAATATTTAACTTGCTAGAAATATATATATTTTACTAGATAGAAGTGAAATAAAGTCAGAATCTTAAAGCAAAATATTTAAATTGTGCTCTTACCTCACTCGTATATCGGTAAAAACTCGATTTCTTGAGATTTACGACGATGATCACGCCATAGTCATCTCTCCTCACCACTTTGAATATCAGTGAAAATAAAATGGCGCGTATCTCAAACTCACATGACTAGAGCGATCTATGAGTTTCACCAAGAACTATGATTTAGTTTGTAGCATCGATATAAGGTGTCACTACTAGTATCAAATCGGTAGTTTTCGAGATATTTGTGGTAGGTGCACTTGCCCGCTAGGCGCACTTTGCCACCTTCACCTTATATATCGAAAAAGCGTGTTCAACGCTAATGTATTGAAATATTTTCAAAACGCTTTAGCTAAAACGATTTTAAGCATATTATTCCGAAATATCATAGGCGTTTTGCTTTATTTACTCGTTTGGTCAGTTAACTATGTGACGCTTGAAAATTTATTTATGCCCCTAAAAATAGCCCTAAATTTTTTTGGGCCCTAAAAAAATCCCAACAAGCAAAATTCCGCCCTAAATTTGGGGCTAAAAGCCCTAAGTTGGGAACCCTGATCCATGATCAATGACAAATGACATAAGCACAGAATAAATAAGACCACAGAGTATATAATCACTACGTTCTGACCATATAAAGCTGAAGGCACATGCCTGAGATGGATCTGTCGTTTACTCTTATGTTTGTGGTCGCCCACAACGCCAAGAAATAAGAATATCAAACTTCTCCTTAAGAAATTAGGTTGCAGATTCTACTACTTAACTATTCTATGATGAAGCGCGCACTAACAGCAGAAATACCGTCAGAAAAATTATAGATATTATATTATTGGATTGATAAATAAGACAAAGTTGTTTTAAAAATTATTTATTTTTCCTCCTTAACAACTAGTCAATATTTTAATCCTGCTTGTCAAGTAACAACTTCTTGTGTGGCGTGATGTTCACACACCTCAGCTTGTGCGTGTAGAGGGCCGCGGAATGCGCAAAGGTCGCGGCGCAATGCGTGCAGCGCAGAGGCCTCTCTCCAGTATGCGTGCGGATGTGGGAGCGGAGAATCGTCGACGACTGGAAAAAAGCATCATCATCATTAATAGCAACCCATTAACTTCTCGCTACTGAACGGTTATATTATTATCAAAATAAAAAATAAATAGATATTAAAAATAGTATTATTTGGTAATAAAGTTATTTTTATTTTTATTATCTTGCTACTTACAGTAAAGCCGCGTCCACAGTGATCGCATATTTTGTTTCTGGGCGGGCGTATCTTTTCGTGTACGAACATCAAGTGTCGTTTTAAATTCCTTTCATTTTTGAACGACTGCAAATAATAATATCATTTAAAATTATTCTATTTAAGCCAGAAATAGCCCTAATTTTTTTTATTCGATGCTGGGCTACACAGCATGATCAAGGTTTCAAGAAAAAAGATTAAGTAGTTATCTTCCCTTTTTTATTCAACGACAAGATAGTTCTTGACTGCGATTTCACCTGATGGTAGGTGATGATGTAGTCTAGCGGACTAACTTGGAAGGGGTGTGACAGTGTTCAACCTATACCCCTAATCTGTTTCTACACGCCATCGTGCCGGAACGCTAAATCAATTCAATTCAATTTATTTGCACAAAACATGTGAGACACAGGTCATACAGGTGTTAGTTGCACTGAATTTGACTTTTCTTAATAAATAGCGAACAAACGAGCAAAAACTAACTTCACTAAAGTTAATGTTAATAATAATATAAAAAAAATATTTTAAAAAAACCGACTTCAAACGCCACTTAAAAGTATAAAATAATTTTAGTTTGTACACGTATGTTGAAGTCGGGCCAGCGTCGCGCATCGGTTTCATCGTTTCTATTTAGGCCCGTCCGTCTCACGGGCTAATTCAACAAGTATACCGGCCTAATAGTATTTACGATTTAATAATTTTAGTTTGTACACGTATATTGAAGTCGGACGGGCTTAAAATATAGAAACGATGATACCATTGCGCAACGCTGGCCCGACTTCAACATACGTGTACAAACTAAAATTATTTTATACTTTTAAGTGGCGTTTGAAGTCGGTTTTTTTAAAATATTTTTTTATATTATTATTTTAAGCTTTTTAGTGTAGCTTCATGGGACCAATTCACTAGACCATTTGTTTTGCTCCTTAAAAAAAGTATTGAAATATATTATTCCAAATAGAAATTTAGCATATGTATGTATGCTATGAAGTTTGCATGGTTAAAATCCTACACACACTCTTATCACGAGCGATTTGCTCTTATTCAATGAGGAGTTCCATCCTATATCTCCGAAGATATTCATCAGATCTTCACCAAACTTAAATGGGATCAACCAGACAATAAGCCCTTATAAATAAAAAAAAATTATTGAAATCGGTTCAGATTTGACAGAGTTATAGAGTAACATCGTCAAAAATTCGGTTAAAAAAAAATTATATTGAAATGCCGAATAGAAAAGCATTATGTATGTATGCTATGAAGAATGCATGGTTAAAATCCGACACACACTCTGATCACGAGCGATTTGCTCTTATTCATTGAGGAGTTCCGTCCTCCATCTCCGAAGATATTCATCAGATCTTCACCAAATTTAAATGGGACCAACCTGACGATACGTCCTTTCAAATTAAAAAAAAATTATTAAAATCGGTTCAGATTTGACGGAGTTATGGAGTAACATCGCCAAAAAATAATAATAATAAAAATAAAAATAAAAAAAAAAAACATACGCGTCGAATTGAGAACCTCCTCTTTTTTTTGAAGTCGGTTAAAAATGAACTCACCTTAGAGCATTGGTTGCAAATGTGGTTAGTACAATTGAGGTGTACCCAGTCGATGTGCTCTTGCAATTGCTTTTTCGTGAGAAACTTTGCATCGCAATCGTTGCATGTAAATCTGAAAAAAAAAATGTTGTTTTATTAATTTTTTTAATAGAGTTAGGGTTTAAGGCTTTTTTGTGTAAAAGACTGCGTTTTGTGCGAAAGATTGGGTTTTGGGCGGAAGTTTGGGGTTTGTGTGAAATACAGAGTTTTATGCGGAAGTTTCGGTTTTGTGCGAAATACAGAGTTTTATGTTTAAGATTGGATTTTGTGCGGAAGATTGGGTTTTGTGTAGAAGATTGGGTTTTGTGTGAAAGACACAATTTTATGCGAAAGATTGGGTTTTGTGTGATAGACAGAGTTTTCTGCGGAAGATTGGGTTTCGTGCGGAAGATTGGGTTTTGTGCGGAAGTTTGGGGTTTGTGTGAAAGACAGAGTTTTGTGTGGAAGATTGGGTTTCGTGCGGAAGATTGGGTTTCGTGCAGAAGATTGGGTTTCATGCGGAATATTGTGTTCTGTGCGGAAGATTGGGTTCTGTGCGGAAGATTGTGTTCTGTGCGGAAGATTGGAACTGTGTGTAGTAATGATGTGATTCTGTGCGTGAAAATTTATTTTATGCAGAAAGACAGGAATTTTTGCGAACAAGACTAATTTTCGTGTGGAAATATAGGATTTTGTGTGTACATGGTTTTTGTGTTTGGACCGGATTTCATGCGGAAGCACCGGCTACACGCTTACCTCTTGTCGTCATCTGAGACGTGCTTGGACGCGGTCTTCAAGTGGTGCCTGAGCCCGAACTCTGAGCGGAAAGTCAGGTCGCAAGCAACGCAGTAAGCGGGCCCGGAGTCCGCGTGCGTAAACGCCATGTGCGCGGAAAGACCGGATTTCGTGCGGTACACTTTTCCGCACGGCTCGCACGAGTATATCCGGTCGGATTGTCTATGGACGGTTCTGGACGGAATGGAATTTTTGTATGTTTATTTGTAGAGCCATAAGCTCTTATACAAAGTTATTTATAAGTCAAATTCAACAATAATTGCGTAAGTGTGCGTGCCTGTCAGGAGCCTAGGTGGGAGCGGTCAGGCGCGAGCAAGCTCTCGCTCACACTTATATATAACGTGTAACAAAAGTGTGAAATAACCCTGAAGGAGGTGAATTTGCTCATGAAACGGAACAACTTTCCCCAAGGAACATAGGTCGAAATATGAAAAAAAATTTTTACCTCGCATAGTAAAGCTGATCGCAAATTCACCTCCTTCAGGGTTATTTTACACTTTTGTTACACGTTGTAGATACGACACACACACAACCATGAGCCACGTACCCTCGTGAATTGAAAGAACTAAACGACTAACAATAAATTTTGAAATTTTAAAAAGCGCGCGTAAAAATTAGCCTATGGATGGCGGTCAGGACTCTTGATCAGTCGCTGCGCACACAACCATGAGCCACGCGCCTTCCTGAGTTAAAAGAACTACAAAGGTCTACCAATAAATTAAAAAAAAAAAAAAGGTCTTACAACATGTGCACCCGCAAGCCCGCCTTGGTCACAAAGGTGTTGCCACACTGCTGGCACGCAACGCTCGACGAGCGATGCTTGTCGCGATGGTAACGGTAGCTGCGGTGGGACCTTCAAATAACCTTAATCTGTACTTAATATAATAAAGGTGAAGAATTCGTTTGTTTGAACGCGCTAATCTTTGGAACTATCAGTCGGATTTGAAAAATTCTTGTTGTATCTGATAGCCCAATTCTTGAGGAAGATTATAGGCTATTCAATATCTCGGTACGACTCTTAGAAGCTGAGCAAAAAGAAAAAATTGCGCGGGCGAACAATGCGACGCGGTAAGTCGGTGGTCGAGGGCGGTCACCCGACGAGAACCGAACCGAAGGCTATTTATTAATCCGGAAGATCAAAGCGTTCGCACGGGATTATTAAAAACTAAATCCACGCCGACAAAGTCGCGGGCAACAGCTAGTGTTTATTATAAGTATAGATAAAATAAGAAAGCAGTAGACAAAAAACAGTTTTTTTTAAATTCTCATTATATAAATTGGAACTTTTAAAGGTGACCTTTATGTCAGCCCCATCGGTACACACAAAATATTACAATTAACTATAAAAAATCAACTACTTATACATCTATACCAATTTGAGAGAATCACTAACAAATCTATATACTTTAACAGCCGAATCACTCAAAGGTTTGCTATAAATAGAATTAAAAATACCAGTATTCATATTTATTAAGCTATTGCATAGCTTCTATCGCAGGCCTTGAGCGTGGAGACCGAATCCAGAAATTCCGTAACGAAAATAACCTGACACGGGACTCCTCTCACCGCTAGATGGCGTTGATAAAAAATGCTATGCAATAGCTTTACCGCGGCAGTCCCCGAGTGTCACACGACTTTTTTTTATTTTATTAGCTCTTCTGTAAAAAAAATGCAATTTTTATTTATGGTAGCTTTGAATTGAGGCAGCTATAGGTACTTACTCTGTGGTGAAATCGCACAATTTACAAGTGAAACTCATATCCACTTTCCCATGGGTCTCGTTGTAATGTTTCAACACTGAATACACATTGTTGTTCCTTTTCCCACACTCTATGCATTCGTATCTATAGAAAGAGACGAACATATTTAGCAACAGCGACGAACATAAAGCTAGCTGGGATGCTTTTTTTTAACAGACTTCCAAAAAAGGCGGAAGTTCTAAATTCGTCGAAATCTTTTTTTTCTTCTTTTTTTTACTACATATAACTTATCCTTTTTTACTCATCGTAGAAGACGATACGCTAACAATAGTAACCAAGCAAAAACAAATACCTAATTAATAATAATAATAATAATAATTCCTTTATTTGCAAGATTGCATGTATACAAAATAGATGTTACATAATAGATACCAAGCTACAATCAGCCATACAATGGCATGCAAATGGTTTATACATAAAGTCGTCACAGTTAGGATTATTAATTAAGATGTCAATTATTAAATTATGATAATTACAATATAAATAATAATTACAGTAAGATTAGTCAAATTTAATCTGCAATTTATAATTTCCCACTCAAAATCATTTTTAGAGATTCAAATAATCATTTATGGAATAAAAACATTTATCCAGGAGCCATGTAAACAGACGGGTTTTGAATAGAATTAGTGACATAATATTTTTAATTCAGCTGGTAATTTATTATAGATTTTAACACACATTGCGTCACAACTTTTTTTATAGTGGCTGCTCTTTGGAGGGTGTTTTAAAACCAGGCGGTCTAAATTTCTGCCTCTTCTCGGATACAATTCGGACACCTTTGTAAATAGGCTTTGGTGACCTTTAACGAACACGCATATCTCAAAGATGTACAGACATGGAAGTGGTAGCACACGCAAGTTTTTAAAATGTGGTAGACAGGAATCTCTATAGGATGATCCTGTCATTGCACGTATGCATTTTTTTTGTGCTATAAAAACTCGATTAAGGTCGACTGAATTTCCCCATAAGATTAGCCCATAACGCAGAACTGACGAAATGTAGCTGTGGTAGACTGCTAGAACTGTTTGAGGTAATGCTATTTTACGCAACCTGTATAACACGTATACGTAACGGTTTATTTTTTGACATACCATGTTAATGTGATCTTTCCAGTTTAAGGTTTGGTCAAGATGTAAGCCTAAGAACTTTATGTGTTCAGACTCTCCAATTTGTGTACCATTGTGGTTTATATTAAGTTTTGGCTGGCATTTTCGATTCAATTGAAAGTTGTTAGCTGCTACACATCATATTCTTATTAAGTTCAAAATGCATTAACCTGTACTTAGTCGCAAATAAACGTCTGGCAAGTGAACACGTATTTCCTTTACCTAAGTGCTACCCTGATAAAAGAGACCCTAACACCATTACCATATGGTCGAAAATCAAGCCGGATTAGAAGTGACCGAGCGACGGCCGCTCGCTCGAGTTTAAACAATAGAAACTGATAAGGAGTTTACCTACCTGTACCTTCGCTCGACGCGTTGCATCGTTTTTTGTGTTATACGAAGTTTTAAATAATTGTGTTCGATATGAGTACTCCGGAGCAGGTGATCGGTGTTTTGGAGGACACAGCTCAGTTATTTCAAAAGGCGAAAATCAATATAAAGAAATGCCCGAAAGAACGTCTCACTAAGGGATATTTGGAAGCCAGAATAAAATCGCTAGAGGATTATTGGATGACCTTCAAATCGGCGCATCAAGACCTTATAAAATGCACAACTCGAGAGCAACGAGGCAACCTGCCGTACTTCGTCAACGAAGAGTTTTTTGTTCAAGAAGATCACTACTTATACCTACAAGGTTATTTAAAGGATTTGTTATCGACGAAGTCGAGTTTTGAAGCAAGAGATAGTTCGGGTAATAGAAGTTCGAGCGTCCACGATACGTCCGCATCAGCTCACGCGCTTGCTAGGTTACCGAAGATACAACTACCTGTGTTCAAAGGTATTTATGAAGAATGGCCCACGTTCAAAGATTTATTTCTTTCGTTAGTACATACCGACCCGTCGTTATCTAGCGTACAAAAACTGCATTACTTAAAAACAAGTGTCACAGGTGAGGCTGCAGCTTTATTAAGGCATATTCAAATCACGGAAAAGAACTATTCACTCGCCTGGGACACACTTGTAAATCGATATGGTAATCGACGCCTCATTATTAACTCCCTTTTGAAGAGACTTTTTCTTTGCGCAAAAGCACGAGTAGTATACAGTCCGCTCAACATATAAAAACGCTACTAGATAGCACCAGCGAAATAATTAATAGCTTGCGCAATCAAAATATAGACACCACCTCCTGGGATCCTATTTTAATATTTCTGACAGTACAGAAACTGGACCAGGAGTCACACAAACAATGGGAAGATTACGCGCACAAGGATAACATTGAAGAACTACCGACTTGGGTAGATTTAGAGAAGTTCCTTGAAACTAAATTTAGAACTTTAGAATTGGTGGCGCCTTCTACAAGTAAAGAGAAGAATACCAACGCAAAAGTGTTCCACGTGACCAACCAATCGAAGAAATGCATCCGATGTAAGGGTGACCATACTTTGAGTCACTGTGAGGACTTTATAAAACTTTCACCAGTGGACAGGGGCCTTTATGTTAAGACCAACAACATTTGTTTCAATTGCCTCTCTTATGGGCATAGCTCGGTTAAGTGTAGGGTTCCGCAGGTTTGTAAGATCTGTACCACTTCAAGGCGGCATCATACACTCCTCCACCAGAAAAGATTCACAGGTGCTTCGGGTGAACAAGAACTTACACAACCAACAGTACCTAATGAACGCGATGGAGATCTAGTGCAAGTCAATACAAGAATCGACCCTACTGCGGATGTAACACCAAGTATAGCGTTACTAGCAACAGCTCTGGTTAAAATAAGAGATAACTATGGACATACGACAATAGTAAAAGCTCTCGTCGACACCGGCTCTCAAGCTAGCTTCGTGAGCGAAAGGGCAGTACAAACATTACGACTGAAAAGAAGAAAAATCAATGGTACAATCACGGGTATCGGATCAACAAGAACCACTGTTAGACAAGCAACAGAGTTATACGTCTTACCAAACCAAGAAGAAGAATTCAAGATCAAGACGTATATCATACCAACGCGACTCACCTCAAAGTTACCTACGACAACCATCTCTAGCAACACCTGGCCGCACTTAGAAGGTCTCGTTCTGGCAGATCCAAGCTTCAACCAACCAGGACGAGTAGACATGTTGCTCGGTGTAGATGTGTGTGCCCATATTATGAAAGGAGAAATTATCAAGGGTCCCCCAGGTACACCAAGCGCGCAGAAAACCAGCCTGGGTTGGATCTTATTTGGGACCATATCAAAGAAACCAGGAGATGAGATTATAAGCATGCACCTGAATCTGGATCTGGATAATATGCTGAAGAGCATGTGGGAACAAGACACAAATGAAATAAGAAGACCCACACAAGAAGAAAGAAAATGTGAAGAAATATACAAAAATACTACCACCAGAACAGATGAGGGACGATACATTGTAAATTTACCAAAGAAAACAGACAAGCTACAATGTACAGAAGGAAATACAAGAGATATTGCGCTAAGAAGATTATATCAATTAGAAAGAAGATTTGAGAAAGACGCTAATTTAAAGAAAGAATACGTTAAAGTCATGGAAGAGTACAAAGACCTGGATCATATGGAAGAAGTGCCAAAGGAAGAATTAAACAATCCAGCAGTCTACCTACCACATCACGCTGTAATCAAGGCTGAAAAGGAAACAAGTAAAGTCAGAACAGTTTTTAATGCATCCCAGAAGGGGAACAATCAAATTTCTCTTAACGAAGAATTATTAGTAGGTCCTCAATTACAAGACGATATGAGAAGTTTGATTCTAAGATGGCGCATGAAGAAAGTGTGTTTCGTCGCAGACATACAAAAAATGTACCGCCAAATCCTTGTGACAAAAGAAGACAGAGATTTGCAAAGGATTCTCTGGCGCAAGAATAAAGAAGAACCTGTAAAAGACTATAGACTCGGGAGAGTGACGTTTGGGACGGCCTGTGCTCCTTACCTAGCAGTCCGAACGCTACATCAAGTTGCTGACGATGAAGGCTATAACAACCCCGATGCTGCGACAATAATTAAACAAGACTTTTACATGGATGATCTTTTATCTGGAAAAGATAATCTAGAAGAAGCCATCAAGACTGCCAAAGACATAGAATCGATATTACTAAGAGGAGGCTTCGTTCTGCAAAAGTGGTGCTCTAACAATGCTGAATTCCTAAACCAATTTGAACCTAATCAAAGGAGTTCCAAGGTTAACCTAGACATAACAATAGACGGAAGTATCAGAGCACTTGGATTGCAATGGAACATGGGAAATGACAAATTTCATTACAATTTCAACTTACCTGCTGCAGCTGATTCAATTACGAAGAGAAACATCCTCGCTGACATACAGCGTTTGTTTGACCCGCTCGGCTGGCTAGCGCCTTCCATCTTACTTGCAAAATTACTAATTCAGAAATTATGGTTACAAGGCATAGGATGGGATGAAGAAGTGAATGATACAATTGCTGAAGAATGGTTTGATCTACGAAACAGTTTCCAACACTTACCTGGTATAGAGATAGACCGATGGCTCCAAACAACTGAAAAACGAATGAAGAATATTTCAGTCCATGGATTCTGCGATGCATCCAACAAAGCTTACGGTGCAGTTGCCTATATGAGAGTGGTAACATCTGAAGGAGAAGTGAAGACGACGATCATCGCAGCCAAAACACGTGTAGCCTCGACTAAATCTAAATCCTTACCTCGTCTCGAACTCAATGGCGCGGTACTGCTTACTGGTCTTCTGAAACAAATAAAGGAATGTATGAGAATACCCACCTGCCAGATATACGCGTGGACAGACTCCACTATAGTTCTGTCCTGGCTATTTGGAGACCCTGCTAGATGGAATACTTACGTGCGAAATCGTGTGGTTGAGATCCTTGAAGACATTGGCAATCACAATTGGTATCATGTTCAATCGCAAGATAATCCCGCTGATATCGCCTCAAGAGGAATGGCCTTGGAAGATCTGAAAGAGAACAAAATGTGGTGGACAGGCCCTGAATGGTTAAGTAATGAAGAGATCGAATACAGCAGACCGAAGAATATAACTACAAACCTGGAAGGAAAAGAAATTATAGAAACAAACCTGAAAACAGAAAACAAAAAGGAAAGCTTAACTACAAAATTTGAAAATTGTGATAACTTAATGGAACTACTTAAAGTTGTAACATACAGCAAAAGATTTTTAAAAGGGAAGAATTTACAAGACAAAGATTCAGCTATTACAACAAAGGAATTAGATGAAGCATTGAAAACATGCATAAAGATAACACAGCAAGAAAGCTTTAATGAAGATATGAATAGTATAAAAGCTAAGGGAAATATTCCAGCAAAAAGCAAATTAAAAACCTTACAACCTTACCTTGATGATGAAGGAATCCTCAGGGTGGGCGGTAGGTTGCGCCGTGCAGATCTTAAAGAAGATGGTAGACACCCTATAATACTAGACCATGATACTTACCTTACCAAGCTCATTGTCGCCGACGCTCACTTGAAGACGTTGCACGGTGGACCGCAACTGATGTTGGGATACTTACGGCAGAAATACTGGATCCTGAAATCAAAAAATTTAGTAAAATTAAAATTTAGAAAATGTTTAATATGTGCCAAGCAAAATGCAGCTGTAAAATCACAGCTTATGGGAGACTTACCTCGTGAAAGAGTGACTCCGGCAAGACCCTTTTTGCACAGCGGCGTGGATTTCGCTGGCCCATACCAAGTCCTGTCATCAAAAGGCAGAGGGATCCGTACGACCAAGGCATACGTTTGCATATTCGTTTGTATGTCCACAAAAGCTATCCACCTAGAACTGGTCGGAGATATGACTTCAGAAGCTTTTATGGCTAGCATGAGGAGATTTGTTAGTCGCAGAGGAAAATGTGCTCATATGTGGAGTGATCAAGGACGCACCTTTGTTGCCGCTAATAAAGAACTTGCAGCAGCCTGGGCAGAAGCTAAGTTAGAATTTGAAGGTGAAATTGCAGAATCTCTAGCCCTTGACGGCACTCAATGGCATTTCATACCAGCGTACAGCCCACACATGGGTGGATTATGGGAGGCTGGTGTGAAGTCGATGAAATACCACATGAAAAGGATATTGACTTCCAACCTCACATATGAAGAATTGTCCACACTTCTATGCGAAATAGAAGCGTGTTTAAATTCTAGGCCTCTAAGCCCCATAGATGATTCGGATATAAACAACAAGCTTCCGCTGACGCCTGGACACTTTTTGATTGGCGAAGCTCCAATCACTATACCCAATCCCAATCTTCAAGATGTACCAATCAGTTACCTATCAAGATGGCAACATCTTCAAAGAATGTTGTCAGACTTCTGGCACAGATGGCAATCTGAGTATTTATCTAGGTTGCAGCAAAGATACAAGTGGAATAAGAATGAGAAGGAATTGGATATAGGACATATTGTACTTATTAAAAATGAGAATCTCCCACCCGGAAAATGGATGCTTGGTCGCATTACAGATAAACACCCGGGTAACGATGGTGTGACTCGTGTGTACAGTGTTAAAAGTGGTGATCGAATAGTGCAAAGATCTGTATCTAAGCTATGTCCCTTGCCGATTGATATTGATTGATGTTACTTTTAGCTTCATTTAATTGTATAATGCAAAAATTCATGTTGTGTAACTTTTAAAGTGTATGAATTTTACTTGCCTAAGTTATCTTACTTATGTTCATTTAAAGTTTAAAGTTGATTAAGAAGTCATTTGTACAAAATTTAATATTGTATCTTTCAATTTTGCAAATGTAAATTCTGTTCTAAGTATACATGTATGTAGAAGCAAGTTTTAATTTATGTTTAGTTATTTGGAATGAAGTTTGAATGTCAAGTTATGTACCTACCTACTTTATACTAAGAATTTGTTGAATGTAATGTAAGTTTTTATGATTTTGGTTATTGCATATTTACTGGTTGATAATGTATGTTTTAAGCCCACTTTAAACTTGTATAATATTGAGAATTGTAAAGGACATTTAGGAGTCCTTTGGTGGGCGGAATGTTAGCTGCTACACATCATATTCTTATTAAGTTCAAAATGCATTAACCTGTACTTAGTCGCGAATAAACGTCTGACAAGTGAACACGTATTTCTTTTACCTAAGTGCTACCCTGATAAAAAAGACCCTAACACCATTACCAAAAGTTAACAAAAACATTCAAAACGTAACAATAACAAAACTTTGAAAAAAATCGGTAGTGCCAATCGCGAGCGGTACGTTGCTATCTGTACTAAGCGGGTCTGACTTGAGGCGCGGTGCGGGGGAGCGCGGGGCGAGGTAGCGGCCAAATTGAGATGAAAGATTAGTAATATACATATTTACCTTCTATAATGGCGTTTGTAATGCTCTTCAAATGATAACTTCGTATTGAGAACTGATTCACATATATTGCATACTTGACTTCCTTTTTCCTGCACAAATAAATTAAAGTTGAAACAAGGATAAAATTTCAAAATTGTAAGCAGACTACGGGGTTTTTTTTATTATTTTTTTGTCCATTATGTCAGTTGACATAGGTAAATTGAAAAATAGGTTGCAGCAATATTGAGAAAGAATACACTGTTAATTCACATAAAAATAAGTCTGATTTTAATTAAAAATAAACTCTTCACACATTAATGGGGAAAGGTGGAATAAATGGAAAAAAGTAAGCATACAACTTATCGAATAGATGTAAGTTTAAATTACTTCTTTAGGATTTTTCTTGAAAAAAAAAAAAAAATAGTTCTATGCATTAAAAATGTGTAAGTGTAAATAATACCTTTTTATGTCTCTTTTCCACATGTTCAATCAGATTCAATTCATGATCGAAACCTGTGATGCATTTCTCACACTTATAAGGCAACTTTAAATACCTACTATTAGAAGCATCCAACTTTCTATCCTCTAACATTTCTTGTTCGGATAGAACTACTATTTTAACTTTACCATCACATCTTTTTGTGCGAGGTTGTAATACTTTCGTCTTTTTTATCTGTGTCTTAGCAGCTCTCTCTGTTTTTTTATTACTCTGCGCTTTTTTCTTACTCTGTGATGGGGATTTCCCTGCTTTTTTATTCCTCTGTTTATTTTTAATCTGTGGCAACGATTTATCTGTTGTATTACTCTGTGGTTTTTTACTTATCTCTACCAACGGTATGTCATTTTCGAAATCAGAACCATCCGAAGTTTGCTCTATTTTGATTTCAATCTCGGTTCCAAATTCGAATGTTTCACTTTGAAATGTATGATCTGTAGTTTGGAATTCTATTGGCTGAGAGTTGATGGTGGATTGCTGTTCTATTTTTGAATATTCCAAGTTTGGCGGGTAGTTTTGTATGGTGTGTTGGAGCTGTGAAAAAAAGAAGAACTTTTTTAAATATTTGATTACAAGATAACCCTTGACTGCGATCTCACCTGATGGTAAGTGACGATGCAGTCTAAGATGGTAGCGGGCTAACTTGGAAGGGGGAATGGAATACCACTAATCGGTTTCTACACGCCACCGTGCCGGAACGCTGAATCGCTTGGCGGCACGTCTTTGACGGTAGGGTGGTAACTAGCCACGGCCAAAGCCTCCCACCAGACCAGACCAGAAACAATTTAGAAATTATAAATTTCCAAATAGCCCCGCCGGGAATCAAACCTGAGACCTCCCAGTTATAAGACTACAGCTTTCACCACTGCGCCAGGCAGGTCGTCAAACTATATTAAATTTAATTACTTTTCAGTAAGAAAGGCTTTTTGCAGGAACTAAAACTATGATAATATTTAGTTAAAAAGACATTACCTCACCGTTCAGAATATTGAAGCTTTCCAAAGCTTGTAGCTTGAATTTATTTATTTTCTTCAACATATTGTGACACCAAATGCAAATAAAGTGGCCCAACTGAGACATCTGTAATAAAAAGAAAAAAAAAATGTCACAAATCACAAATGAACTAACTATAAAAATGACAAAATTACTTATGCAGAAAAGCTGCTATATATGACTATATCCTGTGAACTGTAAATGTAAGCAATAGAATATTTTGAAAGGTGACAACACAGTTGTCTATGGATATAGTCTATTAATAGAATTAAGTCACTGTCATGGCATCTCTGTAATGTGTGTGTTATGCGATGTACCTACTACCCAGAATGGAATACCAATAAAAAACAAGCTTTCAAACTCTGTCTTTTAAGCCCTAACATATCTGACTACTATATAACTAACTACATTATAGGAATTCAATGATATTATATTATACTAGCTTTTTCCCGCGGCTTCGCTCACGTTATGTTCGATTTTTCAAACCCCTATTTTATCCCTTTAGGAGTTGAATTTTCAAAAATTTCAGCCTGATCCATCCAGTGGTTTCAGCTGTGCGTTGATAGATCAGCCAGTCAGTCAGTCAGTCAGTCAGTCAGTCAGTCAGTCAGTCAGTCAGTCAGTCAGTCAGTCAGTCAGTCAGTCAGTCACCTTTGCCTTTTATATATTTAGACAACCTGATATTTATTATTTGGTAATAGAAAACTGAAATTGTACCGCAAAGCTAAGTTGCTTGGTGGCTTGTCTTTGTTGTTAAGGTGGTAATTAGCCATGGCCAAAGCCTTCCACCAGACTAGACCAGACATGATTCAGAAATAAAGAAATCCTCAAATGTCCCCACCGGGAATCATACCCAAGACTTCTCACACACATCTCAAGACCGCAACATGTGCAAGGGAAGTTGTCTAAAAGTTTTAAAGGAAGGTAAGTAAGTTTTTTTCTTTTTTATACATTATAGGCACATGCTTGACCACTACCACACCTGATGGAAAGTGATGATGTGGTCTAAGGTGTAACATGTTTGCCTAGAAGATGCCTATTCACTCTTGTTTTAAAGATACCCAAATTGTACACAGATCTTGGAAGAGCATTCCAGACCTAGTATTTATTTTCTACCAATGTGATTTCTTGAAACTTAGCATTAAAATGTAAAGTAAGTTCACCATTATAAAGAAAATAAATAAAAATATTTTTATCCCATTAAAATCTAAGAGGCAGACGCGGGTCTCGTCTAGTACCTAGATTATATTTTGTACTTTCGCTTTCGCCATCTTGTTTTCACTAAGGTACCAATTCGAGAGATGTCGACTATACTGTTGTGATTAATATTTCGAAATAATCAGTTTTATAACACAAAAGCATGAGAAAATTTTGAAAATATGTTTTTAAATAATAAATGAACGTATTTACCTTCATTTCCAATAAGTTATCCAACACAATTGCGTGTTGACAAGTGTTCAAGTTAATAAATTGTATTTTTTTTCTAAGACACAAAATACAGAATAAATCCTGCATTCTTGCTGTATCTGCATTTAAACTGTGTTCTGGCAAGCTAAACTCTATAAACTCACTCATTTTAATAGGCTTTCATATATTTTGCCGAATATTATGAACTATAAAACACATACAACAATACACTTTTCCATCAGTAAAGTACGTTCCATTTCTTTTCTCAAGACTACTGAATAATGACTTTTAGGTTTTGACATTTTCATAAATTTACGTGAAACCGTGAAACGGAATAGTCTGCGGCGTTTTGTTTTTGCACTTAACCAATTAATTGGGCCTTTTTACTCTGAGATTTTTATTATTATTAAACTTATAAATAAAATCGGAAGTCCTACAAACTGAAAACGATTCATCCTTTCATGAAGGTACAAAATTGTATTTAATTTTCACGCCTTTGCTTTGGTTTGTAATAGTAAAAGGAAGTGATTACATTCTCTTGGAGCTGTGGCTTGGAGTAAGTAGGTAATCTGGGGCCCAAGTCTGCTATTTTACATGTCATTGTCATGGATCCGCAATACAATTACAATACAATTATCATTGGTCCAAAATTTCGTAGTCTACTAAATTCACAATGGTCGTTTGATTTCTTATAATTGGATTGTAATTCAATCATACCTCGGTATTGCAATTAGCTTAAAAAGCGTTTGCCGAAATGAGTTTCAAAAAAAACTACATAATAAAAACGTTTATTTAAGCTAGATTCAAAGCTAGATGTGTCAGTGGCAAACCATCGGAAAACAATTGTGACGCCATTGAATTAGTAGACTACCAAAATTGCTAAAAGTAGCAATTGGGATGTCATTGATAGGCAATGTAACTACAATTGCAATAGCAGACTTGGGCCCCTGTGGTTTTGTAGGTTTCTTTGGTTTCTATCCAAAGACTACAGTATTAATTAAAACGTTACGAGTGATTACGTTCTCTTTGGTATTAATTTCTATCTGTGGTTTCTACGTGTGTGTGTATCTTTTTTTAACTTATTTGAATAATAATAAAATACAAATAAAATTGCAAAACTTTATATTTAATTTAAAGTAAAAAATCGATAATTTAAAGTTAATTTTATCCAAATACACTATCATGGATAGAAATGCAGCTATTACATGTTGTGGGTGCCTCAACAACGGACGTAGAATGTTTGAAATAAGTCAAAATAATTTACGAGAGTGTTTTTCGGAAATGATCAATGAAAACCTGGTAAATAATCGTTTTCTTGAATGAATATTAATTCTTTTTTAGTTTTTTAATGTACTGTAGGAGAAGTTTCTGTGAAACTCTAGTTCCATACGTATGTACGTACGTTGTGAAAATAATCGATTTAATTTGCATTGAAGTGTGAAGATCAAAAACATTTTTTTACTGATCGACTACGAAATAACCTCGAATCGAACCTGCAGTATCCTGAATAGGAGACCACACTGCTAACAACAAGCCTATCACTGCTTGATTCTCGCTGGATTTCTTTAATTTTCCCTAATTTTTTTCTTTTTTTTTCAAGAGATTGTAGCTCAGAAGTCTTTTCTAACTTTAAAAAAAAAACTTAGAGTGCACATTCAAAAAAATTGTGTTTAATGTTTTATTGTTAGCAGTCACCATTTTTTGTTTTTTTCATGTTTTGTAATTTTATATAAATTTTAGTTTTAAGTTCTCTATAAGTGAGCAAAATGTTCTTTGGAGAATAAATTTCTTTAAACCTAACCTAACCTAATAAAAAATAGCGTATATGTTATTCTGATGTAGAAGCTATTGCTATAAGCTGTTTTTGCTTGAAAGAGTAACAAACATCCATCCATCTATCTTCACAACTTTCGCATATGTATACATATTACTAGCCGATGCCCGCGACTTTGTCCGCGTGGATTTAGTTTTTAAAATTCCGCGGGAACTCTTATTTTCCGGGATAAAAAGTCTATGTCACTCTCCAGGTCTTCAACAATACCCATGCAAAAAATCACGTCGATTTGTAGCTCTGTTGCAGCGTTATTGAAGGACAAACCAACAAACCAATAAACAAAACAAACACACTTTTGTATTTATAATATTAGTAAGCATATTAGCAGGATTAGTAGGACTTATTTGTTTTAAAAAAAAAAGACTTATTTGTTGGTTGTTTTGGTCTGTACTTATAAGAAACAGTCTAAGTATACAATGATGGAAGATGAACTGCCCTTTGAAATTCAACATATACAGAGTTTATACTGTAGAGTTAACATATTGTTTTCAGATATCAAATTATAGTAGCCAGCTATTGCAACTCTGTTATGAATGTACTGCATTGTTGATAAAGTTTACAAAGTTCAAGATGCAAGTTGCCGCTTGTTATAAAATTTTCCAAAGCTACGCTGAACAGGTAAGTTCTTCGTCTTTGTTGAGCTGCGGCTATGCAGGTCACAAGTCCCTGTAGAATAGAGTAGAATAGAATAGTTTTTTATTCAAATAAACTTTTACAAAGTGCTTTCGAATGGTCAAATAAATCTACCACTGTTTCGCACGTCCTTCATATTTTTATATTTAAAAAAGACACCAATTGACAAATACACTTCTAACAACGTATAATATTTTTATATTAGTGTAGCGTATTTAGCGTATTTATATATTAACGTATAACGATATTTATATATTTTTATATATTAGATATAAAATAAGAAAGCAGCAAAAAAATTGTTTATTTTTATTTTATTATCTCTTCTGTAAAAAAGTGTAATTTTTATTTATGGTAATCTTGAATTGAAACAGCGTTATGGTTTACAATTTCAGAGTTCCTCATTCAACAAACCGATAACTCGACTATCCACAAATCAACAGACTAACATACATATAGATACTTTAATAACGACAGAGAGTAAAGACTCAATAGAGATCTTAGTCGATAATGTAAAAGTAGAAAATGACACAGATGATATATTAGAAAGTGATAATGCTCCGGACATAGACAATATTAAAGAGGAGTATTCGGAACCAGAGTGTTGGATGCCATTGATTAAGGTATGTGTTTTTTTGCTGAGATTTGAAAAAAAAAGAATGTGATAAAACAGTTATACAAAAAGAATGACCTCCCTGGCGCAATGGTGAGCGCTGTGGTCTTATAACTGGGAGGTCCCGGGTTCGATTCCCGGCGGTGCAATTTGGAAATTTATAATTTCTAAATTGTCTCTGGTCTGGTCTGGTGGGAGGCTTCGGCCGTGGGTAGTTACCACCCTGCCGTCAAAGACGTGGCGTTAAGAAACCTTTTAGGGGTATATGGGTTGAATGTACACCGCCATACCCCTTCCAAGTTAGCCCGCTACCATCTTACACTGCATCGTCACTCACCATCAGGTGAAATCGCAGTCAAGGACTATCTTGTCATTGAATTAAAATAAAATTATCCCCACTACATTACTGAGCTTTCCTTTATAATGAGCATGATCAACGGGTCCTTATTACTAAGACTCCGTTGTTCGTTCGTCCGTCTGTCTGTCAGTGGGCTGTATCTCATGAACCATAATAGGTAGACATTTAAAATTTTCAGAGAATGTGTATTCCTGTTGTTTTTATAACAACAAATAATAAAAACAATGATAACAATATGCCTATAAGTCTGACTAGCATTTGACAGGTTATTAATTTTTTAAAACATTTCCTCACAGACTAAGAAAAAAAGGAAGAGACCAAAAGTTAAATTAGAGAAGGACAGGGAACGAGAGTTCCCGGAAGTGACATTGAATCAGAGGGAGATAGACTATGAGAGCACCGTGCTAGCTTTGAGGGATGACGTTAACTCCATGTTGACATGTAGCAAGTGCATACTGACATTTCCGAACGAGGACGATCTGCATGACCATATCAATGTTAAACACGAAAAGATAAGTCACTTAAAGGTAAAAAATATAAAAAACGCGTTACTCGTTAGTAAGTTACGTAAGTTAAAAAAAGATTAGTTTTATTTACACTGCCATATTATCTCTTCCAAGTTACACTGTATCGTCATTTACCATTAAGTGAGATCGCATCTTGTCATAGAATTAAAAAAAAATGTTAGCACAGTTAAAAACTCAATGAGCCTCAACAGGAGGGGATAATAGGAGAATATTTGTCAACTTCAGCTTGACTAATTTAATTAAAAAAAAAAAAAAAAAACAACTTGTCATTATAACATCTTCTATACAACTTCAATACTATTTCATTGCAGACTAAGAAAAAAAAGAAAAAACACAACGGTGAATTGGAAAACAAATTAGAGGACAACGAACAGGAATACATAGAAGTGACATTGAATGAGAAAGAGATAGAGCAGGAGAGAGCAACGTTAGCCCTGGGGGACGAATATGTGAACGCCATGTTTACATGCGATAAGTGCATATTAACATTTCCAAATAAAGACGATCTGAACGACCATGTACTTGTTAAACATGAACGGGTAAGTCTATTTATATAAATATAACGTTATGAAAAATAGCTAATCGTTTAATTTTTCATAACGTTATTAGCTAATATAACGTTATTAGAAATAACGTTATATTAGATAATGTTAACGTTTTTAACGTGTAAAAGGTCCATAAACAACCTGCCATATTCACCATATATTTAACTTGCCGATACCCGCGACTTCGTTCGCGTGGATTGAGGTCCTTTTTATTCCCGAGGGAACTCTTTAATTTCTTGGAATGAAAAGTAGCCTATGTCCTATTCTATATCTATATAATCTATCTCTGTGTCAAATTTCAACCAAATCGGTTCAGTCGTTGCGGTGTGATTGAGTAAGAAACATACAAACTTTTGCATTTATAATTAAGAGGTTAGTCGATTTACATGAATATAACGTTACGCAAAATAACGTTACTCAAAACAGTGTAATGTAAAAAGTGCATATTATATTTTTTTGATTTTCTAAAAAAAATAATTATTAATAAAATTTAATATTAGTTATTAATATTCCTCTTTTAGAACGCGTCACATTACACGTGCGCGGTATGCACGTGTTCGTTCAGTTCGGAGGTATCGTACAACTATCACACAAACAAACACACGCGTCGCTATCAGTGTACTGTATGTGCGGAAAAGTTCGCCAGCAAGCGCGCAGCCACCAAGCACTACAGCCTGACGCATCGCCACGGGTGAGTGTGATAGATAGATATATAGATAGACTAGCTGTGCCCGCGACTTCGTTCGCGTGGAATAGTGACTTTTCGGGGCGCGGCTCTCAGCGCGCTGTATATAGCCACGGACGCTCAGGCGCGAGGCGTGTAGTACGTCCTCTGTACGTTAAAAATGTTCGCCGTGATTCTTTAAATTGACATAACTTTTTTATTTATGAACCGATTGACATGAAATAAACACTAAATGTTAAGTGAAGCTTACTACAATATATTAGTGAAAACCGTATCTAAATCGAATAAGCCGTTTCTGATATTAGCGTGCACAAACACACAGACAAACAGACAAAAAAAATATTAATTACAATTTCGGGTTCGGCATCGATATAATAACAACCCCTGCTACTTTTTTTTTATATATTTCCATTGTACAGACACCACTTTTCTACAATTTTATTATATGTATAGATAGATAGATAGATAATGTCTTTTATTTTTCCGCGAAACAATTACAGAAGTTCGCTTACCAAGTAAGTAAATCTAAAAGATTCAAAAAATATAAGTGGCCATGGAAAAATAAGTGAATAGTGAAACAAAGTTGGACGCTCGCTTCGCTCGTATTGGTATATACCACTTCATCGCACCGATGTTTATCGATACGAAAGCCTAGATATTTCATTGCATACTTATGGAAAATCAATTTATTGCAGATTTGGGTACATATTGGTATTATAAATTTTTCAACACACTTGCTCATAAAATGGCTCCCGGTTCACCGCAATTAGGCACACAATGACACCTTTAACTCAAACTGTGACTTTTTATTACCATTATTCACAATGTGAGTTATAGAATTATTTTTTTTAATTTTATTGGTTGAGGTGCTTTGTTCTTAAAAAAGTTTCTATTACAAAAAAAAATCTTACCTATTGCCAATATACCTATTGCTTGCTCATTTCATACAACTTCGTATTTAAATAGATAATTTCAACTTGTACGTGTTTAATAAATAAAACTGTCACTCAAATATAACTTTTGTTTTTTCTGTAATAAAGAAAACTGGAAATTCCCCATTTTGTACGTGGCTATAAGAGAAAAGCCAAAAAAAAAAGAAACCTCATTCTTTTAGTCTATGGCCATTAAAGGTGCGCGCGCATTCCGGAAAACTGATTAAATCAAATAAACATCTGAATAGGCTGTATGGTCGTCGATCTTTGCCTGCCCTCAAGAGCATCTCAAGAGGGCGAACAAATAACAACATTAATTTTTCCCGCCATTGCGAAAAAATTTTCACAACTCGTTTTCACTGTTTTGTACCATAATCTACTATTTTAGTATTATTTTCTTCACAAGTGTGTTGAAAAACGTCGTATGATACACGTGTATATTGATGATTACCGTCCTCGGCTACCTTAAGACCCTCACCTAACGGCTCGGGTCTCAGTAGCGCCTCAGCGGTAATCACCAACTTTAACACTTGTACCATAATGTACTATTATAGTATTATAAAATATCCGGCCAAATACCTTGCGGCATGCAATACTAATATTTATTTAAACTATGCTATTTTCCATATTACATCCGTTACTGAACTATAATTTGTATACAATTTTAATTTTATCATTTTATAATAATCAAAATAAGTCATTACAGGTACTTAATACTTATGTCACTAAAATCGATGAACTTCTCAATACTAACGAAATTATTTAAAACTTGTTGATGATGAAATTTTATTAATTTCAAGTATGCTAACCTGAGGTTCTTATGATTCTGTATTTGAGTATCTTTCAAATGATTAATGATTCAAGTTAAACATTATATATTTTTAATTTACCATTTCTTTGCTTTTTCTTATGTATGTATTTATGTACTTTTATAATAATATTATTTGCTCTTTTTTCGTAAAAATGTTGTTTTTAAGATTTAGTTTATCCGATGCTTTTCTGTTTGAATGTTGTGTATGTTTATATTTGATATGTATATCAGGCAATGTTGTAATGTGTTGTATATTTGTTTTTCGAATGCATAATATATTGTAAGTAAATAAAAAAAAAATGCATATTAAATAATTTATCAAGAAATAATGTTATGGGAAAGAGCGCATAACGTTTACGAATTATTCGTTATTTTTCAAATTTTATGGTGAAAAGCATCTGTTGCTGCGTGATTGAAAGACAAACCTAAAAACAAACACTTTCGTATTTACAACATTAGTGTGGATGTGTAATATGATTATTTTGTTTTAGAGCAGCCATAGAATACGAGTTGATTGGAAATAATATGGACATTACCGACCAGAATATTGTTAAAGAGGCCAAGGAAGAAAAAGATATAAGGTAAGGATCCTCAGCGAGATTTGCCGACCTCCCTGGCGCAGTGGTGAGCGCTGTGGTCTTATAACTGGGAGGTCTCGGGTTCGATTCCCGGCGGGGGCAATTTGGGAATTTATAATTTCTGAATTTTCTCTGGTCTGGTCTGGTGGGAGGCTTTGGCCGTGGCTAGTTACCACCCTACCGTCAAAGACGTGCCGCCCAGCGATTTAGCGTTCCGGCACGATGGCGTGTAGAAACCGATTCTTTTTTTTCGTTGACCGTTGACGTGATCGATCGATCTCACCCGATGGTAAGTGACGTTGCAGTTTAAGATGGTAGCGGGCTAACTTGGAATGGGTATGACAGTGTAAATTAAACCCCTAAACTGTCTCTACACGCCATCGTACCAGAACGCTAAATCGCTTGGCGGCACGTCTTTGACGGTAGGGTGGTAACTAGCCACGGCCAAAGCCTCCCTACCAAGGCCAAACCAGAGACAATTCAGAAATTATAAATTCCCAAATTGCCCCCACCGGGAATAGAACCTGCTACCTCCCAGTTATAAAACCACAGCGCCACTGTGCCAGGGAGGTCGTCAAAACTAAAAAAACTCATCAAAAATTTTCTATTAAATATCACGAGTACGTACCACGGTAATTATTTTAGTTGGGATTGTCGATATTTCGATCCAATTGCATGGACCGTGGTCACGACGAGACTGCGGTGTTGCGAGACGTCAAGTTGAAGCTGTCATGGGTAGAATCTATCTACCCGCCTTCTTGATCTTTTCGGAGGAACGTCATTTAAAGTTCGGCAAAAAACACTAACAACGTCACTTTTTAAAGGTGCTGTACGACGCTTCTCTGGTTTGCATAATTCTACGACTGGATTCCACGTACTAGCTAGTTTAAAACCATCTTCCCGATTGAAATTCTGGTGTTTACGAATTTCAATCGCTTCGCGCACCAACCTAGGTATATAGTGGCGGTCTGTGGAGAGAACTCGTGGGTTGTGGAGTTCGATCCAGTGTTTTGTTCCTGGCTGTAGAATATGCTCCGCGATCGCAGACTTCTGAGGATCGTTGTTCTTAACCGCTTTAATGTGTTCTGACACCCTTGTCGCTATGGATCTCTTCGTTTGACCAATATAAGAGCTTCCACAGCTGCAGTCGATCTTATACACACCCGGACACTGGTATGGTAAACGATCCTTTGGAGATCTCATCAAATGGGCAATCTTTTGGAAAGGAGTGAACACGGTCCTAATGTTGTATTGTTTACTCAACAATGTACCTATCTTGTCAGTCACTCCTTTCACGTAAGGCAGGTATGCCATCTGTCTTTCAGCTACCAAAGGTCGTCTGTCACGTCTTTGTTGTGCCTTTTTTGTCGGTGGTGGCTTATGACCATTCCATCGAAGCACCTTGCGTATATGTTCGAGCTCACCCTGAACGTGAAGGTCATCACACAGGTCGTGAGCGCGGTTGATGAGGCTGGTAGCAACCGACGCCAGGTGGCAAGGATGGTGGTGTGACGAGCCGTGCAAATACCTGTCCGTGTGTGTCTGCTTTCGGTATACCGAGTGACCCAAACTACCATCAGATCTTATATGTACGAGTACATCCAAGAATGGCAAGGACCGATCTTTCTCCAATTCGTACGTGAAGGACATTTTCTGGTGGATATTGTTCAAGTGTGCCAGATGTTGTGACACTTGTTCCTCACCGCCATGAAGTATAGCGAAGACGTCGTCCACGTACCGTTTCCAAACTTTGATGTGTATGGGTGCAGTGGAAATAGCCAGCTTTTCAAAATGTTCCATCCACAGGTTGGCGACCACTGGCGCGACTGGGCTCCCCATAGCTACACCATCAATTTGAAGATAATATTGGCCTTTATACAAGAAAAAACTAGAATCTAAACAATGGCGTAGTAATGTTATATATTCCGCAGGGATGTTATTCTCTTGTAGCTTACTTTTTATTACCTCCAAACAGTCATCAATCGGTACGTTAGTAAATAGGGATTCAACGTCAAAACTCAGCATACATTCATGTTCTTGGACTCTTATGTCTTGTAGGAAACGTACGAAATCGCGAGAATCTTTGACGAAAGACGACGTGTGGCCCACCAGAGGTTGTAAAACGCTCGCAACATGTTTTGCAAGTTCATAAGTCGGGGAATCTATCTGGCTTACAATAGGTCGTAATGGAACATCCTTCTTATGAATTTTCGGAAGGCCATACAGTTTTGGTGGTTGAACATTGCGAGGAGTTAATAGGTATTTACTCACGTCATCTCCAATAACGTCCCGACATTCCCGGATAAGTTTGGTAGTCTTTTTTGTCACTCGCGCAGTGGGGTTGTAATTGACCTTCTTATAAGTGGTAGCATCATTCAGTAGTCCCTCTATTTTTGACTCGTAGTCTATGACGTTCATTACAACCGATGCATTCCCTTTGTCTGCTTTCAAAACTAACACATCGGTGTTGTTACGTAACTCTAACAAGGCTGAACGTTCTTGAGTGGTGATGTTTTGGATAGGGGGTTTTGATTTACGTAACAAGACTGCAACGTCCTGTCTTAGGGTTTCTGCGTCTTTCTGGGGTAATTTGTTACGAGAAATCACCTGTTCGATGCTACCAATAACTTTCTCAAAAGGAATGCGAGAAGGTGACATGGCAAAGTTTAAACCCTTGTTAAGAGCACTCAAGGCAGCAGTAGGTAAATTCTGGTTTGACAGATTCACTACATTGGGTTGTTTATTTTCAAGTTCAAGTGTGACGGTAGATGGTACTAATTGTTTTTGTAATAACACCTTCAGCTTGCGTTCGTGTTTTAATTCACATAATTCCGCGGTTCTTTGTGCTTGAAGATATGTTACCCGGTCAACAATGTCGAAAATATCCCTATCAAACACTGCACTGCATTCCAAGTGTAATCGTAACAATTGACACTGCACTTTGTCCAGAACATAACGGTTCGTCCGTATAAGTTGCCGTAACAACTTGACACTCGCGGTGCGTAGAATTCGCTCGGAATTAAATATGTCTCTACGCGGTGAAATTCTAACACAAGTCGGTATAACATTTAAGTCCCGGAACTTTGTTAAGAAAACGATAGCCGCGCGCGTAACTACACATTTCTTTCGAGTTCGTTCAAGATGACGTAGTTTGTTTACATGTTCCGGCCCGTACCGGTTATAAACTAAAGATTTTAGACTTGATTCGTGGTTTACTGACATTATTGTTATTAAATATCACGAGTACGTACCACGGTAATTATTTTAGTTGGGATTGTCGATATTTCGATCCAATTGCATGGACCGTGGTCACGACGAGACTGCGGTGTTGCGAGACGTCAAGTTGAAGCTGTCATGGGTAGAATCTATCTACCCGCCTTCTTGATCTTTTCGGAGGAACGTCATTTAAAGTTCGGCAAAAAACACTAACAACGTCACTTTTTAAAGGTGCTGTACGACGCTTCTCTGGTTTGCATAATTCTACGACTGGATTCCACGTACTAGCTAGTTTAAAACCATCTTCCCGATTGAAATTCTGGTGTTTACGAATTTCAATCGCTTCGCGCACCAACCTAGGTATATAGTGGCGGTCTGTGGAGAGAACTCGTGGGTTGTGGAGTTCGATCCAGTGTTTTGTTCCTGGCTGTAGAATATGCTCCGCGATCGCAGACTTCTGAGGATCGTTGTTCTTAACCGCTTTAATGTGTTCTGACACCCTTGTCGCTATGGATCTCTTCGTTTGACCAATATAAGAGCTTCCACAGCTGCAGTCGATCTTATACACACCCGGACACTGGTATGGTAAACGATCCTTTGGGTAGCAACCGACGCATAGGTGGCAAGGATGGGGTGTGACGAGCCGTGCAAATACCTGTCCGATTGTGTGTATGCTTCTCGGTATACCGAGTGACCAAAAATACCATTCAGATCTTATATGTACGAGTACCATAAGAATGGCAAGGACGACTTTCTCATAGCGACAAGGGTTGGCAGAACACATTAAAGCGGTTAAGAACAACGATCCTCAGAGAGTCTGCGTAATCGCGGAGACCTATCTACAGCCAGGAACAAACACACCTGGAGCGAACTCCAAAACACACGAGTTCTCTCACAGACCCGCACAATATATACCTAGGTTGGTGCGCGAAGCGAGTGAAATTCGTTTAACACCAGCCGCAGTCTCGTCGTGACCACGGTCCATGCAATTGGATCGAAATATCGACAATCCCAACTAAAATAATTACCGTGGTACGTACTCGTGATATTTAATAACAATAATGTCAGTAAACCACGAATCAAGTCTAAAATCTTTAGTAAAAATTTTCTATTCTATTCTATTCTAGTATCGCAGATGAAAAAACCTTCCCGTGCGAATTATGTTCGAAAATCTTTAAGTGGAAAACTTCTTTAAGAAAACACGTGGAAAAACATCGAATAGAAACTGGACAGAAGAGAAAACCGTACTGTGCCATTTGCAGGTAATAATTAAGATAAAACCTATGTTATGTCCTCTATCTCCAATAATATTTCAAATTCAAATTCAAAATTTATTTATTTCATGTAGGCTACCTTGTAGCACTTATGACACGTCATAAATCTACCACCGGTTCGGAATGCAGATTCTGCTGAGAAGAGCCGGCAAGAAACTCAGCAGTTGCTCTTTTCAAAAAATAAAATAAACTAATTTTACAATAAGTAACAAAACTAAGCTAAGTATACAGTGCTTCCACAGTGAAGCTTCAAAAATACAATACATATTATCTAACACATGTCAACATGGGAAGACAAAGCAGACCCATTCCCGTTGGTGGCACCCGTTCACGAGCATGACGCATGATCCAGCCGTTGCTTCGCTCAACCATATTTGAGGGAACGTAACAACCCGCACCACACGACACCACCACAGAAATTTTTAAAGAGAGCATGACATACTTAGGCCACCCATGCTAAGAGTTAAGAGTTAACTCTAGCATGGGTGGGTAGATTTAGTAGATCTTCACCAAAATTAGACAAAATATTTCAAATAGTACACAATTTATAATAAAAAAAGAATTATCAAATTCAGTTTAGATTTGACGAAGTTATGGAGCAAAATCAACAAAAACTTCCATCACTTATCCCGGACTAGCTTTTGCCCCCGCGACTTCGTCCGCGTGGAATTAGATTTTGGGGTGGAATTTTCAAAAACTGTGACACACGTACTTCTTTATTTTTAACTGAAAGCTCTAATACCAACTTAGATGGAAACAGCTTGAAAAATGACGGAGTTTCATATAAACTTCCATCCCCTATTTAAACCCCTTAGGGGTGGAATTTCCAATAATCCTTTCTTAGTGTGCGCCTACGTCATAAAAGGAACCAACTGTAAAAATTTCAAGTTTCTAACTTCAGTAGTTTAGGCTGTGCGTTGATATCTCAGTCAGTCAGTCAGTCAGTCAGTCAGTCAGTCAGGACTTTGAATTTTATATATATAGATAAACCTTATTGTTTGTCAAGATAAAAAGTATCCTATATATTGACCCGGAGTATCAGCTAACACTATACCAAATTTCATTCAAATCCGTTCAGTAGTTTTCGCGTGATGCGCGCACAGACAGACAGACAGACAAAAAATTCAAAAAAATTGTTTTGAGCTCAGTATCGATGATAAAGCATCCTCCGATTAAAATTTTCAAAATATATTTAATGTACAAAATTCATCCCGTTACAGTTTTACTATAAGTATCCTGCTAAACAATAAGGTTTATCCGGGATAGGGGATGAAAGTTTTTGTTGATTTCACTCCATAATTTCGTCAAATCTAAACCGAATTTGATTATTCTTTTTTTATTATAAACTGTGTACTATTAGAAATATTTTGTCCAATTTTGGTGAAGATCTACTAAATATTATCGGAGATAGAGGACATAACTTCTCGCGGATAGTAGCAAATCACTCTAAGCTTTTTCCACGCGGACGAGGTCGCGGAAATCAGCTAGTCAATTCTTAATTATATTTACAGGTTAACTTTTACTACGACGCCAAATCTTCAGAAACATGTTCGGACAAGTTCAAAACACAAAATACAATTAAAACTCAGGTCAGTACCCTTTTTTGTTTTATTCGTTGACAAGATAGTCCTTGACTGCGATCGCACCTGATGGTAAGTGATGATGCAGTCTAAGATGGTAGCGGGCTAACTTGGAACGGATATGGCAGATAGAAAAAGAAACTCATTTTTAACCGACTTCCAAAAAGGAGGAGGTTATACACTTCAAATTACGTCTCTCTCTCCAAATATAAATTCGGTTAAAAAAATATCTACTTTAGTTTAAGCTTGTACGCTCATCGTTTAATTTTAGGGTTCCGTAGTAAAACTACAAAGAACTAGAAGATTTATTTATTATTTAGTAGCTTTTGCCCACGGATTCGTTCACGTTAAGTTCGATTTTTCAAACCCCTATTTTATGTTCTTAAATGTAGAATTTTCAAAAATCCTTCCTTAGCGGATGCCAACGTCATTACAGCTAACTGTATGCCAAATTTCAGCCCGATCCGTCCAGTGGTTTGAGCTGTGCGTTGATAGATCAGTCAGTCAGTCAGTCAGTCAGTCTATCAGTCAGTCATCATTTAAATTTCAGCCCGATCCGTCCAGTGGTTTGAGCTGTGCGTTGATAGACTGACTGACTGATCTATCAACGCACAGCCCTAACCACTGGTCGGATCGGGCTGAAATTTGGCATCCAGACAGGTATTATGACGTAGGTATCCGCTAAGAAAGGATTTTTGAAAATTCAACCCCTAAGGGGGTTTAAAAAATCGAATTTAACGTGAGCGAAGCCGCGAGCAAAAGCTAGTTTTATATATTTTAGAAGATTAATTAGTACGGAAATTTCCAATTACACTAATTAAGTTAATTAAAAATAGACTTAGCTTATTTTTTATAATTTCTTCTTTTAGAAAACTCGACGAAATCTCCGAAACAATTGACACTGAGGGTAGTCAGAGACAGTCGAAGAAAAAAACCGAGATGATGGACGAAATAAAGTCTTCAGTCAAAAACTCACAACCCAAGTACTTTTGCCATCAATGTGACAAAGTGTTCCTGTGGAGGGGCAATCTGTTCAGACATCTGCAAAGTCACGCTGCGAAGTATGTATTACTTTTTTTGAACCTTCACAGGTCTCATTCTTGCGCCGCCTGTATTTAAAAATTCACAACCCAAGTACTTTTGCCACCAATGTGACAAAGTGTTCCTATGGAGGGGCAATTTGTTCAGACATCTGCAAAGCCACGCCGCAAAGTATGTATTACTTTATTATGAACCTTCACAGGTCTCATTCTTGCGCCGCCTGTATTCAAAAGCTCTTCTTAACCTAAGTATTTTTGCCACCAATGTGACCAAGTATTCCTATGGAGGGGCAATCTGTTCAGACATCTGCAAAGCCATGCTGCAAAGTATGTATTACTATTCTTCTTTATGAACCTCCATAGGTTGGCCACCTGTCCTCTATAACATACGAGTAATTTGGTCTATAACATACGAGTAATTTGGTCTATAACATACGAGTAATTTGGTCTATAACATACGAGTAATTTGGTCTATAACATACGTGTAATCTGGTCTATAAGATACGAGTAATCTGTTCTATAACATACGAGTAATTTGGTCTATAACATACGAGTAATTGGGTCTATAACATACGAGTAATTTGGTCTATAACATACGAGTAATTTGGTCTATAACATACGAGTAATTTGGTCTATAACATACGAGTAATTTGGTCTATAACATACGAGTAATTTGGTCTATAACATACGAGTAATTTGGTCTATAACATACGAGTAATTAGGTCTATAACATATGAGTAATTTGGTCAATATAGTAATTGGGTGCCACCAACGGGAATGGGTCTGCTTTCTGTCTACCCATCTTAACATGTATTGGATTGTATTTAGGACTTAGGAAACTTCATTGTGGAAACGCTGTATACATAGCATAGTTTTTTATTTTATTAGTATTGTAAAAAAGTTTTTTTTTTTTTTTTTTAAAGAGCAACTGCCGAGTTTCTTGCCGGCTCTTCTCAGCAGAATCTGCATTCCGAACCGGTGGTAGATTTATGACGTGTCATAAGAGCTACAAGTTGGCCTACATGAAATAAATAAAGAAGACGGTCCAAAATTGTATGGAGCGTGGGTCTGGTCTTTGTACCAGTAATAAAATAAAATAAAATATGAAACCATTTTTGACCGATCAAATCCACAAATTTATCTTAATTTCAATGGTAATATTTTTTATTTTCTACACATAAGGCAACATAACATACGTAATCATGGCGGGCGGATTCATGTTTCTGACGTTTGCTGTCAAAGTTGTTGTGAGCAGTACCGAAAAACTTGGAAATACATTTTTATTTTTGCAATTTATTGATTATGATTTTCTAATTGGTTTTATTTTTGATGATCTCTTTGAATTTTTCGCTTTTCATGGTATATGGTACAAAAGTAGACCCAAAGTGGACCGTCTCCTTTGATTTGATTTGATATCACATACGAGTAATTTGGTCTATTTCAGGGCAAAGGGTGATCTAGTATGCAAGCCGTGTAATAGAACATTCTCGTCTATAGCTACGTATCAACAACATATGAAGACAAGCAAAAAACACGTTTCCGAAGACGATTTCAAGTGAGTTCAAGTGATTTTAGACGACCTCCCTGGCGCAGTGGTGAGCGCTGTGGTCTTATAACTGGGAAGTCTCGGGTTCGATTCCCGGCGGGGGCAATTTGGGAATTTATAATTTCTGAATTGTCTCTGGTCTGGTCTGGTGGGAGGCTTTGGCCGTGGCTAGTTACCGCCCTACCGTCAAAGACGTTCCGCCAAGCGATTTAGCGTCCCTGCACGATGGCGTGTAGAAACCGATTAGGTGTATGTGTTGAATTTACACTGCTTTACCCCTTCCAAGTTAGCCCGCTATCATCTTAGACTGCATCATCACTTATCATCAGGTGAGATCGCACTCAAGGGCTATCTTGTCATTGATTAAAAAAAAACCTCCCTGGCTAATGTTGAGAATTTCTTGACAGAAAAACCCAATACATTTGTTGGCTCGACCCGGGAATCAAACCCGAGACCTCGTCATCCACAGTTGAACTTGGTAACCACTAGACGGCAACGACGGGGCTCGAACCTACGATCTTTCAGTTTTCAGTCCGCATCGTTAACCGTTGGGCTATTGAGGCTCAATATTTAATATTTTGTATATAATGTTTGAGCAAATAAAATAGTTATTTTCACCTCACTATCTCAAAAAGGGCGCCTTTGCTGTCTAAAACCAGTGAGCAGAAGTCGTTTTCGCTCACTCGGTGAGAAAAAGTGTTGAATTTATCTTGAGACACTTTAACACTGAATGAGCAAAAACGACTTTTGCTCACTAGTCTTAGATAGCAAAGGCGCCCTTTTTGAACTAGTGAGGTAAAAAAATATCTTTATCTTTATCAGATACATGTGCAGCGACTGCGGAAGGCGGTTTCCCACGAAGGCGCACCTTCGCGACCACATCAACTGGGAGCATTTGAAGAACTTCGTGTACACTTGCGACGAGTGCCACAAGGTAAGAACCTCGTGTACACCTGCGACGAGTGCCACAAGGTAAGAACCTCGTGTACACCTGCGACGAGTGCCACAAGGTAAGAACCTCGTGTACACCTGCGACGAGTGCCACAAGGTAAGAACCTCGTGTACACCTGCGACGAGTGCCACAAGGTAAGAACCTCGTGTACACCTGCGACGAGTGCCACAAGGTAAGAACCTCGTGTACACCTGCGACGAGTGCCACAAGGTAAGAACCTCGTGTACACCTGCGACGAGTGCCACAAGGTAAGAACCTCGTGTACACCTGCGACGAGTGCCACAAGGTAAGAACTTCGTGTACACCTGCGACGAGTGCCACGAGGTAAGGGGGGCCACAAGTTTTTTTTTTATTCAGTGTCAAGATAGTCCTTGACAGCGATCTCACCAAGTAACGTAAGTAGATAAGTGACGATGCAGTCTAAGATGGTAGCGGGCTGACTTGGAAGGGGTATGGGAGTATAGTTTCTACACGCCATCGTGCCGGAACGCTGAATCGCTTGACGGCACGTCTTTGACGGTAGGGTGGTAACTAGCCACGGCCAAAGCCTCGCACCAGACCAGACCAGAGACAATTTTAGTTAGAAGTTATAAATTCTAAATCTGCCCCCGCCAGGAATCGAACGCGAGACCTCCCAGTTATAAGACCACAGCGCCCACCACTGTGCCAGAGAGGTCGTCAAGGTATTTTTTTTCCGAGATAAAAAGTAGCTTATGTCACTCTCCCGGTCCTCAATTATACCCATGCAAAAAAATCACGTCAATCCGTAGCTCTGTTGCGACGTGATTAAAGGACAAACCAACAAACGAACACACTTTCGCATTTATAATATTAGTAAGGAGTATTGGTGTAGAGAAATAAATATGTTTTCAGGTGTTCAAAACCAGCAACTCCGTATATCTCCATAAGCAGGCGGTTCACAAGAAAAACGATGTCGAACACCTATGCGATCACTGTGGGAAACCATTTCCTGTAAGTTATTTTTGGATGTCAGCAAATATTTTTGGGTGTTAGCAAATATTTTTGGATGTCAGCAAATAGTTTAGGATGTCAGCAAATAGTTTTGGATGTCAGCAAGTATTTTTGGATGTCAGCAAGTATTTTTGGATGCCATCAAATAGTTTTGGATGGCATCTACTTTTTATCCCGGAAAATCAACAAGATCTTACGGGATTTCTAATAAAAAGTTAATCCGCGTGGACGAATTCTCGGGAATCATCCACACATTCACCCCATTGCATCCCGCAAAAGTACTTTGTATAAGTCGCTCATTTGTGACAAGAGTGACATAATTCAAAATCGACGATGAGAGAATTCTCTCGTTAGAGAGTAATGTTTTGTGGATGCCGCGGTCTCGAAACAACACAGCGGCCAACAAAGCGACAGAGCATTAAGTCACAATCTCTCTCGCTCTTATTTTTTTGTGCTTAGCGTAATGTTGTTTTTATAGCAAAAAGTATTCGACACTAAAATTGGTGAATTTTGAGTTATGTCACCCTTGTCGCAAATGAGCGAAGTATTTTTTAATTAAATACTATTCTATTCTACAGAATAACGCGAAGCTCCGTAACCACATACTCGGTACACACAGCGGGGTCGCGCTGCATCAGTGCGCGTGGTGTGACTCGCGCTTTAGCTGGCAGTCGTGTCTGTCGCGGCACGTGAGGCAGAAACACAGGAAAATCACTAGCAAAATGAGTTAACAGTGAGTTGCTAACGAGTCACTAACGAGTTTCTAACTAGTCCCTAATGAGTTTCTATTTAGTCTGTGATGAGTTGCTGTTGAGTTTCTGTTCAGTCTCTGATGAGTCAGTAATGAGTTGCCATACATTCTCTGATGAGTCTCTTAATGAATTTCTATGCAATCTCTGATGACTTATGAATTACTAGTAAATTGTGAATTAGTCATTAAAAATAACATATTGTAAGATCTGAATTTTAACTCACAATCATGCAATAAATTAATTGAATTGAAAAAATAAATACTGCGCGTGTATATTATGTGTGTATACTATTTGACATATAATTATATAATTTTATTTGACATATCATTATTTCCATGTTATTTTTTATTTGGATATCATGATTTTTGTTAAAAGATTAAAACTGCAAAATACCTACAAAGTATACATTATATCCATTTATTTTTATTAAATTGCGATATCATGAAAATATTTATTACAATAAACTTTTAATTCCTTTTTTATATTGATTTTTTTCATGTATGTCCTTTTACAAAATGTTAATTACATTATTACTTATTAATTAATATGTTCGTTCAACAGACAAAAAGAAATATACGCGACGAATTGAGAATCTCCTTTTTTTCGTCGGTTAAAAAATCCAGGATATGTTTTCAAAAAATATAAAAATACAGAGATTATTACTTTTTCTGACCACTAATGATGATGTCATTTTTGCACTACAAGTAGAGCATAGAGTTACTTAGTTACTATTAAGTATCTAATGAGTTACTAATGCGTCCCTAATTAGTCACTTATAAAGTAGTTACTTAGTAAAACATAAATTATTTATTATAGATATATGTAGTTAAATAAGTTTAGTATATAAGTTATATAAGAGGAATGTGCGAAGTTCACAATCTCAAGAGTTTCCTGAACATACAAAAAAAGAGATATCTATTCAATGAATTGGTATAAGTTATTAAAACTGTGTCTCTTGTAGTATCTAGTTTTAAGTAATAAATTGATTTAGCAATAATTAACGATTTTGATACAGAAATAAAAAGGAATTTTACATAAATATCTTGTTTAATTTGTAACTCTGTCCGCGGGTAGTTAGTTTTAAATTACTGCGGGTACTCTCTGTTTTTCCGAGATAAAAGGCAGCCTATGTCACTCAACTATACCCATGCAAAAAAACTTAAATAACATTTTTTTAAGATTTATTAAGTTCATCCAAAACTGTAGACAAATCTACACTCTGATTTTCAAGTTTTTTAAATTCAAAATCATTCTCTGTGGAATGATTCTTTTCGTTCACTTTTTCTGATCCATCTTTTCCATTTTTAGCAGTTTTTACAAATATTTCTATATCTTTATCAATGATGATATCTTTGTTATTTTTGAAATTTTCATTTTTAGTTTTGGATAGCTTTCTTTTGGATTCACGTTCTTCATCATCGTGATTTATATGTATTTTGTTAAGATCAATGAACTGAAGTATGAAACTGAGATTTTTACTTAGTTGGATTTTAGTGGTTTCATCTAAAGTATCGTATTTATCTTTTAAAATATTTACAAAGTCTTTCACCATATTCTTTACTTCTGTTTTAGCATTTTCTGAATTCCCTTTAGCAAATTTATCAGATTTCTCAATCAGGTCATCTAGTTTCTCTTTATCATTATCGTCGTAATAATTAT
Source organism: Hipparchia sbordonii (assembly GCA_038048805.1). Lineage (NCBI taxonomy): Eukaryota > Metazoa > Arthropoda > Insecta > Lepidoptera > Nymphalidae > Hipparchia > Hipparchia sbordonii. Next base: position 1,121,574 of record JBBIWI010000026.1, on the reverse strand, counting down.
CAATTTTATCACCTAATTTAGTTATTATAATTTCGTTCCCATTTAAGGCATTTTGTAGATTGTAGCGTATCTGATTTGCATTTACTCTAGAATATTCCTTTAGTACGTTTAGAATCGCTTCTTTAGTACTTTCTGTGAAAACTTCGTTTTTATGTAAAACATTTTCTGCTTCATCGGCTAAAGCTTTTGCTATTTCTTTCAAATCTTTGTCATCATATTTAATGATATTAGTTATAATTTTTTCCATAAATTTTGAAAATATTTTCGAGGTCGTTTTTTCGTCTGTGGTTCTCAGATATGCTTTAACGGGTGAAATGGCTTGTTCTATCTGATCTATGAATCTGCGGATCTTGTTTATGAACGAGAAATTATTATCTTCGCCGGGTTGAAAGAGCAGCGATGTTTCTAATGCCACATTTACGCTTCTAGGATTAGTACTTTTTGTTGAAACTGAAAATTAAAAGAGCTTTTAAAATACCCTGGTATAGACAATAGGAATGTTGCCAACTATTCATACCAGCAACACTATCAAACGTCAAAACGAACGCACAGTATGGCAGCTTGTACGAAATAGTGAAATGTGACGTCATAAACACTTGACGCACTTTTGTAGTTTAATCACTGATCTCTATAATTATTATCTATGATTAACACTGCTTTCATTCTTTTTTGGACCTATTTGACTAACGCCATTTTGGCGCTGTAAACAGTTACGAGTGTCCAAGGAACTAAAATCTGTGAGTGCACTAGTTGACAAGTGATAGTAGATTTTACTCTTTGGAACTTTCTACACTCTATATTATTAGTTCCAGAGACGCTCGTATGTCAAATGTGGCGCTTTAAATTGATCCATAATTAAGCTGTCATTTGTGTAGGTACAGTCAGTCCAGTGTTAATCATAGATTAACTATATTTATTTACACTTTACTTCATATTTGGGCCAAATTTTCTTCTTGTAAATAAGACTATTAATATAATTTTTTTTTAATTCTATAAAATATACAAATATATACCGTAAAATAAATTCAGGAATACAACCAAGAAAACACTTTTCATTTTTCAGTGCAAAGTGATAATAAAATTCAATTTTGTTAACAACTAGCAATACAAAAAAATATTTATAAGAAAAAACCAATTCTTTCTGCGAAATAGTTTTATTACAGGTAGTAAAATATTTGAGTATGTGAAGTAATTTGATAGCTTTTTTTATTCGATGATAATAATTTAACCCTCGACTGCGATCTCACCTAATGGTATAGTTCTTACAATTACAAACACGAGGGCGCGAGGCTCATGGTTGAGTTTGTCGTGTGAGCGAGAGCTTGCTCGCGCCTGACCGCTCCCACCTAGGCTCCTGACAGGTACACACTTACGCAATGTGCATGTACACGACGTAACCACAAGTAAAGCTCACGCACCCTCGTGAATTGTAAGAACTATAAGTGACGATGCAGTTAAGAGGGTAGTATGTAAATTAAATTCATACTCCTAATCGGTAATCATTCTTTCGATCAGTCATTTGGGCGCCATTTTGTCGCTTGTGCGTATGACCTACATTGAATATCGTGTCGTAATTTTTTTTATTCGTTAACAAGATAGTCCTCGACCGCGATCTCCTCTGATGGTAAGTGACAATGCAGTCTAAGATGGTAGCGGGCTATATGGACGGATATAGACATAGCTGTGTCTCATTCTATCTTGTTTGACATCGCTATACTGCATCTCTTTCGTGTGGGAGTGAAAAGGAGATCTCATTAAGTCTATACTGCTTCTCTGTCTATGGGTAAAACAATAAAACAAATATTAATTATAATTAATTAACGTCGTTTATTTCACTTCTATTCTCCCGTGTCTCACTGCCCGTGTGCCGCACGTGCAGTTGCTTGGGCGCCATCTTGTGCACGCGCCACTTGTGCGTGTGATGGTACCTACATGTATATTATATTACTGCGCCAGGGAGTTAGTCGAAACCCCTAAACTTATCCTATCCCCCCCCCCCCCCCCCCCTCTGATCAATCTGATTTTAATTAAAAAGAAACTGCAAAAAATGGAAAACTCTTGGCCCACGAAATTCATGACTTAGCACAGACTATATTATGGTCTTAAATCTATGGTATTGTTACGTGCTAGGGTTCGCTGGATTTGGAAAGAAAGACCTGCTGACTCCTTGAAAGACTTTATTCACTAGCACTACAAAGCACTAGGTCCAACACTAAGCACTCACAATGTCCTAGGTCGTAGCCAAGTCGTAGGTTTCACTGGTAGCACTTTTGATCACTAGGTTTCGCTTCGAAGTCGCCTCGACGGTTGCTCGAACTGAACTGAACTCCGGCGCCTCTCTACGGCTATTTATATGAGCCGAGACGTTCCAGAACGTTCCTTTCTCGAATCTTCCCAACGTGCGCGGAAGTGATCAGCCGGGTCGGATAGTTCTGGTAAGTTCGCGTACCCGGTTTTCGCGACTAACGCCATCTAGTGTCGAGTGAGTTGAGTTGAGTGTGGTCGTAACACTTTCGAGACTAACGCCATCTAGTGTTGAGTGGTCGTAACAGTATCTATGGTGTAAGTAGAAACCACAGGAACAAGGTATGACGGGTTATGACAATAAAACAAATATTAATTATATTCAATGAACGTCGTTTATTTCACTTCTATTCTCCCGTGTGCCGCACGTGCAGTCTCTTGGGCGCCATCTTGTGCGTGTAAGGTACCTACATTGAAAATTGTGTCGCAATTTTTTTTCTTATTCATCTACAAGATAGTCCATGACTGCGATCTCCTCTGATGGTAAGTGACGATGCAGTCTAAGATGGTAGCGGGCTAACTTGGAAGGGCTATGGCAGTGTACATTCAACCCATAACCCCTAATCGATAAAACAAATATGGTATGACGGGTAAAGTTGATGATGACAATAAAACAAATATTAGTTATATTCAATTAGCGTCGTTTATTTCACTAATATTCTCCCGTGTCTCAGTGCCCGTGTGCCGCACGTGCAGTCGCTTGGGCGCCATCTTGTGCACGCGCCGCTTGTGCGTGTACAGACACGCGCTCTGGCGGAAAGTGCGCGCGCACAGTTCGCACGACAGGGGCTTTTCACCCGTGTGGATTAATTCGTGTTCGCGGAGACACTTTTTGTCCTGAAAATAGAAAATAGTTATTTGTTCAACAAGATAGCAAAGTTCAATTTTGTTGCGAGTGCCTAGTTTGAACCCCGAGCGGGCGAAGTACTCTTATAAATTTTTTTCAGCCAATAAGAGACAAATGGTTAAATGGGCAAAAAAGTACGGGATTTCAGTTTTTTACCAACAAATAAAAAACAAAATTATTTAGTGTCATTTTTTATTTTTTTGAGTCAGTCTTAACAAATTTTTATTCGTTTTAACATATTATCTAAAAAAATCAACACAATTATAATCGTAATTAAAAACGGTCATCAACTCGCTTTTTTACAAACGTTGCGTGTATAAATACTTGGATTGATACGGGACAGAAACAGTCCCGCCGGGACATTTTAAACTCTGCCTGAAATACGGGACGTCCCGGGAAATACGGGACGTCCCGGGAAATACGGGACGTCTGGCAACGCCACTTATAATAGAAAAATCCTGAGTGTAGTGAGGGATTCAAAGGCACAAGAAACAAAAACTTTGCCATCGTGTGATACATACAATTTATCACCTCACTAGCAGTAGTTAGTCTTTTAAGGTTACAATGTACACAATAAATAATAAATAAATAGTTCAAAAAGGGCGCCTTTGCAGTCTTAAACCAGTGAGCAAAAGTTGTTTTTGTTCACTAGGTAAGAAAAAGTGTTGAACTTTTCTTGAGATAACACTGTTAGTCGAAACCCCTAAACTTACCCTAAATGCTTTCCCACATGTCTGACACAGTATTTTGTCGCCCGACTTCTCCTTGATGCCGTGATGCGCGCGACTTACGTGTCGCGTGACGCAGCGTCGCGTCGCCAGCGCCTGAAGTGATAATAAACCTAGAGTTCTAGTTTTTACCCGTGACTTTGTCTGTAAGTAAGATGGCAGTGGGATAATTTGGAAGGGGTGTGGCAGTGTACATTCAACCCTTACCCCTAATCTATTGGGTGTGTGAATATGACTCCGCCCCTTTTTGTCAAAATAAAACACATTTGTTCGCTTACAAAATTAAAAAAAAAAATTATTGAAAGTATGCTCCATCTGCAGCTACAACCTTCGCCCATCGTTCAGGTAGTTTTCGTATTCCTTGCTGGAAGAAGTCCTGGTCTTTTGAGCTTATCCAGTTGTCAATCCAAATTTTGATACTTTCACATGAAGTAAACTTTTCTCCAGTAAGGTCTGTCTGCATCGTCCGGAATAGGTGGTAATCCGAAGGAGCTATGTCTGGTGAATATGGCGGGTGGGGTAACACTTCCCAGTCCTGTCCCTCTAAATCACAAACAAATTGACAAATGGTTTTCCGACGTTCCATGTCTCTTTCTTTTAAATCATGTGGAACCCAGTAACCGGCTTTTTGAATCATTCCCATCATTTGTAAACGCTTTGCAACAGTTGAACGATCAACATTTAATGCTGCAGCTAATTCTGATTGAGTTTGGCAAGAATCTTCCGCCAATAATGCTTCCAATTCAGCATCTTCAAATTTTTTTGGTGGTTTTCCATGTTCTTTATCCTCAGTACTAAAATCGTTATTTTGAAATCGTCGAAACCATTCCTTGCAAGTTGTATTAGACGGAGCATGCTCACCATAAATCTCCACAAGCAAACGATAAGTTTCCGCTGCAGTTTTCTTCGCAATAAAATAATGTAATAACACTTCCCGCAAATGACGTTTATTTGGAATAAAAACCGACATTTTCGAAAAGGTGAAAACAATTGTTGCTTACACTTCAACCAAATATCATAAAATGCGTTAGATAGCTGACATTCAGTACTATCGAATACAAGTATGGTCATTTATTAGTACACGTAAACAATACTAAAAACGACATCTGTTGAGAAAGGGCGGAGTCATATTCACACACCCAATATTTCTACACGACATCGTGCCGAAACGCTAAATCGCGTTAATAATTAGGGGTATGGGTTGAATTTACACTGCTATACCCCTTCCAAGTTAGCCCGCTACCATCTTAGACTGCATCGTCACTTACCATCAGGTGAGATCGCAGTCAAGGGGTATCTTGTCATCGAATAAAAAATAAAAAAAAATCGCTTGGCGGCAGGTCTGTGACGGTAGGGTGGTAACTAGCCACGGCCAAAGCCTCCCACCAGACAAATTGACTGACTGATCTATCAACGCACAGCTCAAACAACTGGTCAGATCGGGCTAAAATTTGGCATACAGATAGCTATTATGACGTAGGCATCCGCTAAGAAAGGATTTTTGTAAATTCAAGCCCTAAATAGATAACAGATTGGCAAATGATCCACCAATTTTATTCAGTTCTAGATAATTTAAGTATTCCTGCGAGATCAAATCAGAAATGAGGAGATCCGTAGGAGAACCAAAGTCACCGACATAGCTCAGCGAGTCGCGAAACTGAAGTGGAAATGGGCGGGGCACATAGTTCGAAGAGCTGATGGTCGATGGGGTCCCAAGGTGCTGGAGTGGCGACCCCGCACCGGGAAGCGCAGTGTTGCCAGACCCCCCACTAGGTGGACCGACGATATCAAATGAGTTGCAGGGAGTCGCTGGATTCAGGCGGCGCAAGACCGAGGTCTGTGGAGGGCCATGCAAGAGACTTATGTCCAGCAGGGGACGTCTATAAGTTGAAGAAGAAAATTTAAACTATTCATAATACTATTTATTTAGGCTTAAGAATTGTTTATTGTTTTATTGCATTTTATTTATTATTAATATGATATTTGTTTGTGTTCTGACTATTTTGATACTATTATATTGTTTGTAACTCACAGTCATGCAATAAATAAACGAATTGAATTGAAATAGTTTACCTTGTGACATATGGGGCACTTGTGCTGAGTCTTCCCCATGTGGTTGTAATTCACATGGTCGTTGAGTTCGCGCGAAGTCCGGAAACCTTTTTCGCACATCGTGCACTTGAATCTAGAAAAAAAAATACATTTTCACTTCACCAGATTAAAAAAGGCGCCCTTGCTGTTTAAAACCAGTGAGCAAAAGTTGTTTTTGCTGTTGTACAGATTAATGTGAAAAAAAGGTTTGCACTTTTCTTCAGACAACACTTTTTCTCACCGAGTGAGCAAAAACGACTTTTGCTCACTCAGTTTGCTGCTCTCACTCAGTGAGAAAGTGTTGTCTCAAGAAAAGTTCAACACTTTTTCTCACTGATTTTAGACAGCAAATGCGCCCTTTTTGAACTATTTATTTATTCATTTTGCACATTATAATCTTAAAAACTAACTACTACGAAGATCTGCGACGTTGATGAGTTGCTAATGATTCTTAAATTAGAGATGGGAGGCGGAAGGTTGTTCCAACACACTAACTTGCGCACGTCGGTGACGGCGTGTCTGCTGGAGTACTTGAGGTGCTTCTGGTAGGAGTCGCGCGACGTGAAGCGCTGCACGCAACGCAGTGGAAGATGCGCCGCAACGCACTCGCACGATTCTTAAATTAGAGATGGGAGGCGGAAGGTTGTTCCAACACACTAACTTGCGCACGTCGGTGACGGCGTGTCTGCTGGAGTACTTGAGGTGCTTCTGGTAGGAGTCGCGCGACGTGAAGCGCTTGTCGCACGCAGCGCAGTGGAAGGCGGCGCGCAGGGCGTGCGTGCGCGCGTGCGCCGCAGCGCCGTCGCAGCGCACCATCTTGCCGCAGGTCGGACATTGCTCCATTGGATGCGTTGTTCTGTGAATCCTGAAAGAATGGAGAAACTGTCTTATAACAGGGAGGTCTCGGGTTCGATTTCGGGAATTTATGAATTCTGAATTGTTCTGGTCTGGTGTTCTCACCAGGACTAAACATGTGGTCATCTCACATTCTCATATCATATCTCTCATCTCTCTGTCTCATACTCTATGTACTCATCTCTCCGTCTCATGCTCTATGTACTCATCTCTCTGTCTTATATACTCTATGTACTCATCTCTCCTTCTCATACTCTATGTACTCATCTCTCCGTCTCATACTCTATGTACTCATCTCTCTGTCTCATACTCTATGTACTCATCTCTCTGTCTCATACTCTATGTACTCATCTCTCCGTCTCATACTCTATGTACTCATCTCTCTGTCTCATACTCTATGTACTCATCTGTCCGTCTCATACTCTATGTACTCATCTCTCTGTCTCATACTCTATGTACTCATCTCTCTGTCTCATACTCTATGTACTCATCTCTCTGTCTCATACTCTATGTACTCATCTCTCTGTCTCATACTCTATGTACTCATCTCTCTGTCTCATACTCTATGTACTCATCTCTCTGTCTCATACTCTATGTACTCATCTGTCCGTCTCATACTCTATGTACTCATCTCTCTGTCTCATACTCTGTGTACTCATCTTTCTGTCTCATACTCTATGTACTCATCTCTCTGTCTCATACTCTATGTACTATTGTTCGGCCGTTCAGAGAATGCGTTCCTGACACCTATCAGTTAGTCACGACTAGTGATGGGCACAACATAACACTGAGTTCGTTACCGTTCCTCCAAAATGAACCGGCGCATGATTTTAAGATTATTTTCGTTTTAAATTGGCGGAATCATTTAAAATTTATATTTTAGTTATTTAAGTAGAAACCAAAAAAAGGTAATATTCATATAATAAAATTGTTTTATTTATTCTTTGTTACAAAGTTACAATCTGTATTTCTATGCAATAAAGTAAGTACATTGAATTGAACGTAAAATATTATCTTCCATGCCAGTCGAGCCGAACTTTTCTTTATTAATATTTGTTATCGTTCGTTTGCTAACTCCAAGCGCCTGAGAGACGCGTTCTTGTACTTGTTCGACAGGTACCAGGGGTCCGCAATTTTGCCGCTCCCGCTCAAAGTAATCTTGCAGCTTGATGATTAACTCACGGGCTCCACTTTTCAATGTTTGTCCACGTTTAGGCATTATTATGCACCAAAAGTAAAAAGAACGCAATACAAAACACAATCGAAGTCCGATTTAGCGCCAATGTCAGTTTGAAAAGCAGAAACAGTCCATTAAACGAAAGCCGGGAAATCAAATAAAAACAGATCGAAAACACTTGAAGAACGTGGTCTATGCGCACGAAACGACAACAGACGACTGTTTTAGCGTCACAAAATGGCGGCCCAACGCCATTTGGGGTTACCATTTTCAACCTAAATATAAAATGCTACTTTCTTTCGCGCGTTCGGTTTGGTCATAGTTTTATTTTTATATTTCATAAAAGTTATCTTATAGTCCATTATTTTCAAATTCTTAAAAAGAAAAACAAAGCGTATTATTTTATATTATAAGTATAACTGTATGAGAACAGATTACGATACTTGCCTGTTATTGCACAGCACTACAAATATAAAGCGCTGACATAACCTTGTAATAGCGCAGTATAGATTTAGAAAAATATTGTTTACCAAGTTATTTGACACTCAGTTTGGCACAAAATTATAACATTCATTGATTATTGATATAATAATGTTGTTTTAATGCTCATCAATTGTTAAAACGGTAAACAACCAGCAAAAATATTTTTATCGTAACTGCAACGCCATTACAAAGCTACGTCGTCAGTTCAATCGCGACGTGTCAGGAACGCATTCTCTGAACGGCCGAACTTTAATCTCTCCGTCTCATACTTACAGCACGTGCTTCTTGAGCGTGTTCTTGAATGCGAAAGTTTTACCGCAAGTGGCACATTTGTGGCCCTCGCGATGTATTCTCAGTATATGCTTGTAGCGCTGGTATCTGTTGCTGAAAAAAAAATACCGGCCGAATTGATAACCTCCTCCTTTTTGGTAGTCGGTTAAACATAAGTGTAATTAGGGTATTTTACTGTTTTTCTTCTCTATCAACTGATAGACGTCCACTGCTGGACGTGGGTCTTTTGCGTGGACCTCCACAGGCCTCGGTCTTGCGCCGCCAGAATCCACCGGTTCTGTGCGACTCGTTTGATGTCGTCGGTCCACCTAGTGGGGGGTCTGCCAACACTGCGCTTCCCGGTGCGGGGTCGCCATTTGTCTGATGGGAGGCTTTGGCCGTGGCTAGTTACCACCCTACCGTAAACGTGCCGCCAAGCGATATAGCGTTCCGGCACGATGGCGTGTAGAAACCGATTAGGGGTACAAGTTGAATAGACACTGCTTTACCCCTTCCAAGTTCTTTTCCATCTTAGACTGCTTCGTCACTTACCATCTAGTGAGAGCTCAGAATTGTATCTATTACGCGAAACTCTTATTGCGCCATCCAGAGCCATCCTACCTGCATTGTCACTTACAATCTAGTGAGATCGCGGTTAAGGACTATCTTGTCATAAAAAAAAATTGTATCTATTACTCGAAACTCTTATTGCGCCATCCAGCGCTATCTTAGACTCAATAGAAAGCCTCAATAGCTCAACGGTTTAAGATGCGGACTGAAAACTGTAAGGTCGCAGGTTCGAATCCCACCCGTTGCACTATTGTCGTACCCACTCCTAACACAAGCTTTCCGCTTATTTGGAGGGGATAGGAGGATATAAGTCAACTTCAGGTTGCCTAATATTCTTTGTTTAAAAAAGAAAAAAAGAAAAAGACTGTATCGTCACTTAACGTCAGGTGATATCACAGATAAGGACTATATTGTAAAAAAAAAAAAAGTATCTTACTCGAAACTCTTATTACAGTCGAGACATCTGTAGCCTGATGAACAGTCTCCAACAGCTGGTTCTGTGTCGACTAGGGTACTAGTTTTTGGCGCCAAATCCGGCTTAGTTTGTACTGCTCTCCTCTTTAGCTGTAAGATTAAATTAAATCCAATTGCTACGTTCCCTCAAATATGGTTGAGCGAAGCAATGGCTGGATCATGCGTCGTGCTCGTGAACGGGTGCCACCAACGGGAATGGGTTTGCTTTCTGTCTGTCCGTTTTAACATGTACTGGATTGTATGTAGGACTTAGGAAACTTCATTGGGGAAACACTGTATACATAGCATACTTTTGATACCTATTGTAATTTTTTTTTTTTTTTTGAAAAGAGCAACCGCCGAGTTTATTGCTGGCTCTTCTCGGCAGGAAGGGCATTCCGAACCAGTGGTAGATTCACGATTCAAAAAGACTTGTAGAAGTTTACTTGAATAAAAAATATTTCTATTCTATTCAAATAAAAAATCGGCCAAGCGCGAGTCGTACTCGCAAGAAGAAGAAGAAGAGGATGATTTTTAAGAAAGTAAAAGTAAAAACATTTTAAAAATAAGTTTTAAGTTTTGAAAACTAAGTTGTTCTTTTAATTGATATGGGGTTAAGAGTGACTTTAAAATACTTAGCAGGTACCTCAAGTTTCTGAGAAAAAGTGTCTTGCCACACAGACATATGGACAACAAAGTGTTTAAGGGTTGCGTTTTTGTTTCGGAACCCTAAGAACTTTGTCTGGGAGAGATCGCTTTATAGCGATAAGACCGCCTTTTTGTACTGACATAATGTATCCTGTTAAGTTTGCTTTTTTCAGTTTGTGGTGCAATAAAGAATATATAAATTCAAAATTTATTTATTTCATATAGGCTACCTTGTAGCTCTTATGACACGTCATAAATCTACCACCGGTTCGGAATGCAGATTCTGCTGAGAAAAACCGGCAAGAAACTCAGCAGTTGCTCTTTTCAAAAAATAAAATAATTTTACAATAAGTAACCAAACCAAGCTATGTATACAGAGCTTCCACAGTGAAGCTTCAAAAATGCAATACATATAATCCAACACATGTCAACATGGGAAGACAAAGCAGACCCATTCCCGCTGGTTACAATAAATAAATAAACTCACCTTTCTCAACATAAATGGAGTTAAGACTTTCTTCATCTCGTGTATATTCTTCAGATGCAACAACATATCTAGAACTGTGTAACACACTTGAGTACACAAGTTGCACTGATACTTGAGGTAATGTTCGCTTTTGTGTTCGGACAACCACCAGAATTTGATGTACACTTGACATATGTCGCATTGTATGAATTTCGGTTTCTGGAAAGAAATGATAAGGGTGGTGGAAGGTTGTTCCAGCATTTGATTATTGATAAAGACGACGTCCCTGGCGCAGTGGTGAGCGCTGTGGTCTTATAACTGGGAGGTCTCGGGTTCGATTCCCGGCGGGGGCAATTTAGGAATTTATAATTTCTAAATTGTCTCTGGTCTGGTCTGGTGGGAGGATTTGGCCGTGGCTAGTTACCACGCTACCGTCAAAGACGTGCCGCCAAGCGATTTAGCGTTCCGGCACGATGGCGTGTAGAAACCGATTAGGGGTATGGGTTGAACTTACACTGCTATACCCCTTCCAAGTTAGCCCGCTACCATCTTAGACTGCATCGTCACTTATCATCAGGTGAGATCGCAGTCAAGGGCTATCTTGTCATCGAATAAAAAAAAAAAAAAAGTGTTCTTGCAATTCACGTGCGCGCGTGAGCTTTACTTGTGGTTACGTCGTGTACATGCACATTGCGTAAGTGTGCGTGCCTGTCAGGAGCCTAGGTGGAAGCGGTCAGGCGCGAGCAAGCTCTCGCTTCCACTTAGTAAGTTCGACGCGGATGACGAGGTCTTGGGTTCGATTCCCGGGTCGGGCGAAAAAATGGGGTTTTCTAATAACAAATCAGTACTAGCTTAGAGTTAGGAAATAAGCGGTGAGTCACCCCCGTGCCTCGGAGAGCACGTAAAGCCGTTAGTCCTGCGCCTGATCTCTCTCCGGTCGTGTCGGATTTGCCGTCCTATAGGACTATGAGAAAATAATAAATAAATAAAAAAAAAAAAAACTTATCGTTAGTATAGAATAAGGAAAATGTTATAATAATATAATTTATAAAAAAAAAAAAGAAGTGTAAAATAGGATAAGGATAGGATTAGCTATAGTTTTTGTAAATATCTTTTTCAGTAAATAAAAGGCTATATTATTATATTATTATTATTAGGACTATGAGAGTGAGGGAATAGAGAGTGCACTTGTTTGCGCACACACTTATGCACTATAGTATCTCCGGCGCTTGTATCTCTTTGCTTTGTATTTCTGTGGTTTTTGGCTTTGCTAAAAACCAGTTGGATCTTACCTGTGAATGCAATCTTGTATTGTGTTCCTCCAACTCAATTTGATCCTTAAAAACTTCAACACAAGACTCACATTTGTTCAACGCAAGCGCATAATGAGTCTCCGACTTTCTCCTTTCAATGCTCTCTAACAATTCTTCTTCTGTCATTTTAATTCTAGAGAATCCATCTTCTTTTATGAATTCCTCTTCTTTTTTAACTTTACCTTTACTTCTTTGTATATTCTTCTTTAATACTTTACAAGTTTTTTCTGTTATTTTGTTAATATCATTTCTTGATTTGCTATCCTTTTCAAAAGCTTTAGTTTCTATATCACTCTGTAATACTCTAATATCTTCTAATAAAGTACAACTTACTTCTTCTTTTACATAATCAACTTTTACTTCATCTCTTGTTACGATAACATCTTTTGATTTCTTTTTACTTCTTGAAAGAGGTTGTATTTCAAATTTATTCTCTAATACTTTTATGTTATCTAAGTTTTCTGTCGATTCTCCGTCACTAATATTGCCTAATTCATAATCTATATCTATTAAATCTATATTAGATTCAGATTTAATTTCATCTTGATTTATATTAGGTCCACAATCTATAAAATTGTCTATAGCGTTATTGTGATATAGAAATTCCTTGTCATATTTGTTGTGATAGACACTAATTAGTTTTGATAAACTATTTTGTGGTTTTATCTGAAATTATTTAAATATTATATCTATTGACCTCCCTAGTGCAGTGGTATAACTGGGAAGTCTCGGGTTCGACTCCCGGTGGGGACAATTTGGGGATTTATAATTTCTAAATTGTCTCTGATCTGGAGGGCGATTCAGACCTGTTCGATAACATACCGTGTCGATACGGTTAGATATCGATCTCGTATAAAAATTTTTTGTCGTGTGATTCAGAGCGTTTGGTTTGAGGATACGATTCGGTATCGACTACGTTATCGACATGATACATTCGATTACAAGAGCATTTACGGATTGAAAATATATGTTATCGTACGGTAACAAACCGAATCGATCGATAAATAAGTTATCGGAAGGGTCTGAATCGGGGGGCTGATCTGGTAAGAGGCTTTGGCTGTGGCTAGTTACCACCCTACCGTCAAAGGCGTGCCACCAAGCGATTTAGCGTTCCGGTACGATGCGTGTAGAAACAGAATAGGGGTATGGGTTGAATGTACACTGCCATACCCCTTCCAAGTTAGACCATGCAAAGCATCTTAGACTCCACCGTCATTCACCATCAGGTGAGATCGCAGTCAAGGCCTATCTTGTCATCCAAAAATAAATTTATAGCTTGATCTTCTTGGTTAGAACAGCATTCTGAACCAGTTGTATCACTTGACAATTCAAAAGTACATTGTAATTTTTTTTAACTAAAAAATATTTTCCATTCTATTCTAATAAATTAATGATTTTTATATTAGACCAGCTGTTGCCTGCGCCTTCGTCCGCGTCAATTTCTGTTATTATGATCGCGATTAAGAAGTTTTTAAAAGAATATATTTTAAATATGGATAATTTTCCCCGTTTTTGCAACATTTTTCACTGATGCTTCGCTCCTATTGGTCGCAGCGTGATGTTATATAGCCTAGAGCCTTCCTCGATAAATGGACTATCCAACACAAAAAGATTTTTTTAATTTGAACCATTAGTTCCTGAGATTAGCGCATTCAAACAAACAAACTCTTCAGCTTTATAATATTAGTATAGATATACTTCTAATAGACTAATGCAAAGTATCCACTTTAAAATTCTTTAATTTTCTGAAAGAAAAAAATATAGCTATTTTCTGAGAAAAATATAGCTACTTTGATTTTTTTTTTTTTTTTTTTTTTTTTAACTTTAAATTACATAGTTATGTATTTATTTATTTATTTATTTATTTATTGGTAATCAACAGCGTTTACAACACAATTTTACAAGATTATTATAGTCCTTAAATAAAGCCAAAAATGATTACATTATTTGAATTAAACAAAATATATAAAGTTCAACAGAGAATTCATAATACAATATGCTTGTTAATTTAGGGTAATTTTCAGAAGCGAAAGTAAAAATAAAAAACAATTAAAAATATTCACAACGTGTGTTTGCATTTTGTAAAGTTTCATCAATATCTGTATAGGTTTTGCGTGAAAGATTAACATCCATCCTTAAACTTTCTCATTTATAATATTAGTGGGAAGTAGGTAAGTAACTATAATGCACCAATACTTACATCAACTTCAGTTTCAATAATTTTAGATAAGTGTTTCTGAGCAATACAAACTTGATCTATGAACTGTCTTTGTCTTCTCATTAATGCATTGCACTCCCAACAAATATACAAACGGGTTACGTCACTCCTGAGCATTGTCTGGAAATAACTTAATAATTAATTTTTATGTGACATGCTACAACTCCGAAATGAAGTAATTTGCCAAAGAACTAAGGTGACCGACATAACTCTCTGGGCTAGCATGTTGAAGTGGCAGTGGGCTGGTCACATTTGTCGGAGGACGGATGGCCGCTGGGGTCGTAAGGTCCTCGAGTGGAGACCGCGTCTCGGCAAACGGAGTGTAGGGCGCCCCCCCGGCTAGATGGAGCGATGACATCCGAGAAGTGGCAGGCATCGATTGGATGCGAAAGGCCGAGGATAGGCAACGTTGGCGCTACTTAAAAGAGGCCTATGTCCAACAGTGGATGCATGTGGGCTGATGATGATGATGATGCTACAATTAAAGAAAACCACCCAAATGCAAGATTCAGTAGAATCATAACGATGGGTAAAAGGTGACTTGACTCAAGCGACATTTTGTAAAACTTGCAGGAAGATAAAATAATAACTATTGGATAGTCTTTTATTTATTTAATACAGTATAAATACTATATGAAACTAGCAAACCCGGAGAACTCCGTTTCGCCACCAGATTACATGCTATGTATCAGAGATGGCGCTGTATGTGAAAAAACATTTTCCCGCTTTTCTGTTGAAATTTTTCCTGAATTTCCTTTGCTATAAACCTCACGGAGCCCGAGACCTTTCCAACGAATGCAAAATGTATTAAATAAATAAAAGACTATCCAATAATTGTTTTTTTATGATTTTTTTTCCTGTCTTCCTGCAAGTTTTACAAAATGTCGCTTGAATCAAGTCGAGCCTTTTACCCGTCGATATAGGATTCTGTAGGACTATATAGGAATCTGTAGTTGCCCCTCACTATATGTACAGAGTTAATTTTAATTTAAACAACCTCCCACATGTAACTTTTATGCATGATACTGAACAACATTTGTTCAACGACTTGTCACATACCTCAATAAATTCACCAAAAAAAAAATTCTAAATGCGAAAGTGTTTTTGGTTTGTCCTTCAATCATGCTGCAACAAAGTTACGGATGGACGTGATTTATTGCGTGGGTATAGTTGAGGACATGGAGAGTGACATAAGCCACTTTTTATCCCGGAAAATGAGAGTTCCCGCGGGATTTTAATACTAAATCCACACGCACGAAGTCGCGGAAATGAGCTAGTAAATCATAAAGACACATAGATATGGGTGAATAACTGTTCTTTTTTATTTTTATTTACCTCGTAAGCCGCCGAGTCCGCCGACACTAGGAAAAACAAGTTGTTTACACCATCTTTTAGCTTGCATAGCTGACTTAACTTCCTACCAACGCTAAGACATGTACAACAGATCTTTTTTAGCGCAAGTATTGCGGAGTCTTCCATTTTTTTTGGTATTAAATGAGAATATAATCCCTACATAAATAAAAAGATCACAAAAAGACAAAAAAAACTTTTTATTTATATTAACAAAGTGACGTTTTGTATTTTTTTTTCACCGACGAATAACCACAGACATAGGTACCTATAAGAGTGGACTATTCTTTCTCTATTTGTTTTGTTCATGGAAGTAGGAAGTAGATACCCAGTGCGATGACCTCTATAAGTAATTAGACTATAATTAACATTGAACAGGCTGCCGTCATTTTTTTTGGACCCTTCAACTTGGTTGACGTATTTTAGCGCTGTTAACAGATATAAGGTCCAAGGAACTATAGTTTTATTAGCACTAGTTGACAATTGATAGTAGATACTTTTTGGCACTTCCTGCATCCCTATATTATTATAATAGTTCCAGCACAAACATAGGGTGGCAGACCCAATTATGGGCACTTTAAGAGTTTATCTAACTTCAAATATGTTTTTTAAATAAAAATTTAACCAAATCCTATAAATCACTGTAGTCTTAGGTTACTTGTTTAATAAAATATATAATTAAAGAAGATATTGAAATATTTTTGTTTAAATCAACTAGAATTTTAAATAAGATTGAAAAATGACCCAGTCCCCAATTATTCGCACATTTGTTACCAGTTATGGGCACAAAATTATCCAATTATCAACACTCAGATTTTAATAGGGTTTAAGGGAAATAAAAGGTTAGGCTACCTACCTAAGTCTTTTAGAATATAGATTTTATTACGAAATAATATAAGGAAAGTATTATAGTAACTGTAGGTGACTTAATTTTTTTATATTTATTATATTTAAAACAAACACACTTACATATTTAATAAGAAAC
Source organism: Hipparchia sbordonii (assembly GCA_038048805.1). NCBI lineage: Eukaryota > Metazoa > Arthropoda > Insecta > Lepidoptera > Nymphalidae > Hipparchia > Hipparchia sbordonii. Next base: position 1,104,816 of record JBBIWI010000026.1, on the reverse strand, counting down.
ATAGTCTTTATCAAACGATAGACGTCCACTGCTGGACAAAGGTCTCTTGCATGGACTTACACAGGCCTCGCTCTTACGCCACCTGAATCCAGCGGCTCCCTGCGACTCGTTTGATGTCGTCGTTCCACCTAGCTTCCCGGTACGGGGTCGCTACTCCAGCACCATGGGATCCCATCGACCATCAGCTCTTCGGACTATATGCCCGCCCATTTCCACTTCAGTTTCGCTGAGCTATGTCCGTGAGTTTGGTTCTCTTACGGATATCTGAAAAGAGTTCGTTTATGTATTTATTTTTAATTGTCTATTTAATGTTGTCATGTTTGTCACTTTTGCTTTTTTCTCTTCTCGATTAAGAATGTAACTTTATAAAAATTTAGTAATAAATTAATTTAACAAATAATATGTTTTCCTGTACATAATATAAAATATCCAAGGCCTCCTACCTTAACATGGTAGCAGAGCTTTTGAAAATACATCGAAAACAATTTTATGGAAATGGAAAGGTAAGAGGAAGTTGAGATAGTACTCAAAAACAATTGAAAGAGGCGGAGGAAAATAATTTATAAAAATGGATAGCAACAAAGAGGAATTTAAAATACCTACGTTTGATGGAACAAATTACGATTTGTGGAGATTTAGGTTGAAGCTATTTTTAAAGCTCAAAAAATGCGAAGAGGCTATTTTAAACGAGGAAGTCAAAACAGAAATTGATTTGAAAGCACAGAACTATATAGTCAATAGTATCAGTAACTCACAGCTTCATATTATAATAGCAGAAAATACAGCTTACAAAATGCTTAAAAAATTGGACGACATGTATTTAGTTAAAGATTGCGCTAACAAGCTATTAATAAAAAGAAAATTACTCGATACAAAGTTTAAGGAAGGAGATCCTATTGAGTTTTTCCAAACTTTTGAGAAACTAATAAATGAATTGAAAATTGCCGGAGAAATAATCTCTGAAGAAGACAAGCTCAATTATTTATTGTTAACGTTACCAGAAAAATTTTCGCATATAGTAAACATTGTAGACGCACTGCCTAAATCAGGACAAACTGTTGAATATGTTAAATCAAAATTAATACTCGAGTTTAAGAAAAACGAATCTGAATATCAACAAGCATTCAATAGTTATCATGGGAATTATTCACGATATCAACGTGGACAATATTACAGAAGACAAAATTTTTCACCAAGGGGAAGAACACAGTATACAAGAGGATATAATAATGAACAAACAAGAGGAAGAACACAGTATACAAGAGGATATAATAATGAACAAACAAGAGGACAAAATTACTCAAGATACACATATCGAGGAAGAAGATCTCCAAGATATACAAGAAACTCTCGAGAACACTACAATAGAGGAGATAAAAATCAAAACGAAGATGCATTTATTGTTGAAGTAATGCATTCTACAGATGATCAAACAATGACGAACTGGCTTCTAGACAGTGGATGTACTCACCATATCATTAACGATGAAAAGTTTTTTGTGAGTATCAAAGCTTAGAAAGTCCAATCAATATTAAGGTAGGTGACGGTTATCCGTTAAAATCAGACAAAATAGGAAAAATAATTATTAATTTACAGGTAAATAACAAAGTACGAAAGATTAAAATTGAAAATGTTTATTTTGTCCCGGGAATGAAAGAAATCTTTTAAGTGTATCATCTATTGTAAACAAAGGAAATACAGTTATATTTAAAAATCAGGTAGCACTTATATATAATCCACAAAATAATTTAATAGCAGTATCTAGGAAGATAAATAATTTGTATGAACTTGAAGGTCAGATTGTAATTAATGATAGAAATGCGTATAATATAAATGAACAGGTTACATCAATGAAAGAAAAAGAGAAATGGCATCGAATATTAGGTCACGTAAATTTTACTAAATTAAAAACTATGTGTAGGTATAAACTTTTAGATGGTTTACCGGAAGTACTAAATGAAGGTTTCATTCAATGTGAAATTTGTTTGCAAAATAAAATGACAAATTTACCTTTTGAAAATAATCGGAGAAGGGCAACAGAAATTTTAGAAATTATACATACGGATGTAAACGGCCCGATTACTCCAGTAGGTTATGGTGATCAAAGATATTTTGTAACTTTCATAGATGATTACAGCAGATATGCAGTTGTATGTGTAATCAAGAATAAAAGCGATGTATTTGATTGCTTCAGAATGTACGCGAATGCAGTTCAAAATCAGACAGGAAAGCGAATAAAGGTAATTAGGTGCGATAATGGTTCTGAATATATGAATAGAGATTTTTATGAATTTGCAAAACAAAATGGTATTTATTTAAAACCAGGACCACCCTATACTCATCAATTAAATGGAGTTGCTGAAAGATATAACAGAACAGTAATGGATCGAGCTAGATGTTTGATGACGGAAGCCAATTTGGAGAAAAAATATTGGCCTGAATGCGTATTAACTGCTACATATTTAGGAAATAGAATACTTACAAATACAATAGAAAAGAAAAGTCCCTTTGAAATATTCTTTAACAGAAAACCAGACATAAAAAATTTAAAAATTTATGGAAGTAAATGCTTTGTAAAAATACCTGAAGAAAAAAGAACGTCAAAATTTAATCCAAAAGGAATGAAAGGTATTTTAGTAGGTTATACGGATACTGGGTATAAAATTCTAATAGAAAATAAAATAGTTATAAGTCGTCATGTTATCTTTATAAACCCTGAAGCAGAAGTAGTTAGATTTCGAATGACAGATGAAGAAGAGAAATTTGAAGAAAAGAACATTAATGAAGACGCTAATAAATATGAAATAAAGAATAATGAAAATAATGAAGTAAGGGATTTGTGTGATGATCAAAATGAAAAATTTTATGACACTATTGAAGATGAAGAAGATATGAGAAAGAAAGTTAGTATTGAGGAGGTGAGCGGACAAAATCGTCCGAAAAGAGAAAGAAGATTGCCTAAAAAATTGGATGATCATGTAGTATATGTTAACGTTTGTGATGCTGGTATACCTGAAACTCATGAAGAAGCTCTAAACAGTTCAGAATCAAAGAAGTGGAAGAATGCAATGGATGACGAGATAAATAGTTTGAAACAAAATGAAACATGGGAAATTGTTGATGAACCAAATGATAAAAATATAATTGAAGTTAAATGGATCTTTAGAATAAAATCAAATGGAAGATATAAAATCCAGTGTTGTGGAAAACACAGAAACAGAAAATTGTCTCGCGCGCATCAACTCACGCTGAATATTATGCATTGGCTGATTGCGTTACTGAAGTTTTACCAGTAATAGGTGTGCTTAATGATTTAGATATTGATATTAAAAAACCAATTAAAATATATGAAGATAATAGTGGTGCCATAGCTCTTTCTAAATATGGTAAATTTTGTAAAAATTCTAAGCATATTGATGTGAGCTATCATTTTATAACTGATTACGAGAAAAAAGGTGTTATATGTGTAACAAAAGTAAACACTGCTGATCAATTAGCTGATATTCTAACTAAGGCGTTAGGTAAAAATAAATTTCAAAACTTAAGATATTTGATTAATGTTTATTGAGTATAGAATTTGAATTTTTTATTTTGTTATGTTGATTATAGTTGAAATGTGAATGTTTATGTTAAATATGCTAAGTTATTATTGAATGAATAGATAAATGATTAACTGTTATAATTAATCAACATATTATAGAAATACAAAAACTCAAGGAGGTGTGAAAAGAGTTCGTTTATGTATTTATTTTTAATTGTCTATTTAATGTTGTCATGTTTGTCACTTTTGCTTTTTTCTCTTCTCGATTAAGAATGTAACTTTATAAAAATTTAGTAATAAATTAATTTAACAAATAATATGTTTTCCTGTACATAATATAAAATATCCAAGGCCTCCTACCTTAACAATATCCTCATTTCTAATATGATCACGCAGGGATACTCCGAGCATAACTCCATAGCCATAGAACTTCTCAATCTCTCTCCATACCTCAGGTGGAGAAGAAACGTGACAGCATTCGTCAGTTTTCAGCCGCGTCAGCTGGCTCTGTCCGATAGATAGATCTCTCACGGACACTTTGGAATGGAACTTCTGTTCCACTAGATGGTATCTTTAATACACTTGGTATTCAAGGCCCGCAGGTCGCGAGTTCTTTTCTTAGAGATCTGCCTATTAACCTACCTACCAGTAGGCATCCGCGTCTGCTGACGACTGAAGTCTCATCTCTTGTCTGTCTTCCATCAGTTTGAGAGTAAGGTCAGAGAAATTCTTGGTCCTTTTCGTGTGATGGGTCTTAAAGAATTTAGACTCCAGAGTATGGACAGTTTACATACACTTGTTAAGATCGTCTACAGACTCCCAGTCTGCTAGGGAATCGAATCGCTTCGGAGTGTTAATAAACAGGAAAATCTCCAAATTTTGTAACCAGATACTGACACCCCTTGTTTTGCAATGAAATAAAGGGAAAGTTTCATTTACTTTTTGAATTAGTAACTAATAATACTTAGAAAATCAATTGAAAACAATTATATTATTAAAACTCAAATAAAACCACAGTTAAATCATTATTAAGTAAGTACTGACCCTTAACGTCGATGAGTCAAAATGGCCGAAAAACTTCGGAAACTCCAGAACGATATCTTTCAACTACGATACTGACGTTATTTTAAAACTTTCCAGATTAGAAAGGTTTCGATTGTGAAAAATATGAATTCCCCTAAATATTTTTTAATCTGAACATTAAAAACCACAATCAGAAACTTATATTTTAATCTTTTTTGCCAAAGTGCGAATAAACTGGTGCAGTGCTAGCTATTGGGTTGGTCACCCTACTCTTATATGTTTGTGAGTTCCAGACACACCTATGTCAAATGTGGCACTTCTTATCCATAATTTGAGCTGTCATTTGTATATGGACAAGCCAGTCCAGTGATAATCATAGATTATTTATAGAGGTCAGTAACCCAAATATTTGTAAAAATCCTAACTCCACACGAACGAAGTCACAGAAAATCGCAAAGAGTACTTAGCAAGACGAATCAATCGAGCCCAAACTCGATGGAATTACGTGGTTTTATTACAGGTTCCCAGAGCATCCCATTTTCCGGCTCTATCTTCAGATCAGCTCCATGCCACAATAGTTAATATTGCATTGCGACTTGTGACGAAACTGGTGTTTCTAACTCAGTTTGCAAGATTTGACCCTATACAAACACACATACGTACATTTTTTTTTATAAAAAGAATATTAGCCAAGCTGAATTTGACTTATATTCTCCTCTTCCTTCCAAATAAGCGAAAAGCTTGTGCTAGGAGTGGGTACGACAATAGTGCAACGGGTGGGGCACGAACCAGCGACCTATCAATATTCAGTCCGCACCTTTAACCGTTGGGCTATTGAGGCTTCTACATACATTGCAAGTAGGTGATAGGTTTATAAATAGAGGAACAAGAATTGAAGTAAGTATAAAATACTTATTATATAAAATAACGTTATACATAAAGGACAATGGGGGATTTTGTATGGACCCCGTCCCCAACCTCCAACAGTCATGGGAGGCGTCTCAATAAATTTACTAGGTCCCAACAAAATGGGGTTTATTTATAATAAAAAAAAACTTTTGGGCAATTGTATACAAAAATGTATTTATATTTAGATAAAAATCATGTTTTTTGTAAACAAACGCTTATTTTGTGTAAGAAATAAGATTTGTTGGACAATAATGTGTATATTTTGAAATAAAAATCATATTCTTCGTAAAAATAATCATATTTCCCTTCCCCGCCTTCACCTCCCCGAGGACCTCTGCGCGTCCGCGCGTATGCGTTAAGTAACTATGCGTGATGTTAATTAAAATATCTAAGTTTTTATAGCTCCTGGTAAAATAAAGATTATCTTATTATGAAGACAATATTTTTTTCCGTATTTTGTTCCACTTTACTGCACACTAAGTAATTGTATAGGTATGTAAAAAAATCGAATAAAAAATCGAATGAAAAATCAAATAAGTAAAAATATATTATTATAAATCCGAAACCTTATAATAATATATTAAAATTCCATATATTTAGAATGTGGCCTCATAGTAGAAAAATATCCATTCTAGTAGACGCTTCCGATGGCAATTGTTTCAAATCTGTTGATTTGGCACTTGTTTCAAAAATATGGTTGAGCGAAGCAATGGCTGGATTATGCGTCATGCTCGTGAACGGGTGCCGCCAACGGGAATGGGTCTGCTTTGGCTGCCCATCTTGACATGCGTTGGATTGGTGTACCTACGTAGGTATTTTTGCATTTTTGAAGCTTTATTTTGGAAGCACTGTATACATAGCATAGCTTTGTATAAAAAAAATTTTTTTTTTTGAAAAGAACAACTGCTGAGTTTCTTACCGGCTCTTCTCAGCAGAATCTGCATTCCGAACCGGTGGTAGATTTATGACGTGTCATAAGAGCTACAAGTTAGCCTACATGAAATAAATTAATTTTGAATTTGAATTTGTTGGTGGGTGGGGACGTTTTTACCCATTTTCCTTTATAATAGGTAATAAAAAACTATGACGTCACACGATTTGAGTAAAAATTTTATAGGTTTATTATCTGAGAAGCTGCATAATATACCTATCTAGTTAATATTTATTTATTCTATTTTAATGTCCTAATATCACTTATTAGCCCACAGGCTAGATGGTAGTATAAAATAAAGCCACCGTTACATGGTGCTTTATGGTAAAAAAAAAAAATTAATGTCCTGCCGGTAACGGTTTGGCATCTCCTCAGCGATTAGCCATCTACGCGGGAGATATTACAGTGTACAAGTGTGTGGGCAAACACAAGTGCACTCTCTATTCCATCACTCTCGTAGTCCGATGGGAAGTCTTCCAATACCACGATTGGGCCCCAAGTCTGCTATTTTACATGTCATTGTCATTGATCCGCAATACAATACAATTATCATTGGTCCAAAATTTCGTAGTCTACTAAATTCACAATGGTCGTTCGATTTCTTATAATTGGATTGTAATTCATTGATACCTCGGTATTGCCATTAGCTTAAAAAGCGTTTGCCGAAATGAGTTTCCAAAAAAAAACTACATATTAAAAACGTTTATTTAAGCTAGATTCAAAGCTAGATGTGTCAGTGGCAAACCATCGGAAAACAATTGTGACGCCATTGAATTAGTAGACTACCAAAATTGCTAAAAGTAGCAATTGGGATGTCATTGATAGACAATTGAACTACAATTGCAATAGCAGACTTGGGCCCCAGTTCTCTTGCTGAACAGACTCTAGCAACATTCAATGAAATCATCACGCTGAGAGTCGTAATTAGGTTTGCCAGATTTTTTTTCAGCCTATAAGGGACAAATGATTAAATAGGCAAAAAATACGGGATTTCAGTTTTTTACCCGGGACAAATAAAAAAAAACAAAATTATTTAGTGTCATTTTTTTATATTTTTCCGAGATCAAGTCAGTTTTAACATATTTTTATTCGTTCTTACATATCTATAAAAATCAATGCAATAATCATAATCGTAATAGATTTATAAATACATATCAAAAATTTCGTGGCTGACGTATGGTTCGGCCGTGGTGTAGCGGTTAACACACTCGGGCGCGATTCCCAGAGAGACGTGGGTTCGAATCCCGCCGGCCTCGGAATTTTTGATATGTATTTATAAATCTATTAGGTTATTTCCTTTAAGTGTAGGTTAACACTTCAATAAAAAATTAAAAATCATAATCGTAATTAAAAACGGTGATCAACTCGCTTTTTTACGAACGTTGCGTGTGTGAATACTTGGATCGATTTCATAATGAAAAACGAAGTACGGTTCAAATACGGGACAGAGTGAGTCCCGCCGGGACATTTTAAACTTTGCCTAAAATACGGGATGTCCCGGGAAATACGGGACGTCTGGCAACGCTAGTCGTAATACCTTATATCTGATTTTTGTTCAAAGCTACAATTATTGTTTCTATCATAGCCTATACCTATACACACATATACCTATACATATACCTATGTAATATTAAGGTTCACAGAATCCTGCACATTAAATATATTTTGAAAATGTTGAAAATTCTGTACTTACATTAAATATATTTTGAAAATTTTAGTCGGAGGATGCTTTATTATCGATACTGAGCCCAAAACAATTTTTTTTTGAATTTTTTGTCTGTCTGCCTGTCTGTCTGTGCGCGCATCACGTGAAAACTACTGAACGGATTTAAATGAAATTTGGTATAGTGGTAACTGATACTCCGGGTCAATATATAGGATACTTTTTATCCTGATAAACAATGAGGTTTATCCGGGATAGGGGATGAAAGTTTTTGTTGATTTTGCTCCATAACTTAGTCAAATCTATAATTATTTTTTATTATAAACTAGCTGATGCCCGCGACTTCGTCCGCGTGGATTTAGATTTTAAAATCCCGCGGGAACTCTTTGTTTTTGCGGGATAAAAAGTAGCTTATGTCACTCTCCAGGTCCTCAACTATACCCATGCAAATTTTTCTGTACATAACGGGGTTCAAGTTATGTGGACCTATTACTGAGGATTGTGATGTCTGTAATTTCTGAACTACTAAACCTATGACCTTGAAATAATTACAGGACAATCTATATAGTATCTTCTTTCTAACAAAAAAAGAATGAATGAAATCGGAGTACGCGTAAATTAATTACAACTAAATACACATTTTGACTTTCATCCCCTCTCCCAAGGGAACCGTGCTGAACTTCGGGATAAAAAGTATCCTATATTTTACCTCGTATTATGAACTTAAATCGTGCCAAGTTTCATTTAAATCCGTCCAGTAGTTTCAGTGTGATGCGCGGCCAAGGTACAGACAGACAGACAAAAAATTCAAAAAAAATTGTTTTGGGCTCAGTATCGATAATAAAACATCCTCTGATTAAAATTTTCAAAATATAATTAATGTACAGATTTCGTCCCTTTACAGTTTTATTATAAGTATATAGATTTTGTACTATTAAAAATATTTTGTCCAATTTTGGTGGAGATCTACTAAATATTATCGGAGATAGAGGACATAACTTCTCGCGGATAGTAGCAAGTCACACTAAACTTTTTCCACGCGGACAAAGTCGCGGGAATCATACTATATTCATGTCTTATTCGCTAGTAAAGCTACTGAGGTATTATCGTTTCGAATTACCTTATTCGTATTTTTGAAATAAGCTTGAATTTCTTGTTGTGTCTTATTCTTGGTTTCTGGCAAACAAAAATAAAGATAAACTGTACACAAACCACACGTTATAGTGAAGAACAGAAACGTTCCATCGATACCGAAAGTTTTGAAAAACGTCGGTGTAACTTTAATAAGTATTGAAGACAGCACACCGAATGTTAAAGACACTAACGTATATGATATCGCTTGAAATTTCTGCGCTATCAATTCTCCATACAAAGATATCGATAGAATTAACGGCCCGCAACTTATCGATACAGAATACAAACACAACAAACCGATAGTAACAAAATGATTCACGCCCAACACATTTAATCTAACCAAAAACAAATACAACGATAGTATAAACAAGAATACTATGCCAGTGACAGAGCTTGACATATACAGTGTCCTACGTTTAAGATAACGCGATAGAAATGATCCCACATACATCCCAAAAACGGTAACGCCGTCTAAAATTAACATGCCAATATACGCCGATCTTTCATCCGCTGTTATATTCTTTATAATATCCAATATGTACAAACTGCATACGATTTTACCGGAAAAATGGTACTGTACAACGGAAGCAACGGATAATGCTAGAGGTTTATAGAATTGACTGCTTTTCACCATATCCGTGAAACCTATTTTACCATATTCCGCTTCCGATCGAATTCTTTCTGTCTGTACATTGATAATTTCTTCCAATACTGCTTCTGATTTCGCGTTCACACCGTGTAACCATCTAAAAGATTTCCTGCATTCGTCGAATCTCCCTTTGCTAGCCAACCAATACGGCGATTCGGGCCATAGAAAAACGTTTAACGTATAAACTGCACATATAAATCCGAGGATAGCTATGTTTTTCCAATGAAAAAAAGTGCCTATCGCGTTCGCTACCCATATACCCCAGAAAAAGCTAGCTGATTTCATAGACAAAAAAATCCCTCGGTATTTAGGGGACGTATAGTCAGTTACTATGAGAATCCTGACAGTTACGTTGCCAGCGTATAGGAATCCCTGAAAGATCTCTGATATGAGGATTTGAATGACGCTTTGGCTGTAATAGAGGATGATGAAGATAGCTAGGGAGCAGATGGCTGTGATGATTTGAGGAAGCTTCCTCCCGTAGCGTTTGGTGAAGAGTGGCAGGATGACCAGCCAGGGGTACATCGCAAAGCTGCTGGTTGAAACTGTAAAGAGAAGTTATTTGCTTAAAATATTCAAAATTCAAATTCCATTTAAGTATTTCATTTAAGCCGACTTGTGGCTCTTATGACACGTCATAAATCTACCACCGGTTCGGAATGCAGATTCTGCTGAGAAGAGCCGGTAAGAAACTCAGCAATTGCTCTTTTCAAAAAAAATTTTTTACAATAGGTAACAAAACTATGCTATGTATACAGTGCTTCCACAATCAAGCTTCAAAAATGCATACGTAGGTACACATAATCCCAAGCATGTCAAAATGGGCGGACAAAGCAGACCCTTTCCCGTTGGTGGCACCTGTTCACGAGCATGACGTTGCTTCGCTCAACCATATTTGAACCAAATAGGGAAAGAATCTATCTGACTAGTATATCAAGCCACTAACAAAGTATATCAAGTGTACCCATAAAATTTGAAGAGTTCCCTCGATTTCTCCAGGATCCCATCATCATCTACTGAACTGATGACAATGGGACCACCTGGAAAGTATACCCTTTCAAACGAAAAAAGAATTTTCCAAATCGGTTCAGGCGTCTTCGAGTGATCGGGAAACATATCTAAAAAAAAAGATTCCGAAGAATTAAGAACCTCCTCTTTTTTTAAAGTCGGTTAGTAATTAGTAAAAAAGGATAATTATACAAATAGCCCAAGGTACTCGAGATAAAAAATAATTAGCCCGTAATTGAGTCAATTTTTTATCACAAAAGAATATTTTTGTGATAAAAAATTTAGGTAAACGTAAAAATTCATTTTGCAAAACCGACTTCAAATGCCGCTACAAAGTATATCAATTATGCCTATGAAGAATTCCCTTGATTTCTTCAGGATCCCATCATCAGATCCTGACCCGACGACGATGGGACCACCTGGGAAGTACCTACACCAAAATCGAAAGAAAAATATTTGAAAACATATGAAAATTCTATTCAATTCTGTCTAGGTACTACTTAGTTTTAATTTCCACGCATTATTTAAGAAAAATACTATACAAGCCTTGGCCACAACTAGGCATTGATGGACTTACGTATTTACACTTTCTTCCATCAATGCGTCTTTCGCTGGCCGCGGCAGTAATCTATATATGTATTATATAAAATTCAAAGTCCTGACTGACTGACTGACTGACTGAGATATCAACCCACAGCCTAAACTACTGAAGTTAGAAACTTGAAATTTTTACAGTTGGTTCCTTTTATGACGTAGGCGCACACTAAGAAAGGATTATTGGAAATTCCACCCCTAAGGGGTTTAAATAGGGGATGGAAGTTTATATGAAACTCCGTCATTTTTCAAGCTGTTTCCATCAAAGTTGGTATTTGAGCTTTCAGTTAAAAATAAAGAAGTACGTGTGTCACAGTTTTTGAAAATTCCACCCCAATACCTAATTCCACGCGGACGAAGTCGCGGGGGCAAAAGCTAGTGTACTATTAAAAATAATACTTACACAGCCAAGAGCCCATTTCTTGACTAATGACCTCCGTGGAGTTAGCCTCCCTCTTAATTTGTGGGATGAACACCGTTGGTGCGCCAACGCACATGCCCGACATGAAGAATTGGATCCATACTGCGCTGCTTATGAAAATCTGTAAAATGAAACAAAAATTACGTTCCCTCAAATATGGTTGAGCGAAGCAACGGCTGGATCATGCGTCATGCTCGTGAACGGGCGCCACCAACGGGAATGGGTCTGCTTTGTCTTCCCATGTTGACATGTGTTGGATTGTGTGTACGTATGCATTTTTGAAGCTTCATTGTGGAAGCACTGTGTACATAGCATAGTTTTGTTACCTATTGTAAATTTTTTTTTTTTTGAAAAGAGCAACTGCTGAGTTTCTTAGCGGCTCTTCTCAGCAGAAACTGCATTCCGAACCGGTGGTAGATTTATGACGTTTCATAAGAGCTACAAGTTGGCCTACAAATTTGAAATAATATAAAAAAGTGCCACCAACGGGAATGGGTCTGCTTTTGTCTGCCTGTCTTAAGATGTATTGGATTGTTTTGCATTTTTGATACTTCATTGTGGAAACACTGTATACATAGCATAGTTTTGTTACCTATTGTAAAAAAAATTTTTTTGAAAAGAACAACCGTCGAGTTTATTGCTGGCTCGTCTCGGCAGGAAGGGCATTCCGAACCGGTGGTAGATTCGTCGACGATTCAAAAGCACTTGTAAAAGTTTATTTGAATAAAAATATTTCCATTCTATTCTATTCTATGGTATACCGAATTAAAACGATATATGTATAGTCTCAGTTGTCAGGATCACTCAGCGGGCGATAGAGAGAGCTATGCTCGGAGTATCCCTGCGAGATCAAATCAGAAATGAGGAGATCCGTAGGAGAACCAAAGTCACCGACATAGCTCAGCGAGTCGCGAAGCTGAAGTGGAAATGGGCGGGGCACATAGTTCGAAGAGCTGATGGTCGATGGGGTCCCAAGGTGCTTGAGTGGCGACCCCGCACCGGGAAGCGCAGTGTTGGCAGACCCCCCACTAGGTGACCGACGACATCAAACGAGTCGCAGGGAGCCGCTGGATTCAGGCGCAAGACCGAGGCCTGTGGAGGTCCATGCAAGAGACTTATGTCCAGCAGTGGACTTCTATTAGTTGATTAAGAAGATGAAGAAGATAGTTTAGTTTAAGATTTTATTATAGTTTACTATAGTTGCGCGTTATATATTGTGTGTGTATACTTGTGGACGTCCACTGAACATTTTTTTTTTAATTCGATGATAAGATAGCCCTTGACTGCGATCTCACCTGATGGTAAGTGACGATGCAGTCGAAGTTGGTAGCGGGCTAACTTGGAAGGGGTATAGCAGTGTAAATTCAACCCATACCCCTAATCGGTTTCTACACGCTATCGTGCCGGAACGCTAAATCGCTTGGCGGCACGTCTTTGACGATAGGGTGGTAACTAGCCACGGCCAAAGCCTCCCACCAGACCAAACCAGAGACAATTTAGAAATTATAAATTCCTAAATTGCCCCCGCCGGGAATCGAACCCGAGACTTTCCAGCTATAAAACCACAGCGGTCACCACTGCGCCAGGGAGGTCATAGGCCTTGTTATGTTAGATAATTATGACGTACTCACATATTAATTATATTTATTAAATCTTTGGACGTAGTAAAATGCTTTGTAGTTTCTTTAATTTTTTGTGTGTTAGCGATAAGTATCTTAATTAATAGGGGATTTCCAAAACACGTAAAAATTCACCATCTCTGGTAGTTTTTAAATTATGTAACCATTAAAAATCATGGAAAATTTTGAATTTCGGAAAACTGTCAGAGTGCCCGCGACTTCGTCCGCGTGGATTTGATTTGTAAAATTCGAAAAATTCTCATCACTAGCCGGGAATTAGGAAGTATAGGCTGTGTGTCACCCCCGTGCCTCGGAGAGCACGTAAAGCCGTCGGTCCTGCGCCTGATCTCTCTCCGGTCGTGTCGGATTTCCGTCCCATCGGACTATGAGAGTGAGGGAATAGAGACCGCACCTGTGTTTGCGCTGTGCACTACAGTATCTCTGATGATGAAAAATATTACTTATGTACCTGTTCCAAAACAGAATAAAACTGTAACGGGACGAATTCTGTACATCTAAATATATAAAAGGCAAAGGTGACTGACTGACTGACTGACTGATCTATCAACGCACAGCTCTAACCACTGGACAGATCGAGCTGTAATTTGGCATACAGGTAGCCATAATGACGTAGGCATCCGCTAAGAAAGAATTTTTGAAAATTTCAACCCCGGAGGTAAAATAGGGGTTTAAAAAATCGAACCTAACGTGAGCGAAGCCGTGGGTTAAAGCTAGTTAAATATATTTTGAAAATTTTATTCGGAGGATGCTTTATTATCGATACTGAGCCCAAAACATTTTTTTTTTTGAATTTTTTCTCTGTCTGTCTGTGCGCGCATCACGCGAAAACTACTGAACGGATTTGTCTCTCCGGTCGTGTCAGCATGAGAGTGAGGGAATAAAGTGTTTTTGCGCTGTGCACTACAATATCTCTGTTGAGGAAAAAATATTACTTACCTGTTTCAAAACAGATTTTACGATTTCGTTTTTCTTTTCCGCGATATCGACAATTTTCACCTCTCTGTATTTACAGGAATCCATTGTAACCCGATTGAAAAAATATATTCCTAAAAAAAAAAATATTTGATTAAAAATCTTTATATTTCACATCGGATACTTTCTATCCCGGAAAATCTTTTTTTTTTTTTTTTAAAGAATATTAACCAAGCTGAACTTGACTAATATTCTCCTCTCCCCTCCGAATAAGCGAAAAGCTTGTACTAGGAGTGGGTACGACAATAGTGCAATGGATGAGGCTCGAACCTGCGACCTTTCAGTCCGCAGTCCGCACCTTTAACCGTTGGGCTATTGAGGCTTTATACGAGTTCGCGCGGGATTTTCTAAATTAATACCACGCGGACGAAGTCGGGCGCATTAGCTAGTCACATCACACTAATATAATTATAAAGATATTTTTGACGACCTCCCTGGCGCAGTGGTCTTATAACTGGGAGGTCTCGGGTTCGATTCCCGGCGGGGGCGATTTAGCAATTTATAATTTCTAAATTGTCTCTGGTCTGGTCTGGTGGGCGGCTTTGGCCGTGGCTAGTTACCACCCTACCGTAAAAAACGTGCCGCCAAGCGATTTAGCGTTCCGGCACGATGGCGTGTAGAAACCGATTAGGGGTATGGGTTGTATTTACACTGCTATACCCCTTCCAAGTTAGGCCGCTACCATCTTAGACTGCATCGTCACTTACTATCAGGTGAGATCGCAGTCAAGGGCTATCTTGTCATAGAAAAAAAAAGGCGAAAGTCTGTATGTGTGTGTGTGTTTGTGTTTGTTATTGATTCACGAATGAACCGATTTGGCTGGGAATCAAGATAGTTCATTCCCAGGATTAACACATAGGCTAAATATTATCCCGGAAAATTAAAAAAACTTAACCCATGCGGATGAAGTCGCGGGCATCAGCTAGCTATGCCCTTGTAATAAAAATTACAATTAAAGATAGAAAGAAGATTACAGACACTTACTGCAAAAAATTACTGCAAACGCTACCTACTGAATAGCTAATGATAACTTTTTCTTTAAATTAAATGTGATATTTAACCAATTAAGTACCAATTCACAGGAATAAGGTAATCACTTATTTAAGTACCTACATACTTAAAAAACTTAGTCCTTCCACTGTTTTAATTTAATTTTTAATCCACATTAATAAAACTTTAATTTGTACATTAAATAAACAATTTATAATAAAACTTTTATAGTATGCAGTAACTAATGTACAGACGTGATGCTTCGTAAAAAGCAGTTTGCTCCTCGCGAAAAACTAAATAAAAAACAACATAAGTAGGTACTAAATAGCTGTCCACGTCAAGTTGGCCGCTACCTCGCCCCGCGCTTCCCCGCACCGCACCTCAAGTCAGACCCGCTTAGTACAGATAGCAACGTACCGCTCGCGATTGTCACTACCGAATTTTTTCAAAGTTTTGTTATTGTTACGGTTTGAATGTTTTTTTTTTTTAACTTTAAATTAGGTAGATTTTTTTTGTTTGGTTACTATTGTTAGCGTATCGTCTTCTACGATGAGTAAAACAGGAAAAGTTTTGCATAGCGCACGCTATTAATTACTTTAATTACAACATGTCGTTATTCAAGGGACGGACCAATAAATTCCTGAAAAGCCGGCAACGCATTGGCGGTGCCTCTGGTACTACAAGAGTGTTCATTGGCGGTGGTAATCACTTAACATCAGGTGACCCACCTGCTCGTTTGCCCGCTATTTTTTTTTTTTAAATTACTTTTTTCAAGCGGTAAAAAAAATAAGAAATTAAAAATTACGCCTTTAGACTTTCACGATATCATTGCCATGAAAAATAATGTCAGAGAAGAAAACTTCCCTCATAGTTGTGGTTACAGTAAAAAATACAGTTTTAAAATTCGTCTGGTGGGAGGCTTTGGCCGTGGCTAGTTACCACCCTACCGTCAAAGACGTGCCGCCAAGCGATTCAGCGTTCCGGCACGATGGCGTGTAGAAACCGATTAGGGGTATGGATCCAATCTACACTGCCATATCCCCTCCAAGTTAGCCCGCTACCATCTTAGATTTCATCATCACTTTCCATCACGTGAGATCGCAGTCAAGGGCAATTTATTTTATTTATTTACTAGCTTTAACCCGCGGCTTCGCTCACGTTAGGTTAGATTTTTTAAACTCCTATTTTACTTCCTTCAGGGTTGAATTTTGAAAAATCCTTTCTTAGCGGATGACTACGTCATTATGGCTACCTGTATGCCAAATTTCAGCTCGATCGGTCCAGTGGTTAGAGCTGTGCGTTGATAGATCAGTCAGTCAGTCAGTCAGTCAGTCAGTCAGTCACCTTTGCCTTTTATATATTTAGATTTTCATTTTTTATGCACATATAAGAATTTACAAGACAACATAATATCTTAGAAGAAGGAGACATAGGTGAAGCTTAACTCTAAAAAAAAAAAGAAATTTCTTCCAGCTTCCCTTGAGAGTGAGTAAGGTGAAATAGGTCAAAAATGTATCTTGGCTATCTTGTCATTAAAAAAAAAAAATATTTTCTTGTCAACGGTACCGTATGACGTCATTTTGTAAAGGTCGACGACGGCCAACTTGACGTGGAAGGATAATACCTACCTTGTTTTTCTTGTTCTGTGGCTATACCCCAGTTATATGCACCTACTTAGAATATATTATCATGTCAAACAAAAAGGACGGGACGTACAGACATAAAAAGAAAAGATAACTGATATTTTTTTTTTTTTAATATTTTTAGCGTGTAGCGATCAGGCGGGTCACCTGATGTTAAGTGATTACCGCCGCCCATGAACATTTGTAGCACCTGAGGCACCACCAATGCGTTGCCGGCTTTTTAGGAATTTTTGGTCCGCCCCTTGAATAACCCCATGTTGTAATTTCAATTATTATACCGCGTCCGCATGCTTGTGGCAAACGGCAAACGCCAAACCTCTACAAACGTTTGCCTTGAATTTGGGAATCATCCGCACGCTTGCGAGGGCGTTTGTATGTTCTGAACAGGCAAGCATGACGGACGTCGAACTTGTGTCGGCTTTATTATTTGGCTTAAGTTATTTTTACAAATGTTTTAAGCTCAGTATCGATCAATAATCCTACTAAAATGGAATATGGATGGATGGATGGATGTTTGTTACTCTTTCAGCCACAACTAATGAACCGATTTGAATGAAATGTGGAATAGCGATAGCTCATACCTACATTTTAGCCCGGAAAATTAAGGACTTTCCGCGGGAATTAAAAAACCTTAATCTGCGAGGACGAAGTCGCGGACGTCATCTAGTTGATAGTAAAGCGTCCTCTAATTAAAATTTTCAAAACATATTTCATGTGCACAATTTGTCCAGTTACAGTTTTAGTATAATATTATAGATTAGTAGTAGTAGCTAGTAGTATGTTCGAAAAGACTTGGTACCTACCTAGTTTATTTATTTGAATAAAAAAATATTCTACTCTATTCTAGTATGTACCTACTCAATAGATATTTTGTTTTTTTTCTTTATCAACCGATAGACGTCCACTGCTGGACTGTTTATTGCATGGACTTCCTCAGGCTTCGGTCTTGCGCCACCTGTACCCAGTGGCTCCCTGAGGGTCGCCTGATGGTGTCGGTCCACCTATTACCATACCATTATATACCATTTTCCGGTCGCGGAGTCGCCACTTATTATTGTTAATATATAAAACTAATTAATTAATTAAATTATATAAACAAATCGTCTTCAAAAGTCTTCAGTCGACCAGTCATTCATTTTACGTTTTTACCCACTCACAAAATGAAGATTTCTAAAGGTGCGATACGTAAATCGTAATACAATAACACGTCTAATCGCCGCCAGTGCACAAACGAGACTGAGTGCGCGCAAACGTGTGGACGGAGACGCAAGCGCTTGTGGCAAATTCCCTTTGGTTTGCGATCAAAAGACCGACACTCGATGGATCGGCCACAAACGCTCGCAAGCGTAGGCAAACCATGGCAAACGCTCTATCCGCACGTTTGCGTTTGTGAAGGTTTGCCGAGGTTTGCCAAGCGTGCGGATGCAGCTTTAGAGTATCTATTGTAATAAATCTATACTGATATATAAAGCTGAAGAGTTTATCGAGGAAGGCTTTAGGCTATATAACGTCACGCTGCGACCAATAGGAGCGAAGCATCAGTGAAAAATGTTGCAAAAACGGGGAAAATTATACATATTTAAAATATACTCTTTTAAAAACTTCTTAATCGTGATCATAATAACAGAAATAGACGCGGACGAAGTCGCGCGCAACAGCTAGTATAAAATATATAGTCGTATAAATAATTAGTAAATCTAATTTAAACTTGTGTTTTGTTTTATCTAAATTGTGAACTTTAAAGTTAAATATTACATAATATTATGCTGTGAGAATTTAAACTAATTTTATAAATGTCATGTCTTAAAATGAATAGTTTAATATTAATACTCAATTCGATGCCTTAACATGGGTAGCCTGAGTAGTCATGCTCTCTTTAAACATTTCTGTGGTGGTGTCGTGTGGTGCGGGTTGTTACGTTCCCTCAAATATGGTTGAGCGAAGCAACGGCTGGATCATGCGTCATGCTCGTGAACGGGTGCCATCAACGGGAATGGGTCTGCTTTGGCTGCCCGTCTTGACATGCGTTGGATTGGTGTACCTACGTATGCATTTTTGCATTTTTGAAGCTTTATTGTGGAAGCACTGTTTACATAGCATAGCTATGTAAAAAAAATTTTTTTGAAAAGAGCAACTGCTGAGTTTCTTGCCGGCTCTTCTCAGCAGAATCTGCATTCCGAACCGGTGGTAGATTTATGAAGTGTTATAAGAGCTACAAGTTAGCCTACATGAAATAAATAAATTTTGAATTTGAATTTGAATGCGAAAGTGTGTTGGTTTGTTGGTTTATCCTTCAATCACGCCGCAACAAAGCAACAGATCGACGTGATTTTTTGCACGGGTATAGGTGAGGACCGGGAGAGTGACATATGCTACTTTTTATCCCGGAAAATTAAAGAGTTCCCGCGGGATTTTTAATAAGCCGCGGGCATCAGTGTGTCAATGCTCTAAAAATGATTGCATCAGTGTAACGATCGCAATGGGCTCTGATTGGCTGGTACCCTCCCGCTATCTATATATATATAAAATTCAAAGTCCTGACTGACTGACTGAGATATCAACGCACAGTCTAAACTACAGAAGTTAGAAACTTGAAATTTTTACAGTTGGTTCCTTTTATGACGTAGGCGCACACTAAGAAAGGATTATTGGAAATTCCACCCCTAAGGGGTTTAAATAGGGGATGGAAGTTTATATGAAACTCCGTCATTTTTCAAGCTGTTTCCATCAAAGTTGGTATTTGGGCTTTCAGTTAAAAATAAAGAAGTACCTACGTGTGTCACAGTTTTTGAAAATTCCACCCCAAAATCTAATTCCACGCGGACGAAGTCGCGGCGGCGAAAGCTAGTGAAACTACTGAAAGTTTAGGCTGTGCGTTGATATCTCAGTCAGTCAGTCAGGACTCAGGATTTTGAATTTATTATTAATATTTACTAGACAATCGATACGCAGAGTTAATTTTATTATATTCTGCTGCAATCTTTGCCAAGGTGCGTCGTCAAGTTTAACTTAATTTTAAAAATAAAAAGACGTGTGGCACTCGGGGACTGCCGCGGTAAAGCTATTGCATAGCATTTTTTATCAACGCCATCTAGCGGCTCACCGTAGAAGAGTCCCGTGTCAGGTTATTTTCGTTACGGAATTTCTGGATTCGGTCTCCACGCTGGCCCGCGATAGGAGCTATGCAATAGCTTAAAAAAACCGACATCAAGAAGCAATAGAAATATGAAATAAAAAAACTTAAAAATGCAGATTAAAAGAAAATTTATTGTTTATGCAGCGTGATCATGTTCAGATACAACAAAGTGGAGAGGTGGTCGAGTGTCGTTGTTGATTGTTGTTGTCGATTCAGACTTTATGCGTGTTTGTCGTCAATGTTTCTACGTTGTCAGATCAACATCTTAAGTTGTAACAACGGATTGGTTAGACATTCTGTAACAACAAGAAAGTTACTGACATACCAAAGTAAACCGACAAACCAAAGTTACCCACACAGCACACAGAATCGTGAAGCCGAAGCGGAAATAGGCGGGGCACAGAGTTCGAAGAGCTGATGGTCGCTGGGGTCCCAAGGTGCTGGAGTGGCGACCCCGCACTGGAAAGCGAACTGTTAGCAGACCCCCCCACTAGGTGGACCGACGTCATCAAACCAGTCGCATGGAGCCGCTGGATACAGGCAACAGACCTTTATCAGTTGATAACTCTTTATCAACTGATGTCTCTAAAACGAAAACTAAATGGTCGCAGGTTCGAATCTCACCCGTTGCACTATTGTCGTACCCACTTCTATAGTACGGTCGCGGAACAGAAAGAATTTCGTACATTAACCTGTTACTACCTGTCTCTGTCACTCCCGCTTTAAAATAATGCGTCACGCTCGCACAAATGCAATGACCGCCGTCCTCGGGGATTGTAAACCTTTTACTTGCGAATCTAAGATTTGTTTTTGTTTGCTTGTGAATTGAATTTAGGTAGTCTAGATCATAATCTAGACAAAACTGTATATTATTTCGTTATAACTGTGACAGGCGAGACGTCGTCGGAAAGTAGTTACTCCGATACAGAGAAATCGGATTTTGATTTTTGAATTTTCATTTTTTTGTTTCTATGTAATAAATTAATATAACTCGATTATAATAACTGTTTAAAAATAAATAATTTATTTAATAAGCTACTAATTTGTTTTCTCCTTCAAATATTTTATATAAACCGCACTTAATAGAAAAATGTTTGTGACCACTGTCAGTAGGCAAAGAGGTCATTGTACGAAATTCTTTCTGTTCCGCGACCGCACTATATAACACAAGCTTTCCGCTTATTTGGAGGGGATAGGAGTATATTAGTCAACTTCAGCTTGGCTAATATTCTTTAAAAAAAAAAAAAAATTATCAACATTATAGTATAGGTACATTTGGTTTTTTGATGTGAAGCAAGGAAAGTGACCTTTTACCCCGGAAGAACAGTGAATTGAGTCACGCGGGCTAAGTTGCAGGCAAAAGCTAGTATAATATAAACGTAAAAATTCTTTTTACAAAACCGGCTTCAAACGCGACTACAAAGTATATCAATTGAGCCTATAAAATTTGAAGAGTTCACTCGATTTCTCCAGGATCCCATCATTAGACCCTAACCTGATGACAATGGGACCACCTGGGAAGGGAACCCCTCCAAACAAATCAGCCAAATCGGTCCAGGCGTCTTCGAGTAATCGGTTAACATAATACAAAAAATATGAACCTCCTCCTTTTATGGAAGTCGGTTAAAAAATAAACTATGCCACATGGTGAAATCATTTCATATCTGTTCCCAAGCTATACATACCATTCCGCCTATCACAGTTAGGAGATCAGTCTGTGAGAGGACGGCGCTCACTGAAAATTGCGTTGGTTTGAGTACATTTACGGCTGTGTTATTGACTTCGCCCATATAATGTTTCACTGCACGTTGAAGGCCTTCGTTGGCATGAGGTGCACCGGCGACACGAGTGCTGGAGTAGAATACATTGAAGACGGCCTGAAGAATTCAAACCATTTAGTAAATCTATACTTATAATATGGTTCACTGCATGTTTAAGGCCTTCGTTGGCATGAGGAGCACCGGCGACACGAGTGCTGGAGTAGAATACAGTGAAGACGGCCTGAAGAATTCAAACAATTTAGTAAATCTATACTTATAATATGGTTCACTGTATGTTGAAGGCCTTCGTTGGCATGAGGTGCACCGGCGACACGAGTGCTGGAGTAGAATACAGTGAAGACGGCCTGAAGAATTCAAACAATTTAGTAAATCTATACTTATAATATGGTTCACTGTATGTTGAAGGCCTTCGTTGGCATGAGGTGCACCGGCGACACGAGTGCTGGAGTAAAACACACTGAAGACGGCCTGAAGAATTCAAACAATTTAGTAAATCTATACTTATAATATGGTTCACTGTATGTTGAAGGCCTTCGTTGGCATGAGGTGCACCGGCGACACGAGTGCTGGAGTAAAACACACTGAAGACGGCCTGAAGAATTCAAACAATTTAGTAAATCTATACTTATAATATGGTTCACTGTATGTTGAAGGCCTTCGTTGGCATGAGGTGCACCGGCGACACGAGTGCTGGAGTAGAATACACTGAAGACGGCCTGAAGAATTCATACCATTTAGTAAATCTATACTTATAATAAAACTGTAACGGGGCGAACTCTGTACATTTAAATATTTTGAAAATTTTAATCGGAGGATGCTTTATTATCGATACTGAGCCCAAAATAATTTTTTTTTAAATTTTTTTTCTGCTAAAACTACTGCACGGATTTGGATGAAATTTGCTATAGTGGTAGCTGATACTCCGGGTCAATATATGGGATACTTTTATAAAAAATCAGGTTTATTCAGGATAGGGGATGAAAGTTTTGGTTGAATTTGCTACATTGTTGTTGTTGTTTGCTTGCTTGTTTTTTTTATTATAAATTGTATTGTAGCGATTTCTGACGATGCAGTCTAAGATGGAAGCGGGTTAATCTGAAAGGCGTATGGCAGTTTAATTAAACCCATAACTCTAACCAGTATCTCTACATGGCATCAAAATTCAAAATTCAAATTCAAAATTCAAAATTTATTTATTTCATATAGGCTAACTTGTAGCTCTTATGACATGTCACAAATCTACCACCGGTTCGGAATGCAGATTCTGCTGAGAAGAGCCGGCAAGAAACGCAGCAGTTGCTCTTTTCAAAAAATATTTTTTTTTTTTTACAAAGCTATGCTATGTATACAGTGCTTCCACAATAAAGCTTCAAAAATGCAAAAATGCATACATAGGTACACCAATCCAACGCATGTCAAGACGGGCAGTCAAAGCAGATTCCCGTTGGTGGCACCCGTTCACGAGCATGACGCAGGATCCAGCTATTGCTTCGCTCAACCATATTTGAGGGAACGTAACAACCCGCACCACACGACACCACCACAGAAATGTTTAAAGAGAGCATGACTACTCATGCTACCCATGTTGAGGCATCGAATTGAGTATTAATATTAAACTATTCATTTTGAGACATGACTGAGACACAAATAAAGTGGAAACACCGTAGAGTGTAGAGTAAAGTGGAAACATCGTACCGGAAAGCTCGCTTCGCTATCGCTTAAGAGCCGTTTAAGTAACTCTTCTTTTCTTCGTTATCAACCGATAGCATAGACGTCCACTGTTGGACAAAGGTCTCTTGCAGGACTTCCACAGGCCTCGCTCTTGCGCCGCCTGCATCCAGCGGCGGGATACTTCTTGCGAATCCCTAGGCCTCACGCGACGGCGAACTTGATCGTATATTTTTTTTTATTCGATGACAAGATAGCCCTTGATTGCGATCTCACCTGATGGTAAGTGACGATGCAGTCTAAGATGGTAGCGGGCTAACTTGGAAGGCAGTGAACATTCAACCCATACCCCTAGTCGGTTGATACGCGCCATCGTGCCGGAACGCTAAATCGCTTGGCGTCGTTGACGGTAGGGTGGTAACTAGCCACGTCCAAAGCCTCTCACCAGACTAAATGGCCTGCTTAACAAAAAAAAAAGTTCTTACCACAACGAGCAGGAAAGGAACTGCTGGCCGCATGTTGTACGATGTATGTTTGTGTGTTCGCTGGTAGGTGCAATATATGGAAGTGTTGAACTGTCGACTGATGCTCCGACGTCCGCGACACGTCTTTTATATGGATCGTGTATGACACACTAGGGGAAAGGAGTACCTACTGTACTCGTTATTTCAAGTACTAGTTTTTAAAAGTTCAATATCTATCTTTACTACTTATAATAAAACTGTAACGGGACGAATTCTGTACATCTATACAAATAAACTAGCTTTTGCCCCCGCGACTTCGTCCGCGTGGCATAAGGTATTGGGGTGGAATTTTCAAAAACTGTGACACACGTACTTCTTTATTTTTAACTGAAAGCTCAAATACCAACTTTGATGGAAACAGCTTGAAAAATGACGGAGTTTCATATAAACTTCCATCCCCTATTTAAACCCCTTAGGGGTGGAATTTCCAATAATCCTTTCTTAGTGTGCGCCTACGTCATAAAAGGAACCAACTGTAAAAATTTCAAGTTTCTAACTTCAGTAGTTTAGGCTGTGCGTTGATATCTCAATCAGTCAGTCGGGACTTTGAATTTTATATATATATAGATAAAATTGAAGTGTCTGTTTGTAATATCATAAGAACAGCTTTTTACTAACTGCATACGAAAGTAAATACGGTACTTATAACAAGAAAACAATTTTTAAAATTTTTGTCTGTCTGTCTGTTTGTTGCCGCTAATCTCGGGAACGGTGGACCGATTTTGACGGGACTTTCACTGGTAGATAGCTGATATTATCGGGCGTAATATAGGCTACTTTTTTAACCGACTTTCGAAAAAGGAGGAGAAAGAGTAGTGTTTTTCGTCCTCTATATATCAATATCTCCGTGATTTCTTAACCGATTTGCGTGAATCTTTTTTTAATCGATACAAAAACATTGCGAAATACTAGGAGTATTTCGCAAAGTTAAAAACTTCGGGTTCCAACTCTTCAACCTTGATGCTGCAGGGGTACTGCCATCCTAAACTGTGGGGATTTAGGAACTGCCGATTATGAATAATTATATTAGGTGCCAAGTAAAGACTACAATCGTTGAATTCCAGGACCCAACTCCTCAATCCTGATGCTGCAGGGTTTCTGCCCACCTAAACTGTGGGGGTTTAGGAACTGTCGATTGTATATTGAAGAAGCGGACGAAGTTGCGGGCATCGGCTAGTTAAATATATATTTTGAAAATTTTAGTCGGAGGATGCTCTATTATCGATACTGAGCCCAAAACAATTTTTTTTGAATTCTTTGTCTGTCTGTCAGTCTATGCACGCATCACGCGAAAACTACTGAACGGATTTGGATGAAATTTAGTATAATGGTAGCTGATACTCCGAGTCAATATATAGAAAACTTTTTATCCTGATTAACAGTAAGGTTTATCCGGGATTTTGGATGAAAGTTTTTGTTAATTTTGCTCCATAACTTCGTCAAATCTAAACTGAATTTGATAATTTTTTTTTATTATAAACTAGCTTTTACCCGCGGCTTCGCTCACGTTAGGTTCGATTTTTTAAGTCCCTATTTAACCTCCTTCAGGGTTGGATTTTGAAAAATCCTTTCTTAGCGGATGACTACGTCATTATAGCTATATGTATGCAAAACTGCATATAAAGTGGTTTGAGCTGTGCGGTGATAGATCAATCAGTCAGTCAGTCAGTCAGACAGTCATCTTTGCCTTTATACATTTAGATGATGCCTTTTGGGGTAGATTTTTCAAAACCTGTGACACATGTATTTTATTTATTTTTCATCGAAAGCCCAAATACAAAGTTTATACAACTTTAAAAATGAAAAACTTTCATACTAACATTCATCCCCTATTTGATGCCTTTGGGGGTGGATTTTTCAAAATCTGTGAAACACGTCATTCTTTATTTTGATTCGAAAACCTAAATACAAAGTTTCATGGATATAACTTGAAAAAAGACGGATTTTCATACAAAATTTTACCTACTATTTAACCCTGTTGGGGTTGAAACTTTCAAAAATTTTTAAATTAATTTTAAAAATAAAAACTCGAAAATGCAGATTAAAAGAAAATTTATTGTTTATGCAGCGTAATCATATTCAGATACAACAAAGTGGAGAGGTGGTTGAATGTTGCTGTCGATTATTCTTATAAATTGTTTTTTCCTTCTCCGATTTTCACTTACGATTAAACTCACTGGCTGTAACAACAAGAAAGTTACTGACATACCAAAGTAAACCGACAAACCAAAGTTACCCACATAGCACAGCGAATCGTGAACCTGAAGTGGAAACAGCCGGGGCACAGAGGTCCAGGCTTCTTCCAGTAATCGGGGAACATACATTAAAAAAAAAAGATTCCGACGAATTGAGAACCTCCTTTTTTCGGAAGTCGCTTAAAAAGTCATTTATGCCACATGGGGAAATCATCTGATAGCTGTTCCTAAGTTATACATACCGATCCTCCTGCCACTTTTGGTTCGCCTGTGGCATTACCGGATATTTTGCCGGTCAATATTAGTTCCGTTATATTGCCCACAACTTCTGCAGTGTAGTGTGTTATTCCGTCGGTAACACGGTTCTCTGCAACACAAACTACACGTTAGGATACGCATCATCATCATCATCACTTCATCATCATCATCAATTCATCATCATCACTTCATCAGCATCACTTCCTCATCATCATCATCACTTCTTCATCGTCACTTCCTCATCATCATCATCATCACTTCTTCATCATCATCATCACTTCATCATCATCATCAGCAACCCACCAATGACTCACTGGTGGTTTAAACAATGCTTAAGGACACATAATTTGTTAAGTCGTGGTTATAACAAAGTTAGTGACATTCTTAATGACAAAGTTGTGTAGCCTCCTTACTCACAATTATACCTACTTACACTTATAATACATACATATAATAATACACATTACATATTATAATTACATACATATACATTATTAATATATATATAGCTACTGGGACTGATTCACTGATTCACTCACTGACTCATTGATCACCTCTCCTGTAAAATTTTGTATGAAAAAAATTTTTTTCACTCATGGTTTCGTATAGAGGACAAAAATTCATTCGGAGGAAAAATATGGAGAGAGCTGATGATTGAGGATTCCGGAGACGGGTGAGGAGCACCGGCCAGGGTATCGAAGATAGGGGGGGTGTGTTCAACCAAATGTCACTCGAAACCTCATCCAATTAGCAAAGAGCCGAAAAAAAACTCCAAAATGGCGGATTCAAGATGGCGGCCATACAAATTTTGTTTGTGTCTATCTCGGATAGTATAAGAGATGAAAGAGTGGTTTCTTAGAAAAAGATGGTCAGAAGCCGAAGGTCCACTTGATGAACAGAAAAAAAATTCAAGATGGCGGAATTTACTTTTTTCCATACAAAATATATGCAAGACTTTATGCGGCTCCTTTTCAAAATATCTAATGGTTTCGTATAGAGGACAAAAATTCATACGGAGGAAAAATATAGAGAGAGCTGATGGTTGAGGATTTCGGAGACAGGTGAGCAGCACGGCCAGGGTATCGATAATAGGTGGGGAGTGTTCAAACAAAAGTCACTCGAAATCTCATCCAATTGGCAGGGAGCTGAAAAAAAATTCAAAATGGCGGATTCAAGATGGCGGCGATGCAAATTTCGTCGGTGCCTATCTCGGAGAGTATAAAAGATGGAAGAGTGCTTTCTTGGAAAAAGGTGATCAAGGCCCAAAGGTCTACTTAATAAATAGAAAAAAAATCCAAGATGGCGGAATTTATTTCGCTATACAAATTATATGGCGAATTTATTACGGTCCCTTTTCTTGATAGTTTTGTATAGAGAACAAAAATTACTTCGGAGGAAAAATATGGAGAGAGCTGATGATTGAAGATTTCGGAGAAGGGTGAGGAGCACGGCCAGGGTATTGAAGATAAGTGGGGGGTGCTCAAACAAAAATTACTCGAAACCTCATTCAATTGGCAGTGAGCTGAAAAAAAAATTCAAAATGGCGGATTCAAGATATCGGCCATACAAATTTCTAAAAAGATGATCAAGACCCGTAGACCTATTTGGAGAACAGAAAACACGCGGTTCGCTTTAGCGAGCCGCGCACCCACGCGCCCTACTAGTATATTTATATATTTACATATCACACAGATTTACTTTATATACGAATTTACATATCAATCAATCAATCAATCAATCAATTTCTTTATTGCGAATTTGGGTAATATACAGGTGTTACAAATAAAATAAATGGGCAACCAAACTCTGCTTAAATACAGCATGCAACATTAAAAGTTAGCTTAAAATTTATTTCATTACATTACTATTAATTTATTACATATATACAGTATACATTTCATTATATTACTATTAATTTATTACAATACATTATTATTAATTTATTTAAGTTATAGAAGCTTTGTGTTTACATTGCAATATTATTTAAATGTCTAATATAAAATTTCGTATTAAATGTCAAAAGTATCAACTACATATTCACAAACTTATAATAATTAACGTTCACTATCTCGTACGATGGAAACGCGCGCGCAGCCGCTGTATCGGTAACCCCGTTTCCATGTACGAGATAGTCAAGATAACGCACACATGCACGCGCGACTCGGGCGGCATCGTCGCCTGTTCGGGTTCGTATGTACTGCGTCCACGCAGACCCAGTGCTCGCCCGGCCGCTGTCCACATAGCCCGTGTCGTTCCGTATACTTAAGTTATAATTTTATTAATGATGTGACGTATGTGTATACTGCAATAAATCAGTGACTGGAGTCAGGCGAGTTTCAATCCCCATATCCCGCCAAAGTTGCATGGAATCAATCGGCCTGGCATCCAGCTACCCACAAGATAGGGTAATAAGTTATTATATTGTAATATTATGTTAAGAAAAGAGCTGAGTTTCTTGCCGGCTCTTCTCAGCAGAATCTGTATTCCGAACCGGTGGTAGAGTCATGACGTGTCATAAGAACTACAAGTTGGCCTACATGAAATAAATAATTTTGAATTTGAACAGTTAGTTGGAAAAATGGAAGCCGGAAGCCTGGAGGATGTATGTATGTATTCCATAACTTCTATACGCCTGAACCGATTTTGATGAATGATGTATCGTTAGAATCCTTAGCTTATTCCGGGTGTCATAGGCTAGTAAAATTAAAAAAAAATTGATGGGGTGACCATGGTCCCATATTAAAGACTAAAATTGAAAAAAAAAAGAATCGAAAATAAGATTAATTATAATTATAATCATCATCATCTAGAAAATGATGAATAGATTCCAAAAATATATAACTCTATAGTTCAATATCCAGTGATTCACAAAAAAAAATACTATTTAAAAATGTGAATAAGATTCCAAAGGGCTGTGGTATTTAACTTTTTAGTTCGTTTTTGGCTGGGCAGTCGTGTTTTTAATTATAGCTTGTTATTGTTTACATGCCAGTTACATACCGTGAAGCGGGCCTGCTCAGCACGTGCGTTACGGCTCCAGTTTCATGAGAATCCGACAGACTACGAATGCCGCCTTCGTTTCCCCAACTTCGGGGCGAACCAGGGGCGAACGGACCTTTTTACATCTCTATTACAAGCTTTTATTTAACTTGCAATGTATGTTTGTAACTATGTTTGTTCGGGTGGAATCTTGCAACTCAATTTTGAAGCAGATATCTTCTACCGATTGAGCTGAATTTTTTTATATACGTTTAGTTTGAATGACGTTATTCTAAACCCAACATGGCGGAACACCCAAGATGGCGGACTAGTTATTTTTAACGCACTCCTACAATATGAGTATCAAATGAAAGGACTTGCTGAGAACAACCCGACAAATAAAGTGACGTCACTCCAAACACCACACCGTAAATCCAATATGGTGTACTTACTTCTAAAGATGGTAGACTAAGTTTTTTATGCTTTACAATATGGGTATCAAATGAACGGACTTTCAGCGCATTTAAATAAACCTATTAACCAAAAAGGACGTAATTATTCACCACCCCATCCCCCAGGTCGACCAAATATAACTTGCCTCCGAGAGCACATGCAGAGAGGTTCAGTTCAGCTATTTGGCAGTATAACGGGTAGTTGCCTACCTGAGCCTTCGTTGGCATGAGGTGCACCGGCGACACGAGTGCTGGAGTAGAATACAGTGAAGACGGCCTGAAGAATTCATAGTAATTTATCCTGTGAATTTATCTATACTTATAATAATACTGTAACTGGGTGAGCTCTTTACATTAAATGTATTTTTCTCAAACATGCTTGGAAATGTGAGCATTATTTTGACAACCTTCTTCGAGTTATTGCTGTACTTCGCCGGCAATTACCATAGCGCCAAATAGTGAGTTTACTATGTAATCTAGGAGGATTAAACACAAAATTTTTTTTCCTCCGAGTATGTAATATATCTGTCGTGTTATTTAAAATTGGCATGGCAACTATGGCAACCGAGGAGGTTACTTATCAAAGGTTTTATTTGAGTTTCGAACTAGCTTGCAAATCTTGTTGCAAATATAGAAAGCTGTTTTAATTTCCGCGCATTATTTGAGAAAAATACTACACAAGCCTTGGCCACAACTAAGCATTGATGGACTAAAGTATGTGTGCCTCGGCTTCGCCTCGGCCCACGTTTACACGTTTTATTTTATTTTATTTATTTTATTAGGGTTCACAAACAACGTCACAATTGTATTACTAAAAATTATGTACCTACTTATTTTTTACTTATTATTAGTAGTGCCGCCAACCACGTAAACCACAGGTTACATTTATAATAGGTATAAGTGGCCATTATGGACAGTATTTCTTTTTTTCTATTTTTTTTATTTTTTTTTATTTTCACCATCAATGACTCTTTTGCTGGCCACGGCAGCTATTGAAAATTTTCATCGGAGGATGCCCTATTATCGATACTGAGCCCAAAACAATTTTTTTTAATTTTTTGGCCTGCTTAACAAAAGAAAAATCTTACCACGGCGAGCAGGAAAGTAACTGCTGGCCGCATGTTGTACGCAGTACGATGTATGTTTGTGTGTTGGCTGGTAGGTGTAATATATGGAAGTGTTGAACTGTCGACTGAGGCTCCGACGTCCGCGACACGTCTTTTATATGGATCGTGTATGACACACTAGGGGAAAGGAGTACCTACTGTACTCGTTATTTCAAGTACTAGTTTTTAAAAGTTCAATATCTATCTATACTACTTATAATAAAACTGTAACGGGACGAATTCTGTACATTAAATATATTTTGATAGTTGGAAGATGTTTTATTATCGATACTGAGCCCAAAACAATTTTTTTTTGAATTTTTTGTCTGTCTGTGCGCGCATCACGCGAAAACTACTGAACGGATTTGGATGAAATTTAGTATAAAGGTAGCTGATACTCCGAGTCAACATATAAGATACTTTTTATCCTGATAAACAATAAGGCTTATCCGGGATAGGGGATGAAAGTTTTTGTTAATTTTGCTCCATAACTTTGTCAAATCTACACTGAATTTGATAATTCTTTTTTTATTATAAACTAGCTTTTACCCGCAGCTTCTCTCACGTTAGGTTCGATTTTTTAAGTCCCTATTTTACCTCCTTCAGGGTTGGATTTTGAAAAATCCTTTCTTAGCGGATGACTACGTCATCATAGCTATATGTATGCAAAACTGCTTGTAAAGTGGTTTGAGCTGTGCGGTGATAGATCAATCAGTCAGTCAGTCAGTCAGACAGTCACCTTTGCCTTTATACATTTAGATGATGCCTTTTGGGGTAGATTTTTCAAAACCTGTGACACATGTATTTTATTTATTTTTAATCGAAAGCTCAAATACAAAGTTTATACAACTTTAAAAATGAAAAACTTTCATACTAACATTCATCCCCTATTTGATTCCTTTGGGGTGGATTTTTCAAAATCTGTGAAACACGTCATTCTTTATTTTGATTCGAAAACCTAAATACAAAGTTTCTTGGATATAACTTTATAAATGACGGACTTTAATACAAATTTCACCCTCTTGGGGTTGAAATTTTCAAAAATTTTTAAATAAATTTTAAAAATAAAAACTCGAAAATACAGATTAAAAGAAAATTTATTGTTTATGCAGCGTGATCATATTCAGATACAACTAGTGGAGAGGTGGTTGAATGTTGCGGTCGATTCTTCTTATCAATTGTTTTTTCTTTTTCCGATCTTGACTTACGATTAAATCCACTGACTGTAACAATAAGAAAGTTACTGACATACCAAAGTAAACCGACAAACCAAAGTTACCCACATAGCACAGCGAATCGTGAACCTGAAGTGGAAATAGCCGCGGCACAGAGGTCCGGGCGTCTTCCAGTAATCGGGGAACATACATTAAAAAAAAAAGATTTCGACGAATTGAGAACTTCCTCCATTTTTCGGAAATTATCTGATAGCTGTTCAAAACTAAACATACCGATCCTCCTACCACATATGGTGTGGCTGGAACTCTACCAGGCGATATTTTGCCGGTCAATATTAGTTCCGTTATATTGGCCACACTTCCAGCTGTGTTACTGAGTCCGCCGGCACCACGGTTCTCTGCAACACATAAACTCCACGTTAGGATACGCATCATCATCATCATCACTTCATCATCATCATCAGCAACCCACCAACGGATCACTGGTGAGCCGAAAAGGACGTCATTATTCACCACCAGCTTCGACAGCCCCACCAAATATAACTTGCCTCCGAGAGCACATGAAGCGTCGGTCTCGGTTAGTAGCTCAGCAATGAGAGTATGTATGCAGAGAGGTTCAGTTCAGCTATTTGGCAGTATAACGGGTAGTTGCCTACCTGAGCCTTCGTTGGCATGAGGTGCACCGGCGACACGAGTGCTGGAGTAGAATACAGTGAAGACGGCCTGAAGAATTCATAGTAATTTATCTATACTTATAATAAAACTGTAACTGGGCGAGCTCTGTACATCACTACATAGTATAAAACAAAGTCGCTTTCTCTGTCCCTATATCCCTATGTATGCTTAAATCTTTAAAACTACGCAACGGATTTTGATGCGGTTTTTTTTAATAGATAGAGTGATTGAAGAGGAAGGTTTATATGTATAATAACATCCATTAAATAGTGGAAAAATACTGTTATTTTTGAGGTTTCTAATGTGATGTCGTAAATAATTACATTTTTTCCGCTTACATTGCAAACGCAGGCTGAACCCTAAGAGATTTATCAAAATAATGTACTAAGTATTGTACACATTGAAAAGGTCTACAGAAAACTCCGCTATGGTATATGTCTATCTCTTATGGATATCCCACAATAACATTTTTTTGTCATTTACTTTTTACAACAAATAATGGCTAATTTTTGAAGCGATTTTAACCAATACAGCATTAATCCTTATCTAATTAAATACCTTAAATACATTGTTGATTTAATATAGATCTATATGGCCCTTTACAGCATATGATTTAATGAATATTTTTGAAGATATTACAGATTTAAAAATTGCGGGACGTAGCGTTTGCGGCGGTTGATTGCTATCAATCTTCATGGTTTAGGGAAAGAAGAATTGTTTTACTCAATTTAACGAGTGCGGGCCACGGGCAGTAATGAATAAATCAAAACTACTGGATCGATTTTAATCATTTTTTCAGTGAATGACATAGTAGGTGATATTTTATACCCGTGCGATGCCGGAGCGGGCCGCTAGTTAAATATATTTTGAAAATTTAATCGGATGATGCTTTATTATCGATACTGAGCCCAAAACAATTTTTTTTGAATTTTTTTGCCTGCTTAACAAAAAAAAAGTTCTTACCACGACAAGCTGGAAAGTAACTGCGGGCTGCATGTTGTATCTTTGTGTGTTGGCTGGTAGGTGTAATATATGGAAGTGTTGAACTGTCGACTGAGGTTCCGATGTCCGCGACACGTCTTTTATATGGATCGTGTATGACACACTAGGGGAAAGGAGTACCTACTGTACTCATTGTTTCAAGTACTAGTTTTTAAAAGTTCAATATCTACCTTTACTACTTATAATAAAACTGTAACGGGATGAATTCTGTACATTAAATATATATTTTGAAAATTTTAGTCGGAGGATGCTCTATTTATCGATACTGAGCCCAAAACAATTTTTTTTGTCTATTTGTCTGTGCGCGCATCACGCGAAAACTACTGAACGGATTTGAATGAAATTTGGTATAGTGGTAGCTGATACTCCGGGTCAATATATAAGGTACTTTTTATCCTGATAAACAATAAGGCTTATCCGGGATTTTGGACGAAAGTTTTTGTTGATTTTGCTCCATAACTTCGTCAAATCTAAACTGAATTTGATAATTCTTTTTTTATTATAAACTGTATACTATTAGAAATATTTTGTCCAGTTTTGGTGAAGATCTACTAAATATTATCGAAGATTAGAGGACATAACTTCTCGCGGATAGTAGCTTGTCACTTTCCACACGGACGAAGTCGCGGGAATCAGCTAGTCTATACTTTAGTATTAAAATAAAAGGACATGAATTTTGCCAAGAATGCAAGTCAATTGGGTATTGGCTTCCATTGTAAAATGTGGATAATCATTAATTACAATCAAAAATGCAACAGCTGACCCTCCCTGGCGCAGTGGTGAGCGCTGTGGTCTTATAACTGGGAGGTCTCGGGTTCGATTCCCGGCGGGGGCAATTTGGGAATTTATAATTTCTGAATTGTCTCTGTCTGGTCTGGTGGGAGACTTTGGCCATGGCTAGTTACCACCCTACCGTCAAAGGCGTGCCGCCAAGCGATTTAGCGTTCCGGCACGATGGCGCGTAAAAACCGATTAGGAGTATGGGTTGAATTTACCCTGCTAAAGCCCTTCCAAGTTAGCCCGCTACCATCTTAGACTGCATCGTCACTTACCATCAGGTGAGATCGCAGTCAAGAGCTATCTTGTCATCGAATAAAAAAAAGGTAAGAATAACATTAATTGTACCTAAAAACAGAAAATAAATCGGTCAAAATACAAATTGTAAGCTGTTTTACTGGGATATATCCGTCTCTTTCTAAAACGAAATTTTGTATAGAGAGCGTAAGAAGGCAACTGAAACATGACGTCATATTACAATAGCGCTCTCTTTTTCTAACTTAAAAGCACAGAAAAGCTTTATATTTTCGAGTCTAGTTAAGATACATATTAAAAAAAAATAAGAAAAGTTATACAGTGTGTTGTAATAATATAATTTAAAATTTATATATTTGAAGTGTATATAGTGGACTTCTAGTACAACTACCTACTACAGTATGTTTATAAACCTCTGTATATAAAAATCAATGGTTGTTCGTTAGTCATACGTTTACAAACTGCAATTATTTTATACTTTGCGTTTGCATTTGAAGTCGTTTTTTTATATTATTATTAAAAATAAAAACTCAAAAATCCAAATTAAAAGACTGTTTATTGTTTATGCAGCGTGATCATGTTCAGATATAACAAATTGGAGCGGTGGTCGAATGTTGTTGTTAATTGTTGTTATTGATTGTTGTTGTTGATTGTTGTTGTAGATTGAAACTTTATGCATTTCCTTCGTAATTCCTGTTCACCCTCTCTGGTTGTTATTTTCCTGTAACTGTAAAAATATACAATTATACACACAAAAAATATACAATTATACACACAAAAAAAAAGTCCACCCGACCGAATTCGGCCACGGCGGCCAATCTCTACAGAGGTTAGCCATCTGCGCGGGAGATATTATAGTGCTCAAGTGTGTTCGCAAGCACAGGTGCACTCTCTATTCCCTCACTCTCATAGTCCGATGGGACGGAAAATCCGACACGACCGGAGAGAGATCAGGCGCAGGACCGACGGCTTTACGTGCTCTCCGAGGCACGGCAGTTTTTTTATTGTTGGATTTGATCTTGAGGAAATATCTTTGTATGAGAACTCGAGCTTACGTCTACGAAATTAATTTTTGTTTTGATTAAAAAAAATTTAATCAAATCCGTGTAGAAATTACGATATAGGTAGATACATAGGTAGAAAAACACAACTCCTTCTCTTCCTTTTTCGAAAGTCATCAGCTATCAACCAGTGAAAGTCCCGTCAAAATCGGTCCAGCCGTTCCCAAGATTAGCCGGAACAAACAAACAGACAAAAATTCAGACAAAAATTAAAAAAAAAACATTTTATGCTTTTTTGTTTTTAAGAACCGTATTTACTTTCATTTAGTAAAAAGCTATATTATTGTGATATTACAAATAGACACTTCAATTTTATCTATTTGTGAAGATTTAGTTTTATCTACAAGCAGACCCATTCCCGTTGGTGGCACCCGTTCACGAGCATGACGCATGATCCAGCCGTTGCTTCGCTCAACCATATTTGAGGGAACGTAACAACCCGCACCACACGACACCACCACAGAAATGTTTAAGAGAGCATGACATACTTAGGCCACCCATGTTAAGGCATCGAATTAAATACTAATATTAAGACACTCATTTTAAGACATAACTGAGACACAAATAAAGTGGAAACACTGTGGAACAGAATACAATAGAATCATGTTACATCTATCAAATGATCCTCCATGTGAACCCAGGTGACTCCCAGGTGTCCCCACGCAATACATACCAATCCTCCTGTAAATCCCTGCACTGCAGCTTGGGTCCCGCCAGTTATGCCTTTCAATACTTTGTCCACTACACCGACCACGCCTTCAGCTGTGTGACCGAGCCCGCCGACGACATCGTCCACTACAACACAAAGGTAAGGGAGTCAGCACCATCGAGATTCGAGATAGGAAGCCTAAGAGAGGCCCTATTCTACTAGAGCAGAATAGGTTATACATTTCTATATCAATAGTATGTTGTCTCTTTTTAACTAGTTGTTCGCCCCGAACTGAGACCTCGCGGTATCGCATAATTCCCAAAAGATAATTTTAATTATATATTGTAATAATTAACTTTTAACATTAGACGCAATAAAAAATAATAATAGTTGACGCAAAACTGTTTTCCTGATACAGCGCCATCTATTATCATTATTGTGAAGCTATTAGCATTAAAAATTAAATAATTTCGTTTCTTTATAATATTTATCTAATTTTAGTATTTGTTGTTCAAGTACAGGATATAAATGAATTTTCAACAAAGTTTCAGGTTCTAATATGCAATACTTTTTGACATATGGCTCAAATTAAATCTTCACTTAAAAGTTAAATAATTTCGTTTCTTTATAATATTTATCTAATTTTAGTATTTGTTGTTCAAGTACAAGATATAACTGAATTTACCACTAAGTTTCTAGTTCTAATATCTTGTCATTCTTGACATATGGCTCAAATTAAAATCTCCACTTTGAAAGCCCCCCATTTCGTCATTTTTAAGGGAAAAGTTAAAAAAAAAATATTTTTGTACTCTGTTCAAAGTCGTCTTTAAAAAGATATATCGCAAGTCTAGGTAACGCAACAAACAAGATTTTACTTCCAACACGCTTCTATGAGAGCAGCCCTGAAATAAAGCTTTTTATATTTTTTTATACAATTTTCGGCTGAAGGCCATCAGTTTACATATTATATTTAAATTTGAAGTTATTACGTTCAGTAATTCAGAAGTTGAATGCTCTGACAGACATTTGGACGTACACACTTCTCTGTCCAGTACAGACAAGCGCCCTAGTTGACTCAGAGAACTCGCTTCGCTCGTTCAACTAAGCGACACCTGCATATGCAAAGAAAGACAAATATATGTTTGCTGATGCTGAGTACTTATTTATGACAGCACAACGTGTGACGTCTTTATACCGGCGCGGACGCCATTTTAATCGCCAAGAGTATATTATCTGGAAGTAAAGTCTATGGTAAAGAAATAGCCATCTTAAGTGCCATGGTAGTTGGTGGTAAAATTGCGTTTGCGAATTAAAAAAGTGAAAGGAATTGCGAGTACAGCATATAAAGGAAGTTTGAAAACTCACTAATTTCTGCTTAAGATTTCTTCGTATATATCCTTTTCATTAGCTTGTGTGACACCATATTTGTGTTCAAAAAATGGCGGATCCTTTTCCTTCTAATAAAGGCTTTTTTGGAGCTCCAATATACATCCAAACCATAGACTTAGAATTTTTTCTAAACGCTACGCTTTCTAAGCCTATGGTCCAAACTGAACTCTTAGTTGACATAAAGTGTACTCACTTTATGTCAACTAACTAACTTTTTTTTTTTGAGTACTAGGTAGTGACGTTTGACGTTTCTATTAGTTTCAATCAAAAAGGTTGGGACTTGGAAATAGACAGTAGAATTTGGAAAAGGTAGGTACGCGTCATAGAATCAGGAAGATCATGGAAATGGATTATTTTTAAACCCACTCATTTTGTAGATAGGGCCGGTCCATATGTATAGGTCAGTGGTCTGCACATATCAACAAAAAAAAAAACTTGGAAAGGGCGGCGACCTCCCTGGCGCAGCGGTCAGCGCTGTAGTCTTATAATTGGGAGGTCTCGGGTTCGATTCCCGGCGGGGGCAGTTTGGGAATTTATAATTTCTAAATTGCTAATAACACCAACGGGAATGGGTCTGCTTTCTGTCTACCCTCTTAACATGCATTGGATTGTATGTAGGACTTAGGAAACTTCATTGTGGAAACACTGTATACATAGCATAGTTTTGTTACCTATTGTAAAAAATTTTTTTTTTTTTTGAAAAGAGCAACCGCCGAGTTTATTGCTGGCTCTTCTCGGCAGGAAGGGCATTCCGAACCAGTGGTAGATTCATCGACGATTCAAAAGCACTTGTAAAAGTTTATTTGAATAAAAAATATATCTATTCTATTCTCTGGTCTAGTCTGGTGGGAGGCTTTGGCCGTGGCTAGTTACCAACTAACTCGCTTACTCTTTTTTTTTAGGCAAACTTGATATACTTTGTAGTGGCGATTGAAGTCGGTTTTTTTAAAGAATTTTTATTGAGGTGAAATTTCACCTTTTCGTTCTTTACATGCCTCCGAGAGCACGTGATGCCGTGCGTCGCGGTTAGTGTCTCAACAATGTTAGTAGTTAGTAGGGTTGCCAGACGTCCCGTATTTCCCGGGACATCCCGTATTTTAGGCATAGTTTAGAATGTCCCGGCGGGACTGACTCTGTCCCGTATTTGCCGTACTTCATTATTTATTATGACATCGATCCAACTGGGGCCCAAGTCTGCTATTGCAATTTATAGTTACATTGTCTATCAATGACATCCCAATTGCTACTTTTAGCAATTTGACTTGGGGCCAGGGGTTCAATTGTCTATCAATGACATGACAATTGCTAAAAGTAGCAATTGGGATGTCATTGATAGACACATGAACTACAATGGCAATAGCAGACTTGGGCCCCAGTTCACATACGCAAATAATCAAAAAAAGCCTGGATAATAATAGCACAACTTCTGATTGCAAGAGTAGGTATGGGTGCGATTGAAAAGTGGAAATCCCTTTCATTCATTATGCGAATTTTATCCTTCGTTTTTAGTATTCCTAGCTCAAACGAATAAAAATATGTTAAAACTGACTCGGTCGTCGGAAAAATATCAAAAAAAATGACACTAAATAATTTTGTTTTTTATTTGTCCCGGGTAAAAAACTGAAATCCCGTATTTTTTTGCCCATTTAACCATTTGTCCCTTATAGGCTGAAAAAAAATCTGGCAACTCTAGTAGTTAGTTATGCAGAGAATATCAAAGGGCTTACCGTGGCCTCCAACCGATGGACTGCGTGCACCGGAGACACAAGTGGCGGAATAGAGTACAGTGAAGACGGCCTGAAAAATTCATATCATCGTGATGATATATATGATTATATGTATTGTATTTTTGAAGTTTCACTGTGGAACTTGGAAGCACTGTATACTTAGCTTAGTTTTATGACTTATTGTAAAACTAGCTTTAACCCGCGGCTTCGCTCACGTTAGGTTCGATTTTTTTAACCCCCTATTTAACCCTCTTGGGGTTGAAATTTTCCAAAATCCTTTCTTAGCGGATGTCTACGTCCTAACAGCTATCTGTATACCAAATTTCAGCTCGATCGGTCCAGTGGTTAGAGCTGTGCGTTGATAGATCAGTCAGTCAGTCAGTCAGTCAGTCACCTTTGCCTTTTATATATTTAGATTAGTTTATTTTATTTTTTGAAAAGAGCAGCAACTGCTGAGTTTCTTGCCGGTTCTTCTCAGCAAAATCTGCATTCCGAACCGGTGGTAGATTTGTGACGTATCATAAGTGCTACAGGGTGGCCTACATGAAATAAATAAATTTTGAATTTTAAATTTTTTTTGATTACAGGAAAAAGAAAGGATTTTTATCCGACTGTGAAAACGGAGGGTTATGTTTTTCAGGGTTTATTATTGAGTTGCATAAAATGAAATTTTTAAAATTCAATAACTCCGAGGTCCTAAGTGCTACGTATCTGATATTATACAGGCGGGTTAACATGGCACTAATAAATACAATATGTGAAAATTAGATGCTAATATCTGTACAAAGATGAAAAAAATATTAATTTCAAAATTAGTTAAGAAAAAACATAGAAGAAATAGCACTTACGTAGTTGATTTTATAGCATGCTATAATTGAAATTTAAAAACTTTCGTTACATAGTAAGTTACAGCATTTCTTAGGCTTTTTCTGGTAACCATAGAAAAAAAAATTATAACTCCGGTTCTAATCTGAACTAACTTCTGGGTGTTCTACTCTAGCATTAAAAAAAGCTTAAAGTTTCGATTAGTATCATAAAAAAGGGATGTCCGATTTCGAGGAAAATAACACAATGTGCGACGTAGGCTTATTGATCTGGCTATATAGCTTACTAGCTTTTGCCCCCGCGACTTCGTCCGCGTGGAATTAGATTTTGGGGTGGAATTTTCAAAAACTGTGACACACGTACTTCTTTATTTTTAACTGAAAGCTCAAATACCAACTTTGATGGAAACAGCTTGAAAAATGACGGACTTTCATATAAACTTCCATCCCCTATTTAAACCCCTTAGGGGTGGAATTTCCAATAATCCTTTCTTAGTGTGCGCCTACGTCATAAAAGGAACCAACTGTAAAAGTTTCTAACTTCAGTAGTTTAGGCTGTGCGTTAATATCTCAGTCAGTCAGTCATTCAGTCAGTCAGGACTTTGAATTTTATATATATAGATTGATTATTGGGGTGTGCAATATGTGCCCTCCATTAGGTTAGGGCAGGCCGGCGGGGGAGTTTAAAAAAAAGTTCTTACCACGACGAGCAGGAAAGTAACCGCGGACCGCATGTTGTATGTTTGTGTGTTCGCTGGTAGGTGTTGAACTGTCAATTGATGCCGCGTCGATCGTCACTCGTCTTATATATGCGCCTGCATGATGCAGTCGGGAAAAGGTGTGCTCCTTGTTTCGAGTACTAGTTTTTACAAGTTCAAAAAAAGAACACGATTTTTGACAAGAATGCAACCATGCCGCTAACGTCAGAAACTGACATGGCCGCCAGTTTAATAGGCTTGTTCTCGCTCCAGACACAAGGAACGCTCTGTTCTAGTACTGTCTTTCGACTGAACTAGTTCAGGTTTCTAGTATTATTAGTAGTTTAGTACAGTATGTTTAATAAAAAAAAAAATCCCCTACTATAAAGCACCATTATGTAACGGTGGCTTTATTTTATACTACCATCTAGCTTGTGGGCTAATCTATATATATAAAATTCAAAGTCCTGACTGACTGACTGAGATATCAACGCACAGCCTAAACTATTGAAATTAGAAACTTGAAATTTTTACAGTTGGTTCCTTTTATGACGTAGGCGCACACTAAGAAAGGATTATTGGAAATTCCACCCCTAAGGGGTTTAAATAGGGGATGGAAGTTTATATGAAACTCCGTCATTTTTCAAGCTGTTTCCATCAAAGTTGGTATTTGAGCTTTCAGTTTAAAATAAAGAAGTACGTGTGTCACAGTTTTTGAAAATTCTACCCCGAAACCTAATTCCACGCGGACGAAGTCGCGGGGGCAAAAGCTAGTAAGTAATATTATTCGGACTTAAACTTCTACTTATTATTAACTAGCTTTTGCTCGTGGCTTCGCTCACGTTAAATTCGATTTTGAAAACCCCTATTTTACCCCCTTAGGGGTTGAATTTTCAAAAATCCTTTCTTAGCGGATGCCTACGTCACAATAGCTGCCTGGATGAAAAATTTCAGCCCGATACGTCCAGTGGTTAGGGCTGTGCGTTGATAGATCAGTCAGTCAGTCAGTCAGTCAATCAGTCAGTCAATCAGTCAGTCAATCAGTCACCTTTGCCTTTTATATATTTAGATTTCTATATCTAGTTTACAGTCCAATAACTGTCCTTAGTTTATTAGTTTAATAAAAACAATAATAAAAACAAACGCTACGTCAAGTCAAGGACTATCTTATCAACGAATAAGAAAAAAAAATAGTTTTTTTATTAGTCGATAAGATAGTCCTTGACTGCGATCTCACCTGGTGGTAAGTGA
The DNA here is from genome assembly GCA_038048805.1 of Hipparchia sbordonii. Classification (NCBI taxonomy): domain Eukaryota; kingdom Metazoa; phylum Arthropoda; class Insecta; order Lepidoptera; family Nymphalidae; genus Hipparchia; species Hipparchia sbordonii. Next base: position 1,062,116 of record JBBIWI010000026.1, on the reverse strand, counting down.
TGATGCATTCTAAGATGGTAGTAAGCTAACTTGGAACAGGTATGGCAGTATAGATTCAATCCATACCTCTTAATTGGTTTCTACGCGCCATCGTGCCGGAACGCTAAATCGCTTGGCGGCACGTCTTTGACGGTAGGGTGGTAACTAGCCACCAGCCCAGACCAGAGACAATTTAGAAATTGTAATTTCTCAAATTGCCCCCGCCGGGAATCGAACCCGCGACCTCCCAGTTATAAGACCACAGAGCTCACCACTGCGCCAGGGAGGTCGTCAAAAAAGTATAAACATACCGCTCAAAATAGCTTAATGAATTCTGATTCATCAAGCTATTTTGAGCTACCCGCCCGCGACTTCATTCACGTGGATTAGGGGTTTTTTGATTCTTGCGGGAACTCTCTTATTTTCCGGGAGAAAATTAGCCTATGTGTTATTCCAGACTAATATCTATCTATCTCTGTGCCAAATTTCAGCCAAATCGGTTCAGTCGTTGCGACGTGATTAACAAACATTTATCGATCCTCATCATTATTGAACGAGCGAAGCGAGTTCTCTGAGTCAACTAGGGCGCTTGCCTACTAGACAGAGAAGTGTGTACGTCCAAATGTCTGTCAGAGCCCTATAACTTCTGAATTACTGAATATTAGAACGTGAAACTTGGTTGAAAATTCAGTTATATCCTGTACTTGAACAACAAATACTAAAATTAGATAAATGTTATAAAGAAACGAAATTATTTAATTTTAATGCGCCATCTATTAGCTATTAGCTAATAGATGGCGCATTAAAATTGTGAAGCTAATAGCTTCACTATAATGCTAATAGATGGCGCTGTGTCAGTAAAACAGTTTTATGTCAACTATTATTTTTTTTATTGCGTCTAATGTTAAAAGTTAATTATTACAATATATAATTAAAACTTTTGGGAATTATGGGATATCGCGAGGTCTCAGTTCGGGGCGAACCACTAGTAATATTACAGGAATGTCACTCGTTCGTTCACTAAATAATGTTCTCCACCGACCGACGCAAGTGATATTTATAATGTACAAGTATGTGAGCTATAATTAGGGTTGTCAGATTTTTTTTCAGCCTATAAGGGACAAATGGTTAAATGGGTAAAAAATACGGGATTTCAGTTTTTTACCCGGGACTGCTATACCCCTTCCAAGTTAGCCCGCTACCATCTTAGACTGCATCGTCACTTACCATCAGGTGAGATCGCAGTCAAGGGCTATCTTGTAATAGAATAAAAAAAAAAAAAAAAATTATCCAGTGTCATTTTTTTTTTATATTTTTCCGAGGATCGAGTCAGTTTAAACATATTTTTATTCGTTTTAACATACATATCTGCAAAAATCAATACAATTATAATCGTAATTATAAACGGTCATCAACTCGCTTTTTTACGAATGTTGCGTGAGTGAATACTTGGATCGATTTCATAATGAAAAACGAAGTACAGTTCAAATACGGGACATAGCCTGTCCCGCCGGGACATTTTAAATTATGCCTAAAATACGGGATGTCCCGGGAATTACGGGACGTCTGGCAACGCTAGCTATAATACACTATCTATTCCCTCACTCTTATTGTCCGACGAGACGGAAAGTCGACACGACCGGAGAGGGATCAGGCGCAGGACCGACGGCTTTACGTGCTCTCCGAGGCACGGGGATTACACACCTACTTCCTAACTCCGGTCTAGCACTAAGAATTTATTATCAGGTTGTTACGTTCCCTCAAATATGGTTGAGCGAAGCAACGGCTGGATCATGCGTCGTGCTCGTGAACGGGTGCCGCCGACGGGAATGGGTCTGCTTTGACTGCCCGTCTTGACATGCGTTGGATTGGTGTACCTACGTATGCATTTTTGCATTTTTGAAGCTTTATTGTGGAAGCACTGTATACATAGCATAGCTTTGCAAAAAAAAATTTTTTTCGAAAAGAGCAACTGCTGAGTTTCTTGCCGGCTCTTCTCAGCAGAATCTGCATTCCGAACCGGCGCGGTGGTAGATTTATGACGTGTCATAAGAGCTACAAGTTAGCCTACATTAAATAAAGAAATTTTGAATTTGAATTTAGAAAAACCCCATACATTTTTTATTTTTTGGTTCGTCCCGGGAATTGAACCCGGGACCTCGTCATCCGCAGTCCAACATGCATAATAGACCAACGAGGCGTTCTTTATAGTACTTAGTACGTGAACTAAACCAAGCTAGCCGCCCACTAGCCGCCCATCTCTTCAATCGAAATGATAGGCAAGTAAATTTTAAACCGAAGAAAAATATGGAAGAGGTTCTTAAGTAGTTGTTTTTTTAGTCATTGTTTTTTTATGCATACGCATAACTTACTGCGTACCTGCAGTCTAAGTCTGAAAGCTATAGACCGCATTCTCACTCAGCTCAGACTCAAGACAGAGTTAAAGCGAGACAGACTTATGTCAGAGCATATTTCAAATTCAAATTCAAACTCATTTATTGCAAATTTGGGTTTACATTAGGTCTTATATACAGGTAAGTACATCCAAATGCCTTCAAATGCCTGCAATATCTATGTCAGTTTTAAAAATATAATTATTATTCGTATAAAATTTACTACTTTATGCAATATTTAAAATATTTAATAATAATTCAATAATAATAATCATTTCGTAGCATATAATATAAATTAATCAATAATAATAAACATTCCTTAGCATATAATATATTAAATCAAAATCAAAATCAAAAGGAGATCCTCCACGATTCATACACTTTTGGGCTAAATCTGAAAGTGCCAGCCAAAAAAAAATTTTGCTGTATTTCGTTAGAACTTGTCCCCCTAAACATTTTTTATTATGACACCAAAGCTGTAGAACCATTTACCTTGGTTTTATTTAAGTTTAAAAATCTGTATTTTTTCGAATATATGAAGAGTTTCTAAGGCAATTTTTTTACTTTTTTGGAGTTTTGTTAAGTGCTCCCTATCCGATCCTGACCACACACCTAAAAATACCACATTGTGCATCTTGGCTGGAACTACCACTTGGTGGAATGGATGAAACACCATTTCAGATGGTGATTAAGGCAGACTGTGATCAACTCATTTGCAGAAATGATGATTGGGATGGTTTCAGTGGACTCCACTTGCCACATGCCGCAAACCTCGTGAGCCAGATCTAGATACTTTCGTTTTTCTCTGTCTCCACTCTCACGAGGTTTTCGCCATGTTCGATGGTGATGGCCACTAAAAACACCCTCGACTGTGCCCGATCCATCAGCACGATATCAAGCTTATTAACCAGAATCATCCTGTCCGTGATGATAGACCGGTCCCAGTAGAGCCGTACCCCATCACGCTTAAGTTTTGGTACCGGTGTGTACTTATAGTCTTTCATCCAGGAAACCGTACTTCAGAGCTTCAAGCTCTTGGTGAAGGATTTTGGCTGCTTGGTTGTGTCTGTGGAAATACTCAGTGTTAGCAAGAGCCGAAAATCCCGATTGCACATGCCTAAGTGACTCACTGGGATGGCGACAAGCTCAACAAATGTTGATAGTGCCATCCTTTAGGATGTACTTTCGATAGTTCCACGTCTTAACTACCTGATCTTGTACCTTCGGTTTCCCTAAAGAGGTCAACGAAACGCAACCATTGCACGGACGCTTCTTTATCCACGTGAGGCTCATTAAGAGAGACAAAACCATAGTAGACTCAGACAATCGCCCTGGAAGATACTCCGCCGTATCCTTATCCGATCATCGGCAGCTGTCAACCGCTCATGAAGACAAAGGATCGTGCTCCATTGCCCCATACACTCTCCGAGGAAGTTGCGAACTGTACTATCGACTTTGTACAGCTCAAGGACCCTCAAGAACCATGAATGGGGCACCGAGTCGAATGCCTTCATGCATTGTTAATCCAAGCTGTGGGGAAATTCCGGCAAGTTAGTTTGACCAGTTTGAATCGATGAGAAGGTGCTTCTTAGTACCACGACTATTGTACCGACATCCGTTCTAAGCCCCAGACATTATACTATTCTCGCCTACATGACGGGAAATCTTTAGGCTCAAAACGAATGTCAATGTCTTATAGATGCTAGTAAGATATGTGATGGGGCGGTACTTGTCAGCGGCATCGGTGGACTTTGGAGCTAAATGAGTGATTCCGTTGGTGAAAAGGCTCGGGAGTGCCCTTTGCTCGAGAGCTTCTTGGAATTGTTTAGCCGGATAGCATGGCAGAACGAAAAACCAGAAGTGATGCAGTCCAACATCCATCCGGGACTTTTCCAGTTCGCGGCCCGGCGCAGTGCACCAAGTACATCCTCTGGAGAAATGGCGACTGAGTTCATCGGCTATATTGAGGCACATGCTTCCTCTACCGCCGCAATCCAAGAGCCCTCCTCAAGCATCCATCCATCCATCTCTCATCTTCCATCTCTCTTGACTACACTCTTCGCCAAAAGGCGATGAGGTCAGCCGGGCTCAGCTGCTGAGAGGTAGAACAGACTGCTGGGTACTCCAGTTTTTATTATTATTATTAGAAACATTTCATTTGGTAGGAAAAAATACAGATTTTTAAACTTAAATAAAACCAAGGTCAATGGTACTACAGCTTGGGTGTCATAATAAAAAATGTTTAGGGGGACAAGTTCTAACGAAATACATCAAAATTTTTTTTTGGCCGGCACTTTCAGATTAAGCCCAAAATGGATGATGTCCTTTATTTATTTCATGTAGGCTACCCTGTAGCACTTATGACATGTCACAAATCTACCACCGGTTCGGAATGCAGATTCTGCTGAGAAGAACCGGCAAGAAACTCAGCAGTTGCTCTTTTCAAAATTATTTTTTGACAAACTAATTTTACAATAAGTAATAAAAGTAAGCTAAGTATACAGTGCTTCCACAGTGAAGCTTCAAAAATACAATACATCTAACACATGTCAGCATGGGAAGTCAAAGCAGATTTAATATTAATTAATAATATCAATATGACGACCTCCCTGGCGCAGTGGTGAGCGCTGTGGTCTTATAACTGGGAGGTCTCGGGTTCGATTCCCGGCGGGGGCAGTTTAGGAATTTATAATTTCTAAAATGTCTCTGGTCTGGTCTGGTGGGAGGCTTTGGCCGTGGCTAGTTACCACCCTACCGTCAAAGACGTGCCGCCAAGCGATTTAGCGTTCCGGCACGATGGCGTGTAGAAACCGATTAGGGGTATGGGTTGAATTTACACTGCTATACCCCTTCCAAGTTAGCACGCTACCATCTTAGACTGCATCGTCACTTACCATCAGGTGAGATCGCAGTCAAGGGCTATCTTGTCATCGAATAAAAAAAAATATTTGTATCTCGTTTTAACCTCTATCTAGAGTCAAAGCTCACTCTATAGATCTCAGCATAAGATGGCAGCGGGCTAACTTGGAACGGGTATTCTACAAATAGTATAAATGCGAAAGCGTATGTTTTTATGTCGGTTTGTCCTTCAATCACGCCGCAACAGAGCCACGGATCGAAGTGACATTTTGAAAATAAAAAACACAAAAATGCTAAAGGAAAATTTATTGTTTATGCAACGTGATCATGTTCAGATGTAACAAATTGGAGAGGCGATCGAATGTTGTTGTTGATTGTTGTTGTTGATTGTCGCTGTTGATTGTTGTTGTTGATTGAGACTTTATCCGTTTCCATCGCCGTTCCTCATTCACAATCGGATCGGATTCTTATTTCCTAGTAACTGTAACAATAATAAAGTGATTGATAAACCAAAGTAAACCTACAATCCAAAGTTACACAAAAAAAATTTAATAGATTTTCTAGTAGTAAATTAGCACCTGAGGATTAAATTGAGACACTTTTCAAAAATTTCAAAAGAGAGTAAAATACCCTATTTATTCTCAGAAAAACCCAATACATTTTTGGTCCCACCCGGGATTCAAACCCGGGACCTCGTCATCACTAGACCAACGAGGCAGTAGAATAGAATAGAATAGAAATATTTTTTATTCAAATAAACTTTTACAAGTGCTTTTGAATCGTCGCTGAATCTACCACTGGTTCGGAATGCCCTTCCTGCCGAGAAGAGCCAGCAATAAACTCGGCGGTTGCTTTTTTCAAAAAAAAAAAAAAATTTTTACAATAGGTAACAAAACTATGCTATGTATACAGTGTTTCCGCAATGAAGTTTCAAAAATGCAAAACAATCCAAATTAAGGCAGGCAGACAAAGCAGACCCATTTCAATTGGTGGCACCCGTTCACGAGCACGACGCATGGTCCAGCCGTTGCTTCGCTCAACCATATTTGAGGGAACGTAACAACCCGCAGCCAGCTGTACGTACCAGTCCGCCGGCCGCTCCCTGCACCAGACCGTGGGCGCCTCCAGCGATGCCGTCAGTAGCTGCTCCCAATGCGCCGACTGCGCCCTGCGCTGCGATACCCAGCCCGCCGACAATGCGGTCCACTGCAACATACAGTTAAACTCCACGTGATGCTGCGCGCCTGGTCACTGCTTGTGCCAGAGCGAGCGCGTATCACCACCACTATCATCAGCAACCCTCACTACTGAGCGTCTCTTACAAGTCCTCTCAGAGAAGGGTGTCCACTGCAACATACGGGTGAACTCCACGTGATGCTGCGCGCCTGGTCACTGCTTGCGCCGGAGCGAGCGTGAATCACCACCGATACTATCATCATCATCAACAACCCTCACTACTGAGCGTCTCTTACAAGTCCTCTCAGAGAAGGGTGTCCACTGCAACATACGGGTGAACTCCACGTGATGCTGCGCGCCTGGTCACTGCTGGTGCTGGAGCGAGCGCGTATCACCACCGCCATCATCAGCAACCCTCACTACTGAGCGTCTCTTACAAGTCCTCTCAGAGAAGGGTGTCCACTGCAACATACGGGTGAACTCCACGTGATGCTGCGCGCCTGGTGACTGCTTGCGCCGGAGCGAGCGTGAATCACCACCGATACTATCATCATCATCAACAACCCTCACTACTGAGCGTCTCTTACAAGTCCTCTCAGAGAAGGGTGTCCACTGCAACATACGGGTGAACTCCACGTGATGCTGCGCGCCTGGTCACTGATTGTGCCAGAGCGAGCGCGTATCACCACCGCCATCATCAGCAACCCTCACTGCTGAGTGCAGGGCCCCAAGTCTGCTATTTTACATGTCATTGTCATTGATCCGCAATACAATTACAATTCAATTATCATTGGTCCAAAATTTCGTAGTCTACTAAATTCACAATGGTCGTTCGATTTCTTATAATTGGATTGTAATTCAATGATACCTCGGTATTGGCATTAGCTTAAAAAGCGTTTGCCGAAATGAGTTTCGAAAAAAACTACATATTAAAAACGTTTATTTAAGCTAGATGTGTCAGTGGCAAACCATCGGAAAACAATTGTGACGCCATTGAATTAATAGACTACCTGTACCGTACTAGGTCTGTAGGTAAGCGAATATATTAGACGCGTAACATCAGACTCGAGATGTGGGTAGATAGTAACAATATCACTGTATTGTTACTATAAATGCAGCCACCATGCGATGGGATGACTGAGACAGTCTTATATCGGCATCGGTGTGGCGGGACAAGTGAGTGATCTCTGTATTATACATATCCATTATGTGTGTTGTTGTACTGGGCAAGCCAGTACAAGTGGCGACCCTGCCAGGATCAAAGTAATCGAACAAAATTTTATTAATTAATTATTGCTAGCAATGCATGTGTGTCAATACTTTTAATTTACCTATTCGTGATAGTATAATGAAAGTGAAGTTATGGCTGATTAAGCTAAATTCGCTATGAATAATGCCGTTGCAATAAAATTTATTTGAACTTAATGTCGGTCTTGTAATATTGGTACCTAAAGAAGCGTTACCTTATTCCAGTAAAGCGTTATTTTGTTGTAAACATAAATGTAGAATTCAATCGATACTATGGAAATGAACGGATCCATATTCAAAGATTTTGGTAGGGTAAATTGTGATTTCTACTCCATTTATGAATTTGGATGCGTTTTTTTGTTGTGCTAAAAGCCAACAACAAAATAAGATCGGTTCTTTATTATTCATTATAGTAAATTGTAAATAATCAGACTGTCTGGAACTGTCTGTAATCCGAATGTGATATATGTGTCTGACGGGACTAGTGTGGCATGGCAACTAATGGTTAGTTCCGGTCGGTAACACTCGTAAAATTGCTTAAGGTACGAATAGCAAACCAGTGTATAATATACTCTGGGGGGCCAGATCTAGAAACTTAGACGTGTTATTGTTTTAATAGTGTCCTTAAAAAAGACCACAAGCGCCGTGGTTTAAGACTAAGATGAAGGGGCTGTAGGTTAAGACCCACGCAAACAAATGTAGATGTGTAAAGGTTTTGTGGATTCCGTATACGCACTATATAAAAGCACAAAATTTGTTGATCGGTGTACATAATGGTGACTAAATTTATTATTATTTGAATACATACTAATATAATTTTTAAAGCCTGTCCAGTTAGCCTTTAGATTCCATTTAGATGAGTTTAGTTGTCATTCTTTCTGAGACGAAATTAAAAATATTAATTACAATTCTTATTGTTAAATAGTTGGATATGCCTTTGGCGGAATATGTTGGACCTATTATGATTATTATGTCACCTATTATGTGCATTGATTTTGCAAATGTAACGGAGGTAGTTCGAGAAATCGAACGGTACCTAAAAAAAAAAAAAAAATCTGGTAAGTTCGCGATGCAAATCGGAACTGTACCAGCGAGGTAGTCAATACCGATAGTAAAAAAAAAAGGAAATTTAGTAATAAAAAAAAGGAAATTTGGTAAGTTCGCGATGCAAATCGGAACTGTACCAGCGAGGTAGTCGATACCGATAGTAAAAAAAAGGAAATTTAGTAAAAAAAAAGGAAATTTGGTAAGTTCGCGATGCAAATCGGAACTGTACCAGCGAGGTAAAAAAAAGGAAATTTGGTAAAAAAAAAAGGAAATTTGGTAAGTTCGCGATGCAAATCGGAACTGTACCAGCGAGGTAAAAAAAGGAAATTTAGTAAAAAAAAAAAGGAAATTTGGTAGGTTCGCGATGTAAATCGGAACTGTACCAGCAAGGTAAAAAAAAAGGAAATTTAGTAAAAAAAAAAAAAAGGAAATTTGGTAAGTTCGCGATGAAAATCGGAACTGTACCGGCGAAGGTAGTCGATACCTAACAAAAAAAAAAAAAAGAGATGCATGGATCGGGGCGATCTGAGGATGACCGATGCCATGGCAACTCAGTATGTATGCCGTGCCTCGGAGAGCACGTAAAACTGTCGGTCCTGCGCCTGATCTCTCTCCGGTCGGGTCGATTTTCCCCCGTCCCATCGGACTATGAGAGTGAGGGAATAGAGAGTGCACTTGTGTCTGCGCAAATACTTGTGCACTATAATATCTCCCGCGCAGATGGCTGATCTCGTGGCCGAATTCGGTCAGGAGGACCATCATATGATTGGGTCCCACGGGTAGTTGACACAGTGGCCAATCTAGTTAAAAGTAAAAGTCCAAATCTAGTTAAAAGAATAATATTATTGTCATAGACCTTGTATTGTGTCATATTGTTTTTTAGAAGTTAGTGGCTCAACAATACTGACCTGATATTACGATGATATGTTTCAAGTGATTAGTAACTTTCATGTTATATGATATGATTGAGTGGATACGATAGCAATCGCACCTCAATCGAATAAATATTACCATCTTGATTTTAGCCGAGTATAATTGGCTAAATAAAACCAAATAGGCTTTAGAGAAAACTTCGTTCAAACTAATCCCTGGATCTGATATTAAAATATTAGTGTTCCATATTAATCAGGGACTGGAAAAAATGCTATTAAAATGTTAGGTAATCCCTGCTTCTAGGAAGCGGTTACAATCAGTGTTACAAAGGAAACTTAAATAATAACAAACTCGGAAAATGATGGTTAAAGGCACCTAGTACTATGATAATTTAGCTGGTATATTTATTAGCACTAAAAAGCTTGTGCCGATTAGCTACCTATATTAATGAATAATAAAATGATAAAATCAGTAATCAAATATTTTCTGGGTGTAGGTGTCAGTTTTATAAACGTCGAGTTTGGCATTTATTTTTATTTCAAATCACAAGATCACAAAATCACATCATTTAAAATTTAAAAAAAAAAATAATACGAGATGAATGAATGATGTAGTGTTAGTATGGGGTCTTTGTTTACAAAAAAAAAGAATAGTCTTTGTCTTTGTGATTGTGATCAAAAATATAAGTTGGAGCAGTGTAGTTAGTTGTCTCAAAAAAAAAAAAATCAAAAACGAAAAGGAAATGGAACGTGTAATGAAACGCCATTGTTGTTGTTGTTTTAGCTTTCTGAATGAAACACCGTTGTCAATTTGAGATGTCAACGGTGGTGCGATGTCATTTGTCAGTGTCATACGTCTACGTATACTGCATCTCGTTCGTGTAGTATAAACCATTCACGATTTTAGTTTCATAATAACCTAAAAGTCTAACTTTGACTTTGAATTAGTCAAAAAAGCCGCAAGTTCTAGAAGTTTTAAAACTTAGGTAAACAATTGGCAATATCATTATGTTGCTATGCATAATTCATTCTTGTAAACTTGAGTGGGTTAAAGTTCCATAAATTTTTGGCACTATCCTTTATCAAGATACAGCTACATCAGTCTGTAGGGCTTGGGTTACATGCAATTGACAGGATCAAATTTAAAATAGATTATTTTCAGTTGTCGATATATTTCCTTACGGCAAGATATCATTAGTTTAAAATGGAATTTTAAAGTATTGACAATTGGGCATTTTCGTTAAATCACAGGGTATAAAAAACACTGCGGTTTTAAATGGGGCATGCTTTAAATATGATGGAATTTTAAAATTGCAAACTATCTGTTTTGTAACGAAAATCAAATCGATATAATGTTAGCGAAATATTGGAATAGTAAAGATATACAACTTCGATGTATTGAAGGTGGTTTTATAAAATCGATGTTTGACTTTGTTGACGACGTAGGCGCCGGTCTGGCGGCGCGCCGTGGGGATAAATACAGCGGATTTGACGATGCGAGTTCGGTCTCTCTCAGAGACTCATTCGGCTGTTAGATGCTTCCGCGTCTGGGTCGTTGTATTTGATTGGTGGGTTGTGATAGCAATCGCGCCCTAGTCGAATAAATATTGCCCTGAGGTTTAGATGAGTGTAATTGATTAAATGATGCTTGGATGTGTTTGATAGTTGCCCTCACGTACAGATGGCGGTTTGTCTGAAGTGTTGTGGTTGAATTGGTTGGATGTGAGGACAGGGGTCGTTATGTGTGATTATATTTATGACCATGTCAATATAAATATTGGTCGTTCTGTAGATTTCACGTACTTGGGTTGAATTAGGCATAATTCTATCCGATAGAGAACTTCCTCAAAGAATTCAAGGTAGTTTTCAATAAATACAGTTTAACTTTATTTGCATTTATAAATGATTAATCTTAGAATGATTTCGGATGGCATAGTTGGTAGGTAATAACTTTTCCTTCCGGATTTAGATTATTACATTTATATCAGTGCAATTATAGGCACTTAGTGTTAAAATTAAATATTTTCGTTGGTTGAGATCACTTATTTTGAGATTTTGTTACAATAAGTTCAGTTCGGGGAAAAAAGGAAAAGGAAGAGAGCACAGTAGATGCGACTATGTGTAATTAGGTTAGTGGCTTTCTAGCTATCAAGGTTAAGTAATAGTAGTACCCGTACTAGGTACATTGGATTATTTATCCATATTACTATTTTGTCAAATGACCGCTGACATGACAAGCAATATGAAAAATAAAATTAAAACAAGGAAGAGATGTACCGTACTAGGTCTGTAGGTAAGCGAATATATTAGACGCGTAACATCAGACTCGAGATGTGGGTAGATAGTAACAATATCACTGTATTGTTACTATAAATGCAGCCACCATGCGATGGGATGACTGAGACAGTCTTATATCGGCATCGGTGTGGCGGGACAAGTGAGTGATCTCTGTATTATACATATCCATTATGTGTGTTGTTGTACTGGGCAAGCCAGTACACTACCAAAATTGCTAAAAGTAGCAATTGGGATGTCATTGATAGACAATTGAACTACAATTGCAATAGCAGACTTGGGCCCCAGGTCTCCTCTCAAAGAAGGATTACAGCCTGTAACCCTGTAACTTACAGGGTTACAGGCATAGAGCAACGTAATACACTGGAAATAGAGAGCTCACTGGCAAACATAAAATGACACCCGAATTTCTAAAGCGAGCCTAACGCCATCTATTAGTGGTTCACCTAAAACTTCGCACTAGTATATCTATCTATACAATACATTTAAATATACATATGCATTAGTTAGGTAAATCAAAACCTTCTACTTTTCAATATTTTATTCAGTTTCACTGATAATAATTAATTAGCACTAATTGTATTTAAAAACAAAAATGATATCAGAACTGAATAGAACACTGAAAAGTCAAAGATCTAAGTGTGGTTTTGATTTACCTATCTAATGCACGTAGTATTTGTATTTAAAATCTTCCTTGTTACAATGTTACCGTAGTTATAAGTCGTAGCAGCGACATCTATCAGGCAAGCTTTCAAAATTATCTTTGGAAAACGTCTAGAAGATTTCGCTAGTAAAAACTACAAGTGCTTTTGAATCTTCGATGAATCTACCACTGGTTCGGAATGCCCTTCCTGTCGAGAAGAGCCAGCAATAAACTCGGCGGTTGCTCTTTTAAAAAAAAATACAATCTATATATATAAAAATGAATCGCTTAATGTGTTGGTAAGCGCATCACGCGTGAACGGCTGGACCGATTTCGCTAATTCTTTTTTTATTGTGTTTGTTATTGTTAGGAGAAGGTTCTTATGAAAGAAAAAATTAAGAAAATTGCGCGGAAAATTAGAAAATTTAAGAAATATTAACCACCATATTAAATTATTTCTAATGTAACCGCTTTTACAATTCAAACTTTTTTGATGTAACCTTATGGCGTTTGACATAACATTGACAGAATGCGTGCTGCCAATTTCGTCAAAGAGTTTCAATATTCATAGTTAAGACAGGACAACGTCTGTCGGGTCCGCTAGTAGGTAATAAAACTATGCTATGTATACAGTGCTTCCACAATGAAGTTTCCTAAGTCCAATATAATACAAATACAAATAAATAAAATAGTATCTCAGCAATGAGGGTAGTGATGCAGACAGAGATCAGAGAGCTATTTGGGAGTATAGGGGGTAGTTGCTTACCTGAGTCTCCAATGGAACCAATGGAATTGGGTGCGCCGGAGACACAACTGGCGGTGAAGACGGCCTGAAAAATTAAGGCACTGTGGTCAAATAAAATGAAAAATTTAAATTCATTGATTTGCATTGAATAAAATTTCAATAAATTTTCTAGTCTATACATATAATAAAATTGTAGAAAAGTGGTGTCTGTACAATGGAAATATATAAAAAAAAAATAGCAGGGGTTGTTATTAAAATAGACTGCCCACCACTATTACAAAGCATCAACCTGAGAGTCCCAATAAGAAATCCCAGAAAAGCAACCGGCCCATTCCACCTACCCATAGCTAGAACAAATTTAAAACAATTTTCTACAATATCCAGATTATCCAAAACATACAATTCCATCAGTACAGAAATAGACATATTTAGAGATACATTACCGAAGTTCAAAAAACAAGCCCTAAGACTTTTATAATACGAGATAGATGACCTACATCTAACCTTTAATAATTGTAATTTAGTTCCCTAGTTAGCTTAAGTTTCATATATATTTTTTTTTTTATGTCTTGTTTTGACAGTGTAAACTTTTAATTTCTTGTGCTTTTTTGTATTACGCTTTCTTTATTGTTTAATTATTTTTTTTGGCAAATGTTGTGACACCGTCAATAGTTGTGCATTTTAATTATGTTTCCGTGTAATTTTTAAGTACTTTAAGAAATGTAACAATTTTGGTTGTCCAAATAAATAAATAAATAAATAAATAAATAAATAAATAAATAAATATCGATGCCGAACCCGAAATTGTTATTAATTTTTTTTTGTCTGTTTGTCTGTGTGTTTGTGCACGCTAATATCAGAAACGGCTTATTCGATTTAGATACGGTTTTCACTAATATATTGTAGTAAGCTTCACTTAACATTTAGTGTTTATTTCATGTCAATCGGTGCATAAATAAAAAAGTTATGTCAATTTAAAGAATCACGGCGAACATTTTTAACGTACAGAGTACGTACTACACGCCTCGCGCCTGAGCGTCCGTGGCTATATAAAGCGCGCTGAGAGCCGCGCCCCGAAAAGTCACTATTCCACGCGAACGAAGTCGCGGGCACAGCTAGTAGTTAGTAAAATTATCACCTTAGGATTAAATTGAGACACTTTTCAAAAAAGAGTAAAATACCCTATTCGGCTGGACGGTGTTAAGGTTCGGTGATCAGCTAAATAGAGCCGAAAGAAGATCGTTTTATTCAAAATCTATTGGTCATAATACTATGAAAAAAAAGGGAGTTACAATTGATCATATTTCTGGCCTGATGCCTGTTTCCAAAACACAATGACGTAAACTTTTTTCAATAGAAAAAAATTGCAAAATTGCCTCTGCAAATACATGAATTCCAATTTTTCTCAGTTACCATACATTAATTTTTGAAAAATTTAAGTACAATTTGTTTGTCATATTTTACTACAAAAAATGGCAGTTTTAGATTTTTTTTACAGCGACTATTATAATTTAATCTTTTTTTTATCACAATTTGTGTCTTGGCCGTTTTATTTCCAGTAGCGGCTTCTTTGTCACTCGTACTCAATTAGACAGTGATCGCTAAGGCGTGCTGCTAGGTGGACCTGCGCGGCGCTGCTCTCGCTCGGCTATCAAATAACATCGCGAAATATAATAATTGAAAATTGTTTTTGTTTTATGTTGAAGAGTATTTTGTATATTTTAGTGAAGTCAAATAGAGTGTACCTAGTTATAAGTTTGTATACAATATATTGTTAATAAATAAACCATAATATAGTTGTAAATAAATTAGTAGAAATTTTGAAAATGGGTCCGAAAAAGAAAATGAACAAAATAAAAACAACAAAAGCAGATGGTGATAGTTATAAGAGTGTCTACCTACCTATTTTTAATTTTATCGTACAGTACGTCAATGTGACGTAAATCGGCTAATCAAACTGTAGTGTGATACTTTACTATAATGTACCTTATTTTCGTCATTCTTTCTAATAGAAATTTGACTCAGTTAGTTTGGTCGCGATTTGATTATTAGAAATTGCAGGTTCGAATCTCAACTACGTTCATTTTGCATTTTCTAAAAAAAGGTTTTATGTTTTTTTTTTTAGGAAAAGTGTTTTTTTTTTTTTTCAAAATTAATTATAATAAGTAAAATTGTTTTTGTTTTATGTTGAAGACTATTTTGTATATTTTAGTGAAGTTAAATAGAGTTTACCTAGTTATAAGTTTGTTTATAGTCAATTGTAAATAAATAATCCATAAAATGAAGTTTTAAATAAGGTAAGTAGTAGAGTAGGCTAATTTTGAAAATGGGTCCTAAAAAAAAGCAAAATCCAAGAATTCACTATATAAAAAATATCAAAAGCAGATGATGGAAATTGTAAAGTAAGTATCTACCTATTTTTAATTTTCTCAATATTTTGTAAAGGTTTTGCATTATGTAAGGGATCATGAAATATCAATTTCATCATCAATTTTCAATTACTTGGTAACTTACGTAATTTCTTCACAATTATTACGTATTTTTCAAATTACCTGCGAGATCAAATCAGAAATGAGGAGATCCGTAGGAGAACCAAGTTACCGACATAGCTCTGCGAGTCGCGAAACTAAAGTGGAAATGGGCGGGGCACATAGTTCGAAGAGCTGAAGGTCGTTGGGGTTCCAAGGTGCTGGACTAGCGACCTCACACAGGGAAGCTCAATGTTGGCAGATCCCCCACTAGGTGGACCGACGACATCAAACGAGTCGCATGGAGCCGCTGGATTCAGGCGGCGCAAGAACGAGATCTGTGGAAGTCCACGTAAGAGACCTTTGTTCAGCAGTAGACGTCTAAGGGTTGACGAAGAAGAAGGTAAGTATCTAATAATAGTGGTGTACAATACCCCAGTTCGTCGTACAATTCGGCTTATCAAACTGTAGTTAGCTAGTTAGGTACTTTACTATAATAGACCTTATTTTCGTCGTTCATTGCATTAGACGTTTGGCTTAGTCAGTGTAGGAGACAGTTGATAGCTAGAAGTTACCGGTTCGGTTCTTCTACCGTGTTTGTTTTGCATTTTCTAAGGGCATTTTTTTAGGACAATAGTATTTTTTTTTTTTAAATTAATTATAATAAGTAATATTTAATTTTCAGTCGGAAAAAACGTTTGAAGCTCAATTCTGAGGAACCAAGAACATTGCAAGAGTGAGTAAGGCCTCTACTCCGAATCTTGCGGGCAGTGGTGCGGCGACGGCGCACTATGGGACGAAATCATATAAACCGTCTCGAAAATCAATAACTTTTTTGTTTCTTGACATTTTGATTTGAAAATTTGTACACGTATTATTGAATGTATAAGCTACTAGAAAAATGAAACGCCAGTATTTTAAAGATAATATTTATTTCGTGAGAGCATGTCAAAAATCAAATTATTTAATTTTCCATAAGTACTAAAAATTTAATTATAATACTTAAAAATTATTTCATTATTAATAATTATTGTCATTTTAGTTATTTCATTAAAAATAAGTACTAGTTAAATAATAAGAATGATCTTATTTACATAATAAAAAAAATTTTTCACCCATGGTTTCGTGTAGAGGACAAAAATTCATTCGGAGGAAAAATATGGAGAGAGCTGATGATTGAGGATTTCGGAGACGGTTGAGGAGCACCGGCCAGGGTATCGAAGATAGGTAGGGGGTGTTCAACCAAATGTCACTCGAAACCTCATCCAATTGGCAGAGAGCCGAACAAAAACTCCAAAATGGCAAATTCAAGATGGCGGCCATACAAATTTTGTTTGTGTCTATCTCGGAGAGTATAAGAGATGGAAGAGTGGTTTCTTTGCAAAAGATAATCAGGATCCGAAGGTCCACTTGATGAATAGAAAAAAATTCAAAATGGCGGAATTTGTTTTTTCCATACAAAATATATGCACGACTTTATACGGTTCCTTTTCAAAATTTCTAATGGTTTCGTACAGAGGACAAAAATTTATTGCAGGAAAAATATGGAGAGAGCTGCTGGTTGAGGATTTCGGAGATGGGTGAGGAGCACGGGCAGGATATCGAAGATAAGTGGGAGGTGTTCAAACAAAAGTCACTCGAAACCTCATCCAATTGGCAGAGAGCCAAAAAAAACCTCCAAATAGGCAAATTCAAGATGGCGGCCATACAAATTTCGTCGGTGCCTATCTCGGAGACTATAAAAGATGGAAGAGTGGTTTCTTGGAAAAAGATGATCAGTACTTGAAGGTCTACTTGATGAATAGAAAAAAAATTCAAGATGGTGGAATTAATTTTTTTCATATACAAAATATATGCAAGACTGTTAGGGTTCTTTTTCAGAATTACCGATGATTTCAAATAGAGGACAAAAATTCAGTCTTAGAAAAAATATGGAAGAAGCTGATGATTCAGGATTTCGAAGACGGGTGAGGAGCACGGTCAGGGTATTGAAGATAGGTGGAGGTTGCTCAAACAAAAATCACGCGAAACCTCATCCAATTGGCAGGGAGCTAAAAAAAAACCAAAATAGCGGAATCAAGATGGCGGCCATACAAATTTCGTCGGTGCCTATTTGACAAAGAATAAAAAATCGAAGAGTGGTTTTTTAGTAGAAAATGATCAAGTCTAAGAGCAGAAAAACCGCGGTCCACTGCAGCGGGCCGCGCACCCACGCTCTCTACTAGTTACTATATATATAGCTACTGGTGCTTATTCACTGATTCACTGACTGACTGATTGACTCATTGATCACCTCTCCTGTAAAATTTTGTATGGAAAAATTTTTTTTTACTCATGGTTTCGTATAGAGGGCAAAAATTCATTCGGAACAAAAATATGGAGATAGCTGATGATTGAGGATTTCGCAGACGGGTGAGGAGCACGGCCAGGATATTGAAGATATATATGGGGGGGTGTTCAACCAAATGTCACTCAAAACCTCATCCAATTGGCAAAGAGCCGAAAAAAAGTCTAAAATGGCGGATTCAAGATGGCGACCATACAAACTTCGTCGGTGTCTATCTCGGAGACTATAAATGGTGGAAGAGTGGTTGCTTGGAAAAAGATGATCAGGACCCAAAGGTCTATTTGATGAATAGAAAAAAAATTCAAGATGGCGGAATTTATTTTTTTCCATACAAAATATATGCAAAACTTTGATACGGGTCCTTTTCAAAATTTTTGATGGTTTCGTATAGAGACAAAGGACAAAAATAGGATAAGACAAAAATTCGTTTGGAGGAAAAATATGGAAAGAGCTGATGGTTGAGGATTTCGGAGACGGGTGAGGAGCACGGCCGGGGTATCGAAGATAGGTGAGGAGTGTTCAAACAAAAGTCACTCGAAACCTCATCCAATTGGCAGGGAGCTGAAAAAAAATCCAAAATGGAGGATTCAAGATGATGGCCATACAAATTTCGTCAGTGTCTATCTCGGAGACTATAAAAGATGGAGGACTGGTTTCTTTGATAAAGATAATCAGTTCCCATTAGTCTACGTGATGAATAGAAAAAAAATTCAAGATGGCGGAATTTATTTTTTTCCATACAAAATATATGCAAAACTTTGATACGGGTCCTTTTCAAAATTTTTGATGGTTTCGTATAGAGACAAAGGACAAAAATAGGATAGGACAAAAATTCGTTTGGAGGAAAAATATGGAGAGAGCTGATGGTTGAGGATTTCGGAGACGGGTGAGAAGCACGGCCGGGGTATCGAAGATAGGTGAGGAATGTTCAAACAAAAGTCACTCGAAACCTCATCCAATTGGCAGGGAGCTGAAAAAAAATCCAAAATGGAGGATTCAAGATGATGGCCATACAAATTTCGTCAGTGTCTATCTCGGAGACTATAAAAGATGGAGGACTGGTTTCTTTGATAAAGATAATCAGTTCCCATTAGTCTACGTGATGAATAGAAAAAAATTCAAGATGGCGGATTTTTTTTTTTTTTATATACAAAATATATGCAAGACTTTGATACGTTCCTTTCCGCTGATGGTTTCGCATAGAGGACAAAAATTCATTCGGAACAAAAATATGGAGATAGCTGATGATTGAGGATTTCACAGACGGGTGAGGAGCACGGCCAGGATATTGAAGATAGGTGGGGGGGTGTTCAACCAAATGTCACTCGAAACCTCATCCAATTGGCAAAGAGCCGAAAAAAAACTCCAAAATGGTGGATTCAAGATGGCGACCATACAAACTTCGTCGGGGTCTATCTCGAAGACTATAAATGGTGGAAGAGTGGTTGCTTGGAAAAAGATGATCAAGACCCAAAGGTCTATTTGATGAATAGAAAAAAAATTCAAGATGGCGGAATTTATTTTTTCCATACAAAATATATGCAAGACTTTATGTGGCTCTTTTTCAAAATTTCTGATGGTTTCCTAGAGAGGACAAAAATTCATTTGGAGAAAAAATACGGAGAGAGCTGATGGTTGAGGATTTCTGAGACGGGTGAGGAGCACGGCCAGGGTTTGAAGATAGGTGGAGGGTTCTCGAACAAAAGTCACTCGAAACCTCATCCAATTGGCAAGGAGCTAAAAAAAAATCCAAAATGGTGGATTCAAGATGGCGGTCATATAAATTTCGTCGGTGCCTATCTTGGAGAGTATAAAAAGTGGAAGAGTGGTTTTTTTAGAAAAAGATGATCAGTACTCGAAAGTCTACTTAATGAATAGAAAAAAATTCAAAATGGCGGAATTTATTTTTTTCATACAAAATATATGCAAGACTAAGATAAGGTTTCTTTTCCAAACTGATGGTTTCGTATAGAAGATAAAAATTCATTTGTATGAAAAATATGGAGGGAGTTGATGATTGAGGATTTCGCAGACGGGTGAGGAGCACGGTCAGGGTATTGAAGATAGGTTGAGGGTGCCCAAACAAAAATCACTCGAAACCTTATCCAATTGGCAATGAGCTGAAAAAAACTACCAAAATGGCGGATTCAAGATGGTGGCCATACAAATTTCGTCGATGTCTATCTTAGAAAATGTACAAGATGAAATAGAGGTTTTGGAAAAAGATGATCAAGATCCGAAGATCTACTTGGGGAACAGAAAACACGCGGTTCGCTTTAGCGAGCCGCGCACCCACGCGCCCTACTAGTAATTTTATATACCTAGAACTAAAATATTTTTATTTTTCAACATTATTCATAAAGGTCCTATTATCTGAGAATATTAATCCATGGAAAAATCTTTGGAATCATAACATTTGTCCCAACCATTTATGAGACGGTTTATATTATTTCGTCCCATAGTGCGGCGGCGGCACTATGGGACGAAATAAAAATTTTCTCTAAAATTGATAGTTTGCCCGAAATAGTTATTTGTTCAACAAGATAGCAAAGTTTTTTTTGTTGCGAGTGCCTAGTTTGAATCCCGAGCGAGAGAAGGATTCTAAGTTAGAATCATAAGAGTAGTGAGGGATTCAAAGGCACAAGAAGCAATTAATTAAATTAAGGTAATTAGCCACGGCCAAAGCCTCCCACCAGACCAGACCAGAGACAATTTAGAAATTATAAATTCCTAAATTGCCCCCGCCGGGAATCGAACCCGAGACCTCCCAGTTATAACAGCGCTCACCACTGCGCCAGGGACGTCGTCAAAAAAAATAAAGGATATTAATTAATTAATTTTAAATCTTGCATGGTTTTTGTTTCAATTAAAAAAAGATTCACGCAAATCGGTTAAGAAATCACGGAGATATCGATATACAGAAGTAGAAAAACAAAACTCCTTCTTCTCCTTTTTCAAAAGTCGGTTAAAAAAGTAGCCTATACTATGCCCGATGATATCAGCTATCTACCAGTGAAAGTCCCGTTAAAATCACGGAGATATTGATATAGTAGGTACATAGGTAAAAACATAACTCCTTTTTTGAAAATCGGTTAAAAAGTAGCCTATATTACTCCTACCATCAGCTATCTGCCAGTGAAAGTCCCATCAAAATCGGTCCAGCCGTTCAAGCGTGATGTTTCGACAAGGGAAATAGGAATTCATTTTAAAAACTAATCCACGCGAGCGAAGCCACGGGCATCAACTAGTAATATATCAATATATCAATATATAGAATATAGATTAAAAAATTAGGTAATAAATTAAAAAATACAACACCTAACTTAAAACACTATTTATTCAAATTATGTACTTAAAAAATGTAAGTAATATTGAAATACATACTATGGTAAAAAAAGGCTAAAAATGAATAAGGAAATTAAAAAAACAATGTTACATTACTGGTGTTGGCTAGGAATCGAACCTGTACTCTCTCTCTGAAAATAATCTGTAGCCATACCAACCGAGCCATATACGTTACAATATTATTGACGAAAATAAGTTACAGTACAGACCTAATATAGTTTTGTCAGCCGGACTGAGTCGTTTCTTGCCGCTATCAAGCTAATATTTCGCGCTCGCGCTACATTCCCCCCGCGGTGAGCGGGACTAATACCGCGCGCTCTCCTCTGTAGCACCCCCTCAAATACCTAAAATTCCTCCAGAACCCCGTCTTAAGGAAGCTTTGAGATGACGTCTGGTCCGAAATCAAGATTAAATAAATAAATAAAGAGATCCGCAGCATAGTTGCTCACTATGGGGCCTCACACAGCTGTTCTAATGGGATGTTGCTATGTTAAAAATAAATTATTTCTTGCCAATTAATTAAGGGTTTCAAAAAAAAACACAGATGGATCTTACCCCTTCGACCATTTAGCCGGGACGAGCCTTTACGCAGATTTAGTACTGAATATATTCTGCCACTTTCTGCGGTGAGCTGAGGTAATCACGTACAGCACACATTTACTCACTTCCGCACACTCTTGTAAAAAACTAAATGTCTCTATGAAAGCACACTAACTCAAAAGCTGTCACACTTACAAGCTGACACGTACGTTTGTACGTGTACTTCGGCAGAGGGAATGCGTGTGCTTGCCAGGTCCTGGCTAAATGGTCGAATGTCTTACCCTGATAAGTATCAGTCACGAGAGACCTAAGCTCGCTTAGGTCTTTCTCCAGAATGCGTCTGATGTGCGTCGCGTGACGTGTTCTTAAAAGATCTCGAAGTCTTCCATTATGCATCGATCGAGTTATAGTAGGCAAAAAAATCCTACATAACCCGATTTCCCCGGTTAACAAAAAAAAAAAAGTTCTTACCACGACAAGCAGGAAAGTAACTGCAGACCGCATGTCGTATGTTTGTCTATTCGCTGGTAGGTGTACGTGGAAGTTTTAAACTGTTGACTGATGCTGCATTGTCTGTAACTCGTCTTATATACAAATTGCGCCGTATGATGCAGTTGACAAAAGATGTACCTACTCCTTGTCTCTAGTACTAGTTTTTGCAAGTGCAACAAAAAGAACATAATTTTTGACAAGAATGCAACGCAGTCATTCGACTTTCGACTGAACTAGTTCTTGTATCATAGATCCTTTAAGTACTAGGTTAACACTTCAATAAAAAATATAAAAAATTAAAAAAAAAACTTGTAGAAGAACTACAGAGATGTGACTTATCTATGATACAAAATTTTAATACAGATACTAGATACAAAATTGAAATTACGTATTTTCATATTGTATCGAAAATACTTTTTTAAATTCATCTTGTATCTTGTCTTTAAATACCTACCTTTTGTTTGGTATTTTGTAGATAGTATGTTTGCTCAAATACTTTAAGCAAGGTCCGTTATATAGTTATGAGAAAATCTTGAAGGATATCACCAGAAAAAAGAGAAAAAATTTTTTCGCTTGTTTTGTCAAATTCGTTCTTTAAAATGAAATGGGTTCAATTTCAATTTCAATTTCTTTATTGCGAATTTGGGTAATATACAGGTTACAAATAAAATAAATTATCTGCTTAAATACAGCATGCAACATTAAAAATTAGATCTATTACATTACATTACTATTAATTTATTACAATACATTATTATAAATTTATTTAAGTTATAGAAGCCTTGTGTTTACATTACAATATTATTTAAATGTCTAATAAATATTTTCTTATTAAATGTCAAAAGTTAATTAAAATTTTTCCATAAGGTAATTAATTAATCACTGGTTGTATAAATGTCTTGTCTATCAAAAATTCGAAAAGCGCGGAAAGAATATGTAAAAAAAAAAAAAACAAAAAAAAAATGTTTTAGACAATATTGAAGGTGATCACTAAAGTCTGATTTTTAATTCGGTGGAATTCTGACAGATGTCATTTTATAAATAGAGCGAGTTATTTGTATGAAAAACAGTATTACCACCTGTAGTTCGATTTTACCCCAAACTATCTGTCAGGCATTTGTCATTAATATAATTGTGCGGCAATTGATTTTTATTTTTATAAGTTTAAAATTATCTTTTTGTGGGATTTTTTAATCTCTGGTAACATTAAGATACGTCAGAATTCCACGCAATTAAAAATCAGACTTATAGCGCTCTATTTTTCTAGCAACTTTTAACTTAATAAACTTTATATTTTCGAGACTAGTTAAGATATTAAGAAAAGAAAAATGACACTGTAATAGCATTAAAAACCTTTATTAATAAGTAAAATATAATTTTTTTTTGTCAAGTACCAAATTTTCTGATTTTTTTTGTGATTTTGTCGTTGTTGGTTGTGCACAATTTTTTTATGTTGTATATACTTAAACGAAATTTAATAAACACGTATTGTTATTTTTTTATTTTACTTAAGAATGTCATCGTTTACCAAAGAGATCCATTTTTAAACATGGTTAAGGTCACCCTACAAACGTAATCTATCAGCTGTTGATACAATAGGCGCGCGCGGCGGCCGTTGACCTCTGAGCGCGTATTTTAATTTCGTCGAAAAGTATGACCATGATTTGCTTATTTTATGGTCAGATATAGTAAAAAAATAAAAAAAGGTACAAAACTATAAATGGAAATATGTTCTACTTACGATATGGAACCACAAAATAAAATAAAATTGTGCACTACCTAAAAAATCATCATGTAGATCGTTAAGTACTTTCTTTCTTTTTTTTTTTTCTTGATACTTATTTCTTGCAGGAGATTAGTAAGTCTAAAATAATTATTGCAGAAGTAAACCTGTAAAAAAAACATAAATAACATTAAAATGTATTGTTGTTGTATGTAGTACTAGAATAATAGAATTATTTATAAAAAGCAGATTACTTAGGATAAATTGAAGCTTAATAATTAACCTGGCTAGTATTTACTAGCAAACAAAATTTTTAAAAGAGTAAAATATGTTGACCTTACAGTAAAAAAGCAATAACATAAAGATGTTATCTTATAATATGTCAAAACTAGCCAAGTCAAATATAGAACTTCTTAATCTGCTTTTTATAAATAACTAGCTGTTGCCTGCGACTTCGTCCGCGTCAATTTCTGTTATTATGAGCGCGATTAAGAACTTTTTAAAAGAATATATTTTAAATAAGGATAATTTTCCCCGTTTTTGCAACATTTTTCACTGATGCTTCGCTCCTATTGGTCGCAGCGTGATGTTATATAGCCTAAAACCTTCCTCGATAAATGGACTATCCAACACAAAAAGATTTTTCAATTCGAACCAGAAGTTCCTGAGATTAGCACGTTCAAACAAACAAACTCTTCAGCTTTATAATATTAGTATAGATTAGGTATTACGCTAAAATATTGATTTCAGCTTTATATATTGCTATAGATTTCAGGATTATCTACAGAACTCATCGCAATTCTTTTGTCGGCGAAGTCGACAATCACCCATATTCTTCATATAGAACTTGGCTCTCATTTTCACATTTATGTTTTTGATGGGCTAGATTTTTCTAATTTTTTTTTTCATATGTAAATCCTATCTTTGAAAACTTGTCATTAGCTTTAATTCTTCTTTTGTATTTATTAACTAGTTTTTTTCTAATAAGCTGTAAGTTTTCTTGTAAAATAAAAAAAAAACTAATGTTTGTTACCAATCACGCCGTAACGGCAGAACCGATTTGGCTGGGCACAGATAATTTTTTTTATTTTTATTCAATCACAAGATAGTCCAGGAGAGATCAGATGAGATCGCACTAAAGGACTATCTGGTCATCGAATAAAAAAAAAGCTAGTAGGTAATAATTATCTAGTTTCGATAAAAATGGTATATTTTAAAGGGCACATGCAAATGGGTGTTGTAGTTATCGTGCCTATTTTTGAAACTCCTCACAGGTACCATTCGGCCGGTCACCTTGGCCTTTTGGTCTAGCCGCTTTCTGGACTATCTGGTCACATATTTGCCACGTTCCAGTTTGGATGATATTTTTATATTTAACTAGCTGATACCCGCGACTTCGTTTTGCTCTTTTAAAAATTAAATAATACATAATAACAATATTACCTACTAGCTGATTCCCGTGACTTCGTCCGCGTGGAAAAAGTTTAGAGTGACTTGCTACTATCCGCGAGAAGTTATGTCCTCTATCTCCGATAATATTTAGTAGATCTTCACCAAAATTGGACAAAATGTTTCTAATAATACACAATTTATAATGTTTTTTGCTATGTCTGATGAAAATCGGTCCAAGATGGCCGCCGCCACAAAATGGCGGATTACATATATTTTCATAACTCCCTCAGTATGTGTATCAAATGAAAGGGCTTGACTAGTAGAATACTATACTATACTACACAAGGTGTAACAGAAGGGGGGTATCAACCCTGAAGGAGGTGAATGTGCTCATGTAACTGAACAACTTTCTCCAAGGAGCATAGGTCGAAATATGGAAAAAAAGTGGATCTCCCATACAAAATTGACGATCCGCCGATTGATTTACTATGCTGCCCTCGTAATTGAAAACACAGTAAGTTAAATGGAAGTTACCTTAAGTTACTGTGTTTTCAATTACGAGGGCAGTATGGGAGGTCCAAATTTTTTTTTTTACAACGACATTACACGTTGTATAAATGATAAATTTCAAATTCAAGATGGCCGCCACCACAAAATGACGAATTACATTTTTTTTAAAGGAGACGCTCCATTTTGGGTCTACTCTTGTGCCATATACCGTGAAAAGCAAAAAATACAAAGAGATCAATAACAATAAAATCAATTACAAAATCACAATAAATAAATTGCTAAAATAAAATGTAATTTCAAGTTTTTCGGTACTGCTCACAACACTTACAACCTTTCAGCCATAGAGAAAGCAGTAGACGCGGTACTACGTCAAATGTCATTTCTGAGTTATGTGACAAGTGACGTGTCACGTGATAGTTTTTGTTTATTCCGATTTCCGAGCTTTGTCGTGGTGTTGTGAACTCGTGAATGCGTTTCTTGTGTTTCTTGTGGATTTTCTCTGGCGATTTGGCGTTTTTATTTCTACTTTGGATCTTTTGCTAAGTTTGACTCGGCTTTCGTTCACGGAATTCAAGATTTGCGGATCAATGATTACGTTTGCTATGTTGCGTCACGCGGAGAGAATAAATAATATTACCACTGAAATAAAGATGAGCTCGTGGATTTGACCAGTCAAAAATGGTTTAATATTTTATTTTATTTTATTCTATTACTAGTACAAAGACCAGACCCAGGCTCCATACAATTCTGGACCGTCTCCTCATGACGGGGATGATTTAAATTGTCAATTGTTGAAATGTCAAACTTACCTCAGGAGTCAGGTGTGTTATGATGGATCGGTTAGAGGTGACAACCCAAAGTCAACCCAATGCCTGAGTAAATCTTTGTACGCTCCTTGCCTAGAGATGTAAAGCCGGTATTATACCAAAAATGCGAAACGGTAAAATACGAAAAATAATAATATTAATAATTCTTTATTGCAGACTTTAGGTCAATTATTATTTAACACCCCTCCCTCCCAAAATGCGTACCTATGTGGGGGGGGGAGGGTGTATGTTTGTTACTCCTTCACGCCACAACGATTGAACCGATTTGGCTGAAATTCAAATCAAATCAAATCAAAATTTGATTTGCATATCTTCTATTGCGGGCCAGCGTGGAGACCGAATCCAGAAATTCCGTAACGAAAATAACC
This sequence comes from Hipparchia sbordonii, assembly GCA_038048805.1. Taxonomy (NCBI): domain Eukaryota; kingdom Metazoa; phylum Arthropoda; class Insecta; order Lepidoptera; family Nymphalidae; genus Hipparchia; species Hipparchia sbordonii. The sequence goes on along the minus strand of JBBIWI010000026.1, from coordinate 1,034,847 downwards.
TGACACGGGACTCCTCTACGGTGAGCCGTTAGATGGCGTTGATAAAAAATGCTATGCAATAGCTTTACCGCGGCAGTCCCCGAGTGCCACACGTCTTTTCATTTTATTTGTTTAGTCGAGAATTATTATACGTTGTAATAGGATGTTGAATTTTCAAAAGCTTCTCCTGAAATATTACATCATTCGCATAAGTGACGTTATTGCACCGTTATGTGCGATAATGTTAACTTACTGTAGCGACTAAGCTGCCGGTAGCCAATCTCGTCATATCGGTACCAAAGTTAGAAACTGAAAACAGAAATTAAAATTAAACAAAATAGTTATTTGTGTTATATGGGGCCAAAGAAAATTTTTGTTCCCCGAGGGCGCTATTTTGAATTCAGAGCGAAGTGAAGGATTCTAAAGTAGAATCCTGAGCGTAGCGAGGAATTCAATATACGCCGCCCGAGAACAGAAAATTTGGCCCCGAGTGACACACACTATTTTTCATCATTACCTATGAGAAAAAGCTAGGAGTATCAACCTTCTATGATCACGTGACTTTTCGAAGACAACAGCTGCTCAAACATTTTTGAATTTCGAGTTTATTGAATTTCTGCGACGATCGCAGTAGTAATAAACATATTATACTAAAGCACGAACGCGGACCAATCAGAAGAGAGAAATGAAAACTCCCATGGGACTAAAAATTAAATTTTGCTCCCGCTATCCTCTGAAGTCAATATTCGTTTTTCGAATAGGTATGATGAAAAAAGTTTTTCAATTCAAAATGAGGTGCTTAAAAAATTACATCGCCTAGATAGCGCCCCGTTCGTAAGCAGGGTGTAAAGCCCATACAACAAATGCACAGTCGACTGTGCATGTCAGTTGAACAAGGTGAGTGTTTGGAACGCCATATCTCACGTAGTAGCTACATTTATATCGATGGTAGAGACTAGCGTTGCCAGACGTCCCGTATTTCCCGGGACATCCCGTATTTTAGGCATAATTCAAAATGTCCCGGCGGGACAGACTATGTGCCGTATTTGAACTTTACTTCGTTTTTCATTATAAAATCGATCAAAGTATTCACACACGCAACATTCGTAAAAAAGCGAGTTGATGACCGTTTATACCTACCTAATTACGATTAGAACTGTATTGATTTTTGGAGATATGTTAAAACGAATAAAAATATGTTTAAACTGACTCTATCCTCGGAAAAATATCAAAAAAAAATGACACTAATTAATTTTGTTTTTTATTTGTCCCGGGTAAAAACTGAAATCCCGTATTTTTTACCCATTTAACCATTTGTCCCTTATAGGCTAAAAAAATCTGGCAACCCTAGTAGAGACCCTTTCGTAGTTGCTTTACGGCCTTTAGTATTAACACTGAAATGGTGTAAAAGTTGATTAATAATGGTGTCCTGAATAATGGTGTTGACTCCCCTTATCTACTTTCTAAAATTTCTTTAAAGTGCCCACGGTCTACCTGTCGGCATCCAAAACTATTTTATATTGCACCATGCAAGACAAAGTATGCTACTAATACATTTATTAGAAGAAGTTGCAACCAATTTAACGTGCTATTTTCGGAAAATGACATCTTTCATCTCTCCCTCTCCAAATTTAAATTAGCTATTAAGGATACCTTATCGAAAACCGACTAGCTACACGTTGGTCGATTTTCGGCAAGTTTTTGTTTAAAAAAATAATTTATAACTTTTGTTTTCTCTTTCTGCTACACCTGATTGTTGCGTTGTCGGATTAATGTAATCTATAAGTGTTATATAGTCTTTGGAAACTATTTAGGTTTAAGAATTATAAATCTGTTTTTAGATTTAATACAATTAATACTGTATGTTTCCATAAAATAAATAAAATAAATAAATAAATAACTGTAAATTGACTTGTAATGTACGTACCTGCTTATTTTTAATTTTTTTTTTTCAAAAATATACAAGTACATTTTTTTTTTCAAAATATTTGTTTTTCTATGATAGTGATAGATGCTTTTATCACATAGGAGAATAGAATAGAATGGAAATATTTTTTATTCAAATAAACTTTTACAAGTACTCGTCGATGAATCTACCACTGGTTCGGAAACCCTTCCTGCCGAGAAGAGCCAGCAATAAACTCGACGGTTGCTCTTTTAAAAAAAAAAATTTTACAATAGGTAACAAAACTATGCTATGTATACCTACAATGTTTCTACAATGAAATTTCAAAAATGCAAAACAATGACAGGCAGACAAAAGACCCATTCCCGTTGGTGGCACCCGTTCACGAGCATGACACATGATCCAGCCGTCGCTTCGCTCAACCATATTTGAGGGAACATAACAACCCGCACCACACGACACCACCACAGAAATGTTTAACGGCAGGATCTCCGAAAACAGCCTGTTTTGGATTCAATAGTAAACAATCAAATATTCATTGTTTTGATAGGTTAAAAATATACTATATATAATATATGTTGTAGATTAATACACGTTCTAATTTATTTTACCGTTCAAAAGTCCATATTTTGAACTTCACTCGATGAAATAATATTCCGAAAACAGTGTAGTTTTCAATTGCGTTCCGGTTGTATGTGTAGTATATCAAAGTTAAACTAAAAAAAAAATGACAAAAAATAGGCAAAAGCTTCTAGAACAATATTTTACCTCTATTAGTTGATATTTAGTTGATTTTCTTTGATTGATACAGATAAAAATTTTTGTTTTATTTTTTTAAGTAAACTTGTCACAATTATCTTCAAGAAAATCAACTCAAACATTAAAATCGTAATATTTTCTTTAAAAAATAGTATGCTTAACGTAACATAACCTAAAGATTGAAATTATTTTCTGAGAAGATTTACTGTAGTAACATATATTTTTTTTTCACCATCGGAAAGTAGAGATTTCAACGAACAGAAAACATACCAACTTTTTGAAAAAAGCTGATATTTTGACGGGTGACTTTTCGATTCAAAATTAGGGTGTTTTTTCGATATTAATTCAAAATAAGGTGAAAAAATAAATATTTTTAATCAAATAAATTACAGCGTATTTGGGACATAAAAAGGTAAGTTTTCACCAAATTTCGTTTAAAAAAAAAATTTTGTAAAAGATAAAAATAAAAAACCAAAAACTTGGTTTTTTGAATTTTTCACATAAATTTTGAGGTTATGTGAAAAAAGTGTAAATTCAAAAGTTTTAGATCTTTTTATTACCTACAACTTTGCCATTTGACTTTTTTCGATCAGACTTTTAGTTTTGCCGGAAATCGAGAAAAACCGTTTTTTCCCCTTAAAAACTCACCCCCACCCCATGGTTCAGCCTCTGGTTGAGCCGCTCCTCCTGCCCCAGCCGCAGGCGGTTGCGGTTTTGCAGCTGTCGCGGGCGCTTGCGATGCCACTGGAGTCTCAGGTGCTTTCGGTGCCGCTGGATTCTGAGGTGCTTGCGGTGCCGCTGGAGTCTGAGGTGCTTGCGGTGCCGCAGGCGGTTGCGTTGCCGCTGGAGTCTCAGGTGCTTGCGGTGCCGCTGGAGTCTGAGGTGCTTGCGGTGCCGCTGGAGTCTGAGGTGCTTGCGGTGCCGCAGGCGGTTGCGGTGCCGCTGGAGTCTCAGGTGCTTGCGGTGCCGCAGGCGCAGGCGGTTGCGGTACCACCGGAGGCGCTTGCGCTAACGCCGGCTCGAACAGTGTAACGAGAAAAGTCTGTAATGTCGTTTTATTTATTTATTTATTCCAATTACACTAATTAAGATAATTAAAAATAGACATAGCTTAGAAATAATCTCAATAATTAAACTAAAGACCAAAAACATTCAACACACTAAAATTTTTTAAGTCAGGCGCATGGTTTGCGAGGTGAAACTTTCACAAAACTGCAAATGCAGTGCAGGTGCCGACTCACAACGGAGCTCCATTGGCTGCAAAAATGTCACAGGCTGGAGATTCGAAGGTGGAGGTCGTAGTGAAAGGCAATTTTTTATTCATCAAAACAACAGAAATGCATGAGTATTTAGGAATGCCTACAATGAAAGAGGAAATCCAACTAAGTGCCAAAAAACAAGACCAGGCTAGAAGGACATGTGAATAGTCTGGCAGTGTCATTAACCACATGTAGCAGAATCAATAGGCTAAAAGGAACCACAGTGGAAGAACTGTCACTGTAAACCCAGGCCAGCAGTTGCATAATGAGAAGAGTTTCTTGTTGGAGTAACCTTCTCTCAACCCACGACGCATACATCAAATCTACTTATAGTCACAGAAGAACTGATTGTAGATGGCTGAAAAATAGCAAAAAAAAAAAAAACGGAGGCGTCGTCGCGTATTGTTGGCAGAATGTAAATAGACCTTTGCCTAGGTTCAACATGAAAAGAACAAAAAGTAACTCCTTGAGCCGCCGCCTGTAGCGCCCCTCTCGCTCTCGATCTGCCGACGCAGAACCGCGAATGCGTCCTCCATCTTGTCTACTTATTTTTTTTTATGTTGCAAAACAAGACGGTCCTTGACTGCGATCTCACCTGATGGTAAGTGACGATGCAGTCTAAGATGGTAGCGGATTAACTTTAAAGGGGCTTGGCGGCACGTCTTTGACGGTGGTAATTAGGCATGGTCAAAGCTTCCTACCAGACCAAACCAGAGACAATTTAGGAGTTATAAATTCCCAAATTGCCCCCGCGCCGGTATAATCTGTATGTCCCTAAATCTTTTGTACATGCCAGTTATTGATATTTTTGCTATTGTCTTTCAGTTGTAAGTCTTCTTGTTGATATTTTTACATATTTTTATACACTATAGGAACACTAGCGAATTGGGATTTTTTGTCCTGTAAGGCTAATGTAAGAGTTGGTTGATAAATAAATAAATAAATCTAAATATATAAAAGGCAAAGGTGACTGATTGACTGACTGACTGACTGACTGATCTATCAACGCACAGCCCTAACCACTGGACGGATCGGGCTGAAATTTGGCATCCAGACAGCTATTATGACGTAGGCATCCGCTAAGAAACGATTTTTGAAAATTCAACCCCGAAGGGGTAAAATAGGGGTTTAAAAAATCAAATTTAACGTGAGCGAAGCCGCGAGCAAAAGCTAGTAAATAAATAAAATTTGTGCATGAATGTTTTTTTTCTTTTAAAAGAATATCAGCCAAGCTGAACTTGACTGATATTCTCCTCTCCCCTCCAAATAAGTGAAAACTTGTGTTGGGAGTGGGTACGACAATAGTGCGACGGTGGGGATCGAACCTGCGACTTCAGTTTTCAATCTGCACCTTTAACCGTTGAGCTATTGAGGCTAGTTCGCGGTGTAAGAGTCAGATGAACATATCTACATTTTCTCAATTTTACAGGAGAGCAAAAAATAGGATGATTTGCCTCTTCAATCTTTTCCAGTTATTTAAAAGAAATAATAAAATTATAATTTAAGAGTAATTGGATAATATTTTTTTTTGGAATTTGTGATATCTATATAATATGTAAAATTCAAAGTCCTGACTGACTGACTGACTGACTGAGATATCAACGCATAGCCTAAACTACTGAAGTTAGAAACTTGAAATTTTTACAGTTGGTTCCTTTTATGACGTAGGCACACACTAAGAAAGGATTATTGGAAATTCCACCCCTAAGGGGTTTAAATAGGGGATGCAAGTTTATATGAAAGTCCGTCATTTTTCAAGCTGTTTCGATCAAAGTTGGTATTAAAGCTTTCAGTTAAAAATAAAGAAGTACGCGTGTCACAGTTTTTCAAAATTCCACCCCAAAATCTAATTCCACGCGGACGAAGTCGCGGGAGCAAAAGCTAGTATTGAATAATATATTGTCGTTTTGGTAGTTTGTGACCAGTTTTATGAAAAAAAAAAACGATTTTTGAATTTTTTGTATATACATTCATCTGGCTTTTACACCGCGAGTTATAATATATTGTTGGTTTGTTAAATAAAGTACTTAAAATAAAATAAAATTATAAAAACTTTCTTACCATTACAGCCAAGAGAAATGCAGGCTTCATTTTGCAGTTTTCAGTCAATATGTGAACAACTGATGCCAGTGCATTGCCTTTTATAAGAATTTAAACAAAGAAATTTATGAACAATTCAATAATGCACCTGACTACACTAAATAGCTGAAAAACACCTCAACAAAGCTTTGAGTATAACCTTTGAGCAAAGTATTATAATATACCTACCTAATATCTTCTAAATATATAAAAAAACTAACTGATTCCCGCGTTCGTCCGCGTGGAAAAAGTCTAGAGTGACTTGCTACTATCCGCGAGAAGTTATGTCCTCTATCTCCGATAATATTTAGTAGATCTTCACCAAAATTAGACACAATATTTCTAATAGTACACAATTTATAATAAAAAGACGTGTGGCACTCGGGGACTGCCGCGGTAAAGCTATTGCATAGCATTTTTTATCAACGCCATCTAGCGTTGAGAGGAGTCCCGTGTCAGGTTATTTTCGTCACGGAATTTCTGGATTCGGTCTCCACGCTCAAGGCCCGCGATAGAAGCTATGCAATAGCTTAAAAAAAGAATTATCAAAGGGTTTTAGGGGGTATTTTGGAGTGCCAATGAATCCCACATCTCAGAAACATCGTATTTAAACTGCCTTGTTTCCGAGAGGAATACGTAAAAAGCATTTCCCAGTGTTAAAAAAAAGGTATCATTTATCTTGAATTAAAAAAAACAATCATTTTTTAAATTTTATATTTCTCAAAAAGATTTTTTTTTTTAATTTAGTTACGTAAATGCCTATCATTTTTTGTTACTGTGCTATCATGCTGAGCTGTATTTATAGAGGCTTAAATATATACATATAATAAAATTGTAAAAAAGTGGTGTCTGTACAATGGAAATATATAAGAAAAAAGTAGCAGGGGTTGTTATTATATCGATGCCGAACCCGAAATTGTAATTAATTTTTTTTTTGTCTGTTTGTCTGTGTGTTTGTGCACGCTAATATCAGAAACGGCTTATTCGATTTAGATACGGTTTTCACTAATATATTTTAGTAAGCTTCACTTAACATTTAGTGTTTATTTCAAGTCAATCGGTTCATAAATAAAAAAGTTATGTCAATTTAAAGAATCACGGCGAACATTTTTAACGTACAGAGTACGTACTACACGCCTCGCGCCTGAGCGTCGACGGTATATGTAATTCAAAATATGCTGCCCGAAAAGTCACTATTCCACGCGAACGAAGTCGCGGGCACAGCTAGTTCAAAATATGCTGCCCGAAAAGTCACTATTCCACGCGAACGAAGTCGCGGGCACAGCTAGTTCAAAATATATAGTGGCTTAAATAGTATTTTTTAGAGGCACATTGATTGTGACTTCGTAATTTAGGGGACAATGTATATTTTTAGAGGCGATTAATTTCGTAACAAAGGAGGATATTTTACAAGGGTGTCTCTTATCAGGTTGATTCTCATATGTAATATTGATGACAGTTAAAATGTCTATTTATGCGTTATTTATGTCATCTGTCATCTCTTATCTGTTAAAATTAATTTCAAGAAATTCCGATACGTCTTATTGAGGCGTCCAGTTTTAAAACTCGCCATCTTCCAAAACAAGAAAAAATGAGATTTAAATGTAAAAAAAAAAAACAGTCGGCAGCACTGATTTGGCTAATTTAATCAAATGGGTTGTAAACCTCGTCTTAACCCTTAGAAATATCGTTCAAAAATGAGTACTGTAGCAAAACTTGCCTTTTACCCAAGCTTTTACCTCTCTTATACAGAAAGAAAACTTGCATTAATTTATTAAAAAAACATTAATGCAGATGGAGCAGTAGCATAAGAAATAATATAAATATTTTTCCAGTAAATAAATTTTTATTTTTATCAATAGGTACTAAAATAATTAATTATACCATTGCATTACTTGTCTTTATAGTTTATATTATATATTTGTCCCTACAGTCTTACCTTTTCATAACTCTTTACTTTAGGATTGCAATAACAAAACTTGCGTTCTTTCATAAAATTTTTAAGCTATTGCATAGCTTTTATCGCGGGCCTTGAGCGTGGAGACCGAATTCAGAAATTCCGTAACGAAAATAACCTGACACCCCATGCACACGGACTCCTCTCACCGCTAGATGGCGTTGATAAAAAATGCTATGCAATAGCTTTACCGCGGCAGTCCCCGAGTGCCACACGTCTTTTTTTTATTTTTATAATGTTCCAATACAGCAGGATGTCTGGTTTTCCCACAGTGGGTTCCAAATATTATTTGCAATTTTCTAAAATAGTTATAATAACCAAATTCAATAAGGTAAGGCTGTAGTTTTTTTTTTTATTTTTTTTTATTCGATGACAAGATAGCCCTTGACTGCAATCTCACCTGATGGTAAGTGACGATGCAGTCTAAGATGGTAGCGGGCTAACTTGGAAGGGGTATAGCAGTGTAAATTTAACCTATACCCCTTATCGGTTTCTACGCGCCATCGTGCCGGAACGCTAAATCGCTTGGCGGCACGTCTTTGACGGTAGGGTGGTAACTAGCCACGGCCAAAGCCTCCCACCAGACCAGACCAGAGACAATTTAGAAATTATAAATTCCTAAACTGTCCCCGCCGGGAATCGAACCCGAGACCTCTCAGTTATAAGACCACAGCGCACACCACTGCGCCAGGGAGGTCGTCAAAGTAAATAAAACTTGATTTACTCAGTTTACCATTTGGGTAAGTTGGCCAGTTTTGCAACTGGACGCCTCAATTGTTCATTGCAAAAACAATAAAGATATTATTGGCTTCACATGGTTCCATTCGTTTGCGGGCTTTACCGGTCTTTAAAGAGGAAGGGAAGGATATGATCGATTTGTTTCTTTAAACTAGCTGATGCCCGCGACTTCGCCCGTGTGGATTTAGTTTTTAAAATCCCGCGGGAACTCTTTAATTTTCCGGGATAAAAAGTAGCCTATGTGTTATTCCAGGCTATAATCCATCTAAGCCTTAATAGCCTAACGCTTAAAGGTGCAGACTGAAAACTGAACGGTCGCCGGTTCGAACCCCACCCGTTGCACTATTGTCGTACCCACTCCTACCACAAGCTTTCCGCTTATTTGGAGGGGAGGGGAGGCTCATACTTACCTAATAATACCATTAACTTCAGCTTGGCTAATATTCAAAATCGGTTCAGGCGTTGCGACGTGATTGAGTAACAAAAATCTGTCTATTCATCCAAACTCGCATTTATATTAAGTAGGGTTAGTAATTTAGTAGGATATACGACCTCCTTGGCGCAGTGGTGAGCGCTGTGGTCTTATTTGGTATGATTGGGAGGTCTCGGGTTCAATTCCCGCCGGAGGCAATTTGGTAATTTATAATTTCTGAATTGACTCTGGTCTGGTCTGGCCGTGGCTAGTTACCACTCTATCGTCAAAGACGAGCCGTCAAGCGATTTAGCGTTCCGGTACGATGACGCGTAGAAACAGATTAGGGGTATGGGTTGAATGTGCCATACCGCTACCATCTTGGACTGATCGCAGTCGAGGACTAACTTGTAAAAAAATAAATAAAAAAAAAATATCTTTTCACATACGTGGTTGAACCACGATTGTAAGGATGACCAGAAGGGGTAAATCCAAATGTTATCTAAGGTCAATTAATGTTGAACTTGTCACAAGTACTTAGTAATTACTTGAGACCTTCCTTACTGCATGTACCGTATATAAGACGCGTCGGGAACGGTGCAGTATCAGTCAGCAGTTCCACGTGCTAGCTACCAGCCAACACCAACGCGATACCAACGTTCAACATGAAGTCCGCAGCTACTTTCCTGCTCATCGTGGTAAGACCTAACTATACTTGCTTTTTTTAATCTGAAATAGGCTTGCGCTTGACGACAATCGGTACTGGATAGCACTGATGAGGTCTAGGCCGGAGTGCGCTTGCCTAGAAGATGCCTATTCACTCTTGCCTTGAAGGTACTCAAATTATAGGCGGCAGGAAACACAGATGCTGGAAGAGTGTTCCACACCTTAGCGGTTTTTATCAGAAACGTTAAATTAAGCGTTTCGTTCGAGTAGGTTGGATTTCTTCCACATAAGGATGCCAACGCTCACGACTTCTCGCAGTTCTGTGGTAAAAAGGTAAAGGTGGAAGAAGGTACTAGGTTGTGCTTATAATGGGGAAGACTGCTGTCAATTTTATTAGTTCCAACTAGAAGGCCAAGTGAATGTAATCACTTCGTTTTATCTTGAGGGCGTCAACTGTTTGGCACAAATTAACTGTCAATCTCCACAGGAAATGTCGAATGAATGGTTCAGATGGTGGTGGAAACCTGTCGTAATTCGCAAGTCGCTTATTCCTTGGAGGACAGGAAGGTCGCTTGGAATGCCTCCTGTGTAGACACTCAAGCTGCATGCCGCATCCAGGCGACCTCCTCTATGGCGGACGCTGCGGCTCCTAGCGCCGAACAGGCTAAGAAGCGCAGGGAAACCTTGATAGTATTTTCTTATTTATGCCTTTTGGAGTGAACACAGTGGGGTCGTGGGCCCGCAGGCTCGGCACTTTTTGTAGAACTGTCGAAAAGGGTTATCGAGTCCACCGGGGATCCGAGAGCTGGCAGCTACCTTGGCCGAAGGATTAGTTTGATCAGCCAAAGGGGCAATGCTGTCAGCATCTTGGGTACTATGCCACACGCGGTGATTTCAATGGGGTTTTAGATTTTATTTAGTTTATTTTCAATTTATTTGCAATTCCATCAAGGATTTAGGACATGGTACTCAGGTACACAGTGTCGATGTTATAGTGTCCGTCCTAACTGGAAAAAATAATTTTCAGTTTACTTAGTTAGCGACCACGTTTCGGATCCATAAGTCATCACTGGCAACACGCACTGTTCGAAGACTTTAGTCTTCAGGCCCTGAGGGATTTTAGACGAGATGACATTTTAAAGCTTCCCAAATATTGTCTAGACGAGTTGGTTTTCGCAGTTAATCACTTTTAAGCGGCTGAGCTTTTGATGCTCCACAATTACTTAAACGGCTCACAAGCGACACAGCTTTCCGGTAAGATGCCATGTAGAGATACTGATTAGAGTTATGGGTTTAATTGAACTGCCATACACCTTGCAGGCTAGCCCGCTTCCATCTTAGACTGCATCGTCACAAATGGCCAGTTTGCGAAGCGTTAACTTGTATTTGGAAAAATTACAAAGTGGTATGAATTTTTCAGGCCGTCTTCACTGTACTGTACTCCGCCACTTGTGTCTCCGGTGCACCCGATTCCCTTGGAGACGACGGTAAGGAACTATCCCTTAACTACCCCTTTGTCAAACACACAGCGAATCGAACACGTGGCGAAAGGGAAACGAGGCGAGGCGTCGCGCAGTACTGAGACGCGCGCAATATTTTCATATTTATCTTTTTCAATGCATTGTTATATCGTTACTGTTTGAATGTATTTTATTAAGCGTTTAATATTTCACGTGGTTTCGATGGAAGGCGCCGACAAGAAAAGAGAGTGTGAAGTATCACACTCTCTCTTCTAATAATAAAAAGTAATAGTAGTACTATTTTATAGTGTAAGACTGGGGCCATAACCTGTTTGAATGTATTTTATTTAAGCGTTTAATATTTCACGTGGTTTCGACGGAAGGCTCTGGCAAGAAGAGAGAACAAAGAGCCGTGACAAAGAGTAAAGTTGACAATCACAGATAATACAATGTCATAATTACGTACATAACAGATTACAATATTTATGGCATATATACACTACTAGCTGTTGCGCGCGACTTCGTCCGCGTCATTTTCTGTTATTATGATCGCGATTAAGAAGTTTTTAAAAGAATATAATTTAAATATATGGATAATTTTCCCCGTTTTTGCAACATTTTTCACTGATGCTTCGCTCCTATTGGTCGCAGCGTGATGTTATATAGCCTAAAGCCTTCCTCGATAAATGGACTATCCAACACAAAAATAATTTTTCAATTCGAACCAGTAGTTCCTGAGATTAACGCGTCCAAACAAACAAACTCTTCAGCTTTATATGTTAGTATAGATATAGATCTATCCAACAGTTATGGCGTATATTATACAACTAGCTTTTGCCCCCGCGACTTCGTCCGCGTGGAATTAGATTTTGGGGTGGAATTTTCAAAAACTGTGACACACGTACTTCCTTATTTTTAGCTGAAACCTCAAATACCAACTTTGATGGAAACAGCTTGAAAAGTGACGGAGTTTCATATAAACTTGCATCCCCTATTTAAACCCCTTAGGGGTGGAATTTCCAATAATCCTTTCTTAATGTGCGCCTACGTCATAAAAGGAACCAACTGTAAAAATTTCAAGTTTCTAACTTCAGTAGTTTAGGCTGTGCGTTGATATCTCAGTCAGTCAGTCAGTCAGTCAGTCAGTCAGTCAGTCACCTTTGCCTTTTATATATTTAGATATAGATATGGGGTATTTATTAACACATTCAATAAACTGGGTTGACAAGACGACGCTGACTAGTGTGTGTGTGTGAAGTGGCGGAGCCTCACAGCCTGACGTGTGTTTGTGTTGCAGTGGACGGTGTTCTCATCGGGGTGAGTCATACAGCGAAAAACGTCGTCGGCGGAGTGGAAACGTTAGGGTCTAGTATCATCAAGGCTTTCCAAGGCTTCATTGATGGAGCGAGTGAGGGATTGGTACGTATAGCTTGGTAACAGCTAAATCAAAAATCAAAATCAAAATTTATTTATTTCATGTAGGCCAACTTGTAGCTCTTATGACACGTCATAAATCTACCACATGCAGATTCTGCTGAGAAGAGCCGGCAAGAAACTCAGCAGTTGCTCTTTTCAAAAACAATTTTTTTACAATGGTTAACAAAACTATGCTATGCACACAGTGTTTCCACAAAGAAGTTTCAAAAATGCACACCTACCACAACCTAACACACGTTAAGATGGGTAGACACAAAGCAGACCCATTTCCGTTGGCGGCGCCCGTTCACGAGCATGACGCATTATCCAGCCGTTGCTTCGCTCAACCATATTTGAGGGAACGTAACAACCCGCACCACACGACACCACCACAGAAATGTTTAAGTGAGCATGACATACTTAGGCCACCCATGTTAAGGCATCGAATTAAATACTAATATTAAGATACTCATTTTAAGACATAACTGAGACACAAATAAAGTGGAAAAACTGTAGAACAGAATACAATAGAATCATGTTACAGCTATCAAATGATCCTCCATGTGAACCCAGATGACTTTATGCCGAGATCTATAGAGCGGGCTCCGACTCAAGATAGAGGTTAGAACGAGACACAAATATGCTCTGAAATAAGTCTGTCTCGTTTTACCTCTTTCTTGACTCTGAGCTGAGTGCGGTCTATAGATTTCTGCTTTATTCACATAATTAATCACACTAATATTACAAAGGTGAAAGTTTGTGTATGTATGTTTGTTACTCCTTCACGCCACAAAGTATGAACCGATTTGGCTGAAACTTGGAATGGAGATAGCTCATACCCAGGATTAAAACAAATTATCCTGGAAAGTAAAGGAGTTCTCGCGGGAATTGAGAAACCTTAATCCACGCGGACGAAGTCGTGGGCATCATCTAGATTCTAGTATAACCAGACCTGGCGCACTTCGCAGTGAACTACACAAGTACCTACATGGCGTAGTTCTTCGAAGGACCTAAAATCAGAGAGTGCGATGGGATAAGAGTTACGTGAGGAAAGAGCGAAAAGACAAAAAGCAATCACCTCTGATTGGTCCACTCTCGCTATGGTATAGCATAAAACTACCCCTCATCTAGTGCGGGGGGGGGGGGGGGGTCTGCTAACAGTTCGCCTTCCAGTGCGGGGTCGCCACTCCAGCACTTTGGGACCCCAACGACCATCAGCTCTTCGAACTCTGTGCCCCGCCAATTTCCTCTTCAGCTTCGCCATTCGATGTGCTGTGTGGGTAACTTTGGTTTGTCGGTAACTTTCTTTTTTTATTAGGTATCTCAAGTTTTAGGGGGCTTTCGTCCGACACGGACACGCCAGCCCATCGTGACCTAAGTTATAAATTATTCTAGTGGAATGTAACAGCGGTAACTTTCTTGTTTTTACAGACAGGTAAACCGAAACAATGAATGAGCAACGCTGACGGGAACGCGTAGTCGCAATCAACAACAACATTCTGAACACAATTGTGTTATATAAACAATAAATTTTCATTTAATTTGCATTTTTGAGTTTTTTTATTTTTAAAAGTTAAGCCAAACTTAACGTCGCACCTTGGGAAAGACCACAGCAGAATAGAATAAAATAGAAGAATTTTTTATTCAAATTAATGTTGTAGTAGTAATAAAAGGCATGTAATTAAAGGAGCTTCTATTTAATACCATTATTGGCTTCTAAATTACTAAGTCAGCTTCAACTAGTGAGCCTCTAAAAAATATAATTTTAGCATCTATATTTATAACTTAGCTTCAAACCGTGAACTCCTAAAATACTTAAATATTAGCATCAAATAATACACCAAATCTTCAACCACATTTTTATTTTATTTTTTTGTGAGAAAAATGAAATAAAAAAATGTTTCTAACTAAATAAAAAAACGTTTTTTTTTTGATAAAATGAAATTAAAAAAATTATTGTTTTTAAATTTAACTCAAGATAAATACCTACACATAACATTATAACATTTTTGAAAAAAAAATCAATTTTTTTTTCAACTTTTTTTTAGTTTTAGGTAGGTTTACGATCCCAACAGAACCTAAGTGCCCGGCCTTCGGCCGGGCACCAGAATATTCATGTATAACCCTAACCTAACCTAACTTTAGTTTAAAGAAAAAATTATACAAAAATAATTGCAATATTAACACACTAACAACAGAACAACAAAAAAAAAACAAATGCATGTTTTGAATGGCGCTCTCTGATTGGTGCAAATAGCCATAACCAACGAGATCGTGCAAATTGCCAGTCGCATCCGTCTCACTCGCACCAACGAAATCGTGCAAATGGCCAGTCGTATCCATCTCACTCGCACCAAATCGTGCAGTGGCAGTGGACAATAATAAAAATAGTGGCTCTTTATTTGATGCTTTCTTTGGAATATTTTGTGGCCATTGTGAAGAAGCCGAGTTAGTAAATTAGAAGCTTCATCATTTTCCCGTTGCTGAGTTATTAAATTAGAAGCTAGGTTTTGATGCCAAAAAATAAATTTTGTTGGTCGACTTATTATATCCCGTAATAAAACACAAAACATAATTCGGCAGGTTTAATTAGATGAAAACCCTCTGCATACATTAGGTAGGTATTAGGCGTTGTCCTAATATAAAGCGAATGCGCGATCATCGCGCGAATAAGCGATGCGAGCGACCGCGGGTTCCACTGCGCTTCGTCCCATCGCGCGAATAAGCGATGCGAGCGGCCGCGGGTTCCACTGCGCTTCGTCCCATCGCGCGAATAAGCGATGCGAGCGGCCGCGGGTTCCACTGCGCTTCGTCCCATCGCGCGAATAAGCGATGCGAGCGGCCGCGGGTTCCACTGCGCTTCGTCCCATCGCGCGAATAAGCGATGCGAGCGGCCGCGGGTTCCACTGCGCTTCGTCCCATCGCGCGAATAAGCGATGCGAGCGGCCGCGGGTTCCACTGCGCTTCGTCCCATCGCGCGAATAAGCGATGCGAGCGGCCGCGGGTTCCACTGCGCTTCGTCCCATCGCGCGAATAAGCGATGCGAGCAGCCGCGGGTTCCACTGCGCTTCGTCCTATCGCGCGAATGCCTATTAGGACACCTATTCAAGATCAGTATGTTTGATCGCGCGTTCGTACGAATAAAATTCGCGCGAACTTGCGATGATCGCGCATTCGCGTTGTATTAGGACAACGCCTTAGGTATAAACCATAAACCACACCCCCACAACTGACAGCTGTCAAAGTCCCCGAGTTGCCACAATCAATTCATTCTGTGTGAACTCCCCATCCTCAACATAAACGCAGTTTCTTGGAGGATGGCAGATAAAATAATTAAAAAATGTATTGTTATATATAGATCTTGAACAATAAATAAAATTACACTAATGGGGCCCGTACACGGCCAAACATGTTGGTCGAATTTTACGTTTTTAGGTACCTACTCAACCACACTCCACAACTGACAGCCGTCAAACTCTCCGTGTTACTACAGAATCAATTACACTCATGCGCGGGCTCCACCTGCGCCGTAACGCGTAAATTAACACGATAGTAAATTTCGCATAGTCAAATTCAAATTTTATTTATTTCATGCTCTTTTCAAAAAAAAATTTTTTTTTTACAAAGCTTTGCTTCCACAATAAAGCTTCAAAAATGCAAAAATGCATACGTAGGTACACCAATCCAACGCATGTCAAGACGGGCAATCAAAGCAGACCCATTCCCGTTGGTGGCACCCGTTCACGAGCATGACGCATGATCCAGTCGCACATTGTGAAATTTTTCCCAAAATCGGACATCCCTTTTTTATGATACTAATCGAAACTTTAAGCTTTTTTTAATGCTAGAGTAGAACACCCAGAAGTTAATTCTGTTTAGAACCGGAGTTATAATTTTTTAAAAATTTTTTTATGGTTACCTTTATTGTTCACTTAGAAATTAATTATATGTTTCCAAAAATAGCACTTAATTGATTTTATAGCATGCTATAATTGAAACTTGAAAACTTTCGTTACGTAGAAAGTTACAGCATTTCTTAGTTTTTTTCTGGTAACCATAAAAAAAATTTTAAAAAATTATAACTCCGGTTCTAAACAGAATTAACTTCTGGGTGTTCTACTCTAGCATTAAAAAAAGCTTAAAGTTTCGATTAGTATCATAAAAAAGGGATGTCCGATTTTGGGAAAAATTTCACAATGTGAGTCGGTGTTAATTTATGCGTTAGGGCGCAGGTGGAGCCCGGGTATTGTAGAGAACAGCGCGCTAGCCCCGCGAGTCGGCGGGCGGGCGCCACTGCACGGCGCCGATCTTCCTGTTGATCTCGCTGAGGATGAGCTGGCAGCGCGCGAGCTGCGCCGGCCGCAGCTGCGGCGTGGGGTCGCGCGCGCGCTCCCCGCCCGCCGGCGAGCGCTTGGCGCGCCGCAGCGCACGCCGCCGCCGCGCGCGCGCCGTGGCTGGTGACAACAACACTAGCGATAGAAGAAAGATAAAGGAAACAGACTTCCACCACTTCCGAGTTAGCCCCCTACCATCTTACTTCTAACTACATAGTTGTTTAGCTTGCTGTCAATTTATGTTATTATGATCGCGATTAAGAAGTTTTTAAAATAATATATTTTAAATATGGATAATTTTCCCCGTTTTTGCAACATTTTTCACTGATGCTTCACTCCTATTGGTCGCAGCGTGATGTTATATAGCCTAAAGCCTTGCTCGATAAATGGACTATCCAACACAAAAAGATTTTTTCAATTCGAACCAGTAGTTCCTGAGATTAGCGCGTTCAAATACAAACAAACTCTTCAGCTTTATAATATTAGTATCTAGTTGCTACTGCTCCATCTGCATTAATGTTAGTGTTAACGGCTGCGCTCAAATGGATTAGCGCTTAGGGTCTAACGTCATCTATAAAGAGGAAAGATTTGTATTTAACTAAGTATGTTTGCAACGAATTGGCTCAAAAAGTACTGGACCGATTTGGCTGAAATTTAAAATGGAAATAGACTATACCTTACTAATATTATAAAGAGGAAAGATTTGTATGTAACTTAGTATGTTTGTAATATGTTTGTAACGAATTGGCTCAAAAAGTACTGGACCGATTTGGCTTAAAACATAGGCTACTTTTTATCCCGAAAAAAATTATAGTTCCCGTGGGACTCCAAAAAAACCTCAATCCACGCGTACGAAGTCGCGGGTATCAGCTAGTTAGTAATATTACAACACATTTAATGCAGTAAAATATTGGCCCCATCTGCGTAATGCCTTTATTATCGTGTTAATTTACGCGTTATGGCGCAGGTGGAGCAGGAGCTTAAGCCGATTTCTGTGAATATTTTTTTAATCGATACAAAAACTTTTTTTTTTAAATTCTCATTAATACAAAATCTTCCAACTCCTCAATCCTGATGCTGCAGGGGTACTGCCCACCTAAACTGGGGATTTAGGAACTGTCGATTATGAAAAGTTATTGTAAACTGTGGAGATTTAGGAACTGTCTATTGTGAATTGAAGAAGCGTACGAAGTCGCGGGCGTCCGCTAGTAATATATAAATACAAGATTTTAGATGGCCCTAGTATTCATACAGGACGATTTTTTAGATAGTCCACAAATTTTTTTGGTCATTTCATGGTCATACTATTCAACGAAATTATAATACGCGTTCAGAGGTCAACGACTGCCGCGCGCGCCTAATGTATCAACAGCTGATAGATTACGTTTGTAGGGTGACCCCACTTAGTACTTTCAAGGCAAGAGTGAATAGGCATCTTCTAGGCAAGCGCGCTCCAACCTAGACCTCTTCAGTGCTATCCAGTACTGATTGTCGTCAAGAGGCGGACTATTTCGGATAAAAAAAAGTAAAAAATATGGAAGGATAGTAATGGAACCACTGAATACTTACCATTTTCTATCTTTCCTTTCCCTTTGTAATCTTCATCACCATAGTTCTTTGATAAAGATCTCTTCTTTGGTGACTGAAAAAAAAATTACTTAAGGGCCAGTTTACCTTTTGCATCCCTCTCTCTCGCACATTCTAATATTTTCAAAATTATCGTAAAAGTCTCAGTATATTTTTGAACAAAATGATTCAGTATTACTTAACAATATTATTAGTCTACGATATATTATGAAAACTAGCTTTAACCCGCGGCTTCGCTCACGTTAGGTTCGATTTTTTAACCCCCTATTTAACCCTCTTGGGGTTGAAATTTTCCAAAATCCTTTCTTAACGCATGTCTACATCCTAACAGCTACCTGTATGCCAAATTTCAGCTCAATCGGTCCAGTGGTTAGAGCTGTGCGTTGATAGATCAGTCAGTCAGTCAGTCAGTCACCTTTGCCTTTTATATATTTAGATAAAATGAAAATATATTTATTCGAAAAACATGATTTGCAAAGCCATGCCACGATCGACTCAACTGCAAGTGTTCATGGGTGGCGGTAATCACTTTACATCAGGTGACCCGCCAGCTTGTTTGCCCGCTATTCATATTAAAAAAAAACTAATAGCCACGATCGATCGGTCGAACGCGATCGACCGGTTGGCCACCTGTGGTATATTATGTCATTTTTTTTATATAGCGGGTAAACGAGCAGGCGGGTCACCTGATGTAAAGTGATTACCGCCGCCCATGAACACTTGTAGTACCAGAGGCACCACCAATGCGTTGCCGGCTTTTTAGGAATTTATTGGTTAACCCCTTAAATTACCCTTTATTGTAATTAATTGGGAACATTGTCGAAGGGAAATGATTCCACAAATTGTTGTATTATGTCAGTATGTACTCGAACGAAACGCTTTAATTCAACGTTTCTGATAAGAACCGCTAAGGTGTGGAACACTCTTCCAGCATCCGTGTTTCCTGCCACTTATAATTTGAGTACCTTCAAGGCAAGAGTGAATAAGCATCTTCTAGGTAAGCGCGCTCCGACCTAGACCTCATGAATGCTATCCAGTATTGATTGTCGTTAAAAATTTTATGAATACTGGTATTTTTAATTCTATTTTTAGCAATCCATTGAGTAATTCGACTGTTAAAGTATATAGATTTGTTAGTGATTCTCTCAAATTGATATAGTTATATAGGTAGTTCATTTTGTATGTATTAATTGTATTATTATAATTGTAATATTTTGTGAGTACCGATGGGGCTGACATGAAGGTCACCTTCAAAAGTCCCTTATTAAAAATGAGAATAAAAAAAAAAAGCCTATCTATATATATAAAAATGAATCACTATTTCCTTGGTCATCGCATCACGCGTGAACGGCTGGACCGATTTCGCTAATTCTTTTTTTGTTGTGTTTGTTATTGTCAGGAGAAGGTTCTTATAAAAGAAAAAATTAAGAAAATTGCGCGAAAAATTAGAAAATTTAAGAAAACTTAACCACCATATTAAATTATTTCTAATGTAACCGCTTTTACAATTCAAACTTTTTGATGTAACCTTATGGCGTTTGACATAACATTGACAGAATGCGTGCTGCCAATTTCGTCAAAGAGTTTCAATATTCATAGTTAAGACAGGACAACGTCTGTCGGGTCCGCTAGTTTCATATAAAAAAAAAGAGTTAACAATCCTACCTTTCGTTTTGCCTTCTGGTAATGCTGTGCATCGTAGAACTGTGGTTGGGAGCGCCTCACTCGGCCTGTCCTCCGTTTTATGTCCTCCACTGCTGGCAGGGAGTCAGCGCCACGACGCGCAGCGAAGAATGTGTGCCCGCATTTACATGACTTTGACGCTACGGCTACCTGGAAAGCAGTTAGACTAGAGTACATCATCTAGAACATCGAATAGTTTTTATTGTTTTAGTTTAGTTAGGCAATTAAAAATTAAAATTTACCCTAAAATATACCTACTTACCAAATTAAGGCCCAAGAGACGGGTCTGCCCGCGAAATTCATATTTAATTTGGTTTTTCGCAATTTGTAAACGAATACGATGAAGTAGGCTTATGGTATTCAAATTGCGCCAATGGCAGTATCATCTTCACAGGTTTATATACTAATCTTAACGTGAAAGTATCCAGTTTAAGAAATTAATCAAAATAATGACTAATTTGTGAGTAGCTCACGTCAAACTCATTATTTTGACCTTAACATAAACATCTAAGACGAACGATTTTTACATAAGCAAAGAATTTCTTTACTTTCGCATTTATGATATTTATTTATTATCATCTTAGTAAGGATTAATAAACAAACCTGCATCTCGCACTTAGGGCAGCTTTTAGCTATCATTTTATTTTTCCCCATTTTGAAACAATTTTCTAATCGTCCTTTTTTTACTAATTAGTACTCTCACTTATTTCTGTTTGTAATTACTCAAGATAAACCATGAGTCCATAATATATATTGAAAGGTCTGATTTGAATAATTTAGAATCATTAATCATTAATAAATGATAAATATATTTAAGAAATTCAACAAATCAACATGTAAATTATTGACGTGTTGATAATTGTATAAAGATTTTTTAGTGAGAAAAGTTCAGTCATGTCAAAATATATATTTTGACATTGACGCTGTCCTTCTGTCCTTTACGGACTGATATATTTTTAGCCGATCGCCCTGCAGTTTATCAAAAGAAGATTGCGATTGATTGCGATCGTCACGAATCACGATTAGAGGTGGGCAATAGTAATGAAATCATTCGATTACGAAGATGTCTCAAGATATTTCGATTATGACAAGTTAGTAATTAATAATTACTACCTTAGGTCACAGAGATACTTACAACCGTTAAGAAGAGGAAATTGGAGTATTTTGGTCACGTGATGCGAAACACCGGAAAATATGAACTCCTTCAACTGATCATGCAGGGGAAAGTGGCAGGTAGAAGGAGGCCTGACCGCAGAAGGATATCGTGGCTGAAAAACTTGCGCCAATGGTTCGGGAAGAGCACAAAGGCATTATTTAGAGCAGCGGTCTCAAAAGTTCAAATCGCCCTAATGATTGCCAACCTTCGCAAGGAAACGGCACATTAAGAAGAAGACCTAATTATAGTTAGTGATCGCAGCCGTGAGTCGATGCAGTGCAGAGCGAGTGATACACGATGGTCAGCTCTGTACGCCACGCTGCCTGCGCCGCGCATCCCTTTCACTCGCACGGATATAGTCACAGTAATATACTACGCTTACGCGCATGTTAAATAATGTTCTTAAAGCAAGTACTTATTACTACAACGAAGTGATATAATATTATCATTAAAAGAGTTAATCTTTTCTTCTTTCTTTCTTCAATCTAAGAGATCTTTCATTAAAAAATACTAAAACAAGTAAACTTACTGTTAAATTACTCCACCAAAAACGCCTCACGTTTCACATGACCGAAACAAACCAAAACAGTCGACGTCTATTCTACTCAAAAGCCAAAGAGCGACTCTCGCGTCTCTCGGCTATTTAATATTTACGACAAAATTAGTAATACAAATTAGTAACGTAATTTCATAATCAATTATCATCATTAGTATTACAAAGTAATTCGATTAAACCAATCATTCATAATCGCCCACCTCTAGTTACGATCGTCACCATATCGTCAGACTAGGTATAATAGATATCTATGCACTGTAGCATTAATTTTTAGTCAATCACGCAGCTATCAGCTGTAATCTATGGCTGTAGTGATGGTGTGATATGTCTGTGCTCTGTGTTTAACATATATTCAACCAAAGAGGACAAGCACAATGAACAACTTTGTTTCAGACGAAAAACCAAATAGGTACTCTATTTTGTTAGTGATGTATTTTGTTATTCTGATATCGTGAGCACGGTATCCTATTATTGAAAATAATTAACGTTATACAAATTTTTAGAAACGTTAATTAAGGCTAAAGCGGAAATAACATTATATTTTATACTTATATAAATGAACATATTATCTCTCGTAAGTATCTGTGTTATTATTTAATAATGGGGTCACAAGGTGAAATCAAACAACTCTTAAAATATAAATGATTCTTACCTACTAATAATTATCATGAATGCGAAAGTGTGTTTGTTTGTTGGTTTGTCCTTCAATCACGTCGTTCCACGACGGATCGCTTTGATTTTTACATGGATAACTATCGTTGAGGACTAGGAGATGGGCTATTTTTTTAATAGAGGCTACCTGTTACACCACACGGGCAACGTATCGAGGTGATTTTTTGCATGGGTATAGTCGAGAACTTTGTAAAAGTTATTTGAATAATTTTTTATTCAAATACCTAACTTTTACAAAGTGTTTTTGAATCGTCAAATGAATCTACCACTGGTTCGAAAGGCCGTTCCAACCCAGAGGAACCAGCAAGAAATTCGGCGGTTGATCTTTTTAAAAATTAATACTATATGATAACAACCGCTGATGTCTATAGTTTGTTTATGATTAACACTGGATTTGCTGACCCTTTACAAGTGACAGTGACAGCTGAATTATGAATCAATTTAATTTTAAATTCGAATCCCATCCGTTGCACTATTGTCGTATCCACTCCTAACGCAAGCTTTTCGCTTATTTGGAGGGGAGAGGAGAATATAAGTCAGGTTCAGCTTGGCTAATATTCTTTGCAAAAAAAAATTTAACGAAGCGCCACATTTAATATGCGAGTGTCTCTCGAACTAAGAATATTGCAGATGGCGCACCGACCTCTATAATTATTATTAATCTATAAACTCATACAACAACAAAAATGAAATCATAGATTTTATTTATTTATTTATTTATTTATAGTGCTCAGTGATAACACATAATAGACTTCTTTTAGATTTCTGACTTTACTTGGTTCCCGCGGGCTTTTAAAAAACCTAAACTTCACATGGATGAAGTCAGATGAACTAGTTAGTACAACGAGTAACTATAATAATTTAAACGGAAAAATTCTTTTTACATAACGCCACTACTAAGTAGGTAGGTATCTTAGATATCAATTGTGCCTATAAAATTTGAAGAGTAAAGACTTCCAAAAAGGTTATCAATTCGGCCGGTATCTTTTTTTTTCCAGGATCCCATCATCAGATCCTGACCTGATGACAATGGGGCCACCTGGGAAGTATACCCTTTCAAACAAAAAATAATTTTCCAAATCGGTCCAGACGTCTTCGAGTAATCGGGGCGCTCCCCGATTACTCGAAGAAACATAAAAAAATAAAGTATTATTATTACAAATCTTAACAATGTCAGTAAAAAAATAAATCTGATTAATTGAGAACGTCCTCCTTTTCAGAAGTCGGTTTAAAAGTTTTTTAATAACGGGCTTAAGTAAGCAATTTTACCGCCAAATCTCGCACTCGACTCCTACGTAAGTTGTGGTCCCACAAAATTGGCATTTTAGGTTTTTTGCACTATATCATTTGTTTTTATCTATTTTATGTGTTCGTTTAAAAAAAAATTAAAAACAGTATTCTTTAACATACTCTGAAGACATATAAAGTTGTATCGTTATTAAAACTACGGCCTAAACCATTTTATTGGCCTTCACAACAATTAACGCGTCACGTAAGCGTTTTGGAGATACAACAACTTACGTTGGAGGTATCGGACTAATAATAATTTATGTTAAGTAATAATAATCACATATTCATAATATCGTGATCAGAGACATAACACTCGTTATAATGGACAGACGTATTTTATTAATTCTCTTTGCGACATTTTTGGCACAGACCAACTGTTTCGTGTAAGTGTTATAATTATATACTTTGTATCCAAATACCCATAGATATACAACTTACAAGTACTCAAAGAACTACATCGTCGGGGATAGTGCAAATCCGCGTAACTAGCATTTTTTTTTTCGATTACAAGATAGCCCTTGACTGCGATCTCAACTGAAGGTAAGTGACGATGCAGTCTAAGATGGTAGCGGGCTAACTTGGAAGGGGTATAGCAGTGTAAATTCAACCCATACCCCTTATCGGTTTCTACACGCCACCGTGCCTGAACGCTAAATCGCTTGGCGGCACGTCTTTGACGATAGGGTAGTAACTAGCTACGGCTAAAGAAGCCTCCCACCAGACCAGACCAGAGACAATTTAGAAATTATAAATTCCTAAACTGCCCCCGCCGGGAATCGAACCCGAGACCTCCCAGTTATAAGACCACAGCGCTCACCATTGCGCCAGGGAGGTCGTCATTAGTACTTACCTTAGAATCCATTTTAAAAGATATCTATTTTTATCAATACATAGAACACATGAATTAATACTCTCTGTGTAAAAATTAGCCTAATAGCCGAAGAAATAAGTTTATAAAGTTTTAAACTTCCGCTGTAAAATTGTGACTAGTGTAGATCCGCGGTTTTCACCAAATGTACATACGCGGTTTTTCACTATCCCCGACGATATGTAAGGGACATGTTAACAAAAACTTTGCGAATACGTTTCACTAATTAAATCCTTACTAATATCCTTACTTAGTTATTCCATGCTATTCCTTATTTTCCTCAATAATTATTATAAATGCGAAAGTGTGTTTGTTTGTTGGTTTGTCCTTCAATCACGCCGCAATAAAGCAAAGAATCGACTTGATTTTTTCATGGGTATAGTCGAGGACCGGGAGAGTGACATAGGCTACTTTTTATCCCGGATAATCAAAGAGCTCCCGCGGGATTTTGAAAAGTAAATCCACGCGAGCGAAGCCGCGGCCATCAACTAGTATGTATATATTTCTTTATGATATTACTAGTTGATGATTTAGTTTTCAAAATCCCGGCGGGATCGAACCCGAGACCTCCCAGTTATACGTCCACAGCCCTCACCACCGCGCCAGGAAGATTGTCAAAAATAAGATTAAATAGTGAATAGTAAATACGGTTCTCAAATAACTTCATAATCTTGCTGAGTTAAGGTTCAATGACGACTGATAACATCGGAGTGAGGTTAAAACAACAACCAACTCTAATGTATCGGATAGGTAATAGACATGCTTTTATCTTTATATATTACATCTTTATGTAGGGACCTTGAAATAAGGTATTTGACTGTTGTCATAATGTATAAAATAGCATATTATATAATATATATGTCGGAGAAAAGGCCGTTCTCATAGACATCATCAGTGGTCGCTATAGCTAGTGGGCGTCATCGAGGTTGATTGCAAGCATAAAACGACGTATTCCTTGTTCTGTACAATTTAATCATAGTTCCACAATATTGAGGGACACCATATGATTAATCACTTTCTAATTACAATGCAATCAGAGCAGCGAGTTCGCGACACACATCTACTTCACATTCTGTTCTCCCATAATGATCCACCAAGGATCCACCTTGATCAACTCTCTATTCATTATAACTGATAAGCATAGCTCTGCTAAGTCACACGTCTACCAAGAGAATGCCAAGATGTCATCCCGACCTCGCTCGAGGCCTGCCCTCGACTCTGATTGGACGTAACATATTTTCTTTTAATAATCGAAGGAGGTTTTACACAATATTAAAAAGTAATCAATCAATAAGGTTTTACAGAATAATATCAAATTAGATTCAGTCTTCAGGTTTTACAGAATAATATCAAATTAGATTCAGTCTTCCTCCGATACGGCCACCCTGACGTCTCACGCGTCCTCGTGTGATGCTGAAGAACGAGGATCATCATTATCTGTAAAGACAAAACAAATTGGGTACCACAGTTCTACCACTGCTTACAAAATATAAACGTGTTTGTTAACCGACTTCCAAAAAGGAAGAGGTTGTTAAATATTTGCATAGTATTATCTTTATCTGCACTACCGGCCTATTAGACTCACAAGTTGTGAGTTGGTTGTGAGTCACAACTAACGTCTCATGAAATCTGAATTCTGACAATCTCCATACTATTAATTTTATCACTTCATATAAACAATTGTCGTCACGCTGTATACTCAGCACTCATCTACACATTACACACACACACTAACTCTGCACAATGAAACAAGCACCTTGCCTTATATCACCTAGGCAACCACATCACCGTTTTCAAGGTCTCAACATTCACCGTATCAACAGCCATTCGCTGTTGACCATCTCAACAGCCACTTCGCTGTTCATCATCTCAACAGCCACTTTGCTGTTTACCACCTAAACAGCCACCTCGCTGTTTACCACCTAAACAGCCACCTCGCTGTTTACCACCTAAACAGCCACCTCGCTGTTTAGATAAACTATTTTCCACACTCTCTAAATATCTTAAAACTTTCGCCATAATGCAATTTACCAGTAAACATTATTAAAATCATCACTGCATATTTCTCTAAATTCTAACATTTTTAAAATCATCACTGCATAATTCTCTACCACTTAATCTCGGCAGACTGACATTCGACCGTCCTCGTGCGTTAGTATTTATCCGAAACATACAACTTCCAATCACCAGAAAATCCGCTCGTTCATCCTGACAAAAACACATTACTCTATTCTTAATGAATACTCGCTAAAACATCAACGCAATATCCTCCAGTTAAGATTACTATCTTTTACAATGACTACTACTACTATTACTAATGATCAACGCAATACATATAGACTGAGCTTGTTGCCCGCAACCAAGACCCAAGGCCCTGGTCCGAACAGTTACAGTCTCACTTTAATCTCATCTTAGCTCAATATCAGCGAATGAATATAAGCCTGGAATCATTCCTACTGCTCAAAAACAGCGTAACGGAAACTTTACCGTGGTGGAAGGGGCTTATAAACTTAACCACAAACGAATTTAGTTGTTGACTCGTGACATTCGTGTGAAAACGAATTCCAGAAAATTAGATTTTATTCACTCAAAATGCCTTCATGTGTTGTGAAATGATGTAGAAATCATTCGGATCATCACCACAGGGATAGTGGAATCACTTTTTACGTGTAAGTACACTGATAACTTTAGTGAAACCTAAATAATTACAATATTACGTATTGTCTTCATGGATGGTATTATGCCTTATGTAGTTAAGTAATTAAAGTACAATTATTTCAACTTACATAGTTTACTATATAAAAATAAGTCGGGTTTTCCTTCCTGACGCTATAAGTCCAGAACGCACGAACCGATTTCCACGGTTTTGCATCCGTTGGAAAGGTCTCGGGCTCCGTGAGGTTTATAGCAAAGAAAATTCAGGAAAAATTTCAACAGAAAAGTGGGAAAATCTTTTTTCACATACAGCGCCATCTCTGATACATATCATGTACTACAAACCAATATTTTAAATAGTTGTTTGTGTTAACGTCAGACCAAAAAACAAAAAATGTGGTTTACCAAAGAGCACTTATACGAAACGGATAATTTGCGGACACGTATAAAGCTTCGATTCAGTATTTACTTTGGATTCATTTTTATTTACTTAGAGAAGATCAACTAAATAACACTTCATTTTTGTAATCGAAATGAATTCATTACTGTTGTGAAATGAAATAAAATTTTTCCTATTCAAATATAAAACAAAAAAAAAATTTCTTCTTCTTTTAATCACCAAACGAAATGTTACATAAAACGAAGCCATCTGGTGGCGAAACGGAGTTCGCCGGGTTTGCTAGTATTACATATTTTTAACTTTTGCTTTTAATAGGATAGCATTATACAAAACTAATTGCATTTAATTTACAATGCTCAGATGTAAGTATCCTATGAAAATATGGTATTTTTATTTTATTTTTGCATTTATATCGTTTATCAAGATCATTAGTGACAAATAATATGCTTTTCTTATTCTATTATATTTTCTTCTTTTTTTTTTTTATTTAGATTCCCACAAGACCCTTGTCGAGAACGATGGTTTAAAGCTGTTCAGTTAAAAGGACAAGAAAATAATTATTAAATAATTTCAGATGGTGTTTTCAAACGAAATTCCAGCTGTAACGACTCTATCCCCACAGCCGGAGACACCACTTCTGCATAATATAGTAAAGAAACACTGGCATACATATTGACAGACAGACAGCGGAAAGCTACTTTGTTTTGTATTATGTAGTGATACTATAATAATAGATAATCAAATAAATATTTGTGTAAATAAAAGGTAGTTTCCTTTTAAGAAAGGTTATCTAATACATTTATTTGAAAATGGACATCACTTTCGTAATCAGCATCTCGAAAAATCTATGAAATGACTCTTATATAAATTCATTAATAAAACAGGAAGAGTGCGTGTTGGGCTACGCGCAATTTAGGGTTCCGTAGTATCACCAAGCGCCGCCTACTTCAAATCAATGTTCAATGTAGTTCGAACCCAAGTATTTTGAACGTAAACATTGTTATTAATTATTAATTATTATTTAGGAATTATTATTACAATGGATGTTATGATTTTATTTTCCAATAATTTATTTTAATCATTTTAATATTTCTTCAGAACCGTTTTTTTTAACATAAATAAATGTGCCTTCATCAAGATCGGTGCAGCCGCACATAGGTAACAAACAAACAAACAGATACACGTTCACATTTATAAAAATGGAATGGCTTTTAGTTTGGAGTTTTAGTAGAATCGGCATATACATACATTATGACGCTATTTTAATCTAATTTATTTTGCTGGTTCCTTATTGCATAAAATATAAATACGTCAAACGAGTGAATCGACTGCTGGTTAGTCCTGCGCAGCCGCGGCACTACGTCACTGGCGGCCAATCTCGGCTGGTCCCGTGTCGTACGACAGATATCAGAACCAATTGTGTGCCTTTTGCGACTCTAATTCCTTTTTTAAAGTGGCGTGCGTTTATTGTTTATTGGTACCAATTTCGAAAGACAATTTATTGGAAATTATTCATCTATGCTTTATTATTAATCGTTGCTCAATATTAATCTCAATTCCATTAATCAAAAGTCTCTACCAAAGATCGTTGAACAAATAAAAAAAATATTTCGACCAACTAAGAATAATAAACATAGAACCTCTCAAAGAATCATTATATTGACATACATCAATCAAAATCGTATCATAAATAAATTAATTTTTTCTTATTCACCAATACCGCAATAACTTTACCTTCTTAATCCTTTTAAGCACATCCTCACATAACATCACCACAACACCGCGCATCCTCACACTGAATCGCCATAACATCATGCATCCAATCACACACATAGAGCCCCGATAACATTCATCTACGTATACAATCACCACTAATCACCGTATATCTACACAAGAGATCACACACAACAAGACTTGCGTATCCACAATTTGTCACAGAATTTTCTTTACGAGAGAACAGGATGATTCACAATCAAATAAAAAGAGACTCTCTCACCAAATAAAATATACAAAGTCCCCTTTAGAATAGCAGTGCAGTTGACCGTAGCTTCACCAGTCACCAATTTACTCATTGTTCGTACAAGCAGCCGTTACGATTTCGGGTTGATCCAACGATTGGTTGATCACACGTGCAGCGCAGCATCGATGTCGTGCAGCATAATCTAAAATAACAAAGCATAATAATCACAACTGCTATATAGCATAGCTATGGAGAACCATAGAACGTGATAATCTTGAAATATCTTGTGAATCTCTTCTTCTAAAATATTTTCATTTCATATTTCAATTCCTTCAATTCATATTCCAAAACTGAAAGACAGATTCAAACAGAAGATCTTGTGAATCTCAGTTGGCTTCAGATTCTCGTTTTTTTATATTTCAAAAATTGAAAAACAATTTCAAAAATTCAAACATCGTCTTCTTATTTTCAATTTATTTTATTCAATTCTTTTTTTCAGTTCTGTTTTCAATTCTTTATTTCAATTGTTTTCAACGTTGGTGACGTCTGTTGCATAGCAACAACTCTGGTATCTAAGCAACGCTTTCATGTTTGCTCAGCGCCCACTTTTTTTTTCAATTATTTCTCCTTAGGTTCTTCATGTCTTCATATGAAATCCCATTCACGGGGGCATGAAATCATATTCTGCGGGTATGATATTACATCCTGTGGGCATAGAGTACCATCCTGTGGGCATGAGGTTACCATCCCGCTTCTGATGTCGGAGAAAAGGCCGTTCTCATAGACATCATCAGTGGTCGCTATAGCTAGTGGGCGTCATCGAGGTTGATTGCAAGCATAAAACGACGTATTCCTTGTTCTGTACAATTTAATCATAGTTCCACAATATTGAGGGACACCATATGATTAATCACTTTCTAATTACAATGCAATCAGAGCAGCGAGTTCGCGACACACATCTACTTCACATTCTGTTCTCCCATAATGATCCACCAAGGATCCACCTTGATCAACTCTCTATTCATTATAACTGATAAGCATAGCTCTGCTAAGTCACACGTCTACCAAGAGAATGCCAAGATGTCATCCCGACCTCGCTCGAGGCCTGCCCTCGACTCTGATTGTGATAGAAGTTGTTGGAGCAGCAGAGCTATGAAGAATAGAAACAATGATGATGACCAGATAAAAGTATATTTGTAGACATCATCTTACGAAACAATAATTCTTTGTTTACACATGACAAGTAGGTTGACTTGTCAATAGACAACGATAAAACTAGCCTGCCAGTAATGGCCAGTACAGTATATTAGTATTTGATACAACCTATTTTAACACCCCCACTGAATCAATACCAATATACTGCACACAAAATTCAAATTTCAGTTTACATAAACTCTTTGTTAGAAAATCAGCTGGCATAAATTTTGTCTCACAATATTTGATACAAATTTCCTTTGCTTGAGCTAACTCTCTTACATAATGATAACGTATATTTATGTGCTTTGATCTCCTACCTACTGCAGGAGTATAGACTAATTTAATAGCGCTTTGACTATCGCTATTTATGTCGACACTATATGTATTTCCTGTTATTTCTTTGAAAAGCCCTTTAATATAAACAATCTCTTTTGAAACTTCACAAAGTGCAATATATTCAGCTTCCGCAGTACTTAAAGCAACACAATGTTGTTTGCGAGCCTGCCAAGAAACTGCTGCACCTCCAAACATAACCACGTACCCAGTAAAGGAATGTCCGTCAAGATTATTTCCCCAATCTGCATCGGCATACGCAGTCAGAGGCTTGCCTGTTTTCTTGTAGATTAACTTATAATCTCTTGTACCCTTCAGATATCTTAGAACTCTTTTGAGAGCGCTCATGTGAGTTGAATTCCAGCAAGAATTAAATTGGCTTAAATAACTCACAGCGTAAGTCAGATCTGGTCGAGTACCACAGGACAAATACATTAGTGAACCCAAAATCTCCTGATAAGTCATATCTTGAGTTTTATCACCCTTTTCTAATTTCAAATTAAGTTCCATAGGAGTTTTAACTGGCTTGCAGTCTTCCATGCCGTACTTACGGAGAACTTTATTCACAAAATTTGTTTGATTCAAGTGAATTTCCCCCTTTTTGTGAGACAATTCTATGCCCAAACAATCTTTTGCCTCACCCAAATCTTTTATTTTAAAAACTTCTCCTATTTCCCTCTTCACAACTTCTATATCTTTGACAGAATTACCTAAAATATAGAAGTCGTCTACATATAGAGCTATAACAATAATTCTGTTATTCACCCTCTTCACATAAACGCATGGATCATATTTACACCTTGTAAATCCTATTTTAATTATATGAGCATGAATTTTCACATTCCAGCAAAATGCAGCTTGTTTAAGACCATAAATAGCCTTTTGTAGCTTACATACTTTGTTTTCATTTCCATTGGCAATAAAAGCCTCTGGTTGCTCCATATATATATCTTCCTGTAAATCGCCATGTAGGAAAGCTGTTGTAACATCTATGTGATGGACTACTAAATTTATCTCAACTGATAAAGCCAATAATAATCGTATTGATGATAGCTTTACCACTGGTGCAAATGTCTCAGAATAGTCTTCTCCCCACTTTTGAGAATACCCCTTTGCGACCAGTCTTGCCTTATGCCGTTGTACACTCCCATCAGCACCAGTTTTAAGTTTATATATCCATTTGCATTTTACAACATTTGCCCCCTTTGGGCGATCTACCAGCTCCCAAGTTTTATTACTAATAAGAGAATCATACTCTTGTTGCATTGCATCAAGCCAAAGTTTTTTATCACTACGCTCCATAACATCTTTAACTGATACTGGATCGTTTGATATCACAAAGCTATAGTCAAAATCCTCCCGTCTATTTTTGACTCTATTTCTAAGAGGATATCGACGCTCATCAACAGCTTCTCCTTCAAGTTGATTATTTTCAAATTCAGCAATATTAGAATCAACTGAATCATGAAATTCTTCAAAGTCACTATCTGGTATAGCAGACTCAACTTGTATTACTTCGCTTCTTTGACTTGACAACTCTATATTATTTTCTTCTGGTACTTCAAACTCAATAGTTGCACTTTGAATTGAAGATACATTTTCAACGGGCTTATTACAAGAGGTCGGAAAATTCTCATCAAAAACAGCATCCCGAGCTATAATGCAATGCTTAGGACTGTTTATCACATCACAAAACCTATACCCCTTTTGAAGCTCAGTATAACCGATGAAGGTTAACTCTCTTGTCTTCGGATCTAATTTCTTGCGACTACCATCTTTAATAAGGACTTGAGCTTTTGAACCAAATATTTTCAAATGAGAGACGTCTATGTCTTCTCCAGTCCAAACCTGCTCCGGTACTTTACCCTGAAGAGCCATTGTGGGTGATCGATTTTTCAAATAAATCGCTGTACGCATCGCCTCTCCCCAAAACTTTTTATGTAGCTTACTTTCTGATAGCATACATCTAGCCTTCTCAGTAAGCGTCCTTATAGTTCTCTCTGCAATACCATTTTTTTGCGGAGTATGTGGTACACTAGTTTGGTGAATAATCCCGTGCTTTTTCAAATAATTTTGAAATTCTTTACTTGTATACTCACCACCATTATCAGATCTTAACTTTTTTATTTGCTTACCCGTTTGTTTCTCAACAAGTGCTCGAAATTCTCGGAAACATTCAAATGTCTCCGACTTGCACTTTAAAAAGTATCCAAATACTTTTCTGCTGTAGTCATCTACAAATATCAACATATATCTCTTGCTACCCCATGTCTCCACTTCCATGGGACCAGCAATGTCACTATGTACTAACTCTAATACATGTGAAGCCCTTTTAAACTTTCTTTTCGGAAACTTCTTTGAACTAAGTTTTCCTTGACTACAAGGAATACACGGAACCTTGTAATCCCTTGGGTTATAACACAAGCCCTTTACGATACCCTTCAACTTTATCATTTCCGGTCGAGATAGATGTCCCAATCGCCGATGCCACAACTCAAAGTCGTTCTGACCTTGACCTATAAGTACCGTCCTCGTGTTATCAATGGAACCCAGAACATAAAGACCACCAACGCGCGGTGCGCTGAATAAAGGGCTTTCCATCACAGATATATTGTTATCAAATACCTTACAGCTATACTTATCGAAAACAACTATCTTGTCATCATCTGCAATCCTGCCAACAGACATTAAGTTGGTAACTAATTCAGGAATAACTAATACATTGTTCATAGTCAATCCTTGAGTACGACCCTCATGACTTACCTTTAACTGTAAACTACCTTCTGAAGTTGACACAATTTTTTCATTATTAGCACAAGTAATAACCTTTGCACAAGGTTTGGTAGGTGCTAAAATAGCTTTATTTGAAGTCATGTGGGAAGTCGCTCCACTATCTATTACCCAACTATCACTACTACCACTAGCAACTAAAGTAACAAAATCCCTAGCTACTAGCATGTTAGCATCTTTCTTAACGTCGTCTTTCGGCTTTTTGCATTGCCATTTATAATGCCCCTTTTTCTTACATAAATGACAAATAATGTTCTTACTACGATTACTATTACTACTAGTACGTGAAACCAGCACCGAATTGTCCTTAACAACACTGCTGCTGCTGCCTGTTTCTTTCTGCCTTTGTCCTTCTCTTAACAAGGCGGATGTGACGTTCTCGGAAGATATTCTCGTCCCAGAATGTTCCATGGCCATAACAAGAGGATTGTAGGCTTCTGTTAGCCCAGCCAACATTATGATGCCGACGAATTCATCATCAAGACCAGCTTGTATGGTTTGAAGAGCTTGTTGTGTAGATTTTATTTCAGTTACATACAATTCCATGTTTGAAAAGTTTTCTAACTTCATTGAAAATAATTTTCTAAGCAAATTTAGCCTTCTGATTAGCCCTGAATCCGCATAAGCCTTTTTTAATGCAGACCATGCCTCCCAAGCTGTCTTCGTGGTTTGCACTATCGGATAAATATGCTCCGATATCGATAAACAAATTTTTGCACGAGCTTTATTGTCTCGCTTCTTGTTCTCATTTTTAGTAGTATCATATTTGCTACTCACGCAGTCCCACAGATCAAGATCTACGAGCAGCAACTCTATAGCAAATGCCCATGAACCATAATTCGATTCACCGACTAGCTTCTGTATATTACACGTAGTGTTACATTTTCCGTTACTATTCTCCATTTAGGCGGGCGGGCGGGCCAGCCCATAACCTGATAGAAGTTGTTGGAGCAGCAGAGCTATGAAGAATAGAAACAATGATGATGACCAGATAAAAGTATATTTGTAGACATCATCTTACGAAACAATAATTCTTTGTTTACACATGACAAGTAGGTTGACTTGTCAATAGACAACGATAAAACTAGCCTGCCAGTAATGGCCAGTACAGTATATTAGTATTTGATACAACCTATTTTAACAGATTGGACGTAACATATTTTCTTTTAATAATCGAAGGAGGTTTTACACAATATTAAAAAGTAATCAATCAATAAGGTTTTACAGAATAATATCAAATTAGATTCAGTCTTCAGGTTTTACAGAATAATATCAAATTAGATTCAGTCTTCCTCCGATATTCTGATGTCGGAGAAAAGGCCGTTCTCATAGACATCATCAGTGGTCGCTATAGCTAGTGGGCGTCATCGAGGTTGATTGCAAGCATAAAACGACGTATTCCTTGTTCTGTACAATTTAATCATAGTTCCACAATATTGAGGGACACCATATGATTAATCACTTTCTAATTACAATGCAATCAGAGCAGCGAGTTCGCGACACACATCTACTTCACATTCTGTTCTCCCATAATGATCCACCAAGGATCCACCTTGATCAACTCTCTATTCATTATAACTGATAAGCATAGCTCTGCTAAGTCACACGTCTACCAAGAGAATGCCAAGATGTCATCCCGACCTCGCTCGAGGCCTGCCCTCGACTCTGATTGGACGTAACATATTTTCTTTTAATAATCGAAGGAGGTTTTACACAATATTAAAAAGTAATCAATCAATAAGGTTTTACAGAATAATATCAAATTAGATTCAGTCTTCAGGTTTTACAGAATAATATCAAATTAGATTCAGTCTTCCTCCGATATATATAATAAACATACCGGTTGAAATTTTAATGGTTGCACTCCCTGAAAGAGGTGAATGTGCTCATGAAACTGAACAACTTTCCCCAGGGAACATAGGTCAAAATATGAAAAAAAAAAATTGGACCCTCCATACAAACTTGACGATCAGCTGATTGATTTACTATGGGAGGTCCAAATTTTTTTTTCATATTTCGATCTATGTTCCTTGGGGAAAGTTGTTCAGTTTCATGAGCACATTCACCTCTTTCAGGGAGTACAACCAATGAAATTTCACCGTGTATAATAGCATAAACATAAAAATTCTTTTTACAAAATTTACTTCTAACGCCACTACTAAGTACTCGTATATCAATTGTGCCCATAAAATTGGAAGAGCTCCCTCGATTTTTAAGCGATTTCCAAAAAGGAGGAGGTCATCAATTCAGCCGGTATTATTTTTTCGAAATTCGAAAAATGAATTTTGGCTTCAGAGGATAGCGGGAGCAAAATTTAATTTTTAGGCCCATGGGAGTTTTCATTTCTCTCTTCTGATTGGTCCGCGTTCGTGCTTCAGTGTGTGTTTATTAATACTGCGCTCGTTACAGAAATCTGTCGATCGCTCGTTCCGTTCGAAATTCAAAAATGTTTGAGAAGCTGTTGTCTTCGATAAGTCACGTGATCAATTTGTCAATCGAATATACGGCCATACGTTTTTTGAATTTCGAACGGAATTATGGCTGCTAGTCCAATCAATATAGGTTGATACTCCTAGTTATAATGCAAATAACTATTTTTGATTACAGATCAGTAATACCGCAGACCTATGACAGCATAGTGATAGGGCTGGGGTCGGCGGGCAGCACGGCGGCGGCCGAGCTGGCACGCGCGGGGCGCCGCGTGCTGGGCTTGGAGGCGCAGGGCAGAGTCGGCGGCAGGGTGTGGACCGTGCCGTTTGGAGATGGAATTGTGGAGGTCGGAGGGGAATGGTGAGATGATAGAATAGAACAGAATAATATTTGCTCAAATAAACTTTTACAAAGTGAATTTGTTGCTGTGATTTTTTTGTTTTTGATTTACGCCATCTTAGATTTGATTGACGCCATCTTGGATTTTGATTAACGCCATTTTGGTGCTGTAAGCGCTAAGCAGATAAGAGTGTCTCTACTGAAACTAATGCCCGTGATACATATGCTTGTTACCCACACAAAACTTATGCCAGTCACAAGCAAAAATGAGTACCAAGCATGTGTATCACTGGCATAATAAGTAATAAGTACTGACCGCTATAATTAAAGTATGATTACATTGTTGGTGCTATATGATTTCATAGATTACTCGTAATTATAGAGATCGGTGCGCCATTTGCAATTAGTTCAAATTGATCCATAATTAAGCTGTCATTTGTAGCATTTGTATAAGATCAGCAAATCCAGAATCCAGAATTTTATTATAGAGATCAAAACATTACTCAAAGGCAACTGACAGGCATCTAGAACGCATGTTCTCCTGTGATTTTCTCATGTTTCTTTTAAAAAAAAAAAAAAAGACGTGTGGCACTCGGGGACTGCCGCGGTAAAGCTATTGCATAGCATTTTTTATCAACGCCATCTAGCGGCTCACCGTAGAGGAGTCCCGTGTTAGGTTATTTTCGTTACGGAATTTCTGGATTCGGTCTCCATGCTGGCCCGCGATAGAAGCTATGCAATAGCTTAAAAGCTAATGGCAAAATCCCTATTAGGTCCTTTCTAATTCCATGGGTTTATCTCATTTTTAGGATCCATGGCACAGAGCACAGTAACGTCTACGAACTGGGAGTAAAAAACAACATATCAATTGTACTACAAGAGCCGACGGTCAAAGTGTACAAGTCAGATGGCAGTGAAGGAAAAGCAGATCTGATAGACGAGTTGGTGGAATTCTGTCTGGAAGCACAGGAAGATCCGCCGAAGATTCCGGAGACAACTGGAAAGTTCTTAACTAGAAAGTGAGTATACACTAATGACTTGTGCACTATAATATCTCCCGTGCAGATTGGCTAGTCTCCGTGGAGATTGGCCGTCGTGGTCGTTTGAATCGGTAGGACATTAGGTATATATGTATTTTTAGGTATTACGCTTAAATTACTCAATTTCACCCTCACCGTCTGGGTGCCTGGAGCACTTCGACCATCCGTTGCTCCAGATCTTTTTTTCCACGTACTACCAAATTCTGAAATCATCTCCCTTTGACAGTGTTCCCACTTAATTACAATATGGGATTATTCAAGGGGCGGACCAATAAGTTCCTGAAAAGCCGGCAACGCAGTGGTGGTGCCTCTGGTACTACAAGTGTTCGTGGATCTCTTTACATCAGGTGACCCGCCAGCTCGTTTGTCCGCTATTCATATAAAAAAAAAATTGATTTCTGTTTCAGATTAAAGGACTATCTCAAAGAGAAGCATCCGGATATCTTGCAGGACGAGAATTTCGTCAACGAGTTCCTAGAGATTATGAACTTTATTACTAACAGGTAACGCCGATGGTGGCCAGGCCG
The DNA here is from genome assembly GCA_038048805.1 of Hipparchia sbordonii. NCBI lineage: Eukaryota > Metazoa > Arthropoda > Insecta > Lepidoptera > Nymphalidae > Hipparchia > Hipparchia sbordonii. The sequence goes on along the minus strand of JBBIWI010000026.1, from coordinate 996,399 downwards.
AAGATTAGGCCTGACGCTATTCTTTACTGATCTCTATTTATCGATTTAAACCAATCAACCAAAAAAATTAAATGTATTTTGTTGTAATTTATATTGTATGTGTTTGTAATAAAAGGCTATAAATAAATAAATTTATCGATAATTTTTAACAAACTTCAAAAAATGAGGAGGTTCTCAATTAATCGGAATCTTTTTTTTTTTTTTTTTTGATGTATGTTTCCCGATTACTCGAAGACGCCTGGACCGATTTGGATTTTTTTTTTTATATGAATAGCGGGCAAACGAGCTGGCGGTCACCTGATGTAAAGTGATTACCGCCGCCCATGAACACTTGTAGTACCAGAGGCACCACCTGACCGATGTATGTGTGTTTCCCGATTACACGAAGATGCCTGGACCGATATGGAAAATTAGTTTTTTGTTTGAAAGGGTATACCTACTTTCTAGGTTATGAATTATTTTTAAACAACTTCAAAAAAGGAGGGGGTTCTCAATTCGTCGGAATCTTTTTAACCGACTTCCAAAAAGGAGGAGGTTATCAATTCGGCCGGTATCTTTTTGTTTTATTTATGTTTTCCGATTACTCGAAGACGTCTGGACCGATTTGGAAAATTCTTTTTTGTTTAAAAAGTCCATGGTCCTATAGTCATCAGGTCAAGATGTGATGATGGGGTTCTGATGAAATTGAGGAAATAAATGAGGGAATAGTGGCGTTTGAAGTCGGTTTTTTAAAAAGATTATTTATGTCATTTAGTTTAGAAGCGTCTAGTGACTGGGATGACGTCGGCACGCTGTCGGAATCTGAAACCCTAAAAGGACACCAAACTATGAGCTGGCACCGACATGGATACAAGACTTTCTTTGAGCTATTGTTGGTAAGCATTAAAGCTAAAGCAATAAGGCCGCCTTTGCATGCGTAATTTTTTTTTATTTTATGACAAGATAGTCCTTGACTGCGATCTCACCTGATGGTAAGTGACAATGCAGTCTAAGATGGTTAGCGGGATAACTTGGAATGGGTATTGCAGTTTAGATTCAACCCATACCCCTAATCGGCTTCTACACGCCATCGTGCCGGAACGTTATTTTTTTTGTAAACATAAATTTTATTTTTCATTATTAAAAATAATATTAGATCAAGTGGGCGAAAGTGAGTCTTACTATTAATTTAATAATAGACTGATTTGTCCATAGAACACGTACAACAACGGCCCAGGCTGGCCAACGTTAGAAATCAAACTGAACACGGAAGTGACGCAAATAAAATGGCCGAAGGACGCCACGGGCAAGGTGGAGGTAGTTTGCAAAGATGGCGCCGCGTACACAGCTGACAACGTCATAGTTACAGTGTCTCTTGGAGTGCTGAAGGAAAGGTATGGTTTTAAGTTATGCCCGTGATACACATGCTAGTGGATGGTATGCTAGGTGCTGGTAAGCTAGCACGCCAGGTACTGACAGAATGTAATATACGTGCTAGTGAATGGTATGCCAGTTTCTAAAAAATTAAAAACAATGCTACGTTCTACGTATGGAAGTAATGTTTCTAAAATTTCACAAAATTAGTATTTATGAAGAAATAAATAGTGTCGCAATACAACTCGCAATTATATAGGCAAAAAACAAAAACAAGCACAAAAATTAAAAAGATCTTGGCAGATAGTTGAGAGTTGCGATTTACTAGCAATCACGTTACGATCTGTTTCGCGTACGTGTCGTAGTGGTGAACGCTGTGGTCTTATAACTGGGAGGTCTCGGGTTCGATTCCCGGCGAGGGTAATTTAGGAATTTATAATTTCTAAATTGTCTCTGGACTGGTCTGGTGGGAGCCTTTAGCCGTAGCTAGTTAAGACCCTACTATTAAAGGCGTGCCGCCAAACGATTTAGCGTTCCGGCTCAACGGCGTGTAGAAATCGATTAGAGGGTATGGGTTGAATCTACACTACCATACCGGTTCCAAGATAGCCCGCTACCATCTTATACTGCATCGTCACTTACTTAGGTGAGATCGCACTTCGCAGTCAAGGACTATCTTGTCAACGAATAAAAAAAAATCACTTTAAAGTATCACATTTTGTGAATTGATTTGTATTAGTTCGTTAGCTTCTTTGACTAACTTCTGATTATGGTTCTCAGGTACTCAACCCTCTTCTCACCACCACTTCCTGAAGATAAAGCGACAGCCATAGAGAAGTTGTCGATAGGTGCTGTGGGGAAGACCATCTTCTCCTTCTCGGAGCCATGGTGGCCTGACGTTAGCTCGTTCATCTTCTTCTGGAACCCTGAGGATCGAGAGGAATTCAATGAGGATCCGTGGCTGACCCAGCTGAAACAAGTGGGGAGACCGATGGGGTCCAACAATACTTTGACTTTCTGGGCTAATGGGGAAGTAGCTAAGCTGGTCAGTTCAATAATCCCATAATATCCTATCCTATTTCTTATTTTTTTATATTTAGACGTTAAAAGGATGATAAAGTTTGGATGTTAAATTGATGGATGTTTGTTACTCAATCACGCCGCAACTACTGAACCGATTTAGCTGAAATTTGGCACACAGATAGACTATAGTCTGTATAATAAAAATATAATAACACTAGGCTACTTTTTATCCCGGCACGATTGTCGTAACCATTCCTAGCGCCAAGCTTTCCGCTTACTTGGAGGGGAGAGGAGAATATAAGTCAAGTGGCTAATATTCTTAAAAAAAAAAGTTATTAACTTTTCAGATAGAAACATTACCTCAAGATGTCGTGAAGAGTAAAATGATGCAACTTTTGCAAAAATTCATGGGAAAAAATATGACTATACCAGAACCGACTGGTATGATAAGGTGAGCCAATATTGAATAGTATAAGGCGTTACTTTGCGGAAGTTCATGATTAGCAAGAAAAGGTTAGAGTTATTTTACTACAATCCACCAACAGAAAAAATCTGTATGGTCAAACATGCAGTTAAAAGCTAAGAACCGCTTACCTTCCCAACCAAGCAAAAAATCCAAGTTCCCAAGCAAGCAATGCCACCACCACTCACATGCACCACCACACAAGACTTGTATACTACTCTCGACGCCCGTTTCGCCCCGACACTGGAGCATCCTCAGGAGATAATATCGACTTTACAATGCTGTATTGTCTAGACAGATATTTTCTGTTGGCGGATTATAGCAAAATAACTCTAACCTTTTCTTTCGAGGTGAGCCAATTTTCGTCGTCCTCAAATACAGCTGAATATGTAAGCTTTATCAAAAAAAACCTCTCGGGAGCTCATTTATATTTTCAGTGATAGAAAATAACTTATGTGTTTCATTGGGATTCAAGTTGTCTTTATGGCAAAAATCTTATGACAAGTTTAGACCACAACCTTGTAAGAAACTCGGCAATTGCTCTTTTGACAAGTGTAAATTGAAAATTTAAAACACCCCCGAAGTGTGAAATTCGAATTTAGTCTTGACTTCTCGTAAGAGTGACAGGTTGGCCAACATGAAATTAATATAAAGGGGGCTCCCCTACTAGAAACGTGTTTTCCATCATAAGCGAGTCCGACTCGCTTTTGATCGGTTATTGAACTTTGATAAACCATTTAAACAGGTCCCAGTGGAACTCGAACCCGTTCACGCGAGGGTGCTACTCCTACGACACTCTCCCTCAAATGCTCCAGTATCCGCACGCTCGGGCGACGCTGGCGGCGCCCCTGTTGGACTCAGAGGGGAGGCCTAGGGTGCTGTTCGCGGGCGAGGCGACCACGCCCACTCACTACGCCACGGTACACGGAGCGAGCGAGACCGGCCTGAGGGAGGCGACGAGAATATTAGCTGCCAGTACAGCGTGACATGTGTTTCATATGTTTTATTAAAGCGTTTTTTTTTAAACCTACTTTTTTTAAACCTCACGACGTTAGCGATAGCGGCTCGCGCCAGAGGCTAGTGCCAGCGGCTTGCTCCAGTGGTAAGTGCCAGTGGTTAATGCTACTAGCCACTGGCAGTATTTGCAATATGGAGTATACGTACTCATTCGCTCAGAGATGTTACATAAGTAACACAAATGGTCGTATAAACAACTCTTTTTCACTTGGAAAAACCCAAAAACATTAGTAGGGTGACCAACCCAATAGCTAGCACTGCACCAGTTTATTCGCACTTTGGCAAAAAAGATTAAAATATAAGTTTCTGATTGTGGTTTTTAAATTTTCAGATTAAAAAATATTTAGGGGAATTCATATTTTTCACAATCGAAACCTTTCTAATCTGGAAATCTTTAAAATGACGTCAGTATCGTAGTTGAAAGATATCGTTCTGGAGTTCCCGAAGTTTTTCGGCCATTTTGACTCATCGACGTTAAGGGTCAGTACTTACTTAATAATGATTTAACTGTGGTTTTATTTGAGTTTTAATAATATAATTGTTTTCAATTGATTTTCTAAGTATTATTAGTCACTAATTCAAAAAGTAAATGAAACTTTCCCGTTATTTCATTGCAAAACAAGGGGTGTCAGTATCTGGTTACAAAATTTGGAGATTTTCCTGTTTATTAACACTCCGAAGCGATTCGATTTCCTAGCAGACTGGGAGTCTGTAGACGATCTTAACAAGTGTGTGTAAACTGTCCATACTCTGGAGTCTAAATTCTTTAAGACCCATCACACGAAAAGGACCAAGAAGTTCTCTGACCTTACTCTCAAACTGATGGAAGACAGACAACAGATGAGACTTCAGTCGTCAGCAGACGCGGATGCCTACTGGTAGGTTAATAGGCAGATCTCTAAGAAAATAACTCGCGACCTGCGGGCCTTGAATACCAAGTGTATTAAAGATACCATCTAGTGGAACAGAAGTTCTATTCCAAAGTTTCCGTGAGAGATCTATCTATCGGACAGAGCCAGCTGACGCGGCTGAAAACTGACGAAGGCTGTCACGTTTCTTCTCCACCTGAGGTATGGGGAGAGGTTGAGAAGTTCTATGGGCAGTTATTTATCACGAAACAATAATCATTCAGCGGACGATGGAGAGAGCTATGCTCGGGGTATCCCTGCGAGATCATATCAGAAATGAGGATATCTGTAAGAGAATCAAAGTCACGGAAATAGCTAAGCGAAACTGAAGTGGAAATGGGCAGGCATATAGTTCGAAGAGCTGATGGTCGATGGGATCCCATGGTGTTGGAGTAGCGATCCCGTACCGGGAAGCTAGGTGGACCAACGACATCAAACGAGTCGCAGAGAGCCGCTGGATTCAGGTAGCGTAAGACCGAGGCCTGTGGAAGTCCATATAAGAGACCTTTGTCCAGCTGTGGACGTCTGTCGTTTGATAAAGGCTATGTTTACGTTTTCTTATTAAATATGTAAGGGTGTTTGTTTTAAATATAATAAATATAAAAAAATTAAGACACCTACAGTTACTATAAGAATTTCCGTATATTATTTCGTAATAAAATCTATATTCTAAAAGACTTCCGTAGGTAGCCTAGCATTATATTTCCCTTAAACTCTAATAAAATCTGAGTGTTGATAATTGGATAATTTTGTGCCCATAACTGGTAACAAATGTGCGAGTAATTGGGGACTGGGTCATTTTTCAATCTTATTTAAAATTCTAGTTGATTCAAACAAAAAAAAATTTCAATATCTTCTTTAATTATATATTTTATTAAACAAGTAACCTTATGAACACAGTGATTTATAGAATTTGGTTAAATTTATACTTAAAAAACATATTTGAAATAAGATAAACTCTTAAAGTGCCCATAATTGGGTCTGCCACCCTATCTACAGGATTGCTTCGCGTGAGATTGACTAGCGACAGAAACTTCTCTTTTTTTTTAATAATATTTTTAGGTATTTAACGATTAACTATTTTCTACTAAAAGCTTATGCTGAAAACCTAAAACGGACATCACTACAATACTCTACAAAACCACTACCAAACATGTTTTTATCTGTTCTGTGGTCAGTTGTAAAAGTGGTATTGTGTCTGTGGTTGAGTCATTGACAGTGACACTTTTTGACAATATCAACAACAATATTGACAAAACGATCATCGATAATATTTTGGTGTAATATATTTTATTAAAAACTAATTCTAATTCATTGAAAATAAATATTGCAATACCATGGAGATTAGATTGAAATGTGTTTAAAATTATCTTAATATAAAAATATGTATGCATCTGAACCATCTGAAAAATGTTTATATTATTTTGTAAGTTATTAATAATTAAAGTGTCGATTAATCAGTATGGCTTACGCGGATAGTACAAAAAATAAAGATCTATTACAAAGGACCAGCAGTTTAAGAAAATGTTTCATTTGTGATCTATGCGATAAGCAAGTGCAATACAGGAGTATACTCGTGAAACATTTAAAAACTTGCGGCACCGATAGAACAACTTGTAAATGGTGTAACATTGTATTTAAAAACCGTGGTAATCTCACCAGGCATGCTTTTTTTGTACACGGCGATAAAAGGTAAGGGGAATTGAACAGAAAAAATTAATCTAAAAAGAATCCTAAACTTTGACATATTTTTTTTTTTAACTTCAATGACATAAGGCCAAAGGAATGCATTGCATTCAGCCTTGCAAGCTAATCGATTTTCATATCAAATTAAATTACGTACCTATGTTCGTAAACGTTTGAAGATAAACAGAAAGTTTTATGAGAGCCATAAAATGGATGTGTTTTTCAATTGAAACTATTAAATATATTAAAAATGAGCAAAAAGGTTTCCATTGAGAAGGATGAATGTAAAATTCAAGAACAAGTGGATGAAGAGCCTGCAATTATTATGGGGCCACCTTCAACAACTAAAGTTCCAAAAAGGTGTTCTATTTTTAAAATATTTTTTTTTAGTTAGGTATATAAACATTTGTAGGCTTAGCAAGGCAACTGCAGTATGACAATACAATTTGTTAAATTCAAATTCAAATTACACTTATTAAACTTTTACTTACGTATAGTAGTGTACTTTAGGTATAGTAAAGCCTCAATAGCCCAACGGTAAAAGGTTTGGACTGAATACTGAAAGGTCGCAGGTGGTCGTAGTTTACAATGCAAAAAATCATATTAATGTCGCTCTGTTAGGACAAACAAACACACTTTTATATCCTTACTAATATTATAAATGCAAAACTGTTTGTTTGTTATTTTTATGTTATAATATAAAGGAGGTGGGTTAATAAGGCCCAATTTCCACCTCTCATACACTCGAAAAACACAATGAACACATGAATTAATACTCTCTGTGTAAAAATTAGCCCAATAGCCATAGAAATGAGAAATTTAAATTTCCCCTGTAAAACTGACTAGTGTAGTGTAGATGTGTGTAGTATAGTGTTGGTTTTTACCAATGGTACATACACAGTTTTGCACTATCTCCGACGATATCATGTTGTGTACAATTTACAGGTAATACTCCCATTACATGCTTATATATTGCTGGAGCGATATATCATATCCACGCTTGTTTATCATTTATCATCATCATCATCATCATGTCCTTGTCCTTTTCCCACGCTATGTGGGGTCGGCACAACATGTCTTTTTCTTCCACTCACTTCTATAATTCCTCAACTCATTATCTACTCCTCTTACACGCATATCCTCTTTCACACAATCCATCCATCTCTTTTTTGGTCTTCCTCTACTCTTTTGCCCTTCTACATGCATATTTAACATTCTTCTACTAATATGGTTTTCTTCCCTCCTCATTACATGCCCATACCACGCGAGCCTATTACTCCTCATCTTTTCGATTACTGGCGCTACTTTCAAACTTCCTCTTATATACTCATTCTTTTTTATCATTTATGTAATCTAAATATATAAAAGGCAAAGGACTAACTGACTTGATCTATCAACGCACAGTTCTAACTACTGAACCGATCACGCTGAAATTTGGCATACAGATAGCTATTATGACGTAGGCATCGGCTAAGAAAGAGTTTTTGAAAAATTAAACCCTTAAGAGCGTAAAATAGGGGTTTGAAAAATCGAACCTAATGTGAGCGAAGCAGCGGGTAAAAGCTAGATGTATAATATGCTGTCTACAATTTTATCATTTATTTCTTCCAGTGCAATTAAACCGAATTTGCTGTCCAACAAATGCGAGGTGTGCTGTTTATGTTTCCGCAATCCCAACGCCCTGCAGTGCCACGTGCGCAGCGTTCACTTCAACTTGCGGGCGAAGATCATGACGTACGACGATAAGGAAATCAATGAGGTATGCTGATTAGAGTTGTTCAAAAATGCTATAAATCAATATCATGCTATTGACTATAAACTATAAAATTTTAGCATGCTATAAAAAATGCTATGCTATAGCAGACTGTAATTAGGAAGCTTGCGGGCGGCCGACGCGCGCGCTATGTCTTACAACATGCTAAATCACATAGCATACTAATTTGTGAGTAGCTCACGTCAAACTCATTATTTTGATTAATTTCTTAAACTGGATACTTTCACGTTAAGATTAGTATATAAACCTGTGAAGATGATACTGCCATTGGCGCAATTTGAATACCATAAGCCTACTTTGTCGTATTAGTTTACAAATTGAGATAAACCAAATTAAATTTGAATTGGGCCTTAATGATACTAATTATTTTAACAGGTATGGCACGAGAAGGTATATAACACGTCAAAGATAGTTGAAATCAAAAAAGCCGCACAAAACCTGCTCCTAATACGCAAACTAGAAGATGACAGCAAAGTGACAGTCGAAGAGAGAGACAACGTCATAGACTTGAGTGAAATGTATCCGACCAAACGATGCGGCATGGGTGTGTGTCATATATGCAAGAAGAAGTTGCTGAAGCGTGACCTGAAGAAGCATTACGATGAACGTCACTTCAAGATACAGAAGCACAAGTGTAATAACTGCAATCAGACGTTTAAACGCTCGGTGCTGTATGTGAGACACGTTTGTCATAAGACGAGAGGATGGAAAAGGAGGCTTGTGATTTAGTTTGGTGTTAAGTTCTTTAGGAAACGTTTCGCTTTTAGAAACTTGGACTCATGCCGAGATCTATAGAGCATGCTCTGGCTCAGCTCAAACTCAAGATAGAGGTGCAAGATGCAAGAAGATGACAGCAAAGTGACAGTCGAAGAGAGAGACAACTGTATGATATTTGTTTGTTTTAAAAAAAAAGATGAACTTTTGCACGTGAATTGATATTTTATTATTTGATTTATTGAAAGCACAATGTAATGTTAACATGGCCGCTGTTGCAAGGAAAAAGGGAAGAAGCCGGAGTGTTGCCAGTGACGAGTATTGCCACACTTTTTTTTCTAATTTCAATTTTAATATTGAACCACAACGTCATAGACTTGAGTGAAATGTATCTGACCAAATGATCCGGCATGGGTGTGTGTCATATATGCAAGAAGAAGTTGCTGAAGCGTGACCTGAAGAAGCATTACGATGAACGTCACTTCAAGATACAGAAGCACAAGTGTAATAACTGCAATCAGACGTTTAAACGCTCCGTGCTGTATGTGAGACACGTTTGTCATAAGACGAGGGGGTGGAAACGGAGGCTTGTGATTTAGTTTGGTGTTAAGTTCTTTAGGAAACGTTTCGCTTTTAGAAACTTGGACTCATGCCGAGATCTATAGAGCATGCTCTGGCTCAGCTCAAACTTAAGATAGAGGTTATATGCAAGAAGATGACAGCAAAGTGACAGTCGAAGAGAGAGACAACGTCATAGACTTGAGTGAAATGTATCTGACCAAATGATGCGGCATGGGTGTGTGTCATATATGCAAGAAGAAGTTGCTGAAGCGTGACCTGAAGAAGCATTACGATGAACGTCACTTCAAGATACAGAAGCACAAGTGTAATAACTGCAATCAGACGTTTAAACGCTCCGTGCTGTATGTGAGACACGTTTGTCATAAGACGAGGGGGTGGAAACGGAGGCTTGTGATTTAGTTTGGTGTTAAGTTCTTTAGGAAACGTTTCGCTTTTAGAAACTTGGACTCATGCCGAGATCTATAGAGCATGCTCTGGCTCAGCTCAAACTTAAGATAGAGGTTATATACAAGAAGATGACAGCAAAGTGACAGTCGAAGAGAGAGACAACGTCATAGACTTGAGTGAAATGTATCTGACCAAACGATGCGGCATGGGTGTGTGTCATATGGGGGTATGTCATATATGCAATAAGAAGTTATTGAAGCGTGACCTGAAGAAGCATTACGACGAACGTCACTTCAAGATACAGAAGCACAAGTGTAATAACTGCAATCAGACGTTTAAACGCTCCGTGCTGTATGTGAGACACGTTTGTCATAAGACGAGGGGGTGGAAACGGAGGCTTGTGATTTAGTTCGGTGTTAGAATAGAATAATTTTTTATTCAAATAAACTTTTACAAAGTGCTTTCGAATCGTCAAATGAATCTACCACTGGTTCGGAATGCCGTTCCAGCCGAGAAGAACCAGCAAGAAACTCGGCGGTTGCTCTTTTAATAATAAAATAATATGTATTATTAGGTTCTTGAATTTTAGTAAACGTTTCGCTTTTCGAAACTGGGACTTAAAATTGAATAGAATATCGTTTATTCATTGACATTATACACAAAAATAAACTGTACCATACAGAGGGTAGTCTGTGAATATTGAAAGAAACACAGGTTTGGTGTTAAGGTGGCCTTAAATTTAAGGAAAACTTTGATTTTTCGAAACTTGGACTTATAATTGAATAGAATATCGTTTATTCATTGATATTATACACAAAAAAAACTGTACCATACAGAGGGTAGTCTGTGAATATTTGAGGAAACATATAGGTCTGGTGTTAATGTGTCCTTTTTTCTAGGAAAGCGTTTCGCTTTTCGAAACTTGGACTTGAATAGAATATCGTTTATTCATTGACATTATACACAAAAAGAAATTGTAGCATACAGAGGGTAGTCTGTGAATATTTGAGGAAACATACAGGTCGAGTGTTAAGGTGTCCTTTTTTGTAGGAAACGTTTCGCTTTTCGAAACTTGGACTTAAAATTGAATATTGTTTATTCATTGACATTATACACAAAGAAATGCACGTAGACATAAACGCATACAAGTTTACTTAGAATTCAACTTGACTAGTAGTTGTCTGGCTTTGGCCGTGGCTAGTTACCACCCTACCGTCAAAGACGTACCGCCAAGCGATTTAGCGTTCCGGCACGATGGCGTGTAGAAACAGATTAGGTAGTATGAGTACACTACCATACCCCTTCCAAGTTAGCCCGCTACCATCTTAGGCTGCATCGTCACTTACCATCAGGTGAGATTGCAGTCAAAGACTATCTTGTCATTGAATAAAATAAAAAGTCTTCTAAGAGCCATGCCAATGAAAGGGTCCTAGCTCAGCTCAATGCTGATATCCTAATCTGCTAGGACCCGAACGAGGGTAGTTTGTGATTAATTTAATAATCACAAACTACCCTCATAATAATAAAAAAATAGGGGAAATTGTGATTTTGTCTGTATACAAAACTTTGACCTTTGAGTTTACACTGTATATATTTTAGAATTAAATATTCCAATCCATTATTTATAGACCATGCGTCAAAAAATTTACATAATTTTTTTTATTATTAATTTATTTGAATACATTCAAAATTTTTTACATGTAAGTAGGTATGTTGAATGCGTATTTAATACAATTCATGGAACATGAGACAAAATACTGTCACTTAATAAGTATTTAAGGTTTGCTTAAAAAAGAAACATTTTACATTTTGTATAGTTCTTTCAATTTACGAGGGCGCGTGGCTCATGGTTGTGTGCGTGTCGTATCTCTATAAGTGTGAGCGAGAGCTTGCTCGCACCTGCCCGCTCCCACCTAGGCTCCTGACAGGCACGCACACTGACGCAATGTGCATGTACACGACGTAACCACAAGTAAAGCTCACGCGCCCTCGTGAATTGCAAGAACTATAAATAAATGAAGTATGTACCAATAGTATAATTGTCTGTACAGTAGGGTACGGACGGGCAATGTGGATAGGTCGGGCAAAAAGAAAAACATAAATAATACAGCGTGTAAATGTTAAAGTTCGGCCGTTTAGAGAATGCGTTCCTGACACCTATCAGTTAGTCACGACTAGTGATGGGCACAACATAACACTGAGTTCGTTACCGTTCCTCCAAAATGAACCGGCGCATTATTTTAAGATTATTTTCGTTTTAAATTGGCGGAATCATTTAAAATTTATATTTTAGTTATTTAAGTAGAAACCAAAAAAGGTAATATTCATATAATAAAATTGTTTTATTTATTCTTTGTTACAAAGTTACTTACAATCTGCATTTCTATGCAATAAAGTAAGTACATTGAATTGAATGTGCGTACAGAATATTAATCAGACTCCGATTCGCTTGAGAAGGTGGTGTCTTCATCATCTTCGCCTACATGTATAATTATATTATTATCAATAACAGAATCAATCCTCATATCTCGGTCAAAATGTTCCAAAATCAGATTTTTAGTCTATTATAGTATATTATAAGTATAACTGTATAAGAACAGATTACGATACTTGCCTGTTATTTTTAGCACAGCACTACAAATATAAAGCGCTGACATAACCTTGTAATAGCGCAGTATAGATTTAGAAAAATATTGTTTACCAAGTTATTTGACACTCAGTTAGGCACAAAATTATAACATTCATTGATTATTGATATAATAATGTTGTTTTAATGCTCATCAATTGTTAAAACGGTAAACAACTAGCAAAAATATTTTTATCGTAACTGCAACGCCATTACAAAGCTACGTCGTCAGTTCAATCGCGACGTGTCAGGAACGCATTCTCTGAACGGCCGAACTTTAGACAGACATAGACTAGAATTTTTTGAGAAAGTGCTGCCTCGCGGCCTGTAATGAAGTGACTGAACGGTGTGGCTGTATTTGCACGCGTGCTATAACAATAAAATCATTTTTACGTGAAAAGATTGAAATTTCGAGGTATGTAGATATATTAGCATTTTTCAATAAGTTTTAAAATTACACTTTCATTGATATCAACCCCAGGATCTACCTCAAATAGTATATCGAAATTCCTGCTAATATTTGATTTTCCGGTACTTACGAGATGTTTACATAATGATATCAAAGGCAAAAGGAATGCTTGCCCAGTTATTATTTTTTGTTAACATTGAACATTTAGTAATTATACCATACATTGATATAATTAATCATCTGCTATTATTATTTGTTTTAGCTGGTTTATAATTACGCAATAAAGATGAACCCTGCTAATTGATTGAAAGGTTTCAATCGCGAAGAAATAATGGACAAGACTGGCGTGCGAACATCTTCAAATAATGCTCGTCATATATTTTGTTCAAGGATCATACTTTTGTGACGATTGTGACGATTAATGTAAAGTTCTCTTCTTCCGCACCTACTATATCATTTTGCCCGCCCTAGACGGGCATAACGGATAGTGATCACTCTTTTTAAAAATAATTATTTCCTATTAGAAGAAAATTTATTAAGTTGATTTTAGTTTTCTTAATGAAAGCTATATTACCAACGAAGACTTTAATAAAGAGACTGATTACCTAAGTTGATTACCTATGTCTTTTTTTTAACGAAAACCTTATCATAACCTTCTTGCCCGTCCGTACCCTAATTTTATTTAAATAATAGGTAATTGAATGATAGCAAATAAAAAAGTCACAGAGCATCTCATTAAAAATAATAATTTGTTTTTTATTTTCGACCCGCCAAATAAGCGTACTATTAGTAGTGGGTACGACAATAGTGCAACGGGTGGGGTTCGAACCTGCGACCTTTCAGTTTCCAGTCCGCACCTTTAACCGTTGGGCTATTGAGGCAATGCATTGAATACAACCTCAACTAATGACGTCCTATATTATAATATCCTTCCATCTCAAGTTGGCCGCTACCTCGCCCCGCGCTTCCCCGCACCGCGCCTCAAGTCAGACCCGCTTAGTACAGATAGCAACGTACCGCTCGCGATTGTCACTACCGAATTTTTTCAAAGTTTTATTATTGTTACGTTCTGAATGTTTTTGTTAACTTTCAATTAGTTATTCATTTTTGTTTGGTTACTATTGTTAGCGTATCGCTTCTACGATGAGTGAAAAAGGAAAAGTTTTGCATATCGTAAACTATTAATTACTTTAATTAATGACTGTTTCAAGCGGAAAAAATAAGAAATTTAAAATTACGCCTTCAGACTTTCAAGATGTCATTGGCATGAAAAGAATTGCCAGTGAAGAAAACTTCCATTCATAGTTGTGGTTACAGTAAAAAATACAAATACTATTTTTTTATCAACGGTACGGTATGACGTCATTTTGTAATGGTCGACGACGGCCATTGTTGAAGCATGTATCTAATATTTAATTGCTTGAACGCACATAACTCCGGAAAGTTACAGGTGCACGGGATCAAACCTGCGACCCCCCGAATAGGAGACCGAGTTCTAACCACTGGGCTAGCTACAACGGATATATAAAAAAAAAACAATTTATTTCATGTAGGCCAACTTGTAGCTCTTATGACACGTAATAAATCTACCACCGGTTCGGAATGCAGATTCTGCTGAGAAGAGCTGGCAAGAAACTCAGCAGTTGCTCTTTTCAATAAAAACAAAAAGAAAATTTTTGTCGAAAAAGGTCAAAATAATGCTCAAACCAAGCATGTTTGGAAAAAAATTCTTCTATTTTATTCTATTCTGCTGTGGTCTTTCCCAAGGTGCGACGTTAATTTTGGCTTAACTTTTAAAAATAAAAAACTCAAAAATGCAGATTAAATGAAAATTTATTGTTTATATAGCACAATTATATTCAGAATGTTGTTGTTGATTGCGACTACGCGTTCCCGTCAGCGTTGCTCATTCATTGTCTCTTACTACTTCTACCTGTCTGTAAAAACAAGAAAGTTACCGCTGTTACATTTCACAACAATAATTTATAACTTAGGTCACGATGGGCTGGCGTGTCCGTGTCGGGCGAAAGCCCCCTAAAACTTGAGAAACCTAATAAAAAAAGAAAGTTACCGACAAACGAAAGTTACCCACATAGCACAGCGAATGGCGAAGCTGAAGAGGAAATTGGCGGGGCACAGAGTTCGAAGAGCTGATGGTCGTTGGGGTCCCAAAGTGCTGGAGTGGCGACCCCGCACTGGAAGGCGAACTGTTAGCAGACCTCCCCCGCACTAGATGAGGGGTAGTTTTACGCAATACCCTAGCGAGAGTATGGATCAATCAGAGATGATTGCTTTTTGTCTTTTCGCTCTTTCCTCACGCAACTCTTATCCCATCGCACTCTCTGATTTTAGGTTCTTCGAAAAGCTACGCCATGTAGGTACTTGTGTAGTTCACTGCGAAGTGCGCCAGGTCTGGTTATACTAGTAACTAGATGATGCCCACGACTTCGTCCGCGTGGATTAAGGTTTCTCAATTCCCGCGAGAACTCCTTTATTTTCCAGGATAATTTGTTTTAAACCTGGGTATGGAGATAGCTCATAAGCTATCTCCATTCCAAGTTTCTGCCAAATCGATTCATACTTTGTGGCGTGAAGGAGTAACAAACATACATACACAAACTTTCGCCTTTATAATATTAGTGTGATTAATTATGTGAATAAGGCAGAAATCTATAGACCGCACTCACTTAGCTCAGAGTCAAGAAAGAGGTAAAACGAGACAGACTTATTTCAGAGCATATTTGTGTCTCGTTCTAACCTCTATCTTGAGTCGGAGCCCGCTCTATAGATCTCGGCATAAAGTCACGGTTCACATGGAGGATCATTTGATAGATGTAACATGATTCTATTGTATTCTGTTCCACAGTGTTTCCACTTTATTTGTGTCTCAGTTATGTCTTAAAATGAGTATCTTAATATTAGTATTTAATTCGATGCCTTAACATGGGTAGCCTAAGTATGTCATGCTCTCTTAAACATTTCTGTGGTGGTGTCGTGTGGTGCGGGTTGTTACGTTCCCTCAAATATAGTTGAGCGAAGCAACAGCTGGATCATGCGTCATGCTCGTGAACGGGTGCCACCAACGGGAATGGGTCTGCTTTGTGTCTTAGGTTACGTGTGTTAGGTTGTGGTGTGCATTTTTGAAACTTCTTTGTGGAAACACTGTGTGCATAGCATAGTTTTGTTAACCATTGTAAAAAAATTGTTTTTGAAAAGAGCAACTGCTGAGTTTCTTGCCGGCTCTTCTCAGCAGAATCTGCATTCCGAACCGGTGGTAGATTTATGACGTGTCATAAGAGCTACAAGTTGGCCTACATGAAATAAATAAATTTTGATTTTGATTTTTGATTTAGCTGTTACCAAGCTATACGTACCAATTCATTACTCAATCCACCAAGTAAGCCTTTGATACCCTGGATGAGACCAGACCCTACCGTTTCCACTCCGCCGACGACGTTTGTCGCTGTATGACTCACCCCGACGAGAACACCGTCCACTGCAACACAAACACACGTGAGGCTGTGAGGCCCCGCCACTTCACACACACACTAGTCAGCGTCGTCTTGTCAACCCAGTTTATTGAATGTGTCAATAAATACCCCATATTGTATAATATATGTCATAACTGTTGGATAGATCTATATCTATACTAACGTATAAAGCTGAAGAGTTTGTTTGTTTGAACGCGTTAATCTCAGGAACTACTGGTTCGAATTGAAAAATTCTTTTTGTGTTGGATAGTCCATTTATCGAGGAAGGCTTTAGGCTATATAACATCACGCTGCGACCAATAGGAGCGGAGCATCAGTGAAAAATGTTGCAAAAACGGGGAAAATTATCCATATTTAAATTATATTCTTTTAAAAACTTCTTAATCGCGATCATAATAACAGAAATTGACGCGGACAAAGTCGCGCGCAACAGCTAGTAGTGTATATATGCCATAAATATTATAATCTGTTATGTACGTAATTATGACATTGTATTATCTGTGATTGTCAACTTTACTCTTTGTCACGGCTCTTTGTTCTCTCTTCTTGCCGGAGCCTTCCGTCGAAATCACGTGAAATATTAAACGCTTTAATAAAATACATTCAAACAGGTTATGGCCCCAGTCTTACACTATAAAATAGTACTACTATTACTTTTTATTATTAGAAGAGAGAGTGTGATACTTCACACTCTCTTTTCTTGTCGGCGCCTTCCATCGAAACCACGTGAAATATTAAACGCTTAATAAAATACATTCAAACAGTAACGATATAACAATGCATTGAAAAAGATAAATATGAAAATATTGCGCGCGTCTCAGTACTGCGCGACGCCTCGCCTCGTTTCCCTTTCGCCACGTGTTCGGTTCGCTGTGTGTTTGACAAAGGGGTAGTTAAGGGGTAGTTCCTTACCTTTGTCTCCAATGGAATCGGGTGCACCGGAGACACAAGTGGCGGAGTACAGTACAGTGAAGACGGCCTGAAAAATTCATACCACTTAGTAATTTTTCCAAATACAAGTTAACGCTTCACAAACTGGCGATTTGCGACGGTGCAGTTTAAGATGGAAGCGGGCTAGCCTGCAAGGCGTATGGCAGTTTAACTAAACCCATAACTCTAATCAGTATCTCTACATGGCATCTTACCGGAAAGCTGTGTCGCTTGTGAGCCGTTTAAGTAATTGTGGAGCATCAAAAGCTCAGCCGCTTAAAAGTGATTAACTGCGAAAACCAACTCGTCTAGACAATATTTGGGAAGCTTTAAAATGTCATCTCGTCTAAAATCCCTCAGTGCCTGAAGACTAAAGTCTTCGAACAGTGCGTGTTGCCAGTGATGACTTATGGATCCGAAACATGGTCGCTAACTAAAGGCCGCTGCATACGTAACGTGCACGGGACGGGACGGGACGTGGACGGGACGTGGCCCGGACGTGGTTAGTAAACACGGACGGGGATTTTTAATGCATACGCAACGTGGCAATAACTCAGAACTAACGTGCTAGTGATGTGAACAAGGAAAGATGGATTTTTCATTTGAAGAATTGGCTTTAATTGCGCCGACGATATTTTTCCCGTTCCGCGCGTGGCACGTTCCCGTCCCGTCCGTGCTCCGTGACGTATGCACAGTCGTATACATTTTCTATGAAACGATATTTCCAAAACACCACGTCCCGTCCCGTCCCGTGCACGTTATGTATGCAGCGAGCTTACGTAAACTGAAAATTATTTTCGCCAGTTTGGACGGACACTATAACATCGACAGTGTTAAATATTTATAAAGCCTTTTTCGGCTTGCGGTATTGCTGGCACATTACACAGTACACATCACACTTGACATTACAAAAATATTAAGAAAAAAGTATAATCTATATCTAGTATATATATATATAAAAATAAATAAATAAATAAATAAATAAATATAAAAATGAATCCCTATTTCCTTGGTCATCGCATCACGCGTGAACGGCTGGACCGATTTCGCTAATTCTTTTTTTATTGTGTTTGTTATTGTCAGGAGAAGGTTCTTATGTGTTAGCGACAACGGATGTTGCACGCGCGGAAGTCGACGCCAGCGCCACTTTGGCAGCTGTCAGAGGTCGAGACGTCAGCGCCGCGTGCTCGAAAGGCGGGAAAGATGGCGGCGTTTGCCTCGGTGTGGGCAGTAGGCCGCGTCTCACTTTTGCTGGGACTCCGAGAACGACACAACGGTTTTGCTAAAGTTGCACTATGGGTTTTGCTAAGGGTTTTGTTAAAATTGTGCTATCTAAGAAATAAATATGTAATTATTAGTATCTCGGCTTGTTTGAATCTAATATCAGAAGTGGTATATGCCTGCGTGTTCCGCTGGTGTTTAGATTTATAGCTAAGCACGTGTTGGCCACGTTGACGTATTCAGTTCTAGTATTTGTGTCGAAATTAAAGTTTTGTCAGTTTAAAATCTCTCAAATTAAAACGTGTGAATTCGAAATTAAAATTAACAAGTTTACCCTACGTGTTTGTAATAATGCTGTCGTCCAAATCTAGTAGTCAGTTTGAGCAGTTCAGTTTAGTAAAAATACAAATCTTTTTGATAAGACTTAACGTAACGTGAAAGCGGATTCATTTGTGTTAATGAGTGGTCACTAATTAATATTAAAGTTTACAGTTTGTACCTGTGCATCGAGATCGACTCGCAACCTGGCGAGCGGTCTGTTGCCAAGCGCATTAATGAGCAGGCGTGTTGCTGCCTGTCGGTGCCATGGTGAAATCCTTGTGGCATGAGGTTACTGCCGCGCTTATCGGCGGGTAGCTAGCACAATGTTGGTAAGACGTTTCCGATTTGTTTTTGGTGATAGAATTGACATTTTGATGTTTCGAATTGAGTGAGTAAAGATAAATCTTTAAATCGTAAAATAATGAACAGTTACAAAAACGGGTAGACAAATAAATTTTAAGTGTCGGTATTCCGAATAAGGATAGCAGAGTCTGTTTATCAAAGGTTGTTTTACAAATCATAATAACTTTGCGTGAAATTAATATTATATTGTGCAAATGTAGGTAGAAATTAAAATCGTGAAATAGTTAGTCATGAAGCAAAACTAAATTGGTTAATTTCCTTGTGTTTGTCTCATATAAGGTTGATAGTGTTTCGATTAATTTTGCTGAAGTTTTTAAAGTAGTTGGATAAAAGAGTTGGTTAGAACCAGTTTTGACAAGTGTTGATGCGCTAATAATATCAAGCAACCTTTTGTTAAATTTCTAATTGGTATTAAAGTGAGTAGTATTCCTTTCGATGGTATTCCGACCTTTAGGTTGTTGACAAAACTTAAATGTACAGATACGTACTTGGTTTTACTTGCCGGTGTTACTTATTTGTTGAATAGAAAAGTTCAGATTCCTTAATCCGTGGAAGTATATTTGTGATGTATACTTGCGATCGCTGACGTACATGATATGGTTATTTGAATTATTAGATAAAGTCAGGTTAGACCGAGCAGTCATTTATTCAATGTTTTGACTAAAGTCAAGGAAATTAATTGTCATTAAACGGTTACATTAGTTGTTGAATCTTCGGTATATGTGGTTAATAAATAATGTGAATTCCAACTTAATTTAAAGTTATTGTTTTTATAAATGTCGTGTAACGGACTGTTTTATTAATTTGGCTAGTGTTGCTTGTGGTTTAGTTGTAATATTGGTGGCTGAGCTGCAGTGTTTGAGGTTGAACAGTTATTTTGATGGTTTAACGGAGTTGAATTGGTAACACTGAGCTAGTAAAGCCGATCCAAGTTAAGAAAATCATAAGCAACGATAGATATGAAATCATGGATTTATATTGATGAGTGAAGTCTAGATTAGAAAAGTTATAAATTATATTCTTGTCATTCATTAATTAGTTACTTATGCTCTGTGGACAATAATAGAATCACTTTAGCGAGTTTACGAAGAACGTCACATTGGATTGCGAGTGCCTGAGCTTGAGGACCAACTTGGTACACTTAAGTGAGCGAAATGTTCTTTGAGTGCAAGTGGTTTTCTATAAGGACACATCTGTCTCCTAAGTTTGGCTAGTTCCCTTAGGTGGGATGGTCATGTTGAATGAGCTCCGGGGTCGCATGATGGACAGTCTTCACAAACTTTTCAACGATGACACATCTGTCTCCTAAGTTTGGCTAGTTCCCTTAGGTGGGATGGTCATGTTGATTGAGTTCTGGGGTCGCATGATGAAATATTCCGATGATAATATTCCGAATATGCAGAATAACTAAGAATATGTATGTGTGTAGAATGATTTATGAGTTAACAGTTGTTCTTATATTCCGTAGTAATTTC
The DNA here is from genome assembly GCA_038048805.1 of Hipparchia sbordonii. Classification (NCBI taxonomy): domain Eukaryota; kingdom Metazoa; phylum Arthropoda; class Insecta; order Lepidoptera; family Nymphalidae; genus Hipparchia; species Hipparchia sbordonii. The sequence goes on along the minus strand of JBBIWI010000026.1, from coordinate 975,656 downwards.
CCGACTCGTGGGGTGCCCGGGGCGGGCACCAGGCAGCATGGCCGTGTTAGCGACAACGGATGTTGCACGCGCGGAAGTCGACGCCAGCGCCACTTTGGCAGCTGTCAGAGGTCGAGACGTCAGCGCCGCGTGCTCGAAAGGCGGGAAAGATGGCGGCGTTTGCCTCGGTGTGGGCAGTAGGCCGCGTCTCACTTTTGCTGGGACTCCGAGAACGACACAACGGTTTTGCTAAAGTTGCACTATGGGTTTTGCTAAGGGTTTTGTTAAAATTGTGCTATCTAAGAAATAAATATGTAATTATTAGTATCTCGGCTTGTTTGAATCTAATATATGAAAGAAAAAATTAAGAAAATTGCGCGGAAAATTAGAAAATTTAAGAAATATAAACCACCATATTAAATTATTTCTAATGTAACCGCTTTTACAATTCAAACTTTTTTGATGTAACCTTATGGCGTTTGACATAACATTGACAGAATGCGTGCTGCCAATTTCGTCAAAGAGGATGTAAAAAAACTTAAGACAGGACAACGTCTGTCGGGTCCGCTAGTAATATATAAAAATGAATCGCTTAATGTGTTGGTAAGCGCATCACGCGTGAACGGCTGGACCGATTTCGCTAATTCTTTTTTTATTGTGTTTGTTATTGTTAGGAGAAGGTTCTTATGAAAGAAAAAATTAAGAAAACTTAACCACCATATTAAATTATTTCTAATGTAACCGCTTTTACAATTCAAACTTTTTGATGTAACCTTATGGCGTTTGACATAACATTGACAGAATGCGTGCTGCCAATTTCGTCAAAGAGTTTCAATATTCATAGTTAAGACAGGACAACGTCTGTCTATAGTGTATTATCTATGGTCCGCTAGTAGGTAATATATTGCGGTCGGGAGCGGTTCGGAAAGAAAAGTAAAAGCGGAAAAAGTGTGCTGCGGTGGCGTGCAGCTGTGTGGCACACGCGGTACCGGCGGTATAGCGGCAGCGGGAACCACGGGCGTGAGTTTAGGCTATAATATATATATTTAGTTTATCATACTAGTGGTTCGCCCCGAACTGAGACCTCGCGATATCCCATAATTCCCAAAAGTTTTAATTATTTATTGTAATAATTAACTTTTAACATTAGACGCAATAAAAAAAATAATAGTTGACATAAAACTGTTTTACTGACACAGCGCCATCTATTAGCATTATAGTGAAGCTATTAGCTTCACAATAATGCTAATAGATGGCGCATTAAAATTAAATAATTTCGTTTCTTTATAACATTTATCTAGTTTTAGTATTTGTTGTTCAAGTACAGGATATAACTGAATTTTCAACCAAGTTTCACGTTCTAATATTCAGTAATTCTGAAGTTATAGGGCTCTGACAGACATTTGGACGTACACACTTCTCTGTCTAGTAGGCAAGCGCATTAGTTGACTCAGAGAACTCGCTTCGCTCGTTCAATTAAAACTAAAAAAAAAAGCAAGTATAGTTAGGTTTTACCACGATGAGCAGGAAAGTAGCTGCGGATTGCATGTTGAACGTTGGTATCGCGTTGGTGTTGGCTGGTAGCTAGCACGTGGAACTGCTGACTGATACTGTATCCTTCTCGACGCGTCTTATATACGGATCGCATTGCGTGATGCAGTAAGGAAACGAGGTCCTGAGTCCTTGTAGTCTCAAGTACCTACTCGAGACAAGTTCAACATTAATTAACCTTAGATAACATTTAAATTTACCCCATCTGGCCAGCCGTACAATCGACTGTTAAGTATGTGAAACAATATTTTTATTTTTTTATTTTTTTACAAGTTAGTCCTCGACTGCGATCTCACCGGACGGTAAGTGACGATGCAGTCTAACTTGGAAGCATGTACGTTTAAACCAGACACTTAGATCTGTTTCTACACGCCATCGTGCCGGAACGCTAAATCGCTTGGCGGCATGTCTTTGACGGTAGGGTGGTTACTAGCCACGGGCAAAGCCTCCCACCAGACGAGACCAAAATCAATTCAGAAATTATAAATTACCAAATTGCCTCCGCCGGGAATCGAACCCGAGACCTCTCAATTATAAGACCACAGCGCTCACCACTGCACCAGGGAGGTCCTACTCCTATATCCTACTAATATTATAAATGCGAAAGTTTGGATGGATGTTTGTTACTCAATCACGCCGCAACGCCTTCTCTTTTCTTTTCTTTTTAAAGATTTTAGTAGCCAAGCTGAAGTTAATTAATATCCTAATTTCCCCTCCAAATAAGCGGAAAGCTTGTGTTAGGAGTGGGTACGACAATAGTGCAACGGGTTGGGTTCGAACCTGCGACCTTTCAGTTTTCAGTCCGTTATAAATTGGGAATTTTTGACTAGATGATGCGCGCAACTTGTGAGAACATAATTCAAGAAAAAAAAGCTTTTAATCCTTACAATTATTATAAATGCGAAAGTGTGCTAGTTTGTCCTTCAATCACGGAGCTACGGTGCTACGGATCGACGTGATTTTTTGCAAGGGTACCTATAGTTGAGGACCTGGAGAGTGACATAGCTAGCTTTTTATCCCGGAAAATCGAAGAGTTCCCGCGGGGTTGTAAAAACTAAATCCACGCGGACGAAGTCGCGGGCGTCAGCTAGTTAAGAAATAAATCGATCCATCCTTCCCTTCCTCTTTAATTGACCGATAAACCCGCAAACGAATGGAACCAGGGCGTAGCCAACCAGGGTTAATTGATGACAGTTAAAATGTCTGTTTGTCATCTGTCATCCCTTATCTGTTAAAAATAAACTGTTCCCGATAGGTACCTATTGTTTATTGCAAAAACAATAAAGATGTTATTGGCTTAATCTACCTATCTATTTAATATAAAAATCAGTTGCTCTTTATTCTGCCTAAAGCCCGTGTCAAACATGCTAGTGGATGGCATGCTAGGTGCTGGTAAGCTGGCACGCCAAGTACTGGCAGAATGTCAGCGCGTGGTATACATGCTAGTGAATGGTATTTTAAAAACTTAAAACCACTTCTACGTACGTAACGTTCGTAAAAGTTCACAAAATGAATATTTAGGAAGAAATAAACAGTGTTACAATACAACTCGCAATTATATTAGGCAAACAACAACAAAAACAAGCACAGAAATTAAAGATCTTGGCAGATAGTTGCGATTTACTAGCAACACGTTACGATCTGTTTCACGTACTTGTAACTGGCAATACGAATCTCCCGTCCCACTTCCCCTCAAGGGAAAAAATCAAACGATCTACTCGTATGCTTTGTACTGGCGCGTGAGTTACTGGCAGAATCTCGATACACATGCGAGTAGCTCGTTTTTACTTGTGACTGGCATGCTTTTGTACGAGTAACAAGCATGTGTATCACGCACTTAAAGCTCAAAACTACTTGACCGATTTGAATAATTCTTTTTTGTTTTGTTCCCCTTCATAAAGGGGTGGCACTCTTCGATAGAAACACCCGTTCGGCTGAACTGAAAACTGAAAGGTCGCAGGTTCGAAACCCACCCGTTGCACTATTGTCGTACCCACTCCTAGCACAAGCTTTTCGCTTATTTGGGGAGAGGAGAATATAAGTCAACTTCAGCTTGGCTAACATTCTTCAAAAAAAAAAAAGCAACACTAGAAATAAAAGCCAAAAGTTATCAATAAATTAATTTATTATTATTTTATAAATATTTCTCAGTTCTCACGCTTCGTTTTCCGCTTTCACGGTAGGTTTCTAAAAAAAAGAAAAATTAAGCATAAGTAGTTAAATTACCATTAATTAGGATAAATTTAATTAAATGAGAAAGTTTTTGCTTGTTGGTTTGTCTTTCCACCAATGGGAATGGGTCTGCTTTGTCTTCCCACGTTGACATGTGTTAGATTAATTATGTATTAGCACTGTATATTTAGCTTAGTTTGGTTACTTATTGTAAAATTAGTTTATTTTATTTTTTGAAAAGAGCAACTGCTGAGTTTCTTGCCGGTTCTTCTCAGCAGAATCTGCATTCCGAACCGGTGGTAGATTTGTGACTTATCATAAGTGCTACAGGGTAGCCTACATGAAATAAATAAATTTTGAATTTTTTTCAATCACGCCGCAACAAAGCAACGGATAGAAAAAGTCAAATTAACTTACATTTTCGTAATAAATGAATTTGCACATTTTGTCAACAGTCTCTCTCACTTACTTGGAATTGGGTAATTCCAAGTGTGCGGAAAAAGATAATGCGGTTGAATATGAAACATATGGCGGATTTCTTCGAGTTAATGGACTGTAGTTTTTGCGGAATAGACAAAGGATCGAACAGGAATAATGCACCACTGACCTGACGCGTTCTGCTCCTCCTTTCCTCCAGGCCTGGGGTCACCGATTTTTCACTTTTATTTGCGGGTTTTTTGAGGGCGTTTTTTACATGCCCACGCGTGGTCGCGATGATGATTAGATCGATACTAAAATGGTGGCGCATATAGGTAAGGGGATGAGAGAGAGATATGTGAACGTGGTAGGAAAAAGTATGAGAAGGAAAGAGACGGGATATATTTAACCGCCGCGGTATATTATATAGAAAAATAAACTGACACCAAGTAAATGAGAGAGATCAGTGTCGCAAGCGCAGTGAGCGCAAGATTTCTCATGATTTACTTGTTACCTGATTGTTTACCTTGTGGTGTGCGGCGCGGTGCGCGCGCAACGCCGCCGGCTGCGCGAACGCGGCGCCGCACTCGCACGCGTGCGGCCGCTCGCCCGTGTGCGTGCGCATGTGCACGCGGAGCACGTACTTGCGCTGCGGAGCAAGGGACGAACACGTTAAACACACGCAAGTACTTTTTTATTTATCAAAAACATACGATCGCACAGCGGGCAGGATACCTAAGTTACTTATGAAGTTTTTAGCGAATAGTCCACCAATAATTGTGAATAGTCCACGGCTAACTTATGGAGAACATTCTATCGCACAGCGGGCAGGATACTTAAGTTATTTATGAAGTTGCTAGCGAATAGTCCACCAATAATTGTGAATAGTCCACGGCTAAGTTACGGAGAACATTCTATCGCACAGCGGGCAGGATACTTAAGTTATTTATGAAGTTGCTAGCGAATAGTCCACCAATAATTGTGAATAGTCCACGGCTAACTTACGGAGAACATTCTATCGCACAGCGGGCAGGATATTTAAGTTATTTATGAAGTTGCTAGCGAATAGTCCACCAATAATTGTGAATAGTCCACAACTAACTCGTGGAGAACATTCTATCGCACAGCGGGCAAGATACTTAAGTTATTTATGAAGTTGCTAGCGAATAGTCCACCAATAACCGCGAATAGTCCACAACTAACTCACGGAGAACATTCTGTCGCACAGCGGGCAGGGCAGCCTGGGCTTGTCGTGCGCGGAGTGCGCGCGGCGCGTGTGCCACCGCAGCGCCTCCGCGCTGCTGTACGCGCGCGGGCACAGCGCGCACGCCTCGCTCCGGGCGGCGCCGTGCGCGCTCGTGCGGTGCGTGGCCAGCGTGGACGCCGATATGAACTTCTCCGGGCACTGGCCGCATTCGAATCTGGAGTACACAAGAAAAATGGAATAAACAACGACCGAAAATGAAGTATAGAAAGAAGACGGACCATTTTGGGTCTACTCTTGTCCCTACCGTGAAAAGCGAAGAATACAGAGAGATCGATAAAAATAAAATCAATTTTTGACGACCTCCCTGGCGCAGTGGTGAGCGCTGTGGTCTTATAACTGGGAGGTCTCGGGTTCGATTCCCGGCGGGGGCAATTTAGGAATTTATAATTTCTAAATTGTCTCTGGTCTGGTCTGGTGGTCTGGTGGGTTTGGCCGTGGCTAGTTACCACCCTACCGTCAAAGACGTGCCGCCAAGCGATTTAGCGTTCCGGCACGATGGCGTGTAGAAGCCGATTAGGGGTATGGGTTGTATTTACACTGCTATACCCCTTCCAAGTTAGCCCGCTACCATCTTAGACTGCATCGTCACTTACCATCAGGTGAGATCGCAGTCAAGGGCTATCTTGTCATCGAATAAATAAAAAAAATTGTAATTGAAATCAATTGGATTTGATCAGTCGAAAATGGTTTAATGTTTTATTTTATTTTATTACTAGTACAAAGACTAGACCCAGGCTCCATACAATTCTGGATCGTCTCCTTTCTTCTTTATACTGACGCCATGACTTTCTAATTTGGGACTTGAAATAAAATTAACATTACGAGTATTTAATTGCTGTATTCCATTATACCATGCAATGTTACGGCGTTTTTAACAACGTTTTCAAAAATTCACATTTTGACATGTGTTGACAGAGTTTGACACACAGATTACATATAGATGTTTGACAGCTCCAAACCACAGATAAAAATTTATAAGTAGGTACTTAATGAATGGCCCAAACATGAAGTCATAGGTAAATACAAAAAAACACTTCTTTCTTGGCCCTAAATAGATAATAAACACACTCATCAAATATACTTAAGAATAGTTTAGATTCCTTATATGTATTATTCAACTTACCCAGGAAACCCCCAGGAAAATAAAAGGGTAAAAAGCATAGATAATAATAGATAAAAGATAATAATAGAAGACGCGTATACCCACTTGTAGGAAGAATCATTTCGGTGGCGTTTGGCTCTTTGTAAATGTTGTTTGAGGTTATCCTGGAAAATACATTAATGTAATGTCAAGACTTTAAGAGTTGTTAAGAGATAGTAATTTATTTATTGTTTAGAAGCAGACGTTACTTTGCGGAAGTTCATGATTAGCAAGAAAAGGTTAGAATTATTTTGCTATAATGCTTAGCTTGTAACTGCATGTTGGACCATACAGTACCATACAACGCTGGATCATGCGTCGTGCTCGTGAACGGGTGCCACCAACGGGAATGGGTCTGCTTTGTGTCTACCCATCTTAACATGTGTTAGGTTGTGGTAGGTGTGCAATTTTTAAACTTCTTTGTGGAAACACTGTGTGCATAGCATAGTTTTGTTAACCATTGTAAAAAATTTTTTTTGAAAAGAGCAACTGCTGAGTTTCTTGCCGGCTCTTCTCAGCAGAATCTGCATTTCGAACCGGTGGTAAATTTATGACGTGTCATAAGAGCTACAAGTTGGCCTACATGAAATAAATAAATTTTGATTTGATTTGATTTGACAGATTTTGTCTGTTGGCGGATTTAGCAAAATAATACCGGTACGATATGACGTAATTTTGTAACAGTCCACGACGGCCAACTTGAGATGGAAGGATAATACACAATGCAATAGAAAAGTTACGTGGTATTATTTATATGATATGAGTATCGAGATAACATCTATACTAATATTATAAAGCTGAAGAGTTTGTTTGTTTGAACGCGCTAATCTCAGGAACTACTGGTTCGAATTGAAAAATTCTTTTTGTGTCGGATAGTCCATTTATCGAGGAAGGCTTTAGGCTATATAACATCACGCTGCGACCAATAGAAGCGAAGCATCAGTGAAAAATGTTGCAAAAACGGGGAAAATTATCCATATTTAAAATATATTCTTTCAAAAACTTCATAATCGCGATCATAACAGAAATTGACGCGGACGAAGTCGCCGGCAACAGCTAGTAAAGACATTGCTAACCTTGGATTTGAAAGTGATGTCGCATTCCACACAGTAATAGTCCTTTAGCACGTGTACAAATTGCATGTGCTTTGACAGCTGCGCCGCGTACACAAACGTACTCGTGCATAGCTCACACTGATGCAGCTTTTTATGATCGTGTTTCCTACAGATAATTAGAAAACAACAATTAATTAGAGAAGGCTCAGGATCACGATTGCGAAGGAGAGAGGTAAAAAGTAAGAGAGCAAATATGGTTGAGCGAAGCAACGGCTGGATCATGCGTCATGCTCGTGAACGGGTGCCTCCAACGGGAATGGGTCTGCTTTTGTCCGCCCGTCTTAACATGTATTGGATTGTTTTGCATTTTTGAAACTTCATTGCCCATCTTGACATGCGTTGGATTGGTGTACCTACGTATACATTTTGCATTTTTGAAGCTTTATTGTGGAAGCACTGTATACATAGCATAGCTTTGTAAAAAAAAAAAAAAAATTTTTTTTGAAAAGAGCGACTGCTGAGTTTCTTGCCGGCTCTTCTCAGCAGAATCTGCATTCCGAACCGGTGGTAGATTTATGACGTGTCATAAGAGCTACAAGTTAGCCTACATGAAATAAATTAATTTTGAATTTGAATTGTGGAAGCACTGTATACATAGCATAGTTTTGTTACCTATTGTAAAAAAAATTTTTTTTTGAAAACAGCAACTGCCGAGTTTCTTACCGACTCTTCTCAGCAGATTCGAACCTGCGACCTTTCAGGTGTAAGTCCGCACGTTTAACCGTTGGACTATTGAGACTTATATTACTTACATAATGTGTATCCTCAATGAATCCTTCGTCTTGTAGTGTTTGCCACAATAGTGACACTTGAGAGGCACGCTCGCAGAGTGCAGTCTCACATGCCTTTGCATCACTGTTCTCTTGCTGCCACAAGAAATACAGTTATTGTTGGACTATTGGGTATTGTTGGACTATTAGTTATTTTTGGACTATTAGTTACTTTTGGACTATTAGTTACTTTTGGACTATTAGTTACTTTTGGACTATTAGTTACTGATGGACTATTAATTATTGTTGGACTATTAGTTACTTTTGGGCTATTAGTTATTGTTGAACTATTTGTTATTTTTGGACTATTGAAAGGACATCATCCATTTTGGGCTTAATCTGAAAGTGCCGGCCAAAAAAAAATTTTGCCGTATTTCGTTAGAACTTGTCCACCTAAACATTTTTTATTATGACACCCAAGCTGTAGAACCATTAACCTTGGTTTTATTTAAGTTTAAAAATCTGTATTTTCTCGAGTATATGAAGTGTTTCTAATAACAACAATAAAAAACTGGAGTGCCCAGCAGTCTGTTTTACTTCTCAGCAGCCGAGCCCGGCTGACCTGATCGCCTTTTGGCGAAGTGTGTGGTCAAGAGAGATGGATGATGAGAGATGGATGGATGGATGCTTGAGGAAGGCTTTTGGATTGCGGCGGTAGAGAAAGCATGTGCCTCAATAGAGTTAATGAACCCAGTCGCAATCTCTCCGGACGATGTGTACCTGGTGCGGTGCGCCGGGCCGCGAACTGGAAAATTCCGGGATCCGATGGATTGCATCATTACTGGCTGAAGGGTTTTTCGTTCTGCTATGCTATCTGGCTCAACAATTCCAAGAAGCTCTCGAGTAAAGGGCACTCCCGAGTCTTTTCACTACCAGAATCACTCATTTAGCTCCAAAGTCCACCGATGCCGCTGACCCGACTAAGTACCACCCCATCACATATCTTTCTACCATCTATAAGACATTGACATCCGTTGAGTCTGGGCCAACTGGTCAAACTAAGTCGCTGGAATTTCTCCAAAGTCTGGATTGACAATAAGAAGGCATTCGACTCGGTGCCCTATTCATGGCTTTTGAGGGTCCTTTAGCTGTACAAAGTCAATAGGACAGTTCGAGACTTTTTCGGAGAATGTATGGCAATGGAGAACGATCCTTTGTCTTCATGATGAGCGGTTGGCAGCTTCCGATGATCGGATAAGGATACGACGGGGTATCTTCCAGGGCGATTGTCTGAGTCCACTTTGGTTTTGTCTGTCTCTGAACCCGCTCAGCTCATTGCTGAAGAGATTAGGGACGGGCTTACAGTTTCGGAGAACAGGGACAAAAGTGCCTCACATGGATGACTTCAAACTGCTAGCACCCAATTCCACCCGCCTGAGGGAGTTGCTGAACATCACCACCGAGTTCAGTAATTCCATCAAGATGGAACTTGGACTAGATAAGTGTGCGGTCCTACATGTGGTGAGGGGACAGATTACTCATTGGGCCGAGATCAATCTCGAGCTGACAAGCATCAGAACCCTCTCTGAAGCTGAGACATACCGGTATCTGGGTAAAGGAGACGGATATGAAACAATCAGTTTGCGAGGTCTTTTTTGGACGCGTGGTAAAAGTCTGTAAAAGCTATTTGTCAGGTGTCAATAAGGTCCGGGCTTATAACTGTTGGATCGTACCTGTTCTCATGTACACCTTTGGCGTACTCAGATGCACTCCGACCGAATTAGGTGCCCTGGATAGAGAAATCCGCATGACTATGACTATCTATATAATGCATGCACCATCCGAAATTATCTGTTATGAGGCAGGCTGTCAATCCAGGCTGCAAAAAAAATCGTCTGTTATGTATACCCCTGAAAAGGTCGAGGCGTCTTAAACGTCAAAACCATGCATAATTGGGAGATGTCCAACCTCAGAACCTACATTGAGACGAAGAGGGAGAGCCCAATGGAATGAGCCCAATAGAGACGTCATAGAATGTGGTAAAGGATTTACTCCCTTATCTTTGGCTGAAACCGAATGGCAGAAATCAGTGGTACTAAGCACCTCTGACTGGGAGAGCCTGCGCTCTCCATACGGAAGGAGAAGAAGTTGCACGGACGCTTTTTGCTAACACTGAGTATCTCCACAGGCACAACCAAGCGGCCAAAATCCTTCACCGAGAGCCTGCTCTAAAGTACGGTCTCCTGAATGAGAGAGTGCCGTAGTACGATTCTGACGAATAAGCCTGATATCGTGCTGATGGATCGAGCACAGTCGAGGGGGTTTTAGTGGATATTACCATCGAACATGACGAAAACCTCGTGAGAGTGGAGACAGAGAAAAACGGAAGTATCTAGATCTGGCTCACGAGGTTTCTGGCATGTGGCATGTTCCACTGAAACCATCCCGATTGTACAAATTCCAGTCAGCCTCGATCACCATCTGAGACGGCTGGGGTTCCATGGTAGTTCCAGCCAAGATGCAGTCTATTTCACAATAATTATGCAATAGGTATTGCTTGTGTGGTATTTTTTGGGTGTGTGGTTAGGATCGGATAGGTAGCACTTAACAAAACTCCCAAAAAAGCAAAAAAAAAAATGGCTTAGAAACACTTCATATACTCGAGAAAATACAGATTTTTAAACTTAAATAAAACCAAGGTTAATGGTTCTACAGCTTCGGTGTCATAATAAAAAATGTTTAGGTGGACAAGTTCTACCGAAATCCAGCAAAATTTTTTTTTGGCCGGCACTTTCAGATTAAGCCCAAAAATGTATGAGTCGCGGAGGATCTCCTTTCATTGCCGCAGTATTGTTTGTGCTTTTGGAACAACTGATGTAACCAAAATAGGTAATTTTGGTATTTATAATTTCTGAATTGTCTCTGGTCTGGTCTGGTGGGAGGCTTTGGCCGTGGCTAGTTACCACCCTACCGTCAAAGACGTGCCGCCAAGCGATTTCGCGTTCCGGCACGATGGCGTGCAGAAACCGATTAGGGGGTACACTGGCATATCCCTTCCAAGTTAGCCCGCTACCATCTTAGACTGCATCGTCACTTACCATCAGGTGAGATCGCAGTCAATCTGTCATCGAATAAAAAAATTTATGGGAGCACCTCACAACCTTCCTGTCGATTAAAAAAAATCAAACGAATCGGTCTAGAAACCTCGGAGTAATCGGTGGACATTCATAGAAAAAAAGTTTTTTTTTTTAAATTTTGATACAGTGTATCCCCTGTCGTAGACAGGGATTTTGTTTTTCAATTTTTAATTTTCATCATATTTCAGTTTTGTATATTAATTTTTGTTTTGAGAAATTTTACAACCTCCTCCTTTTTGGAAGAAAAAAAAAACAAATAACCAAATCCACAAGAGGTATTCACTTACTTGGAAGTATGGTCACATTTGGGGCAAGTGTATAAAGCGGCCGAACCCGTGTGCTGGAGCGAGTAGTGCTCCAGGACGTGCTGCCGCGACAGACGGACCAGACCGCACAGCTTGCATTTATATCTGAAAACATATTTCAATCATTCATTTCATCTCATTCATTTCATTTCAACTCATTTATTTCATCTCAATCTTTCATCTCACTTATTTCAACTCATTCATTTCATCACAATAATTTCATCTCGGTCATTTCCCCTCAACCATTTCATCAAATTCAAATTCAAATTCAAAATTTATTTATTTCATGTAGGCTACCTTGTAGCACTTATGACACGTCATAAATCTCACCGGTTCGGAATGCAGATTCTGCTGAGAAGAACCGGCAAGAAACTCAGCAGTTGCTCTTTTCAAAAAATAAAATAAACTAATTTTGCAATAAGTAACAAAACTAAGCTATGTATACAGTGCTTCCACAGTGAAGCTTCAAAAATACAATACATATAATCCAACACATGTCAACATGGGAAGTCAAAGCAGACCCATTCCCGTTGGCGGCACCCGTTCACGAGCATGACGCATGATCCAGCCGTTGCTTCGCTCAACCATATTTGAGGGAACGTAACAACCCGCACCATCTCATTCATTTCATCGCAATCATTTCATCTCATTTATTTCACCTCAATCATTTAATTCAATCATTTCATCACACTCACACACATATACATCCTATTTATATCGCACCCTTAAAATGGAAGTGGCCTAACTCAAAAATTGCAATTTGTGGGAAATGAGCAAAATCTTAAAAAAATTTAAATGTATCTCTGCCTTGTTTTATTTAAGTTGATTTTTTGCAGATTTATATATTGATCTTTTATGTATGGGTCCTACCAGACTAGACCGGAGATAATTCAGAAATTATAAATTCCCAAATTGTACCCGCCGGGAATCGAACCCGAGACCTCCTAGTTATAAAACCACAGCGCTCACCACCAGGGAGGTCGTCAAAATTGATTCTACGAATCACTTACCGCGTAGAGTGCGACTTCATATGCCCTCGCAAAGACACTCTGCTCGGACAGTACTGTGTGCATATTTCACATTGGAATGAACCATTTTCCTGGAAAATAAAAAACAAATTAAACATCACTTTACCACACTTCACTTTTGATGCGGTTTTTAATAGATATAGTGATTCAAGAGGAAGTTTTATATGTATAACTAGCTTTTGCTTGCGCCTTTGCTCACGTTAAGTTCGATTTTTCAAACCCCTATTTTACCCCCTTAGGGGTTGAATTTTCAAAAATCCTTCCTTAGTGTGCGCCTGTCATAAAAGGAACCAACTGTAAAAATTTCAAGTTTCTAACTTCAGTAGTTTAGGCTGTGCGTTGATATCTCAGTCAGTCAGTCAGTCAGGACTTTGAATTTTATATATATATAGATACATGTATATATTAGAGAAACACCGATAATTTTAGAGATTTCTAATGTGATGTCGTAAATAAACACATTTTTTTGCGCTTAAATTTCAAACGATGGCTGAACCCTACGAGATAGATCAAAATAATGTACTATAGTATTGTACACCTTAAAATGGTCTACAAAAAAGTTCGCGATGGTATGTGTCTATCTTTTAGGGATAACCCACACTAACAATTTTTTATTTTTTACTTTTTTCGAGAAATAATGGCTTATTTACAAAGCAATTTTTAGCAATACAGCATTAATCCTTATCCAATTAAGACATAAATACATTGTGCATTTAATATAGATCATAATGGCCCGTTACAGCATGTAATTTAAATGAATATGTTTGAAGATATTACAGATTTAAAATGCAGGGACATAACGGGCTGCGGCGGTGTTTAGTAACAGCATTGCACCAGTGAAGCCGAGGCGGATCGCTAGTTATCAATAAGTAGGGATTACACCCTAAATTTTGGTCCTTCGAACCGGATGTTCACTACGTGCCACCGAACACGCGCAGATGGCTAATCTTTGTGGAGATTGGCCGCCGTGGCCGGATTCGGTCGGGAGGACATTAATCTATACAAATAAATAAAATTGAAGTGTCTGTTTGTAATATCAAAAGAACAGCTTTTTACTAACTGCATACGAAAGTAAATACGGTACTTATGACAAGAATACAATTTTTAAAATTTTTGTCTGTCTGTCTGTCTCTTTGTTGCCGCTAATCTCGGGAACGGCTGGACCGATTTTGACGGGACTTTCACTGATATTATCGGACATAATATAGGCTACTTTTTTAACCGACTTTCGAAAAAGGAGGAGGAGTTGTGTTTTTCTACCTCTGTATATCGATATCTCCGTGATTTCTTAACCGATTTGCGTGAATTTTTTTTTAATTGAAACAAAAACTTTGCAAGATGCTCCCATAAAAATTTCGGGTTCCAACTCTTCAATCCTGATGCTGCAGGGGTACTGCCCTCCTAAACTGTGGGGATTTAGTAACTATCGATTATGAATAGTTATTGTAAGTACCAAGTAAAGACTACATCGTTGAATTCCAGGACCCAACTCCTCAATCCTGATGCTGCAGGGTTTCTGCCCACCTAAACTGTGGGGATTTGGGAATGCGGACGAAGTCACGGGCGTCCGCTAGTGTTAATTAATTTAAGAAAGCTATAGTGGACTTCTATCGGTTGATAGAGAAGATGAAGAAGACTCACCGGAGAATGTTTCTCCATATGACTCTGTAAAACATCTTCAAAGTTAAACCCCCTCACACACTGCTGACATTTGTACGGCATTAAGTTATATTTGGCAGCCTGAGATTGTTGTCTCATTTCATCTACAATCTGTAAACAAGTGTAAAATTTTTTGACGACCTCCCTGGCGCAGTGGTGAGCGCCGTGATCTTATAACTGGGAGGTCTCGGGATCAATTCCCGGCGGGGGCAGTTAAGAAATTTATAATTTCTAAATTGTCTCTGGTCTGGTCTGGTGGGAGGCTTTGGCCGTGGCTATTTACCACCCTAACGTCAAAGACGTGCCGCCAAGCGATTTAGCGTTACGGCACGATGGCGTGTAGAAACCGATTAAGGGTATGGGTTGAATTTACACTGCTATACCCCTTCCCAGTTAGCCCGCTACCATCTTAGACTGCATCGTCATTTACCATCAGGTGAGATCGCAGTCAAGGGCTATCTTGTCATCAAATAAAAAAATTTTTTTTTTCAAGAATATTAGGCAACCTGAAGTTGACTAATATCCTCCTATCCCCTCCACATAAGCGGAAAGCTTGTGCTAGGAGTGGGTACGACAATAGTGCAACGAGTGGGATTCGAACCTGCGACCTTACAGTTTTCAGTCCGCACCTTTAACCGTTGAGCTATTGAGGCTTTTGATTAAATATAAATGTAAATTGGGTTTATTATAACAATATTTATTAAATTATAAAATGTATCGGTCTCTTTCTAAAACAAAATTTTGTATGGAGAATGTATGGAGCTACTGTATCGTGACGTCAGGTTGCAGTAATGATTTCTTTTTCTAATAGGAAATTTAAAAATTTGTCAAATACTGGGTAAATCTACTATATAAAAATAAGTCTGGTTTTCCTTCCTGACGCTATAACTCCAGAACGCACGAACCGATTTCCACGGTTTTGCATTCGTTGGAAAGGTTGGCTCCGTGAGGTTTATAGCAAAGAAAATTCAGGAAAAATTTCAACACTTTAAGAACGCGGACGAAGTCGCGGGCGTCCGTTAGTTTTTTATATATGCATAAAACAAACCTCTTCCTTAGTCAACTTTAAGACTTTGTATTCCTCTGTCTCCATGACCATTCTAGAAGAAAAGCCTTCTCTGGCTTCCTTCTTTTTCCTTCTAAACTTCTTCTGCTTCCTTTTTACATCTGTCTGTGTGTTTGTTTCTTGTTTTATATTATCTATGTTTGTATCTATATTATTATCCTGTAATAAAATATTAAATAATCTATACTAACATTATAAAGCTGAAGAGTTTGTTTGTTTGTTTGAACGCGCTAATCTCAGGAACTACTGGTTCGAATTGAAAAATTATTTTTGTGTTGGATAGTCCATTTATCGAGGAAGGCTTTAGGCTATCACGCTGCGATAACATCACGCTGCGACCAATAGGAGCGAAGCATCAGTGAAAAATGTTGCAAAAACGGGGAAAATTATCCATATTTCAAATATATTCTTTTAAAAACTTCTTAATCACGATCATAATAACAGAAATTGACGCGGACGAAGTCTCAGGCAACAGCTAGTAATAATATAATCAGGAGATTCATGAAAAGAGTCTTCATCTAAATATATAAAATGCAAAGGTGACTGACCGATCTATTAACGCACAGCTCAAACCACTGGTCGGATCGGGCATACATTGCATCGTCACTTACCATCAGGTGAGATAGCAGTCAAGGACTATCTATGTAAGGACTATGTCATCAAATAACAAAAAAACGATTATGCGGAATGAATCTCCTGTGCCTGTACTTCTGTGGTTAAATATAAAAATCACTCACACTTACCAATTCTACATCATATATTAGCACAGAGATTGCTAGACAAAGAAGGAAACACAAAACGCTCAAAAGATGGCATATACTGAAGCTGGATGGGAGGTGAACTGTCCAACATAACACTCAAGGGGAGGATATTTATTGAAATACCCCCTTAAATCAACCATAGCCTGACATATCCCATATCAGATATGTACTGGTTTGTTAGTACCAATAACACAACACATAATAGTTATGTATTACATAATACATACATATGTACACTTTGCTCGCGTCTGTCTACACCAATGGAGGTAAGACAAGATTCATCGTCCACGCATCATGACGACCGTATTCATATGTTATAATATATTCATCTACCCACATCTAGCCAGATGTGGGTAGATGTACAAACTCTATACACAAGATAGACATTATACAAAAAAACACTTACCAACTCTACATAATAATCATAGTTGTTACAATCGTAATCATTATTCTGGCTGAGCTTCACCAATGGTACATCATCATCATCTGATGATGATTTATCAGATATTTTGCACTCACTTTTTACTTTTAAATCAGTTTCTGGACCAACATAGTAACATAAAGTTTTAGATGATGACAAATGATTGGATTTAATTTTGTGGAGTTTCTCCGATGCCTGTGAATAAAATTATCATTAATTATCCTTAATTAATTTAGAAGTTTAGGTTAAATTAAAATTACTAATTAGGCAACTATATAAGTTAGGATAGATTGTAATTTATTTATTTATTAAAGAGGCACACAAAACAGGTTGAGACTAAAAATTGCACAACATATAAATACATACAGCTTATCGAGAACCAAGTAACAACCCTTAATATGTGTACACAGCATTATTGAATAACCTAGCTGTGCCCGCGACTTTGTTCGCGTGGAATAGTGACTTTTCGGGGCGCGGCTCTCAGCGCGCTTTACGGACGCTCAGGCGCGAGGCGTGTAGTACGTACTCTGTACGTTAAAAATGTTCGCCGTGATTCTTTAAATTGACATAACTTTTTTATTTATGAACCGATTGACATGAAATAAACACTAAATGTTAAGTGAAGCTTACTACAATATATTAGTGAAAACCGTATCTAAATCGAATAAGCCTTTTCTGATATTAGCGTGCACAAACACACAGACAAACAGACAAAAAAAAAATTAATTACAATTTCGGGTTCGGCATCGATATAATAACAACCCCTGCTACTTTTTTTTTATATATTTCCATTGTACAGACACCACTTTTCTACAATTTTATTATATGTATGGATTAATTAACGAGTCAGAAAATTATAACATAAAAGTAGTACCTAAATGAAAAATGAATGAGTAATTATATTAAGCAATATGAAACAAATTTCTACCCATCTCTAGTAATTTTATTTAATTTAATATCATATATGCTTACTAAATTAATAAATGAATGACAAAAACAAATTAATAAACATTATGAATTATGAATGAGTTAATATTTGTTCTCTTAGAAATGTTAAGCCTCAATAGCCCAACGGTTAAAGGTGCGGACTGAAAACTGAAAGGTCGCAGGTTCGAACCCCACCTGTTGCACTATTGTCGTACCCACTGTTAGCACAAGCTTTTTGCTTATTTGGCTAATATTTAAAAAAAAAATATGCTATACTTACATAGTTGTAGGAATTTTTAAGCACTTCTTCTACAAGACGACATTGTTTAATGAATCTGTTAATTTTTTTTAGAAAACTTTTACAGTACACACAGATAGAAATGACATCTAGTGGATCTTCCATCTGGAAGAGTAGAGAAAATTTTAAGTTATGTATACAAATAAGTAATGAAGCAGAAACATTATAATAATTTATTTGCGCTTATTTAGCCCAACAGTTAAGCCTCGCAATCCAACAAGGGAATAGCGCCAGTGTTTTGGGCACCATGCCCATAAACGACCACTTGGATGGCGTGTATTTTTTGTAAATATAACTAGTGGTAGTTTTAATTTATTTAAGTTATTTATTTAAGTTTTATTTTGTTGTATGTTCTGTATCTAATAATGAATATAAAATGAAGCAGAATAGCTAAGTGGTTAAAACACCAGCCTTCTTTTCAGAAGAGTCCAAGGTTCGATTCTAGGTATGCATCTACGACATTTTAGAGTTGCATTTTAAGCCATTAAAATAGTACTTGCTTAAACTGTGAAGGAAAAGATCTGAGAGAATGTTGAAGAAGAGAATGTTTTCGAGAGGTTTTTCAAATAAGCTTAGATATTTTATAGAAAATACTCGTGTGCACTGCTTGGGATCGAGCTACTGACCCTTGGTTTCGATCCACGCATCCTAACTTTAAGCAGGT
This sequence comes from Hipparchia sbordonii, assembly GCA_038048805.1. Taxonomy (NCBI): domain Eukaryota; kingdom Metazoa; phylum Arthropoda; class Insecta; order Lepidoptera; family Nymphalidae; genus Hipparchia; species Hipparchia sbordonii. Next base: position 957,038 of record JBBIWI010000026.1, on the reverse strand, counting down.
TTATTTACTAACAAATTAAAATAATAAAACAAGCAAGTATTTACCTTAGCAACAAATAAGCGATAGCTTTCCATCTCTGAAACGGACATAGGAATTATGTGAACACCTTCTATAAGACAGGTCTGGCATATCCCCTCCATTCTTGTAAATTAAAATTTTCATTTAGATATTTTAATAAAATTTGGTTTTATTACAGCAAAACAAATCCGCCAGCCGCAATATGATTTATATGACGACAAAGAGAATGTAATCACTCCTATGACGACTGATGACGACACAGTCCACAGACTAATACTACCAACGTATTTTGACGTGACCAAAGAATATACCATGGTAAGTAGGTAGGTATTAAATAGGTATATGGAGATGCCCTACCTACGAAAATAGGGTAAGTACATACCTACAGAATTTTGTCGCATAAAATGGCTGCCCATTAGGGAGTGTACTTTAAAACTATCGATATCGATAAGCAGGAACTCTCTTCTTTTCATATTATATTTAATACCTTATGCATAGAACATTAGTGTTTGTGGTTTGTGCTGTTCATAGACGTAATATATACGTTTATAATAAGTAATCTACAACAGTGTTGGCATTAATCGATGTTAATTTGATTAATTTAATCGAGATTAAATTAATCTAGTACTTACTATGGACTATGACTGCATTCCAGAAGTAATCTACAACAGTGTTGGCATTAATCGATGTTAATTTGATTAATTTAATCGAGATTAAATTAATCTAGTACTTACTATGGACTATGACTGCATTCCAGTGTAATACAATATTAAATTGTGAATTTGAATATAAAAAAAATTATACACTTTGTAAGTTTTTATTAAATAAAAATAATTTTATCAACAGTGTAGTAACTTATCATCAACACTCAATAATATTTAATCGACAACAGGATAACAATAATTATTTTAATCTTGCTAAAACAATAATATTTTTATGATTATTTATTAATTTACTATATTATTTATTATTATTATAGATTGTATAATACTTATGTATGGAATGTACTTAACTACTAGAATATTAACAAAAACGATATGCTATTATCTATATTCTATACTAATATTATAAAGCTGAAGAGTTTGTTTGTTTGAACGCGCTAATCTCAGGAACTACTGGTTCGAATTGAAAAATTCTTTTTGTGTTGGATAGTCCATTTATCGAGGAAGGCTTTAGGCTATATAACATCACGCTGCGACCAATAGGAGCGAAGCATCAGTGAAAAATGTTGCAAAAACGGGGAAAATTATCCATATTTAAAATATATTCTTTTCAAAACTTCTTAATCGCGATCATAATAATAGAAATTGACGCGGACGAAGTCGCGAGCAACAGCTTGTACTACATAAGCATGAGATATCTTATTTTAAAATAAAATTGAGCTTGGCTCAGGACTTTATTTAGGGGTTCTTGACCACTGTCACCTCTTTAAATAGCCCCCTATCTTAAAATGGGTTTTTTTGGATATTGTTCCTAACTGTTCCCAGACCTCAGTAACGATAAACGAATAACGATAGCAACGATTTCCTTACATTCACATCATTTTATATGTGTATTGTTTGTGATCCCATCCCCTTTTTAACCGACTTTCAGTCAATATCTTTTTAAGCTATTGCATAGCTTCTATCGCGGGCCAGCGTGGAGACCGAATTCAGAAATTCCGTAACGAAAATAACCTGACACGTGACTCCACTACGGTGAGCCGCTAGATGGCGTTGATAAAAAATGCTATGCAATAGCTTTACCGCGGCAGTCCCCGAGTGCCACACGTCTTTTTTTTCTATGTATGTCCACCGATTTCTCCGATGTTTTTGGACCGATTCACGCGTTTTTTTTTAACCTTGAATAACAATTTTTTATCATGTCTTCAGCATATTACCATTTTATCAGTCCCATGTACCACCCCTCAACAAATAGGAGTCCAATCTAATTTGTTCCCTAAAAAGGGGCCAAATCCCTATCAACCCCTATTTAACCCCAAAACTGCCTTCGTCAGTCCAGTCTCATACACTTTCTCTTCTCCAAAACAATGATACTTTTAAGCGCGCTGGCTATAACATATCTAAGCTCGTGGAACTTCAAAATAGATAATCTATATATGTTAGTCTGTCCGTTTGTTAGTGTAAATGTTAGTATAACTTGGGTATCTCTGTACATGATTTCTTTACTTCGTTTCTGATCTGCTTTTTCCGACTGTATGTTGGATTGACTGTAAAAAAAATATAATATTAGTGAATTTATTCTTCACAACAAATTAAGCTATACGTGTACAGTACTAGTTGATGCCTTCGCTCTTGTTGATTTAGTTTTTAAAGTCCAACGGGAATTGATATTCCAGCATCGCTAGCATGGGCAGGAGAAATTGTATCCCCGGGGAAAGGATAAAATGTTTATCCCCTCGCTCAGTTTTATCCACCTGTCGAGCATGAGCAAAATGGTGGAAATAATATCCACAGTAGATATTCTTATAGGAATATACTTTTCCTTTCCCCTGTCGCCATGCTTTAGCATAGGGAGAAGATAATTTTATCCCTTGTCAGTGGATAAAACTTTTATCTCCTCCCCATGTTAACCCTGCTGGATAAAACGTAGTCTATGTCACTCTCCCGGTCCTAAACTATACACATGTAAAAAATCACCTCAATCTGTTGCTTTGTTGCGGCATAATTGTAGGACAAACCAACAAACAAACACACTTTCGCATTTATAAAATTAGTAAGGATTACCTCAAAGACACATCAATTTTCCACTGCAACTCTACAACACCTGGTTTGACCCTCAGATGTTTTTGCAAATTTTTATATATTTGATCTGCACAGAGCAACGTCATAAGCTCTGTGATGCAATCGGGGGAAAACCTGAAACAGGATAACAAATAGTATTAAAATTAAAATTTAATTTAATTTAAATTAAAAAAAATTAAATTACAGTTATTTAGTTCAGATTTAGTTTTTAAAACCCCGCGGGAACTCTTCGATTTTCCGGGATAAAAAGCTAGCTATGTTACTCTCCAGGTCCTCAACTATAGGTACCCTTGCAAAAAATCACGTCGATCCGTAGCACCGTAGCTCCGTGATTGAAGGACAAACTAGCACACTTTCGCATTAATAATAATAATTGTAAGGAAGTAAGGATTAAAAGCTGTTTTTTCTTGAATTATGTTCTCACATATCTCACAAGTCGCGCGCATCATCTAGTCAAAAATTCCCAATTTATAGCGGACTGAAAACTGAAAGGTTGCAGGTTCGAACCCCACCCGTTGCACTATTGTCGTACCCACTCCTAGCACAAGCTTTCCGCTTATTTGGAGGGGACAGGAGAATATAAGTCAAGTTACACTTGGCAATATTCTTTATTTAAAAAAAAAAAACCACTACCTAATGTCTGCAACACCCTCTGATGTCCCCTAAACTTAAATCATATCTGACAACTTGCTCTATGCTTACTTTCGTTTTTTTTTTAGAGATAATCAATTTCTTTAACCGTTATATTATGTATGATTTTGTTCATATTATTTTTAATTTAAACTAATTCAATTCCATAATAATTGTGGCTTTAGTTGTGCCAACAAGGCATTTTACTCAAACTCTGTACCTAATTTGAATTTTTTTGTGTGAGCTGAATAAATATTTATTTATTTATTTAATTTTAACTACTTCCCTGGGAACTCTCTAATTTTCCCGGATAAAACTAAGCGTATGTTTTAATCCTGGGTACGAGTGATCTCCATCCCAAATTTCAGCCAAATCAGTTCATTCATTGTGTCGCAACACAGGAGTAACAAATATTCATCCAACCATCCATCAATCCTCACAAACTTTCGCATTTATAATATTAGTAGGATAGTAGGGGTTCAAAATGTGTTTGCGGGTCCGTATGACAAAAGGTAGCTGCAAACTTAGATGCTTATAGTTATTTATACAAACCTGAGGCTCTCCAAAAACAATCGCATGTCATTTTCACTCCAGGGCTCCTTGGTAGCCGAGCGGAGTCTCGCCACATGTCTCACCACCAATCTGACAGCAGAGAACTTGTTGCCGTTCAGTAGACTAGAAGTACGGCTGTCTGGAGTACCTTCTAATTCTTTAAGGGCCACTATAATAATCCAAAAGTTTTATCTTTTTAAAGTAAAGGCGCACTTTTTGAACTAGTGAAGTTTTTATATTCCATGACAAGATAGCCCTTGACTGCGATCTCAGCTGATGGTAAGTCACGATGCTGTCTAAGAAGATAGCGGGCTAACTTGGAAGGAATATGGCCATGTACATTCAACCGCCATATCCCTAGACAGATGACAGTGTTCACTGTTCACTCAACCCATACCCCTAATCGGCTTCTACACGCCATCGTACCGGAACGCTAAATCACTTGGCGGCACGTCTTTAAGGGTAGGGTGGTAACTAGCCACGGCCAAAGCCTCCCACCAGATAAAAAAAAATCCTGATTTTCAGTGAAAATGTTTGTGCATTTTCTGTCTGTCGTGTGCCTGGGTTCGAACCGTGAGCCCCGCGAATAGAAGGCAGGTCTATATCACTAATCTATGCTATTACCGCATAATATAACTTATAAAATATTATCAAAAACTTACGTAAAACAAATGGTTTAATTTCCTTTTTCTGGATCTCCGGAGTAACAAAAGCCACTGCATTCCATTGTGAAGGACTCTCCGTTAACAATTCCAATTGTTGGGACATTTCCTCTTTTTTTTACATCCAATAAATTAACGAAATGCAACAAAATCAAAAACAATATTTTGTGTTGTTTCTTGTTAATCTTGTTTGACGTTTAGTTTGTTGACCCCAGTCCCCAAGTGATTACATTCTCTTGGGTTGACCCCACTTAACCCATCCAAAGAGTATAAACCATGGATCCATCAGTCAACATTACTGTGGACAGTACACCTTTTTTGTCTATTCTGATATCTGATTATTCGTCCGTGACCGTTGAAAAAAAAACTAAAAAGTGATTACATTCTCTTGGTAAAAAATATTGTCTATGGTGACGCGAAGTTTTTTGAGCGTGTTCGTGTTAAATTACTTTTAAGTAAAAAATATATATTTTCCGTACATTTCGCTTATTATACGTGTATATACAGTTATTAAGTGCTTAATTATAAATAATTAAGTGTAAGTACTCCAAAAAGTGGTATTAGAATGGCGACAGTGCCTGGTAACAAACCCCAATGGCCGACCCGGCCCGGCCTGCAGCATCAAAACAGTCATACGCCAAATTTAACGCTAAACAGGACAATAAATCTGTATCCGTTGACCAATTATACATTTGGAACGAAGGAACCGCTGTTTGAAAAGGATGCATCGGTCCCGGCGCGGTTTCAGAGGATGCGGGAAGAGTTTGTTAAAATTGGAATGAGAAGGTTAGTAGTTAAATCCTTATTTAATTTATGTCCGAGCATATTTGTGTCTCGTTTTAACCTCTATCTTAAGTCTGATCTGAATCAGAGCACGCTCTATAGGTCTAAGCAACAGAGACTAGCCATCTGTGCGGGAGACTGCACATGTTTCTGCACAATACAATACACAAGTGCACTATTCCCTCAGTCATAGTCCCATAGGATGGAAATTCGTCACGACGACGATGTTTAGTTAAAGTTTTATATATGCTTCTTGCTCGTGGCTTCGCTCACGTTATGTTTGATTTTCAAACTCTTATTTTACAACCTTAGTGGTTGAATTTTCAAAAATCTTTACTTAACAGATTCCTACGTTCTAATAGCAATCTGTATGCCAAATTTCAGCTCAATCCATCCAGTGGTTTGATCTGTGTGTTGATAGATCAGTCAGTCACCTTTTGCTTTTGTATATGTATTTAGGTAATTAAAAAGAATACTTGTATAGTATGTTTATCTCACGAAGTTACGGGCGCTTTACTTGTGGTTACATTGTGTACATGCACATTGCATAAGTATGCTTGCCTGTCAGGAGCCTAGGTGGGAGCAAGCTCTTGCTCACACTTATACAGATACGACACGCACACAACCATGAGCCATGCGTCCTTGTGAGTTGAAAGAACTATAAATGCTAATGAGTTTAACAAGAGAGAGGGCCAGAGAGACATTATTTATTTTATTTATTTATTTTTATTTTTCATGTACATATAGAACTTTCAAGACAACACATATTAGAAGAAGTAGACATAGGTGAAGCTTATCTCTAAAAAAGAAAGAAATTTCTTCCAGCTTCCCATTATAGAAAGATTAAAAAAAGTGTCTTTGAATTTGACTTTCAACAGTTTTTATATTCTTGCGGGCCAATCTCCACTTGAAATGATATATATCTCCAGGTCGGTGGAAGGAGTTTTGCTTGTGCATGAACATGGGCTACCTCATGTGTTGCTGCTGCAGCTGGGTACAGCGTTCTTCAAGCTGCCTGGTGGAGAGCTGAACCCTGGGGAGGTAAATGACTCTTTAGTAACCAAATTCCAAAAAAAAGGAGGAAGTTCCCAATTCGTTGAAATATTTTTTTTATGTATGTTGCCCGATTACTGGAAGACGCCTGGACTGATTTGGAAAATTCTTTTTTTGTTTGAAAGGGTATACTTCCCAGGTGGTCCCATTGTCATCAGGTCAGGATCTGATGATGGGATCCTGGAAAAATGGAACTCTTCAAATTTTTATGGGCACAATTGATATACTTTGTAGTGGTGTTTGAAATCAGTTTTTCAAGAAAAACTGACTTCGAAGGAAGGGTTCCTGTGGGGATTTTAAAAACCTAACTCCATGCCGACAAAGTTATCAGACATCAGCTAATCTGTACATAGTTTCTTGAATTTGAAAAATTGTATTTTTCATTTTTGCAATTTTCAGGATGAAATTGAAGGCCTGAAGAGATTGCTGACTGAAACGCTTGGCAGACAGGACGGAGTCAAGCAGGAGTGGCTTATTGAAGACACTATAGGTTAGTACCTTTAGCTACTTTGACCGAGACCACAGGAAATATAAGATTCACGCCGCAAAATTCATTTAAATAAATAGTGACTCTTGCTCCCCACACAATAAAGTGCAATTCAGTTTGCACATCACTTACCTAATATCTAGGGCAGAACCCCTCAAGAGCAAATGGCTTGCAATTAGAGAATGTGAAAAGCTACACTAGAAAGCTTAAAATAACTTTTCAGAAATTATAAATTCCCAAATTGTCTCCACTGGGAATCGAATCCCAGACCTCCCAATGCTAAGCACTACACCATAGATTACCTTATAGAACCTAAAGGTATAGAAGATTCAGAATGATTTAAATGAATAGGGACTCTTGTTACCACACAATAAAGTGCAATTCAGGTTGACACAGAGCTGCTTACTTATCGTCTTATTCACAAAGACTTTTCTCTCTTTCTATGATGTAACTCTTATTACTTCGCACACTCTGAATTTAGGCTCTTAGAATAGAATCATTCTTTATTCAAATAAACTTTTATATACTGTGTGTGTGCTTAGAAGTGGTACATCATGTACTTCTAACTCCACAGTTTACTGTAGAGTGTGCCAGACCTGACTATGCCAGGGAGATTGTCAAAAAAAATTCAAAAAATTCAAAATTTATTTATTTCATGTAGGCCAACTTGTAGCTCTTACCACCGGTTCGGAATGCAGATTCTGCTGAGAAGAGCCGGCAAGAAACTCAGCAATTGCTCTTTTCAAAAAAAAAAATTGTTACAATAGGTAACAAAACTATGCTATGTATACTGTATACACACACAACAACACAATAAAGCTTCAAAAATGCATACGTAGTTACACAATCCAACGCATGTCAACACAGGCAAACAAAGCAGACCTATTCCCGTTGGTGGCACCTGTTCACGAGCATGACGCAAGATCCAGCCGTTGCTTCGCTCAACCATATTTGATTAAAATTAATAATTTTCTCACTACAGGTAACTGGTGGCGACCGAACTTCGAGCCACCCCAGTATCCGTACATACCACCGCACATCACCAAACCCAAAGAGCATAAGCGTCTATTCCTCGTTCAACTGCAAGATAGAGCGCTGTTCGCCGTCCCCAAGAACTATAAACTAGTGGCAGCACCGCTCTTTGAACTCTATGACAACGCTCAGGGATACGGGCCTATTATATCCTCTTTGTCGCAGAGTCTATGTCGATTCAACTTTGTCTACATGTAAAAAACCTACTCATAATGATAGCGTAAGGTTGTCTTAAGATTTCTCGACACCTTCAAGTTTAAAATTAAGATTTGAGGCCGATACAGTGAACTAAAGCGCCCACTAAAAATGCTGTCCTCAAGGATTTCTTAAAATTTAAGTGGTCACATTTTGGGATTTGCTGTCCCCAAGAGCTATAAACAGGCGGCCGCCGCCCTCCTCTATGAACTCTATGACAACACTCAGAGATATAAACCTATCATGTCTTCTTTGTCGCAGAGTCTACGCGGGTTCAACTTTGTCTACATGTAAAAAACTTACTTGTATAAAGGAGCATAAGGTTGTCTTAAGATTGACACCTTCAAATTTGAAATTAAGATTTGAGGCCGATACAGCAAACTAAAGTGACCATTAAAAATGCTATGACCTTAAGAATTTCTTAAAATTGGTGTAAAGAACACGGACAAACTAAACTTTAACTGATTTCGTACATTAAAAAAAAAACAGTAGCATAATTACATATTCTTATTTTAAAAGTGACTTTCAAAGTGAACTTGGTGTGTAGAAAATCTGTCAAAACAAAATTGTAATTTTAGCGCACCTTAATGTTTAAGAGAGGAGGTTTAATTACGTTAGTAATTTTCGTCTAAAACACCTTTATGTTTATATAAGAAATTCGGACCATGTTTTTTGTCATTAGATTTAAGTATTGTTTGACTAAAGAAACGATGAAGATCTTGGACAAATGTGGTTTTATTTATTGTACCTGGAAGAAAGAAGACTGTTTTTATTAGAATTAAGCTTTAATTAGTTTTATTTATTTAATTGTTTACTAGTGAAAATTTTATAAAATTTAAAAGCATACTTAAATTAATACAGGGTTTGTATTTTTATAAAAAATGATTTGAAACTTTTATGTAAATTAACAATAAGTACATATAAAGGTTCAACGCACATTGCGGGAGTGTCAAAGCGACATGTCGCGTCCTTTAAAAAATCTTGCACAGTAAACTGAACTTAATCTCAACTATCTAATGTATTACATACATACTTGTGAGTAAAATTCTTGTTAATGAAAGTTTTTTATTCAATTTAATATTGATATTCTTTTCTCTTTATTTTTTTAATGTTGTTTGTAACATATCATTTTTACTAATATAATATGTTAGATTCTGGAACTGTAAACTATTGTGACAATGGTGCGTGTGTGCGTGCGTGCGTGTATTAGTTGATAAAATTAGCTTTGCACAAATTATAACATTAAACATCTACTTAAAGTATAGTGGAGAAACAAGTCCAGTTTAATAAGCAACATGGACTACAATAACGCGTTGAAATCCTTCGGACTCTCCAGCAATGTGTATTTGGCCTAAGTGTATTTAAAAATGTCTATTACATATTATATTATCTATTTATATAATGTTATACAAAACAATATAGGTGATATATTTTTGTGATATTTACAAAAAGGAGACGAAAAAGATAACTTTTTGCTTGATTAAAAAAAAATCAAGAGGTTAAAATCGGGGCAAAATCACAGTGTATGAAAAAATCAGTAGAGCATAGCTTTTGATTTTGTATTACGGTTGGGTCATATCGTATCCATAAACCCCCTCTACATTTGACGTCATGTTTGACAACTATACCAAAGTAAGTACATAATCTACTCTAACATATTTTAATGTCAAGGTAAGCAAAATGTAAAAATTCACAATTGGTTTTTTAAAATAATCATTGTTTCGAAATGTTATGTCTTTTGAGGGTATTTAACAAAAATATGACGATTTCACGAGAAAAATATGTTAAACGAACATGTGACGTCACAAAATTTTATGTGTTGACGTTATGACATTGCATCGATTTGACATCTAACAAGGTGGATTAAGACTGAAATATGACTAAAAAACTTACATAATCTCTAGCATACAATTTAACAACAGTATTTATTTGTATAATTCCAGAATATAATTAATAATAAATAGAGTGCTATTTGTATAAATCTAATATTCGTTAACTCTGCAAAGCGAATTTGATCTGAAACGCAACTTGCAAGCGCCAACGGAAATGTGTTCACACTCAGAACAGTCTCAAATCGCAGAGTAACATTTAACCGAGGAATAAATTTTTCAGACGAATAAAAAGGAGGTTTTCAATTCGTCGCGTATATACATACAAATACATATATTTTTTTATGTATGACCAGCGACTGATCAAGAGTTCTGACCGCCCTAGGCTAATTATGAGGACGCGCCCCCGCCAGGTGTGTTACGGACGGCTTAAAAAGTAGTAAGTGAGTAGAGTAGTAGTATGAAAATTTTAACATGGTTCATACTACCTATAAAAGTTTTCAGATCGATCTGCAATGATGCAAGATTAGTGCATGCGAAGATACGATTTCAGCGCGCCCCCCGCTGATCCTCGCGCCCTAGGCTACAGCCTAATTAGCCTAAGGGTTAATCAGGCCCTGTGTATGACCACGCATAACTTCTCGCAGAGAGGACTTTTTTAAAGGGTATCTCTGTATACATAAAAATACAGCTTGTAGCTTTTAAAAAAGTTTTTCGCCGACTCAAAATTAGTTATATTAGTTTAGGAGCACAGTTTAGTAACTAAAATGACTTATATTTTTCCCATTTTAGTTGCTTCTATCGTCGGTTAAATTTTTGTGTAAAAAGTAATTATGTAGATATTATATTTCTGTTAAATTTATTCTATGGTTAATGAAACAGGGCTACAATTTGCATCGCTGTTTTTGTGGCCGAACTCTGGAAAATTACAAAAAAAAAATACATTTCCAAAATCTATGTTATCAACATAATATCAAAAAAGCACTCGAAAGTTTGTTCTTGAACTGTATCATCATTGGTAAGCTGCAATTGAATAGACAATCTGTAATGTATTTTAAAGTAGCATTTTCAAAGTCTGTGTTAATCTATACTTACATATAATATTTAAATAGATATTACATCGGAAAACAGAAATTTGTTATTGAATCATTTCTAAGATGCAATTTAATAGAATCTCTTTAAAAAAATGCAGTTTCAAAATCTGTGATATTAAATATAGTGTAAACTAAAACAAGTAATATTTTCCAACTGTATGATTTCTTAACTGTGACATCAGAAACTCAATAAAATCTTTATTGCTCGAAGCAATGGTTTTCAATTTGCGAAGTTTCTAATAAAAAAATACACCAACGTAAAATAAGCTTGTATTTAGAAAAATACAATGTTTTACATTTACTTAATATTTTGTGTAAACTTGGTACAATGTATGCTTTGGAAGAATGGGATTATTCATTATGCTATAAATTCTAAGGATTATGGTAAGTAATACACTTCCATCTCGAGTTGGCAGTCATCGGCCGTTACAAAATGACGTCATGCCGTACCATTGGCAAGAAAATAATTTTTTCATCATACCTATTCGAAAAACGAATATTGGCTTCAGAGGACAGCGGGAGCAAAATTTAATTTTTAGTCCCATGGGAGTTTTCATTTCTCTCTTCTGATTGGTCCGCGTTCGTGCTTTAGTAGGTATGTGTTTATTACTACTGCGATCGTTGTAGAAATTCAAAAAACTCGAAATTCAAAAATGTTTGAGCAGCTGTTGTCTTCGATAAGTCACGTGACCATAGAAGGTTGATACTCCTAACTTTTTCTCATAGGTAATGATGAAAAATAGTGTGTGTCATTCGGGGGCAAATTTTTTGGTTCTCGGGCGGCGTATATTGAATTCCTCGCTACGCTCAGGATTCTACTTTAGAATCCTTCACTTCGCTCTGAATTCAAAATAGCGCCCTCGGGGAACAAAAATTTTCTTTGGCCCCATATAACACAAATAACTATTCTGTTGCCGCTATAACAACAACAAATAATAAAAGTAATAATTAAAATTGGCTCCCCTACTAGAAACGTGTCTTTTGCTACGGAACCCTTCGATTGCAGGGTCGACTCGCATTTGACCTGGTTATATTTTAACTTTATTATAGTTCTTTTAATTCACGAGGGCGCGTGGCTCATGGTTGTGTGTGTATCTCTATAAGTGTGAGCGAGAACTTGTTCGCGCCTGACCGCTCTCACCTAGGCTCCTGATAGGCACACACACACGCAATGTGCATGTACACGACGTAACCACAAGTAAAGCTCACGCGCCCTCGTGAATTAAAAGAACTATACTAACACTTTTTTTTAAATATTGGATAGAATCAGGCGTTACTTTGCGGAAGTTCATGATTAGCAAGAAAAGGTTAAGAGTTATTTTGCTATAATCCGCCAACAGAAAAAATCTGTATGGTCAAACATGCAGTTAAAAACTAAGCACTGCTTACCTCCCCAACCAAGCAAAAAAGCCGAGTTCCCAAGCAAGCAATGCTACCACCACACAAGTCGATATCTGAGGATGCTCCGGTATCGGGGCGAAACGTGCGTCGAGAGTACAAAAGCCTTGTGTGGTGGTGCATGTGAGTGGTGGTGGCATTGCTTGCTTGGGAACTTGGCTTTCTTGCTTGGTTGGGGAGGTAAGCGGTGCTTAGCTTTTAACTGCATGTTTGGCCATACAGATTTTTCTGTTGGCGGATTATAGCAAAATAACTCACTTTTCTTGCTACTTCTGTTTTAGATGCACATTCACAAGAAATAATAATATCGACACTGTCACAGCTTCAGGATAAAATATGCATCAAGTTCTTTCAAACATCGCCCGATTTTAATGCTACAGAAAATGATAAAATTCTGTACATAAATAATGCAGATAAAAGAAAAACTTGTTCGCCGAATGTTTTCGACTTCAGTAGAACTGTTGTGGTAAGTAGATGAGGGTAGTTACCTTAGCACAACCGCTCGCTTTTAAGAAGTGTTTATCAGTCTATGTATGTATGTGGCGCTCGGGAGACCAAACGCGTAGACCGATTTTGATGATTCTCACGTCAATCGATTTGTATTAATCTTGGGAGTTCCACTAAAGACATGAGAGCTTCGATCACATTTTTTTTCTGTGATCGAAGCACGAGATTAATCAAAATTCAATATGGCGACCACCAGACGCCATATTGTGAAAAAGAAAAAATGAAAGTCTACGATCTATGGTAAGTGGGGTATCATCACAAGTTTCTGTAATCATTTTGAATGACTATTTACGATCTATGTCAATTTAAAGTTGTACATATTCAGATTTCCTTAAAAGCAGTTGAGTTTTTTTAATCTCTAATTGCTTGTATCAATTGTGTCGATAAATTATTTCACTAACTAGGTACTGATGATTTAAATGCCAAGTTCTAGTAGAAGTTTTCTTTTCTTTTTTTATATTTTTAGCGAGCAAACGAACAGACGGGTTACCTGATGTTAAGTGATTACCGCCGCCCATGAACACTTGTAGCACCCGAGGCACCACCGATGCGTTGCCGGCTTTTCAGGAATTTGTTGGTCCGCCCCTTGAATAACCCCATGTTGTAATTTAGTGGGAACACCGTCGCAGGAAGTTTCTGCTAAAACTTTGTCTGCCTTAACATGTATTGAATTGTATGTACCTACGTTTGTATTTTTGAAACTTCATTGCGGAAACACTGTATACATAGCATAGTTTTGTTACCTATTGTAAAAAAATTTTTTGATTTTGCTGCTGTGTTTCTTGCCGGCTCTTCTCAGCAGAATCTGCATTCCGAACCGGTGGTTTTATGACGTGACAAGAGCTACAAGTTGGCCAACATGAAATAAATAAATTTTGATTTTTTGATTTTGCCATGCAAGCACTTACATCCATTAATGTTTGTATTCCAGGATATGCCAATAGGCTACAAGTGTTTGAATCCAAGAGATATAGCGAGGATTGTCGTAGAGATGTTACGAGCGAGTATTGGTTCCGCTGGTGAGATCATTTTTATAATGGTCCGGGAGGTAGCGTTGCAAATACAAAAGTCATAGGATTCCGGCTGATATTGACATCGATAGTTGATCTTATATGACTAATAAGCGAACCGACCGTCAGCTGCCCAAGTGGCGGGGCTAGTGTTTGTGGGACAACTCCAATTAAGCTAGACCTCTAAATTGTATGAGCGCCCATACAGCTCAGAGGTCTATCTTAATTGGCGTTTACTATGTATGTAAGGGGACATTAATTTTCAACTTTTTTTATTTTTCGGAATTTTTCCTTTACTTGTAGGTACTGTAAGATCTTGCTTTTAACCAAAAGTGACAATTCTAGGTCAACTGGAAGTACCCTATAGGTTTTGGGTCGAAGACCTACATAGCAGTTCCCGTTGACCTATAATCACGAAAGACAAAAAGCATAGTCTTACAGCACAAATAACAGAAAAATTCCAAAAAATAAACAAGTTGAAAATTAATGTCCTCTTACATTCATACATAGTTGATGCCAATTAAGATAGACCTCTGAGCTGTATGGGCGCTCATAAAATTTAGAGGTCTAGCTTAATTGGAGTTGTCCCACAACCACTAGCCCCGCGGGTGCGTCAGCTGACGGTCGGTTCACTTGAGAGTCAGCCGAGATCTATTGAAAATGATGGTAATCGATCGGAATGAAATCACTAGCTAAAATGCAACGCTACCTCCCGGACCATAAAGGTTCCTTACCCAATGGATGCATCCGTTGTCCGTACCCCCGTCCGTTTATCTGTTTGTCAGCGGGTTGTATCTCATGAACGCTAATAGGTAGATAGTTACTTATTACATATTTTCAGAGTGTTGAAATAATAATTTCTTACACTATTTTCTGTTTACAGGGACTTCACTTAATAGCTACGATTTAGTTAATCAATTTGAAGAAAAAGTAAGTTTGTTTCCTACTTAACTACCTACTTACAATATACAACGTGTAATGAAACTCCGAAATAATACTGAAGGAGGTGAATGTGCTCATGAAACTGAACAACTTTCCCCAAGGAACATAGCTCGAAATGTGAAAAAAAGACGTGTGGCACTCGGGGACTGCCGCGGTGAAGCTATTGCATAGCATTTTTTATCAACGCCATCTAGCGGCTCACCGTAGAGGAGTCGCCCGAGTCCCGTGTCAGGTTATTTTCGTTACGGAATTTCTGGATTCGGTCTCGACGCTGGCCCGCAATAGAAGCTATGCAATAGCTTAAAAAATGCGGACCTCCCATACAAAATCAACGATCGATGATCGACGATGATTGATTGACTATAGGAGGTAAAATTTTTTTTTCCATATTTCGACCTGTTCCTTAGGGAAAGTTGTTCAGTTTCATGAGCACATTCACCTCCTTCAGTATTATTTCGGAGTTTCATTACACGTTGTATATTTTTCAAGCACCTACACAGAGTAAAACTATTCGCTTACCATGTGCATACATCGAAGCATTATTATGAGTGCGTAACTTGTTTACGTGTGTAACCATTTATACCACTAGGGTATAAGTTACTACATTTTCAGGATCCGGATATAATAAAATCATCGCTAATATCATCGTGGGAGCGTAATTTTATAAACTCGCATTACAAGTCTGAATGTGGCCTTATAACGCCTCCATTGCTGCCAACCGTACGACGACGGTCTCGGAAGGAATCTATGGACTCGCAGCAACTCAGTGATGCCAACCTAAACTATTACAATGACAAGTTGTGGCCTTTTGGCGTTGTCTTGTATGGAGTTGATGAGAAATTGGGTAGGTGTAGACGTGAAAGTACTTAGTACTAAAGCATGGAACCCTGACTAAAATAAAAACAGAACACCTATTTTTAACCGACGAAAAAAAGGAGGTTCTCAAATCGTCGCGTATATTTTTTATGTATGACCACTCATAACTTTCCGCAGAGTCCGATTTTAATGATTCTTTTTTTAATGGATAGCGGCTACCTCGAAGTTGGTCCTATTTAAATTTGAAAAAAAAATTGTACGTCTAAGGGTAGATACACACAGTTTAAATGTTAACCGAAGTTGTTGATAGTGTGCGCAGTGTGCCCCGGGGCATTGTTTTTCCGGGTAAAAGGTCACTTTCCTTGTCTGAAAAACTCGTTCAATACAAAATGTATGAGAAAATGAATTTTTTTTAAAGTTATTCTGCTATTCGAGACGGAGACAAATATAACACACCAAAAACCATGAAAATCAGTCTAGCCGTGTAGAATTATAAGTGTTCGAACAAACCCGACTTTTTTATAGTATACGGGATAAAAAGTATCCTATGTCCGTCTCCTGGTTCTATGCTACCTCCCATTAATTTTCAGCCAAATCGGTTGAGCCGTTCTTGAGTTATAAATAATGTAACTAACACGACTTTCTTTTATATTACCTAATAACTAAAACTAGGACTAATTAGAAATATACTAATTAGTTCAAAATTCAAATTCAAATTCAAAATTTATTTATTTCATATAGGCTAACTTGTAGCTCTTATGACAAGTCATAAATCTACCACCGGTTCGGAATGCAGATTCTGCTGAGAAGAGCCGGCAAGAAACTCAGCAGTTGCTCTTTTCAAAAAAAATTTTTTTTTTACAAAGCTATGCTATGTATACAGTGCTTCTACAATAAAGCTTCAAAAATGCAAAAATGCATACGTAGGTACACCAATCCAACGCATGTCAAGACGGGCAGTCAAAGCAGATCCATTCCCGTTGGTGGCACCCGTTCACGAGCATGACGCATGATCCAGCCATTGCTTCGCTCAACCATATTTGAGGGAACGTAACAACCCGCATAAAGTTGTTTTAAAAGGTCATAAATAAAACTTTTTCAGTTAATACAGCCGATTATAAAGCTTTAAAACAAGCGATGACCACTATAGAGATGTCGACGTGCGTAGTGTTTCAAGAAATCGGTCAGGACAATGTTCTGTTACCGAAAAGCTTGATATGGTTTGACGAGAACGGCGAAGATATGCCGCGGTTCGGATTTGTTGAAGGAAATCAGGTAAAACCATTTAAGTGCTTTAATAGCTATAGAAGAGCCCGTCTGAACAAAAATGTTCACGGTTCTGCTAAAAATTAAATGACAGCCGTCGCTCAGCAATCTGAAAAAAATTCTTTGTTCCTAGGCAAGTCGATGCCATTTTGCTAGTATGCAAGGGCCATTCCATATTCGAACTTATGTGCTTAACGAATCACTGGTTAACTCCAGACTCCAAGGCGTTTACCGCAAAAATTTGGAATGCCCTTCCGGCTTCCGTTTTTCCAACTAACTATAACGTGGGTGTCTTTAAATCAAGAGTGAATAGGCATTTTCTAGGCAAGCGCGTACCATCTTAGGCTCCATCTTCACTTACCATCAGGTGAAATCAAGTGATAGTCTATATATTTAAAAAAAAACTTAACATAGTATACAATAACTTTTTATTTAAACTTTCTGGGAGAAAACACTTGTTTACCTTTTAAGGCAGCTACTAGGAAAACATAACATTACAGACAATAAAGATGTCGTCAATGATCAACGGAGCCTCGGGGCACACTGCGCACACTATCAACAACTTGCTGCGCACACTTGGCGTACCGATGATGTCCAACCGCTTCGATAGAGACAACCATCTCATCATCGATTGGAGTAACGTGGACATGGGTAAAACTGTTTTTTTTTTTTCTAGTCATCATTATCATCATTTGACGACTTCCCTGGCGCAGTGGTGAGCACTGTGGTCTTATAACTGGGAGGTCTCGGGTTCAAGGTGGAGGCAATATGGGAATTTATAATTTCAAAATTGTCTCTGGTCTGGTCTGGTGGGAGGCTTTGGCCGTAGCTAGTTACTACCCTACCGTCAAAGACGTGCCGACAAGCGATTTAGCGTACCGGCACGATGGCGTGTAGAAACCGATTAGGTATGAGTACACTACCATACCCCTTCCAAGTTAGCCCGCTACCATCTTAGACTGCATCGTCACTTACCATCAGGTGAGATTGCAGTCAAGGACTATCTTCTCATCGAATAAAAAAAACTATTCTTCTTTTTTAAGCGATAGACGTTCACTAGACAAGTCTTTTGCATGGACTTCCACATGTCTGAGTCTTGAGCCGCTTGTATCCAGTGGCTCCGTTGTACTCGAATGTACAGTGACATTCAACCCATACCCCTAATCGGTTTCTACACGCCATCGTGCCGGAACGCTAAATCGCTTGGCGGCACGTCTTTGACGGGTAGGGTGGTAACTAGCCACGGCCAAAGCCTCCCACCAGACCAAAAGTTCTTTAAAAGTTATTTTTATCTGACCCATGTTTGAGCAAATATACCTACATTAGTTCTTGCTATGTTCTAGGCAAAGAGCAATATCTAGAGAAATCACCAGAGGAATCTTGGATAGTCCAAATACCGTATGACTTCGACAGCGTAACCCACGCCCCTGCTAACTACATGTGCAGCAAGTGCGACCTGGGGGCCGCCACTGTACAGCCTATACAGGTATTATACAGCTGCTATATAGCCAATAAGTATTATACACTTACTATACTGACGTGGTAAGTCGCCGATGTTTTTTTTTTATTCAATGACAAGATAGTCCTTGGTAAGTGACGATGCAGTCTAAGATGGTAGCGGGTTAACTTGGAAGGGGTATGACAGTGTACATTCAATCCATTAGGGGGATGGCATCGGTAACTAGCTACGGCGAAAGCTTCCCACCAGACCAGACCAGACACAATTCAGAAATTATAAATTCCCAAATTGCCCCCGCCAGGAATCGAACCCGAGACCTTCCAGTTATAAGACCACAGTATCCACCACTGCGCCAGAGAGGTTGTGCAGCAAATGTGACCTAAGGGCCGCCACTATACAGGCTATATAGCCAATAAGTATTATACACCTACTATACTAATGTGGTAAGGTGTAATTTTGCAGCTAATGTGACTTAAAGGCCGCCACTGTACAGCCTATACAGGTATTATACAGCCACTATACCAAATAAGTACCAAATAATGAGTACCTACCCAATAAGTGTAGCCAATAAGTATTATACACTTACTATACTTATGTGGTAAGGTGTAATTCTGCAGCAAATGTGACCACTGCGCAGTTTATATTTACAGAAAGTATAGGTATTATACAGCTACTATATACCCAATAAGTACTATACAGCTACTATATAGCCATTATGTGTTAGATAGCTATATAGTGTAATATAGGACACCATAGACAACGAAGTTAGTTTTAATTTTTTCCTTTTTAATTAACAGGATAAATTGTGGCAGCGCACTCTATCTATGGGACATACGGAGGAACTGAGTGAATCTGATATTAAACTTGTTAATTTATTGTATAGTAACGAGTGCAGTAAAACATTAGAAAAATAAATTATATCTTCACCAATATGGCGACATTTTATTATTTACCTAGCCGATCCAATCAGACTTCTTATGGGATTCGAATAAATTTTTAAATACATATCAAAAATTCCGAGGCCAGCGGGATTCGAACCCACATCTCTCGGGAATCGCGCCCTGAGTATGTTGACCCTAAAAATTGTCTTTGGTCTGGTGGCAGGCTTAGGCCGTGGCTAGTTACCACCCTACCGCCAAACGATTTAGCGTTCCGGCACGATGGCGCTTAGAAACCGATTAATAAAAGTTAAATGTACGCTGCCATACCTCTTCCAAGTTAGCCAGCTACCATCATAGACTGCATCGTCACTTACCATCAGGTGAAATCGCAGTCAAGGACTATCTTGTCAACGAATAAAAAATAATGCGGCAACAAAACCACAATTTAAGACTTCTTGAATAAAAAGCCTAGATAAAGTCAGAGATTAAAAAAAAATATCATAGTATATACTTTGATAGTTTATTTAATATAGACGAGGAAGTAACTTTATATACATACATAAAAAATCCAATTGCAAGAGTTCCTGAGAAATAAGTTCTACTGTCTTTTTTCCTCTAGAGGCCTATAAATATACGTCGATAACTTCGCGCAAACAACATGAAATGAGAATAGAACTGTCAAACGGCCATTTTATATTTCTGTCCTGCTCATATGAGGTTTACACTGAGTGAGATAGAAACAGAAAATGGCGGCTTCTCATTTCTATTGTCATTTGAAACGCATTATAAACCTTGGACTTGAATTTGTTGAAAAAAGAAAATTAAAGACTGCGGAATCGTGAGCGAGGTAAAATCGGTTTTCTTAATAGCTTCGCAATTGTAGATGAGAACTTATTTTTAGATTTTTTTTGACAATTATTGATAACATAATATCTAGTAAGCTATTGATTGTAGCCTAAACAAAATCAGTTAAGGCCCAAGAGACGGGTCTGCCCGCGAAATTCAAATTTAATTTGGTTTTTCGCAATTTGTAAACTAATACGACAAAGTAAACTTATGGTATTCAAATTGCGCCAATGGCAGTATCATCTTCACAGGTTTATACAACGTTAGTCACACTTGAAGCAAAACCTGAAAGTAGTTTGTTCAGAATCAGTAATAGAATCGAATCCAACTATTTTTATACCGTGTTATATTTTTTCCAAAAAAAATTTTAAAACCCTGCAAGCGTAGACTCCCTGGTTGAATGACCTTATAGGTATCATCTGATACCGCACGGCAAACAGAGTCACGTGGCAAACATGTCACGTGCCCGCGATCAAGGACATACGCGCCGCCCGCCATCAAGGACGCTCCCCGCAGCGCCCGCGCACCTCGTCCTCAAGGCTCGTTTACAAAAACTTTACTGGGTACTAGTAAGCTTGCTTAATTGCAAAAAAAAAATATTTTAGTTTGAGTTTAGTTTGTATGTTTAATTGCAAAAAAAAATATTTTAGTTTGAGTTTAGTCTACGGCAATCTACGAGAAAAGTTGAAGGCCGGGCTAGTTTAGTTACATGTGCGTGTTTCTTACTTGCTAGTTGTTACACTTGCTATACTTGCTAGCGGGTTCTACAAGCCATCGTGCCGGAACGCTAAATTGCTTGGAGGCACGTCTTTGACGGTAGGGTGGTAAAAGCGACGGCCAAGGCCTCCCTCCAGACCAGACCAGAGACAATTTAGAAATTATAAATTCTCAAATTGCCCCCGCCGGGAATCGAACCCGATACCTCCCAGTTATAAGACAGTGCTCACCACTGCGCCAGGGAGGTCGCCAATCTTAGCTACTGAGCGACTAGAAAGTTTAGTGAGTTTTCGTCGCTATTGCACTAGCTAACTCGCCCGTATTCAAACTCACTGGTTATTGGCAAGTAAACTTGCTCATTGTCATGGAATCGCTAAACGCTCCTCGATTCACGCTGCGTCCGCGTCGGCGTCGGCGTCGGCGATCAGGGTTCCCAACTTAGGGCTTTTAGCCCCAAATTTAGGGCGGAATTTTGCTTGTTGGGATTTTTTTAGGGCCCAAAAAAATTTAGGGCTATTTTTAGGGGCATAAATAAATTTTCAAGCGTCACATAATTGACTGACCAAAACGAGTAAATAAAGCAAAACGCTTATGATATTTCGGAATAATATGCTTAAAATCGTTTTAGCTAAAGCGTTTTGAAAATATTTCAATACATTAGCGTTGAACACGCTTTTTCGATATATAATATAGTGAAAAACAAATTACGAAACCGATTTCCCTTTTCATTTTAAAACGTGATGGTGGATCTTGCGTTACTTTTACTCCATCTCCAAAAAATGTTACACTTATAATGTAAACATAGTGTATGACTATAAGAATTCCGAATAACAGAGGCGTAACTATAGGGTGGCATTTCGGCAAAATGCCACGGGCCCCAGCCGGAAGGGGCCCCGGTCAGAGAGAGCCAGAAGCACAAGATGATCCTAACATTTATAGCCATTCCTGTGGCTACGGCTAGCCGTAGTCGGCACTAGTGCCGAGCGATCATTTTCAAAATTAAAATTTATATAAACTAAATTCTTTGGGACAAGAAAGGTTACGCACAGTAAATTGATTTACCAAAAGGCTGAGTTGACTGGAGCCTAGGGCAGCAGATTTTAGGGGCGGTAGATTTGGGGCCAAAATTTTTATTTGTCTTACAGAAATTAAAAAGATACATATATAGGTACCTAAATGTCATTAGGTCCATAAACACATATTTTAAAATTTTATAAAATATCTAATTAATTACCGAATATAGCTACCCCAATAACAATAGCTAAATAGTTTGAAGGGCCGACTTTACCTACGATGCCGGGGGTGCGGCACATACAAGCGCAGGGTCTCAAGCGCCAAATGTACAGGACTATGTAGTAGATATGGCGTAGTGCAAAATAAAAAAACGTTGCTATTGTAGGTGCCAAGTATGGACTACTAAGTGCCGTAATGCAATCATAAAAAAAATTTCAAGCTCGCTTCGCTCTCGAAAATGTCGCTTTTACGTTTCGATTGTACTCGTAGGTGCCAAGTATGGACTACTAAGTGCCGTAATGTAATCATAAAATTTTTAGAGGTCGCTTCGCTCGCGAAAATGTCGATTTTACGTTGCTATTGTAGATGCCAATAATGGACTACTAAGTACCGTAATGCAATTATAAAAAATTTTGCGCTCGCTTCGCTCGCGAAAATGTCGCTTTTACTTTTCTATTGTAGATGCCAAGTATGGACTACTAAGTGCCGTAATGCAATCATAAAAAATTTCACGCTCACTTCGCTCGCGAAAATGTCGCTTTTACGTTGCTATTGTAGATGCCAAGAATGGACTACTAAGTGCCGTAATGTAATTATAAAAAACTAGTTTTAACCCGCGGCTTCGCTCACGTTAGGTTCGATTTTTTAAACCCCTATTTTACTTCATACTAACATTCATCCCCTATTTGATGCCTCTGGGGGTGGATTTTTCAAAATCTGTGAAACACGTGTTTCTTTATTTTTATTTGAAAACCTAAATACAAAGTTTCATGGATATAACTTGAAAAATGACGGACTTTCATACAAACTTTCATCCCCTATTTAACCCTCTTGGGGTTGAAATTTTCAAAAATTCTTTCTTAGCGGATGCCTACGTCCTAATAGCTACCTATATGCTAAATTTCAGCTCGATCGGTCCAGTGGTTAGAACTGTGCGTTGATAGATCAGTCAGTCAGTCAGTCACCTTTGCCTTTTATATATTTAGATTTCGCACTCGCTTCGCTCGCGAAAATGTCACTTTTACATTTCTATTGTAGGTGCTAAGTATGGACTACTAAGTGCTGTAATGCAATCATAAAAAATTTCGCGCTCGCTTCGCTCGCGAAAATATCACTTTTACATTTCTATTGTAGGTACCAAGTATGGACTACTAAGTGCCATAATGCAATCATAAAAAATTTCGCGCTCACTTCGCTCGGGAAAATGTCGCTTTTACGTTGCAATTGTATGTACCTACTTCACAATGTGATTTATTATAAAATAAAAAAATGTTATCTCATTGGTTGAGCTTCTTTATATTGGGGGAGGGAGGGCCCCATCCGATGAATTTGCCACGGGTCTCAAACGGTATAGTTACGCCTCTGCCGAATAATGTAATTAAAATTAAGTTATATTATTTTTATTTACCTCAATAAAACGGGAAACTCATTTAAACATTAGCTTTGAATGGTAACAAGATACAGGGATTTTTTTGGGGCTTTTGAATATTGCATTTAGGGTTATTTAGGGGTATTTCATGTTGATGTTAGGGCTAATTTTTTTTAGGAGTTGGCAACCCTGTCGGCGATCGACGTCAGTCGTCACTCGTCAGTCAAAGCAGTCATTTGCACCCACGTGTTTAGTTACTGCTGCAAAAATGAACTTTACTAATATGCAATACACCGAAATGGTGCAAACGTTGGCGGTTTGCGGTGATAATTCTAAATATCTACTTACTTAATTATGGAAGTGTAATAGTTCAGATGATGATCATGACATACTCGTTCAAACGCGTGCTATCGTCCTTCATACCGCGTAAATACTTAATTATGGAAGTGTGACAGTGTATTGTGATGATGATCACGTCATCTGGATGATCAAGCGATTTCTTGCCATGCTCGCTACGTGGCTGACCACGATCAGCTGACGCCGCGCGACAGTGACGGCAGTGCGGTGACCATGTTTTTGCAAGGACAATGACAAAACACAACAAGCTTATAACTTCGTAAGTTTTCATTATAATTTTTTAAAATTTTGTATAATTATTCCTTATGTAAAAATATTTGACACGTGTTTCGGTTTTTGCGTCAAGTATGACTAACGTTGTATACTAATCTTTACGTGAAAGTATCCAGTTTAAGAAATTAATCAAAATAATGAGTTTGACGTGAGCTACTCACAAATTAGTCATTGGCGCAATTTGAATACCATAAGCCTACTTTGTCGTATTAGTTTATAAATGGCGAAAAACCAAATTAAATTTGAATTTCGCGGGCAGCTCCGTGTCTTGGGCCTTAATAATATATTCGGGTTTTAATGGTAGGTACCTATAGTTCTTGCCATTCACGAGGGCGAGTGGGTCATGGTTGTGTGTGTGTCGTATCTGTATAAGTGTGAGAGAGAGCTTGCTCGCGCCTGACCGCTCCCACCTAGGCTCCTGACAGGCACGCACACTTACGCAATGTGCATGTACACGACGTAACCACAAGTAAAGCTCACGCGCCCTCGTGAATTGCAAGAACTATAGGTACCATGAATACTTTTTAATACTTTGAAACCCCATAACAGCCAGAGAGATCACCTAGTTATAAGCATATAATACCTAAGTTTAACAGCTATAGGATACATGTAATATACATACATGTATTTTTTTTATTAAGCTATTGCATAGCTTCTATCGCGGGCCTTGAGCGTGGAGACCGAATCCAGAAATACCGTAACGAAAATAACCTGACACGGGACTCCTCTCACCGCTAGATGGCGTTGATAAAAAATGCTATGCAATAGCTTTACCGCGGCAGTCCCCGAGTGCCACACGTCTTTTTTTTCATTTATTCTTTACAACAGCATAGAAAAAATGTATCACTCATAAAAACGTAAAAACTTTGGACTTTTAAAACACCGCCATCTTGCTGACGTCACGCATCAGAATCCAAGCTATAATTGGCTGACAACAGTGACAACTGGCGTTTACATGCTTTTTGACGTCATAATTCGTTGTAATCAATAGAACGAAATATGACATACATATATGAAATTATGCTGTTTATGCATGATTTGGGCTTTAATCTATACTTATAATAAAACTGTAACGGGACGAATTCTGTGCATTAAATTTATTTTAAAAATTTTAATCGGAGGATGCTTTATTATCGATACCGAGCAAAAAACATTTTTTTTTTACTTTTTTGTGTCTGTCTGTGCGAACATCACACGTAAAAACTACTGAACGGATTTGAATGAAATTCTTTTGTAAGTTTACTTTTCAACTAATGTAGTTTTTATAGAGTAGGTATCATAGGACGATTTTTTTAAGCTATTGCATAGCTACTATCGCGGGCCAGCGTGGGGACCGAATCCAGAAATTCCGTAACGAAAATAACCTGACACGGGACTCCTCTTCGGTGAGCCGCTAGATGGCGTTGATAAAAAATGCTATGCAATACCTTTACCGCGGCAGTCCCCGAGTGCCACACGTCTTGTTTTCTACATAAATATTAGTTAAAATTCCAACTTTTTCGAGATAAGAGCTTGCAGCATGTAAGTATAATAAATATCTCAAATCATATTAACTTCTTAGACGAATTAACTTCATTTTAATCCATTACTGCAGTATTTGTACAGAAAAATTATCTATCGCCATCTCAATAGTGCAATAATCCATCACATTATGGGGCTGTGTGTGAATCCATTTTACAATTCTTTAAGTGCTCTATAATAGCTTCTTTATCACATACTTTGATATTGCATTTATCGCATACATATTCTAAGTCTAAATTTTTACACGAACATTCTTTTTTGAATCTTTTTATACAATATTTACAATTATCTGTGTCATATATAGACGAACATACTAAGCAATATTTAACTGTATCATTTTCCGATATTAAAATCGATTTGTTTTTAAAACTGCACGATTTGCAATCGATTTTCTTGTCATTTTCATGATTTTCCTTATTAAATGTGTTGTCAGGAATAAGTTTGATTTTTCTTATATCTTTTCGGTGTTTATAATAATTGTTTAGTTTATTAATAGTATCATTTGTTTTTGATGAATCGGCGGTATTTAAATTAACTGGATTCTTAACAGTATTATCTGATAATTCACAAGTTTTGGTTAAATCATTATCATTTATATTATCTCTTGCATTTTCTGCATTAACTTTGATTACATTTCCATGATTATGGGTAACAACCTCATTAATTCCATTAAATCTGTTCTCACTTGTATTTAGTGCAGAATCTCTGATTTCACCGATTTTAATAAAATTTCCATCACTATTATCATTCCCTATAATTTCTATTTCATCAAATTCCGTCAAATACTCTTCTTCATATGTAATAAATTCATTAACATCATTAGATTCCACTACACTTGTTTCATTACTTTTATTCATTGCAGATTTTTCAATTTTTGTTAAATTTACTTCATTGATTTCATTTAGTTTACCAGTGTTAACTCCATTTGTTTTTAATAAATTACTTTCATTATCGGAATCGCTATTTATGATTTTATAAACTTCAACATATTCCGGTTCTTTAGGTTCAATAGGATTTGCTTTTTCTTGGTTTGGACTTGATGATTTCAAGTTATCGTTCAAAGTTCTTATATCTGTAATAACTATTTCTTTTTCAGCATCTG
The DNA here is from genome assembly GCA_038048805.1 of Hipparchia sbordonii. NCBI lineage: Eukaryota > Metazoa > Arthropoda > Insecta > Lepidoptera > Nymphalidae > Hipparchia > Hipparchia sbordonii. The sequence goes on along the minus strand of JBBIWI010000026.1, from coordinate 930,262 downwards.
TTTCTTTTTGATTATCTCTGATATATTTAATTATGTCATTATTACATGATTCGTTGATTTGGTCATACATATTTGAGTCAGTCATATCTAAATCTGATTTGAAATCTATATGATTGTTTTTATTGCAACTTTGGCTGTCAGATTGGGATTGAAAATCATCACTTTCATAGTTGAATTCATTATTCTGACTGTCTAGTTCAATTTTAGGTTCATCTTCGTCTAATAGACTCATATCTAGATATTCTACGGACATATTTTTATCGCTTGTAGCAGAATCTACAGAACATCTTCTCGCTTTATTAACACATACAATGTGAATATTTTTATTTTGTCCGTGACTATCCGTTATTTTATTTTTAATTTGAATAGAAGTATTATTCTGCATTAGTTTATCATCTATAAATTTATTATATATAGGCGAATTATTGATATTATCATCACAATCAACATCATCTATTATAATACAAGGTTCTTCGCTAGTATTTCTAGCGAAGTCGCTTGAAATCACACGATCCCTAGAAATATTATCGTCAACCAGAAAAGGTGTACTTATTTCACTTAAGTGTGTATTCATATTTTTAAGAGATTCAATTTCGCTTAAGTAATTATTTGCCAATGCAGTACCAATATTGCGTACATCTTTGTTTTCGCTTACAAGCTTTGCAGTTTCTGAATTAACAGGTCTGACATTGCAAGGAATATAAGACCGTAGTACGTCGCTTGTGAAGTTTGACGTTCCTACAGTTTGAACAGGTTTGATATCATTTAAGCGAATATCATCTTTACAACCAGCTGAAAATAACTCCTCATTGCTCAGGACACCGTTTTTGGTATAATCGTCGTTATTAGACAAATTATTCTGTAAAATATTAATTTTACCGTTGCTATTAAAATTAAATAAAGTTTCAGGTTTTCTTACGCGTATATACGAGATTCGGGATTTGTCTATTTTATTGATTTCTTTAATTTGATTATTCGTGTTTTGATGTTTAATTGTAGGATTAGTAGGATTAATATGTACATGTTTTTTTACTTCATTCGATACAAGTTTATTATCAGTAACAATTTTACCAATACAATGCACTTCTTTTTCAGTAGAACTAGTTTTAGTAGTTCGTTTGTGGGTTTCGATTATTTGTTTATCGGTTAATGCATTAATTTTGACAGGAACTTCGCTGATTTCGACTGGTTTTGTTGCATTATTAGGAGCGATGGGGATTTGTATGTTTTCTAAACTAAGTATTTCATGGTCATCTAAATCTAAGAGCGGATCGTCTTCAAATGAATCAGAACTTCTCTGTTCTTTATAACCTGTTGTTATATCTTCTTGATTCATATTATTTTTATCGCAATTATTATTACTTTTCGATGTATATTCTTCATTAAGATTTTTAATAACGTTTCTATCACGATTTTGATTGACTTTGACATCTTGCTTCAATTTGAACATTGCCGCTTTTCCTTTTTTATCAATATAAATATTCTTTTGTCTATTTTTTTTCGCTTTAAATGATGCACTTAATTTGTTAATTTTATCTTCAATCTTTTTATGTCTATTTCCAATATTTTTCGGTTTCAGTTCAACTTTTTGTTTTTCACGTGTGTGATAGACAATTTTTTTATCACATTTTTCAATACTTTGTATTTTTGCAATATCTTCAACTGTTTTCTGTTTCAATTCCACAGTTTGATTTTCATTATTATCATTTCCTCGAGTATTCACATTCAACTCTGCATTTAAACCATCATCAGAGACTTTATTGTCTACATTTTTAAAGCCATTGCTGTCCTTTTTTACATTATTTCTAAGATTACCCAATAACGATTCTAACTTGCAACGTCTGTTCATAAAATTAACACTACGATTTTCGATACTTATACCTAGTTTTGATACATCCAAGTCTTCTGCGTCCTTGGCTTTGAAAGACGATTCTTCGTCTCTTTGTTTCCTTCTCTCTGCCTCTTTTTTCTGTTCTTCAAGAAGTTGGTTCTTGACGCTTATCTGTTCTTCTGGTTTCGGCCTTGCGAATATTGGATCTGAAATAAGAAAACAGTTTGTGATACAATAAGTTTTTGTTCAAGTCAAATCCTTACATCCTTTCGTATAATATATGAAAGTACTTATGTTTTTTGGTTCGTTCTTCAATTAAGCAATATTGGAGTAATGGATTGACGTGATTTTTTTGCATGGGATGGATAGTCGAGTAGGTACTTGGAGAGTGACATATGTCAAGCAGCAGGGCTATCGGCTAAGAATTGTCTCTTATCTCACATCCAAAAATATCCGACCGATATCGAAACAGTCCATATAACCGGTACCGCGTAACTAATGGCCGTGTGGCACCGGCAGAATAGAATAGTGCCACCCCTTTCTATCCCGTGGGTGTCGTAAGAGGCGACTAAGGGAACTATAAAGCTTATTAAACATTTTTACAAAAATATGAGTAGTAAAACGACTTTGGATACCACATATGTCACCGATAAGAACACCTAACGAGGTGTATCAATGAAAGCCTAGTTTGACGTTATATTTGTCGTAGTCCTTAACGGACATCTTACTTCAAAAGTCTTAGGCGGTACCAATTTTCAGCAATATTCATACAAAACTTTTATCGATGTGATACTGCATCAATGTCAAAATATTTTTTTGTCCTCAATGATCCTTTACGGACTGTCTCAATGTTACGTGGAGCCAAAACCATGTTTTGGCATTGACGCTGTCCTTTAATGATTGTGATAAAAGTTAGCTGATCGCCCTGCTGAGCTCCCGCAGGATTTTTAAAAACATTTTACGACAAGTTTTCAACCTACTCGAACGAAACACTTTAATTCAATGTTTCTGATAAGAACCGCTAAGGTGTGGAACACTCTTCCAGCATCCGTGTTTCCTGCCACCTATAATTTGAGTACCTTCAAGGGAAGAGTGAATAGGCATCTTCTAGCGAAGCGCGCTCCAAGCTAGACCTCATCAGTGCTATCCAGTACTGATTGTCGTCAAGGGCAAGCCTATTTCGGATAAAAAAATTTGTTTAATTTCAAGGTTACCTTCTATATATCCATTAGGCGGGTCCTCCCACCACACAGGACTTGGGCAAGTCAATATCTCCAGCAGATCCTCACCACTGAGACCCCCCTCTTCCTCAATCAACAGCACCATGTCCTTGATCGTCAACTCTGGCGCTTGATCCTTATGTTTAGGGGACTTAGGCTCAATTTCGCTTAACGTTGACGTATTGGAGTTGTGCCTGGAGCGTTTTATTTCTGTAAGAAATTTAATAGAAAATATATATATTTTTTTTTAATTTTTATACAGGGTGTCCCCTATCGTAGATAGTGATTTTGTTTTTCAATTTTTAATTTTCATTTTATTTAAGTTTTTTACCATTAATTAATATTTATTTTGAGCAATTTTACAATTTTAACATCACACTTCACACTTCACACTAATATTATAAAGCCGAAAGTTTGTATGTGTGTGTGTGTGTTTGTATGTTTGTTACTCTTTCACGCAAAAACTACTGGACCGATTTGGCTGAAATTTAAAATGGAGATAGATTATACCTTGGATTAAAACATAGGCTACTTTATATCCCGGAAAATCAAAGAGTTCCCGCGGGAATTAAAAAACTAAATCCACGCGGACGAAGTCGCGGGCATCAGCTAGCAATATATAATATTGGATAGAATCAGGCGTTACTTTGCGGAAGTTCATGATTAACAAAAAAAAAACACATTTTTTTTGTTAATAATATATAATAACAATATTATATTATTATAATATTTTTATTATATATTATTTTTATTATATATTATATTATTATATTATAATATTTTCTATTATAATAATATAATATATATAATTATAATAGAAAATAATTATAAATATATAATATATATTTAATCAATAGATTAATAGAATAGAATAGAAAATATTAAGCCCAACTGATGCAACCCAGCCAGCTTCTCCACGACTCAGGTGCACTCTCTATTCCCTCGCTCTCGTAATCTGATGAGGTAGGAAATACAACGGGGCTAGATTAGGCGCAGAACTCATTGCCCCATTATGACAGTTCTATACCCTGTGAGGATTATATTAATTACTAGTTGATGCCCGCGACTTCGTCACGTGGATTTAATTTATAAAATCCCACGGGAACTCTTTGATTTTCCAGGATAAAAAGTAGCCTATGTCACTCTCCAGGTCGTCAACAACCCATGCAAAAAATCACGTCGATCTGTAGCTCTTTTGCAGCGTTATTGAAGGACAAACCAACAAACAAACACACTTTTGCATTTATAATACATTACTGGAGATTGACGTCACTCAAATCAAATCAAAATTTATTTATTTCATGTAGGCCAACTTGTAGCTCTTATGACACGTCATAAATCTACCACCGGTTCGGAATGCAGATTCTGCTGAGAAGAGCCGGCAAGAAACTGAGCAGTTGCTCTTTTCAAAAAATTTTACAATGGTTAACAAAACTATGCTATGCGCACAGTGTTTCCACAAAGAATTTTCAAAAATGCACACCTACCACAACCTAACACATGTTAAGATGGCTACAGCTTTTTGAAGCATATTTTTTTCACTCAAATTTTTGTATAAAAATATGCTTCAAAAAACTGTAACTTTTTATGGAGTTGAATTAGAAACTTGAATTTTTAAAGCATTTAGGCTGAGATCTATTATCAGGTGAGATAGCATTCAAGGACTATCTTGTCTTGAAATAAAAAAAAAAACAAAGTTACAAAGAGTAGTTTAAGTTTTTTTTTATTTCCAAGAGAACTCTATAACTTTCTGGGCTAAGGTAGCCTATGCCATCTAGCCACCTTAACATGTGTTAGGTTGTGGTAGGTGTGCATTTTTGAAACTTCTTTGTGGAAACACTGTGTGCATAGCATAGTTTTGTTAACCATTGTAAAAAAATTTTTTTTTTTAAAAGAGCAACTGCCGAGTTTCTTGCAGGGTCTTCGCAGCAGAATCTGCATTCCGAACCGGTGGTGGATTTATGACGTGTCATAAGAGCTACAAGTTGGCCTACATGAAATAAATAAATTTTCATTTTGATTTTTTTTGATTATGTGTTAGGCCTGGGTATAAGCTATCTCCATTCCAAATTTTAACCAAATCGGTTGTCGTTGCAGAGTAATTGACAAACAAACATCCATTCAAACCTTTGCAATACTAGGATAATAGGTTTTTTTTTAATTTGATGAAAAGATAGCCCTTGACTGCGATCTCACCTGATGGTAAGTGACGATGCAGTCTAAGATGGTAGCGGCCTAACTTGGAAGGGGTATAGCAGTGTAAATTCAACCCATACCCCTAATCGTTCCTACATGCCATCGTGCCAGAACGCTAAATCGCTTGGCGGCACGTCTTTGACGCTAGGGTGGTAACTAGCCACGGCCAAAGCCTCCCACCAGACCAGACCAGAGACAATTTAGAAATTATAAATTCCTAAATTGCCCCCACCGGGAATCGAACCCGAGACCTCCCAGTTATAAGAGCACAGCGCTCACCACTGCGCCAGGGAGGTCGTCATAAATAATAAATTAATACAATATGTAAACGTACCTTTCCGTGGCATATGTAACTTCCTTTTATTACAGCTGTTTGTCCCACCAATCATTTTCATAGAGTGTTTCGGCAACAGAACAACTTTCTTATACTCAATCTTCCGTTTCGGTTTATCAGGATAAAACTCACGAGCACTAACATCGTTAGTTTTAGTGAAACTCTTCTGAAAATCCTTTGAAGGTTTCATTTTTGGTTTCCTAACATACTGTTTCAATGGTTGTGGTTTCGTTATCTGTGATTTGGGTTTCGTGTCATTTTTGTGACGTTCGTTATCAAATTGTTGATGTCGTGATTTGAAACGAGTTATTATTGTTTCCACTGGCATGGCTCTTGGTGATCTTTTCGATGACATTTTGATAATTCGGTATAAGCTGAAAATAATAAAGAAAAAGATAAAGATAATTTAATCCTCAATAGCTCAACAGTTAAAAGGTGCGGATTGAAAACTGAATGGTTGCACGTTCGAACCCCACCCGTTGCACTATTGTCGTACCCACTCCTAGCACAAGCTTTACGTTTATTTGGAGGGGATAGGAGGGTATTAGTCAACTTCAGCTTCTGTATTCTTTTAAAAAAAAAAAAAATTATGCACCACACTGGCCCAATGCAATTTAGAGGACTTCACACATCTCCGAGAACAATTTGTCTGCTGGGAGGCTTTGGCCGTGGCTAGTTACCACCCTAAGGCCAAAGATGTGCCATCAAGCCCCTGAGGGATTGAATTTCCAAAAATCCTTTCTTAGCGGATGCCTACGTCATAATAACTATCTGTATGCCAAATTTCAGCTAAAGTGGTTTGAGCTGTGTGTTGATAGATCAGTCAGTCAGTCACCTTTTCCTTTTGTATATTTAGATTAAAGATTGATTAATATAAATTCACCATTCAGACATAGACCTACAATAAGTAGTTATATATCAAATTTATTTACCTACTTAAAATTGATTATCATATAAATCAATTTAACTTAGGTTACCAAGAGGAGTACCTAAGTAATAAAAGTTGTTTTAAGTTACTCACATTATAGTATCAATATTGAACCAAAAATATATACTTACCTGTAACTATTAGTCACTATCTACCTACCTACCTAGATATAACACAACACAAGTCAGGGTTAAAACTTAGTTATTGGCATAAAAAGTGATTGTTATGTGTCAAATAGATAAAATAACTCCCAAATTACTATTACTATTGCGTTTAGATAAACGAACCATATTGCAGACACATACATTGAGATTTTCACGTAAAATTGTTGTTAGGTAATTTTTCTTTGATATTTAACATTGAATCCAAATTATTATTGCAATAGATAATAATAGAATTTCAATAGCCTTCGTAGTCTTTCGGAAAATTCCTTAACAATCTAATCTGAGAATAAATAATCTAAATTCTAAACTACGATATTAAAGAATTGCCATTGAGTTTACCTGAGAGAAATCCGTATTATAGTTTAATCTTCAAATATCAATGCCTCATTGATCTTCTGCGGCAATGAATTTACTACTTATTTACCAATATTAATGGTCGTTACAGCGTGGTACAATACATTCTCCTTTTCTACAAAAAGGTTTTTGTTGCTTTTGATCACCTTTTGATTCGAAACTGGAAAATCAAGAATTTCTACGAAGTAAAATATTTTTAATTAGTGGCAACACAGTAGCATGTGTCAATCGATTTTAAGTTGGAACCTTGTCACAGTAAAATTATTTTTTTATTGTACAAATCGATTTTTAAACGTTTTATACCATCAAATATTTCTACATAAAAAAAAATAGTTTTTCTTATTATTTATAACAGAAATCATTTGTGTCAATATTATTGTAAAAAATCCAGAATTTCTAAGTTCTGCACTGTATATTTTGTTGATGGAAACACTATAATAATTTGGAACTTTGTCACACTAAGATTGGTGCCTATTACGTATTTATGGAGTAGGGCCCGGGAATTAGGTACTTCCTAATTCCATGTGATCACTTCATTGATATAGTGGGTAACCACAAATAGCAATACTCTTATATGTTTGTGTAGCAATAGGGTATTTAGGGTACCTACCTACGCTTAATTTGGACTTATTGCCGTAGTCTGAATCATACGTAATCTAATTATGACGTAGTATTCTAATTAGTTGAGGCGGACATTGGGCGGCAATGAGATTTTATGAGACTTGTTATCTACATTGCCAACATTTAGAACGCCAAAATAAAGGTTTAGGACTTTAGGTATAGTTTTAGCTTGGTGTCTCTCATTCCGAGATTTTGTTCATTAAAAAGCAGATTTGTTAAAATGAGTCAAGTTTTGAAAATATTAGCCGAGACTTCAGAAGTTAATTCATGTTGTCACATATCTAAATATATAAAACGCAATGGTGACTGATTGACTGACTGATTGACTGACTGACTGACTGATCTATCAACGCACAGCCCTAACCACTGGACGGATCGGGCTGAAATTTGGCATACAGACAGCTATTACGACGTAGGCATCCTTTAAGAAAGGATTTTTGAAAATTCAATCCCTAAAGGGGTAAAATAGGGGTTTAAATATCGAATTTAGCATGAGCGAAGCCGCGAGCAAAAGCTAGTAATATTATAAATGCGAAAGATTGGATATTTGTCAATCACGACGCAACTACTGAACCTATTTGGCTGAAATTTGGCCCAGGGATAGATTATCTTTAATAACACATAGGTTACTTTTTATCCCGGAAAATGAAAGAGTTCCCGCGGGAATTAAAAACCTTAATCCACGCGGACGAAGTCGCGGGCGTTGTCTAGTGATTAAATATGATTTTACGAAGGTAAAGACCGCAAAGATTCGTAGCTTATTAGCTAACTAGCGGACGCCCGCGACTTCGTCCGCGTTCCTAAATCACCACAGTTTAGGTTGGCAGAACCCCTTCAGCATCAGGATTGAGGAGTTGGGACCTGGAATTTAACGATGTAGTCTTGGTCCCTACAATAACTATTCATCATCAACAGTTCCTAAATCCCCACAGTTTTGGGGGAGCAGTATCCCTGCAGCATTAGGATTGAAGAGTTGGAACCCGAAGTTTTTATGGGACTATCTCACAAAGTTTTTGTGTCGATTAAAAAAAGATTCACGCAAATCGGTAAAGAAATCACGGAGATATCGATATACAGAGGAAGAAAAACACAACTCCCTCTCCTCCTTTTTTGAAAGTCGGTTAAAAAAGCAGCCTATATTTTGCCCGATAATATCAGCTATCTACCAGTGAAAGTCCCGTCAAAATAGGTCCAGCCGTTCCCGAGATTAGCGGCAACAAACAGACAGACAGACAGACAAAAATTTTAAAAATTGTTTTCTTGTTATAAGTACCGTATTTACTTTCGTATGCAGTTAGTTAAAAGCTGTTCTTTGATATTACAAACAGACCCTTCAATTTTATTTATTTGTATAGATTTATTAATTACATTCTTAGTAGAAAAGTCTGTACACCAACGCGTAGTTCTAGTAAAATAAGTTTGCTTTTTTTGCATACTTACTTGTGTAACTAGATTATGGTAGAGAGGGAAGAGAACTTGGCGATTATTATTTGGTACCTACACTGCTGTACGCTGAGACAACTAATAGCTACAATTTAAACACAGATGCACACAGTGTTTCATAATTCATCACAATGGAAAGACGTCTGCAAACCTTACAGTGGATATTTCTAACTCTCATTTTGGGGCACGTAGCTTGTGATGAGTAAGTTTAATTTTTTTATTCGACTTCCAGAAAAGGAGTCTCCTTATTTTTTCACGTTTTTTTTTCCTAGTACTACAAGTTAATTCTTTAAATCACCATGCCATAACAATGTTTAAAATGAATAAAAACATAATAATTATCATATTATTATATTAGCTGATGCCTGCGGACCGCGATTTCGTCCGCGTGAATGTACCTAGTTTTTAAAAATCTTTTTGATTTTCCTAATGCAGAAAATCACGTCGATTTATAGCTCTGTTGCAGAATGATTGAAGGACAAACCAAAAAACTAACAAACAAACACACTTTCGCATTTACAATATTCGTAAGGATTAGTAAGGATTTTTATTGTAACTAGCTTTTGCCCGCGTCTTCGATCATATTAAATCCAATTTTTCAAACCCCTATTTTAGCCCCTTAGGGGTTGAATTTTCAAAAATCCTTTCTTAGCGTACGCCTACGACGTAACAATAACTTTCAGTATGCCAAATTTTAGCCAGATCCGGTTTGAACTGTGCATTTATAGACCAGTCAGTCAGTCCATCAGTCAGTCAGTCAGTCAATTTGGACGGTTGAACCACCGCGCCGCCATAATGCCGCGTTTTCAAAACGTTTTTGCTGACATCACGTCAAGACCCGGCTCTGAGAGACCCATAGATAAATTATAATATTGTGGAGAGACCGCCTTGGTAGACTCAGATTTCAAGCGAGTCGTTAGTAGCTGTTGGATACATGCGGCACACGATCGTGTTCTGTGGCGATCCCTTCAAGAGACCTTTGGAAGTTGATAAGCGTCAAGCAGTGAACACAGGGGACTTAACTATGCATTATAATAATAGGTCGAGATGTGATTATTCGATACATGAATATTTCCACAGCTATCTAACAGCTACCTAGACATTGGATAATTTATTTATACTTAGTGATAATTTCACCCCAAGGTTCACTGCCAAGTTTTTGATAAGAAATTAGAGTCGACCGTGAGGTCAACATTATTATCTATTGTGTTCATTTAGATTTAATTAGGTACTTACCTTTGCTTATCTTAAATTATTTTTTAATTGATGTGTTTCCACTTGGATACAATCTCATACTCCAAGAGAATATAAAGTCAGATAATAAACAAGCTTGTTGCTTGCAATTTGATAAAATTCTGTAGGATTTTTCACTTCCTTGAAATTTTCTATTTTTGGATGCTACTGTAGCAGTGCACAAGCACTAACAACTTCATGCATAAACAATTATTTCTAAACGTAAACATTATGTCAACATGATGTGACGTTGTTGAATGTCAAATGCGAAATTCGAGTTTGACATTTGTGACATTTACAAAGTAAATAAACCATTGTGCGATATTTTTACATTATTTTTTACAAATTGCTATTAGATTAAAATTGTTAATTTTGCTAAATAAATTCTTGTAATAAAGTTCAGTTAAGTAACACAACTACAACAAAAGGATATTTAAATTAAGGTGCGTAGCAATTAGTTTTCGTAAATATTTTTATAATGTTATCACTTATCAAGTTATTAGTAAAGTTATGCAATTATCCTTATCTATAATATAGTATCCTTATCAGTACATTGGTCAGTAGGTAATAATTACGAGTTGAAACAAACAGCTGATCATGGCCGCCCATATAATAATTATATTCCAAGCGATATTCGATGAAAAAATAATAAAAACCGGTCAAGCACAAGTCTATTTGAGTCACCAAGGGTTCCGTATCTTAGATTTTGAAAGGAAACTATTAATATATAGCATATAGGCAATAGCTTGTTAAGGTCTTAAGGTTTATGTAATTTATTATTTTTCCCTTTTTAGTTACTCCTATCGTCGTCGGTCCAATTTTTTGTCGAAAATTAATTATATACGAAACAAAATCAATACGTTTATCTCACGAAGTTACGGGCGCTTTACTTGTGGTTACATCGTGTACATGCACATTGCGTATGCATGCCTGTCAGGAGCCTGGGTGGGAGCGGGCAAGCGCGAGCAAGCTCTCGCTCACGCTTATACAGATACGACACGCACACAACCTTGAGCCACGAGCCCTCGTGAATTGCAAGAACCTATCTTTAAATCACTATGAGGAAATTAAAATTCCAACATAAAATACTTGTTATTTACTTAATAACAGTAAAAATCGCGTGTTCACACAAAAATACCACCGAAATAGATTGAAATGAAAAAGGTTCGCATTTAAAGTATGAGCATATGCAAAGCAAACACACAAAACCATGAGCCACGTACCCTCGTGAATTGAAAGAACTATACCTACATCCAATTTAGTCAGGCAGGCGTACAGTTATTAAATTCAAGTTTAAATTCAAAATTTATTTATTTCATGTAGGCTAACTTGCAGCTTTTATGACACGTCATAAATCTATCACCGGTTCTGAATGCAGATTCTGCTGAGAAGATCCGATAAGAAACTCAGCAGTTGCTCAAAAGAGCAAAAAACAAAAAAATTTTTTTTTTTTTACAATACCTAACAAAACTAGCTATGTAATACAGTGTTTCCACTATGAAGTTTCAAAAATGCAAAACAATCCAATACATGTTAAGACAGGCAGACAAAGCAGACCCATTCCCGTTGGTGGCACCCGTTCACCAGCATGACGCATGCTTGTACATAAACAATAACATACATAAACTTCTTTCTTTTACCATTTTGTTAGGGAACCCCAATAACTGGTAGATAAACAACCGGTTTGTAGACTCAGCAAGAGTCTAATTTTAAACTCCCATTACTCAGACCTCAGTTAGGCCTAGCGTGCGGTACGACTTTACGTCGCGCGATTATTTTGTCGCAATAATCCTCAATAGATAATGCCTACTCGTCCACGTTTAATTCCCACGGGAAATCTTTCATTTTCCGGGATAAAATGGGTATATGAAGATAGCTCTCTTCATTCCCAACCAAATTAGTTCACTCGTTGTGGCGTGAATAAGAAACAAACGCACTCACCCACGCGCGCGCGCACACACACACACACACACACACACACTCACTCACACTCACTCACACACACATACACACACACACTCACACACACACACACAAACTTTTGCCTTTATATTATTAGTGTGATTTTTCTGGTACTAAATAAATACATAAATAAGCAAATACACTTTAAAGAAGTAACGATAAAAAGTCGCTTCCAATGAGCGTTAACCTTGCGTTAACTCTGTTTATGCCTTCATCGTGGAATTAATAAATTACGAAATTTTTACGCGCGTCCGTAATTTCCTACGCGTGTATAGCCATTGGCGACGTGAAGCCGTCCCGAAGCGTTGCAACGAGTAGTTCTATATTGTATCAAAATAAACAGTGAATACTGTGAAATTATAACTGTTTAGTGTGTGTATTTGTGCATAAAAACCAAAAGAAAATGCAATCCGTCGCGAACCGCGCTTGTTTTATTTTGTAAACAGAATAAATGAAATTATAACAATTTAGTGTCAGTATTTGTGTATAAAACTAAGAGCCAGTAGGTAGATTTGACATTATTCATTCATAATTATGCTTCATAAAACAGATTTAAATTAAGAGATACATAATAGAAAATATGCAATTTTTGAAAACTAGAAAAAATATCTATAAAGAGAGGTTCAAGCAAGAGGCTGGTTCCAGAGGTTCTAGTAAAAGACTGTCACTGTACAGTGTTTTAGATATCGGTCGATAGATGGCGTAATAATGCGGTGGACTCGCGGGTCCATCAACATTTCACATCTGACAATATACCAACCGGAAGTTCGATGCGGATACATCTCTATCGTCGGTGTTGCAAGTCGATATTTCGGACGGTATTTCCCACAATTTAGGGAGAAAAGTGACTGTGCCAGGGCGATAAAAACTAGGCGAAGATCTGCGAGTTTAATTAGTCAAAGTCCCCTGATTAGTTTGCCCCGAATAAGTCGTAGGTCAGATCTATTAGCCAATTTTAAGTTTAACATCAGGTGAGTTATCAAGGTTTTTATTGCAAGCTTTTAGCAAGAAAAGGTTAAAATTATTTTGCTATAATCCACCAACAGAAGAAATCTGTATGGTCAAACATGCAGTTATAAGCTAAGCACCGCTTAGCTTATAACTCCAAGCAAGCACTCCCACTACCCACAACCACCACTCATACGTGGCGGCGGGGGAGGGGCACTGCGTAGAATAACCGACACTCGCAGATATAGACGTTTCACGTCAAAACCAACGGCCGTGTGCACCGACACAGCTCCACCCATGTTTTTTCCACTCCAGGTCTACCATGCCACAGTCCTATGACAGCATAGTGATCGGGCTGGGGTCAGCGGGCAGCACGGCGGCGTCCGAGCTGGCGCGTGCGGGGCGGCGCGTGCTGGGCTTGGAGGCGCAGGGCAGAGTCGGCGGCAGAGTGTGGACCGTGCCCTTTGGAGATGGGGTGGTGGAGGTTGGAGCTGAATGGTGACTATTTTTTTTTAAATCCTCGACGCAATAACGACGGGGTGTTATAAGTTTGACGTGTGTGTGTGTGTGTGTGTGCATGTGTACGTGCGTGCGTGCGTGGCATCTTTTTTTGAAAGGTGAATTAGTCGGGAGTTTTCTTAGCTATGTTTGATGAAAATATGTGCAAGATGGCCGCCGCCACAAAATGGCGGATTGCATATTTTTTCACAACTCCCTTAATATGGATATCAAAAAAAAAAGGGCTTGACTAGTAGAATACTACGATAAATTTCAAATCCAAGATGGCCGCCACCACAAAATAGCGAATTGCGGTGTATAGATTTAGTCAAGGACTATCTTAACATCGAATGAAAAAAAAAGTATTACACTTCATTAAAATAACGCGTCGCAATATGTTTGGGCAAAAAAATTTTCAGAGGTGGCAACACTGGTTGCCATTGTCACGTCGCTGTCGGGTGACTTGTCTGTGGTCAATCAATCACAAAGTAGTGTTGCAGAACTATCGAGAGTTGCGCTATCGATAGTTGACCTCGAAAATCAGTCATACAATTGATAGTTATATCGATATTATTTGCACGTGATAATATTATCGATTCTATCGATACTAGCGATTGTAAAAAATCAATGATAGTATCGATACTATCGATTGTATTCGGTATTATAATATACTAGCTTCTACCCGCGGCTTCGCTCACGTTAGGTTCGATTTTTTAAAACCCCTATCTTACCTCTTTCGGGGTTGAATTTTGAAAAATCCTTTCTTAGTGGACTACGTCCTAATAGCTACCTGTGTGCTAAATTTCAGCTCGATCGATCCAGTGGTTAGAGCTGTGTGTTGATAGATCAGTCTGTCAGTCAAAATCAAAAAATCAAAATCAAAATGTATTTATTTCATGTAGGCCAACTTGTAGCTCTTATGACACGTCATAAATCTACCACCGGTTCGGAATGCAGATTCTGCTGAGAAGAGCCGGCAAGAAACTCAGCAGTTGCTCATTTCAAAAAAAAATTTTTTTTTACAATTGTTAACAAAACTAGGCTATGCACATAATGTTTCCACAAAGAAGTTTCAAAAATGCACACCTATCACAACCTAACACATGTTAACATGAGTAGACACAAAGCAGACCCATTCCCGTTGGCGGCACCTGTTCACGAGCACGACGCATGATCCAGCCGTTGCTTCGCTCAACCATACTTGAGGGAACGTAACAACCTGCACCAGTCAGTCAGTCAGTCACCTTTGCCTTTTATATATATAGATATCTGTTACAGGATCCACGGTACAGAGCACAGCAGAGTTTACGAGACGGCAATCAAGAACAACATATCAGTTGTACCGCAGGATCTAACTTTCAACGTCTACAAGTCAGATGGTAATAACGATGACAGCCAGCTGATCAACGAGCTCTTGTATTTCTGTCTAGAGGTTGTTGAACACCCACCAGAGGAACCTGAAGCTTTGGGGAAGTTTATTACTAGAAAGTAAGTAATGTTTTTAACGGACATAAAAAAAGCTGCCATACTCCTTCCAAGTTAGACCGGCTAGGAGCTAGGAGTGAGTACGACAATAGTGCAACGGGTTGGGCTCGAACCTGCGACCTTTTAGTTTTCAGTCCGCACCTTTAACAGTTGGGCTACTGAGGCCTCAAAAAATTTGAAAAGATTTGAAAAATTCTTTTTGTTTGTAAGGGTATACTTTCCAGGTGGTTCCATTGTTATGAGGTCGGGATCTGATGATGGGATCCTGGAAAAATCGAAGGAACTCTTCCTATAGGCACAATTGATATACCTTGTAGTGGCGTTTGAAGACGGTTTTATAAAAAGAATTTTTACATTTATATTATTACTAGCTAATGCCTGCGACTTCGTCCGCATGGATTCAATTTTTAAAATCCCGCGGGAACTCTTTGATTTTCCGGGATAAAAAGTAGCCTATGTCACTCCAGGTCCTCAACTATACCTACCCATGCAAAAAATCACGTCGATCCGTAGCCCTGTTGCAGCGTTATTGAAGGACAAACCAACAAACAAACACCCCTTCGCATTTATAATATTGGTAAGGATTGTAGGATCCACTACTTGCAATAGCTTAAACATCCTCAAATAATATTTTCCAGATTGATGGATCATCTAAAGGAGAAACATCCAGAAGTACTCCAAGACAAGGATTTCCTGGACGAATTCCTGGAACTGATGAACTTGGTCATGGACAATTACGAGGCTTCCAGCGACTGGAATGACGTCAGCGCGCAGACCAGCTTCGAGGAGTTGGGTGGACATCAGCACATGAGCTGGCACCGATATGGATACAAGACCTTCTTTGATATACTGTTGGTAAGATTTTTTTTTTCACTAACTTTTCAATAATTATAATATGTGTAATATTTTGATATAATATCGTAATCTATCTATATCTATACTTATAATAAAACTGTAACGGGACAAAATCTGTACATTAAATATATTTTGAAAATTTTAATCGGGGGATGCTGTATTATCGATACTGAGCCCAAAACAATTTTTTTTTAATTTTTTGTCTGTCTGTTTGTCTGTATCTTGGCCGCGCATCACACTGAAACTACTGGACGGATTGAAATGAAACTTGGCATGATTTAAGTTTATACTATGAGGTAAAATATAGGATACTTTTTATCCCGAAATTTAGGGCGGTTCCCTTGGGAGAGGGGATGAAAGTCAAAATGTGTATTTAGTTGTAATTCATTAACGCGTATGCCTATTTCATTCTTTCTTTTTTTATTAGAAAGAAGATACTGTAAAAATTGTCCTGTAATTATTTCAAGGGCGTCGGGTACATAATATATTGCTTTAGTTTATTTAAATATTAGCATGTAAGTTTATCTTTTATCATTGCAACACCTGCTGTATTCTTATTTTTTGTCTTTCTTAGCCATAAGGTTGTCTGGAAGAGATCGCTTTTTAGCGATAAGACCGCCTTTTTGTACCTACTGACATAATGTATTTTTTTATTTATTTGTATAGATATTAGTAAAATTAGCAGGATAAAACTTTTTTTATTACGTAGTTTTATTTTGATTTTTGTCCACAGAACACATACAACAACGGTCCAGGCTGGCCAACGTTAGAAATCAAACTGAACACGGAAGTGACGCAAATAAAATGGCCGAAGGACGCCACGGGCAAAGTGGAGGTAGTTTGCAAAGATGGCGCCGCGTACACAGCTGACAACGTCATAGTTACAGTGTCTCTTGGAGTGCTGAAGGAAAGGTATGTTTGGGAAACGTTCCTTTTTTAAGAACTAGCGGACGCCCGCGACTTCGTCCGCGTTCCTAAATCCCCGCAGTTTAGGAGGGTAGTACCCCTGCAGCATCAGGATTGAAGAGTTGGAACCCGAAATTTTTATGTGAGCATCTTGCAAAATTTTTGTTTCAATTAAAAAAAGATTCACGCAAATCGGTTAAGAAATCATGGAGATATCGATGTACAGAGGTAGAAAAACACAACTCCTTCTCCTCCTTTTTCGAAAGTCGGTTAAAAAGTAGCCTATACTATGCCCGATAATATCAGCTATCTACCAGTGAAAGTCCCGTCAAAATCGGTTCAGCCGTTCCCGAGATTAGCGGCAACAAACAGACAGACAGACAAAAATTTTAAAAATTGTTTTCTTCTTATAAGTACCGTATTTACTTTCATTTGCAGTTAGTAAAAAGCTGTTCTTTTGATATTACAAACAGACACTTCAATTTTATTTATTTGTATAGACAAGTTGTCACAAGTGATCACCGCACTATTAACGCTTAGAAGCGCAATAGCCGACGCGTTGGTCGCGTTAGTGTGACGAGCTCACGGAAAATTATCAAAAAATGAGTTAAAATCACTGTCACTTTTTTACGTAACTAGTTAAAATCACTGTCACTTTTTACGTAACTAGTTAAAATCACTGTCACTTTTCTACGTAACTACTTAAAATCACTGTCACTTTTCTACGTAACTAGTTAAAATCGCTGTCGTTATATTGTATTTTCTTTCTATCCTTACCAATACATATATTATAAATGCGAAAGTATGTTTTGTTTGTTGATTTGTCCGTCAAACACGCCCCAACAAAGCAACGGATCGATGTGATTTTTTGCATGGATATATTTGACGACCGAAAAAGTGACGTAGGCTACTTTTTCCCGCGGGAATTTAAAAACTAAATCCACGCGAGCGAAGCTGCGGGCATCAACTAGTTGTTGATATATATCTGTTTGCAGGTAATTAAGAATATTAATATTTAATTTACAGACACGCAAATCTGTTCTTCCCACCTCTTCCACAAGAAAAAATACACTCGATAGACACAATTCCAATGGGTGTTATGGATAAAATAATTTTAAATTTCGACAGTCTCGCGATACCGAACGGTACATTTTTCGGGTTTTTGTGGAGGGGTGAGGAAAAGAGGGGGGTTAGTAAGGAGGACTATTGGACGACCAGGATTTTTGGGTGCAGTACTCCCATGGGTTCGAAGAATACACTCACTTTTTGGACGAGCGGTGAAGTTGGTAAACTGGTATGTTCCAAATTCAAATTTCGTTTTCGTTAAAAATTTCCGGAGACAGAGAAGTACTATAGACTTAATGATATCTCCTTTTCACTCCCACGCGAAAGAGATGCAGTATAGCAACGGCTGGATCATGCGTCATGCTCGTGAACGGGGGCCACCAACGGGAATGGGTCTGCTTTGTCTGTCCATCTTGACATGCGTTGGATTGTGTGTACCCACGTATGCATTTTTGAAGCTTCATTGTGGAAGCACTGTATACATAGCATAGTTTTGTTACCTATTGTAAAAAAAATTTTTTTTTTGAAAAGAGCAATTGCTGAGTTTCTTGCCGCCTCTTCTCAGCAGAATCTGCATTCCGAACCGGTGGTAGATTTATGACGTGTCATAAGAGCTACAAGTTGGCCTACATGAAATAAATAAATTTTGAATTTGAATTTTGAATTAGTTTGTACTCTGTGGTGTCACTCTGTGAAGAAAATGTAAGATGTTGATTATTAAAGAGTATGAATTTAATTAGAATGTTTGTTTTCCTATCGTAGTTAATTACTCAACTGGGTAAGTGTGATCAAATAAAAGCCTACCAATAACAGGTTATGGGCCCAGCACGCTTCCACCAATGACACTTTGCGAGTCGCCTGATATCGTCAATCCACCTAGTGGGGAGTGGACACAAACTCACATACATACAACACAAGTCACAAGTTTTAGTCTAATGCTTTGGTCTATAAATTATGGTGTAAATTGTATTCAATTGTGTTCACTTTTTTTGTCTTTAAATAAATATAATAAATAAATACAGACATACATGAAAAAAATACACTCCTTTTTTCAGGCAGTCGTATAAATAATTTTTTATTTTTTATTGAAGTGTTAATCTACACTTACAGGAAATAACCTAGTAGATTTATAAATACATATCAAAAATTCCGAGGCCGGCGGGATTCGAACCCACATCTCTCTGGGAATCGCGCCCGAGTGTGTTAATCATTACACCACGGCCGAACCACACGTCAGCCACGAAATTAGTGATATGTATCTACTTTTTCAATCAGTTTTATAGCAACTGTTAACTTTCAGGTGGAGACTTTACCAGAAGACGTAGTAAAGAGGAAAGTGATGGAACTTCTGAGAAGGTTCATGGGAAAAAGTATGACAATACCAGAGCCTACCGGGATGATAAGGTAAGTTTTTAGGTGTCCGTATCCAAAGGGACCCCTATTACTAATGAAGAATGACCACACCTTATATTGATTATATCTAAATATATAAAAGGCAAAGGTGACTGACTGACTGACTGACTGACTGACTGACTGATCTATCAACACACAGCTCTAAATACTGGACCGATCGAGCTGTAATTTGGTATACAGGTAGCTGTTAGGACGTAGACATCCGCTAAGAAAGGATTTTGGAAATTTTCAACCCCAAGAAGGTTAAATAGGGGGTTAAAAAATCGAACCTAACGTGAGCGAAGCCGCGGGTTAAAGCTAGTTGTTAATAAAAATTGATTATGTTGTATGACGATCTCCCTGGCGCAGTGGTGAGCGCTGTGATCTTATAACTGGAAGGTCTCGGGTTCGATTCCCGGCGGGGGCAATTAAGAAATTTATAATTTCTAAATTGTCTCTGGTCTGGTCTGGTGGGAGGCTTTGGCCGTGGCTAGTTACCACCCTACCGTCAAAGACGTGCCGCCAAGCGATTTAGCGTTCCGGCACGATGGCGTGTAGAAACCGATTAGGGGTATGGGTTGAATTTACACTGCTATACCCCTACCAAGTTAGCCCGCTACCATCTTAGACTGCATCGCCACTTACCATCAGGTGAGATCGCAGTCAAGGGCTATCTTGTCATCGAAAAAAAAAAAAGTTGTTCCCGCGGGAATTAAAAAACCTCAGTCCAGGCGAACGAAGTCGCGGGCATCAACTAGTAATAAAAACAATAGATTTATAAATACATATCAAAAATTCCAAGGCCGGCGGGATTCGAACCCACATCTCTCTGGGAATCGCGCCCGAGTGTGTTAACCGTTACACCACGGCGAACTGTGGTTCGCCGTGGTGTAACGTCAGCTACGAAATTAGTGATATGTATCTACTTTTTCAATCAGTTTTATAGCAACTGTTAGCGACATCTAGTAGCGACACATTACAGTTGTGGATACGTACTAATTTGTCGCCAGATCGACATGGTATTCGAACCCGTTCACCCGGGGCAGCTACACCTACGACAACCTGCAGGTCACGGAGCACCCGGGCGTGCGGGCGAAACTAGCGGAGCCCCTGCGAGACGCCGCCGGGAGCCCTAAGGTATCACTACACTCTCTGTCACTCTTTTTCCCTCTCTTTCTTTCCCTCTCTAGCCCTCGTTTCCTCCTCTCCCTCGCTCTCGCTTTATCTTCTCTCGCGCTCTCTTCCTCTTTCTGTCGCTCGTGTATCCTCGCTTTCCCTCCCTCTTGCTCAAAGCGAAAGCGAGAGGACGACAGAGTCGTCCTCTCGCTTTCGCTTTGTCCTTTCTCTGTCTCACTCATTCTCTCTCGCTCTCCTCTCTCTCGCTTTCTCCTCTCTCCTCTTTCTGTCTCTCTCTCTCTCATTATAGCATCCGTTTTTCGAATTATGTGCCCGCCTACATCTATACTTTTATTTTACTTTATTGCTTAAATTCTTTTAATTATCTTCTCTAAAGGTGCTGTTCGCGGGCGAGGCCTCGAATCCAACTCACTTCTCAACTGTTCACGGCGCGAGTGACTCCGGCCTCAGGGAAGCTAAGAGACTACTGCCTAGCAGTAAAGTGTAACTTGTAACCAAAAAACACATAATTACACAATGTGACCTAACTCCAAACTCACTTTACACAACGTAACCTAACTCAAAACTAACTTTACACAGCGTTACGTAACTCAAAACTAACTTTACACAGCATAACCTAACTCAAAACTAACTTTACACAACGTAACCTAACTCAAAACTAATTTTACACAACGTAACCTAACTCAAAACTAACATTACACAACGTAACCTAGCGCCAAACTTACTTAACAGAACGTAACCTAACTCCAAACTAACTTTACACTGCGTTACGTAACTCAAAACTAACTTTACACAACGTAACCTAACTCCAAACTAATTTTAAACAACGTAACCTAATTCAAAAAAAAGGTTGGGTAAAGTTAGTTTTAGCTTTACCCAATATTTTTTTAAATTTTTTTAATTATTCATTCTGTATATAATAAACTTAAAAACTAAACTTAAATATCGGACTCCTTCTCAACGGTTCACGGCGCGAGCGACTCTGGATACAGGGAAGCTAAGAGACTACTGCCTAGCAGTAAAGTGTAACTTGCATCATTTATACCAAAAAAAACACATATTTGCCACGTAATTTTACACAACGTGACCTAACTCTAAACTAATTTTACACAACGTAACCTATACGTAACGTATCTCACTTATATAATTTATTTTAAGTTTATTTTTATTTTTTATGTTTCTGTCTAATATGGTGTAGAATAAAGTGTATTCATTTCATTTCAATGTAACCTAACTCAAAACTAACTACAAAACGTAACTTGTAGCATTTATACCAATAAAAAAACCACACGCATTTCCCATATAATTGTACACAACGTGACCTAACTCCAAACTAACTTTACACAACGTTACCTAACTCAAAACTAACTGTAAAATGTAACTTATAGCATTTATACCAAAAAACACATATTTCTCACATCATTTTACACAACGTGACCTAACTCCAAACGAACTTTACACAACGTAACCTAACTTTACACAACCTAACCTATGGGTGAACGGTGAATTCCCTTTTAATGTAAATGATAATTATAAGAAATATAATTTATGTAAAAATATTGTTGTTGTAGCTAATCTAATTTTAATTTGTTTTAAGATGTCAACCTACGAATAAATAATAAGTAAGGAAGTCTAACTGTGTTAAAAAAATGACCCCCAACGAAAATTGCGCCGAAGTGGGTGGAGATTAAAATTTAGCCGTTAGAGGCGGGGATTAAAAACAAAAATAGCACGTCAACAGTTGGTCATTTTTCTTGCACGTAAAATTTTCATAACATCGTCCAATGACTCAGCTGTCATAGCAAACATAGCAGCACGCGCGCGAACCAATCCCTGCTTTCGTTCTGAATTTGAACCGATCACCAAGCATGTCTGTAACCTCGGAAGTTATTCGTATTTTGAATCATACGTCGTTTTGGTTTGAAGTAGGGCCATGTTTTGAGTGGATTTTGTTCTGAATTAAACTTCCTTACTTATTATTTATTCGTAGATGTCAACATTTTATTTTATTAAATCCCAGCAAGTGCGGATTTCTCTTACATAAATCAATCTATGAAATCATAGATCCAGATTCCATAGACGCACTTAAATGTCACATGTTGCGCTTCAAATTGACCCAGTGTTAATCATTTTTTTTTTTTTCAAAATAAGGCAGTCTCTGCAGAATGCATGTCACCTGCATTGTCATATACTAGCGTTTATATCGACAGAACCCTCAATACATCAGGATCTAAAAACCCTTTTTTTAATATTAATTTTTTAATATTTAAGCCTCAATAGCCCAACAGTTAAAGGTGCGGACTGAAAACTGAAAGGTCGCAGGTTCGAATCCCACCCGTTGCACTATTGTCGTACCCACTCCTAGCACAAGCTTTCCGCTTATTTGGAGGGGAGAGGAGGATAATAGTCAACTTCAGCTTGGCTAATATTCTTTTTTAATAAAAAAGAATATCAGGTCAAGATTGGAATCTCAAGATATATAATTTTTAAGCTATTGCATAGCTTCTATCGCGGGCCAGCGTGGAGACCGAATCCAGAAATTCCGTAACGAAAATAACCTGACATGGGACTCCTCTACGGTGAGCCGCTAGATGGCGCATTTTTTATCAACTCCATCTAGCGGTGAGCCGCTAGATGGAGTTGATAAACCGTGGCAGTCCCCGAGTGCCACACGTCTTTTTTTTTTAAATATATGGACTAGCGCTTGGCTGCGATCACACCTGATGGTAAGTGAAGATGCAGCCTAAGATGGAACGCGCTTGCCTAGAAAATGCCTTTTCACTCGCACCTCTACTTGCCTATAAAATGCCTATTCACTCACACCTCTACTTCAGATATTCCACAAAGTGTTTGGACGGAACAACTGCAAAATATTTTGCGACTTCACGAAAATGGTTCACGCATTTTGATACTAATGAGAGGACTACCAGGAAGTGGAAAAACTTATCTGGCTAAAAAAATCGTCGATGCAATTTATCATACCCAAAACAAACACTACCAAAATCATATACTTAGTACCGATGATTATTTTTTATGCAATGGCGTGTATATGTACGATAAATCGAGAATTCCGGAGGCCCATAAATGGAATCAGGATAGAGCAAGACATGCCATAGAGGAAGGTCTTACTCCTTTAATCATAGACAATACAAACGTAGATATACGGGAAATGAAATACTATGTTGTGGAAGGAGTTAAAAATGGCTATATAATCCAAGTTGTAGAACCGAATACGACCTGGACAAGAAATGCGAGTGAACTGTCCAGAAAGAACTCTCATAACGTGTCTGAAACCTATATTAGTGGGAAATTGGAAAATTTCCAAAGCGGTATAACTGGTCTAGATTTGATAAAACAATTTTCAGCAAGATAAGCACAACACCTTAGCCTGTCGATTCTGTAAAAATGATTGCATGAGGGTAACGATCGCAATGGCCTAATTGGCTGAATTAATGGCGTTCTTGCTGCATCAGTTGAAATCGCATAGTCTGTTATCGACTTAATTGCATCGTCCCGTCTGAACAAGGTTTAAACCAAAGCCAATATGCATTCTCCTAATTTGGTGACAACCGTAGAATAGGTATCCTATAGAATCCTACCAACGTGTCGCCGAAAGAGATGGGTTATAAAGTACATACAATACAAAAAACGCTGCAACGCACCATTGTTTATATTCTAGATCAGTTTTAATAACTTAAAGCATTCTTTTTTTCGGGTTAAAGACTTTAATTAACACGAAAATTATCATAACACTGTGAAATACCTACTCTTGTACGTCTTGTTGCTCACAATCACCTCACAATGTATTGTGAGCAACAATTCGAAACGTGGCACGCAGTGAGGGACGGATATAGACATAGCTGTGTCTCATTCTATCTTGTTTGACATCGCTATACTGCATCTCTTTCGTGTGGGAGTGAAAAGGTAACAGACAGGCAGAGCTACTTTCGCATTTATAATATCAGTACGGATTAATTTATTTACAAGTGTTTAATTGGACTGCTCGTATTAAATAATGAATGAATTAATAATAATTAATCAAAAAATATTGTAAATAATTAAGTCGCGTCTGCAATTGAAATACAGTGTAATTTTTTTAATGTAATAATTATACATATTATACAGATGAAATGTAACGTAGTGTGAAAAAATATTTATATAATATGTATTTTTTTTAATTTTTAATTTTATTTTATAAATAATATATACACAACAAGTCTTTTTATAAGTAGGTATAGATGTATCAAAAACATATGAGATTATGAAGTTTGTAATTTTTTATACCTTGTAATAAAGCGATGTCATTTAAAATGTCGTTTCTTTGTTTTTAACCCCTACTTAATCAACTCAAGGGTACCATGTCTTGAAAATAGAATCTATACTAATATTATAAAGCTGAAGAGATTGTTTGTTTGAACGCGCTAATCTAAGGAACTACTGGTTCGCATTGAAAAATTCTTTTTGTGTTGGATAGTCCATTTATCGAGGAAGGCTATAGGCTATATAACATCACGCTGCGACCAATAGGAGCGAAGCATCAGTGAAAAATGTTGCAAAAACGGGGAAAATTATCCATATTTAAAATATATTCTTTTAAAAACTTCTTAATCGCGATCATAATAACAAAAATTGACGCGGACGAAGTCGCAGGCAACAGCTAGTAATAGAATAAATTTCCGGTAGATTCATTTGACGATTCGAAAACACTTTGTAAAAGTTTATTTGAATAAAAAATTATTCTATTTTATTCTTCACCGCTGAAGGATGTGATATTTTAATTGCTTAACTAAACGCTTATAACTATGAAAAGTCGAGGTCAAATCGTCAATTTATAATATGTTCTTCTATGACCAATGAAAAGATTCTACGTAGTTTAAATTAGAATTTCAATTATTTTTTTACGACTTTTTGTTAATTAAATGAACAAGTAAATCCGTTTTAAAATAAATTTAAATGATGTACCTATACATCTAGGTGTTTGACTTGCGTGTTGTAGAGAAATAAACCAAAACAAACATATTTCCTATAGAATAGAAAAGTTTTTAAATGAATAAACTTTTGCTAAGTGTTTTTGAATCGTTAAGTGAATCTGCCACATAAGTACGCTCACGAAGTTACGGGCGCTTTACTTGTGGTTACGTCGTGTACATGCACATTGCGTAAGTGTGTGTGCCTGTCAGGAGTCTAGGTGGGAGCGGGCAGGCGCAAGCAAGCTCTCGCTCACGCTTATACAGATACGACACGCACACAACCTTGAGCCACGCGCCCTCGTGAATAACAAGATTTTTAAATCACCATGAGGAATTTAAAATTCCAACATAAAATACTTGTTATTTACTTAATAACAGTAAAAATCGCGTGTTCACACAAAAATACAACCAAGATAGATTCTAATGAAAAAGGTTCGCATTTAAAATACGAATATGTGCGAAGAGTTTGCTCAAATAGAGTACAGGTTTGCAAGAGCAACGATACAATGGTGTGTACAAAAAGGGTGATTGGCGGAAAAACGGAATATATGGACTTTGAAAACTCGTGTTTTCTATTTCTGAACAATATGTGCAATGACTTTGAAAACGGTAAAAAAAATTTTTTTTTTTTCAAGTATATAGACTAGTGCCTGGCTGCGTACACACCTGATGGTAAGTAAAGATGCAGCCTACAATGGAGCGCACTTGCCTAGAAAATCTATTGTTATTAAATTGTTTCTTTCATTTACTATTTACAATAAAATTATTGTTATAGTTTTTTCCCACCACTCTGAGGTTTTGAAAATCCAGCGGGAACCTTATGTTTTTCCGGAATAGAAAGTCGAAATAGAAATAGAAATTATTGTATTTATTTGTACTTGTATTGTATTGGACTTAGGAAAATTCATCGTGGAAGCACTGTATACATAGCATAGTTTCATTAACGATTGTAAAAATTTTATTTTTTGAAAAGAGCAACCGCCGAGTTTCTTGCTGGCTCTTCTCGGCAGGAAAGGCATTCCGAACCAGTGGTATTTCATTGACGATTCAAAAGTGCTTGTAAAAGTTTATTTGAATAAAAAATATTTCTATTTCTATTTCCAGAAAATTAATGAGTTCCGGCGGGATTTTAAAAACGCGGGCATCAGCTAGTAGGTATATTATGAATGTATGGTAAATGTACCTATGTATAAACTTTCCAGAATATTCCATAGTGTCGTCAGGAACTTGTAAAGAACACTTCAATTCAAGGAGGCATAATAATCCTATTCCGAATGATAAGACTACTGCAGTAAAGTTTACCGTTACAAAGAAAGGTAAGTATATCTAAATATATAAAAGGCAAAGGTGACTGACTGACTGACTGACTGATCTAGCAACGCACAGCTCTAACCACTGGACCGATCGAGCTGAAATTTGGCATACAGGTAGCTATGATGACGTAGTCATCCGCTAAGAAAGGATTTTTCAAAATTCAACCCCGAAGGAGGTAAAATAGGAGTTTAAAAATCGAACCTAACGTGAGCGAAGCCGCGGGTTAAAGCTAGTATATTATAGTTTTATTTTATTCGTCAGAATAGAATAGAATAACTTTTTATTCAAATAAACTTTAACAAAGTGCTTTCAAATCGTCAAATGAATCTGCCACTGGTTCGGAATGCCATTCCAGCAACGTTGACAAAATAGTCCTTGTCGCGATCTCACCTGAATCCTGATGGTAAGTGACGATGCAGTCTAAGATGGTAGCGGGGTAACTTTAAACGGATATGGCAGTGTAACATACATTCAGGGGCCCAAGTCTGCTATTTTACATGTCATTGTCATTGAACCGCAATACAATTACAATTCAATTATCATTGGTCCAAAATTTCGTAGTCTACTAAATTCACAATGGTCGTTCGATTTCTTATAATTGTATTGTAATTCAATGATACCTCGGTATTGCCATTAGCTTAAAAAGCGTTTGCCGAAATGAGTTTCAAAAAAAAACTACATATTAAAAATGTTTATTTAAGCTAGATTCGAAGCTAGATGTGTCAGTGGCAAACCATCGGAAAACAATTGTGACGCCATTGAATTAGTAGACTACCAAAATTGCTAAAAGTAGCAATTGGGATGTCATTGATAGACAATTGAACTACAATTGCAATAGCAGACTTGGGCCCCTGTACATTATTAATCTGGTAACAGCTGCTCGGACGGAGAAATACAACTTCAGCTCTCTATACGAAGTGGATACAGCCTTCGATTATCACACGTGCCCATTGTCCTGTCCCTCTGTTTACAGGTATTTAAACCCTCTTTTTTTATAGACAGAAAGTGCCTAACGAATACCCCTCCGTCAGGGGAAACGATGGGTAACCCCTTCGTATGAGTTACAACTCATTAATTGTCTGTCTGTCTGTGCAGTCTGGTGTGTGTGAACGTGAACCGGGGGTACGGGTTTTACTTCAAGATGTTCAGGCACGAGTATGAGTTACAACTCATTATTCCATAATGAGTTACAACTCATTAATTGTCTATCTGTACAGTCCGGTGTGTGTGAACGTGAACCGGGGGCACGGGTTTTACTTCAAGATGTTCAGGCACGAGTATGCGTTACAGCTCATTATTATGAAATGAGTTAAAACTCATTAATTGTTTGTCCGTCTGTGCAGTCCGGTGTGCGTGAACGTGAACCGGGGGTACGGATTATACTTCAAGATGTTCACATTCGTCAACCACTGCGTCGCCGACCTCTATTACTGCAAGCACTGGCAAGGTACTTTTAATACATATATATCTATACTTCTATACTAATATATAAAGCTGAAGAGTTTGTTTCTTTGAACGCGCTAATCTCAGGAACTACTGGTTCGAATTGAAAAATTCTTTTTGTGTTGGGTAGTCCATTTATCGAGGAAGGCTTTATAACATCACGCTGCGACCAATAGGAGCGAAGCATCAGTGAAAAATGTTGCAAAAACGGCGCAAATTATCCATATTTAAAATATATTCTTTTAAAAACTTCTTAATCGCGATCACAATAACAGAAATTGACGCGGACGAAGTCGCGCGCAACAGCTAGTATTGTATATAAGCCAAGCTGAAAATCAAAATCAATATGGCGGATGTTACATCCAATGTTTCGTTGTCGGGTTGCAGTTTTTAAAAACTTGTGCAATGTATGTAAGTATGTATGTTTGTTTGTAATTTTTTTTAAATCAATTATCTTATACAATTGTATATATAAAAAAAAGACATGTGGCACTCGGGGACTGCCGCGGTAAAACTATTGCATAGCATTTTTTATCAACGCCATCTAGCGGTGAGAGGAGTCCCGTGTCAGGTTATTTTCGTTACGGAATTTCTGGATTCGGTCTCCACGCTCAAGGCCCGCGATAGAAGCTATGCAATAGCTTAAAAATTTAGTCAAATTCACATTTATTTTAATTTATACCTACTTGTTTAAACTTTTATCCATGTTTCAGAATTCAGTCCACCGCCAGATGAGGATGAGACCGTGAGGAGTTCTCAGCTGAGCTGGTCTCTGTGTGCAGCGAATAGGTGGGTTTATGTTCTGCTGGAGCCGATAGCCCAGTCCACAGGACTATCAAACTCAAAATTATTTATGTCATTTAGGCCAACTTGTGAGAACTCAACAAGCTATAAAATTCAAAATTCAAAATTTATTTATTTCATGTAGGCTACCCTGTAGCACTTATGATAAGTCACAAATCTACCACCGGTTCGGAATGCAGATTCTGCTGAGAAGAACCGGCAAGAAACTCAGCAGTTGCTCTTTTCAAAAAATAAAATAAACTAATTTTACAATAAGTAATAAAAGTAAGCTAAGTATACAGTGCTTCCACAGTGAAGCTTTAAAAATACAATACATATAATCTAACACATGTCAGCATGGGAAGTCAAAGCAGACCCATTCCCGTTGGCGTTGGTATAATTAAAAATATTAAAAAATACGACTACCCAGCCAAAATACGATCTAAAAAAGTTAAATACTACAGTCATTAGGTACCTTTGGAATCTTATCCACATTTTTAAATGATATTTTTTTGTGAATCAATGGATATTGAACTATAATGTGTATTTTTGGAATCTACTCATCATTTTCTAGATGATGATTACCTACTTAATCTTATTTTCGATTTTTTTTTAAATTTTACTAGCCTAATAAGCTAAGGATTCCAACGATAGCTCGATCATTCATCAAAATCGGTTCAGGCGTATAGAAGTTATGGTGGAATATAGGAACTCACATACATACATACATGAACCCTGAAAACAATATACTCCTTTTTTCAGGCAGTCGTCAGTCGTATAAAAAAAGCTGAAAATTTGCCTCTTTTGCTGGCCGCGGCGGTAATGTTCTATTTTATTTGTTTATTTTTAGATACATCCAATTTGCGCGGTTCACGGAGTTGACGTCATCGATGGGACACTATGGCTGGCTGGCAGGCGACTACAGGTGATACCATATTTACAAATCTCTATAATATCTATATATATAAAATTCAGAGTCCTGACTGACTGAGATATCAACGCACAGCCTAAACTACTGAAGTTAGAAACTTGAAATTTTTACAGTTTGTTCCTTTTATGACGTAGGCGCACACTAAGAAAGGATTATTGGAAATTCCACCCCTAAGGGGTTTAAATAGGGGATGGAAGTTTATATGAAACTCCGTCATTTTTCAAGCTGTTTCCATCAAAGTTGGTATTTGAGCTTTCAGTTAAAAACAAAGAAGTACGTGTGTCACAGTTTTTGAAAATTCCACCCCAAAATCTAATTCCACGCTGACGAAGTCGCGGGGGCAAAAGCTAGTTTTTATATATAAGTTCTTTCCGATCGAATCCGGTCAATAACTACTGTTAATTTTTTTTTACAGGCCATCGTATATCCTGAAACCTCACGAAAGGAAGCCGGGATATGGTTAACTTGTAGCAATATACACAATGAAAAACACAAAAAAAAGACGTGTGGCACTCGGGGACTGCCGCGGTAAAGCTATTGCATAGCATTTTTTATCAACGCCATCTAGCGGCTCACCGTAGAGGAGTCCCGTGTCAGGTTATTTTCGTTATGGAATTTCTGGACTCGGTCTCCACGCTGGCCCGCGATAGAAGCTATGCAATGGCTTAAAAACTAATAAAAATAAGATTATTTTAATAAAATAGTTATTTCATTTGGAAATTATTTTATTTAGTATTGACTTCTCATATTATTATTATTTGTTAGGCTAAATGCATGTATTTCTATCATAATATTATTATCATCACAGGATTCTTTATAGAATAATACATCCTTACTAACATTATAAATGCAAAAGTTTGTTCGTTGGTTTTTCCTTCAATCACGCCGCAACAAAGCAACGGATCGACACGATTTTTTACATGGGTATAATTGAGGACCGGGAGAGTGACATAGCCTCTTATTATCCCGGAAAATCAAAGACCGGAAACCGCAGGATTTTAAAAACTAAATCCACGCGAGCGAAGCCGCGGGCATTAACGGGATTCATCATCATCGAGGGATTCTTTTAAAGAGAATCACACTATAATCCAATGATTTTAACTCTACAATCACACCACGATTCTAACTCAAGAATCACACTATAATTCAACGTTTCTAAATCTAGAATCACACCATTCAATTCAATTCCCAATCAGTGGTATTCAGGCGTGCCAACTAGGCACAGAAATCACACCACAATTCAACGATTCTAACTCTAGAATCACACCATAATCCCGTGTTTTCTCAAAACAGACACATCTATCACCCTCTCGTCGACCTCCTGATTGGGATGATGTATCAAGTGCAGTAAGATCGAGGTTTTCTTATTAGACGACCATTCACAGATGCTGCATGTGAACAAACCCCTCCTCATTTTTCTGTCTATGGCCTGACCGTGCTCGGCTTCCTTATGCAACTTCAACCTATGAGTCGAACAAGTAATAAAATTGCACCTGTCCGTAACGCTGTCAGAGTTATCGTCTAACAACACGTTGCAGGCTTTAATCTGTGTTGTGTGCATCACGAGAGAGTTTTCATCGGGGAATTTCTTGTCGCACCAACTGCATGTGAGATTTAGCTCAAAATTCATTGGGTGGTATTTCTTTGCGTGGCTGGTATAGCTTATCTGGTTTCTAGCTATGTGATCGCAGTGGCGACACTTCAGCGGGTTGTCTGGACGGTGGATTTTCTCGTGTCGCTTCAGGTTTTTCTTCGAGACGTTCCGATGGGGGCAGAACGCGCATTTGAACGGCTTGATGCCCTTGTGGATTCTTACATGCTCCTCGAATAGACTCTTGTTGTATGTGCTGTAACAAAGAATAATAATATTAATTCCTCTAATTTTGTTCCTCGTTCCTAATATACCTAATATTGCAAAAATTTGGAACCCAGCTTCCGTTTTTCCAACTAACTATAATATGGGTGTCTTAAAATCAAGAGTGAATAGGCATCTTCTAGGCAAGCGCGCACCATCTTAGGCTGGATCTTCACTTACCATCTGGTGAGATTGCAGTCAAGCGCTTGTCTTTTTATTTAAAAAAAACTCATTTACTTGCTTCCAACAGGGGTTACAGATGGATTAAAATTATTTTGTCGATCTGAACATAGACTACACTTATATAATACTTTGAACCCACTGTATGAGCTTGGGAGATATTATAAGCACGGAAACCTGCATGCCCGAGTTCTCCATAGAAATAGAAATAGAAATATTTTTTATTCAAATAAACTTTTATAAGCACTTTTGCATCGTCAATGAATCTACCACTGGTTCGGAATGCCTTTCCTGCCGAGAAAAGCCAGCAAGAAACTCAGCGGTTGCTCTTTAAAAAAAAAAAATTTTTACAATAGTTAATGAAACTATACTATGTATACAGTGCTTCCACGATGAATTTTCCTAAGTCCAATATAATACAAATACAAATAAATATAATCCAATGAATGTTAAGACGGGTAGACAGAAAGCAGACCCATTCCCATTCCGTTGGCACCCGTTCACGAGCATGACACATGATCCAGCTGTTGCTTCGCTCAACCATATTTGAGGGAATGTAACAACCCGCACCACACAACACCACCACAGAAATGTTTAAAGAGAGCATGACAAACTTAGACATTATGCTCTCAAAAGTGTGTGAAGTCTGCCAATACGCACTTGGCCATTCTGAGTGGAGGGAGATGGGTAGATCAACTTCGTGAGTACCTGTAGTCACACATGAAGCACTGGAACGGGTTCTCTCCGCGATGCACCTTCCTGATGTGCCTCGTCAGCTGGTCGGCATCACCCGCCGTGTAACGATGACACTCGGGACACTTCAATCGTTTAGCTTCCCGAGCCGGGGCAGTTCCATCTTGTTGCTGCTCTTGTTTCATTCC
This sequence comes from Hipparchia sbordonii, assembly GCA_038048805.1. Classification (NCBI taxonomy): domain Eukaryota; kingdom Metazoa; phylum Arthropoda; class Insecta; order Lepidoptera; family Nymphalidae; genus Hipparchia; species Hipparchia sbordonii. The sequence continues at coordinate 897,333 of JBBIWI010000026.1, read as the reverse complement.
CAATAGGACACCGTTCTCAATCGTTAATGTTAATTTTGGCAGTCTGAAAAACAAGATTTTTTTATACAACTACTGCAAAGCAATAAGAAGAAATAAGAAGAGCTAGCTGTGGCCTAAGATACCCAAAAGACCAGACCAGAGACAATTCAGAGGTTATAAATTCTTAACACTGCTGGGAATCGAACCCTAGACCTTCAAAAACGCCAATATCACCGCACCGCACCTGGGGGGCGATTCAGACCTGTTCGATAACATGCCGTGTCGATACGGTTAGATATTGATCTCGTATAAAAAATTTTTGTCGTGTGATTCAGAGCGTTTGGTTTGAGGATACGATTCGGTATCCACTACGTTATCGACATTGACAAGATACATTCGATTACAAGAGCATTTACAAATTGAAAATATATGTTATCGTACGGTAACAAACCAAATCGATCGATAAATAAGTTATCGGAAGGGTCTGAATTGGGGGGCAGGAAGGTCTTCAAGGGTGTCATACAGTATATAATACTTACTCTTTAACTTGTTCATTTGTATTAGACACATCCTGAGCCAACTCTTCAAGTAAATTGTCAGTAGATACGTCTACGAAGGTGGTGGCCTCACTTGAACTGACTTCCATCTCTTATAGATCTTATAGATGTTAGTAAACCTAGAATAATTGCAGACTTTTTATTAAAAACCTTAATTTTTCCTTTTAGTGCCAACTCCTTACATGTCTTACCTTAGTTTTTATTGAGAAAACTTGTAAAAACTATCTATTTTATGACAAACACATAAAAATTACGTTTTCCTATATATAAGAATTTTATTGCAAAAACAATAAATAAATAAACAAACATTAAAACTCTACCTACTCTGTGATCACAGAATACAGATTACTAATAGGTACAATGTCTGTGATTATTTCGTAGACAGAGAAGACCTGCCTTCTCTGTCTACCGGATTATTTTGATTATTTATCAAAGAATATAATAATCATGGTAGAGGTCACAGATTTATGTAGAGGTAATGGTAGGTAGGAAATAATGAAATAATACCTTCATGGTAGAGGTACTCCGTGAACTCTCTCAAAAATACTACAGAAAATGCACAATGTACACTGCCTGTCGTATCCACAGACATATCGTATCGTCGCGAAAAGTAAAAATTAAATTATACCCCATAAAGTGACACGAGTAGAGTTAAATTTAAGATTTAATTCGATTAATCGTATTTGTATTCGATGACATTAGGGCTTATTAAAATTAACCTTATATTTATACAGTTAAAGTCACAAATTCAGTACAACCGATTTTAATTTGGAGTGTATCTGTTTAAGAATGCATACACGAAATTATACATTTTATGCCTTTATATATATTTTTATTTTTTATCAATAATATACCACATAGTTGCAATATACCATGTAAATTATATTAAACTAGTCGTTTGTGTCAGTTTGCAAGTGAAGTCAAGCCTATCGACTAGTATAATATTTTTATAGTTATAGTAACTATAATAGAATAATCATAAAAATATAATGGCATAAAATAATCTCATTTAAACTTATGCTCTGTAGGTGTATCGAATGTGCAAAATAAAATAAAATATTTTTATGAAGAACAATATATTATTATTAAATAAATATAAAAATGTTATATTTATTGTTATGTAAGTGCAGTTGAACTTCTTATAACTATATTATCTATAAATTAAAAAAACTCAGCTAATCTCAAACATAGATACAACTGATAGGTTATTCGTAAATATTTAATTGCACCTAACAACATAATGTTTTACTTATTAAGTATTATCATTTGATTAAAATATATTCTCTACAGCGTTAATTACAATACTTATTGCCACAGAAACTAAAAGCTCAAATAATAATTGGAACTTTGAATATATCTTAGAAAAATTGCTTGCATCTGAAAATTTTGATAAAGTTACGGATATTATAGCTGAAAAAGCTGCAAAAAAAATAAATGCGCTGAATCGAAAGAAGGGAAACTTTAATCAGGAACGCAATAACATTGATGCACGCAAAGATGGTCATGAATTCGAAAGTAATATAAATGTTGCTGTAATAAATGATGTTATTTCAAGCAAAGGTCCTGTAAAAAGTAAATTGTCACTAAAGTATAAACTATTTACTAAACGACCAATCGAAAAATCAGATACTGAATATAAAAACATAAAAGTTGAAAAATTTACAAACTACAATGCATCTCACTATAATATTGAAGATGATATAACAGTTATCAACAGTTCTAATAAAAGAATGAAATTAAGTCGAGAAGTAGTTGATTACGATGAAAAAAAGCAAGTCACACAAAATAAAATAAAGCTTAGTGAAAAAACAGTTGGCTATCATGAAATGGATAAATACGATCAAAACAATGAAATTCGTAAGTTTGTGAAAGGGAATAAACCAATAACTGTCGAAAAACAAATCTTACCTAAAAAAATCGTGAGTGAAAATCATGTCAGTCTGGAGAGAATCTCCAATGATTTGAAGGGGAAAACTAATGGTACTACAGCAAAACACGTTTACAAGGAAGGAAACAGAGTATATGCACTGCAAACGTCTTCAGAATATGAAGAGTATCATAAGGAATTTAATAAAACGATGATGGGTGATGAAACCAGTCTAGAACTTCCTTAAGCATATTGTGGATTTTTAATAGAATTTTTTTTCAATAATAATAATAAATTGTCTAAGTATAGAAAATTTGCAATTTAATTTTTTTGTTATTCCCAAAACATAAAGAAGTTGATACAGCTGTAGGCTGTGCGTTAATAGATCAGTCCGTAAGGTGAAGAATAGGTCTTTTTATTTAAGTAAGTACAATAATTGTTATTCATTTAATTGTTATTTTATTTTTTATGAATTAAAATAGGTATAAATTAAATAAAATACAACACTAAAAGAAAATAAATAATTATTCGCGTCAAGAACTTGGCCCATTAGCAAAAAGGCCATGAAATTGGTTAAAATTAAATCGATTTACCTAACTCCAACTATATGAATGTAACGAATGTAATACGCCAATACATACTTTCATCAAATATGATAAACGTATTAAAATAAACCTCAACTGTTTTAATTTAAAGCATGGTAGGTAGGAAATATATTTAAAATCACAAATTCAATACGACCGATTTTAATTTAGAGCGTATCCGTATACGTTATCGTATAAAAATGCATGCACGAAAAGTAGCTCTAATTCTGTCCATTTATGGTTCATTTTACTTTGACGCTAATGTCATCGAATGCGATCAATCGAATTAAATCTTATACTTATACTATACTAACCCTACTGCACTCACATATAAACCTAACGAAGTAAATGACTGTGAACTACATACTCTTTGGTTTTATCAGGTATTGAGTTGTCACCAAGTTGTCACTTGTCAAAATTGATAAAAATAAATGGAAGTCTACCCTCGAATCTCGGAAAAATGCGGGCTTTTATGATTTTAACTTAAGTCTTTCTTGTTCAATTTGATTTAGCACTAAAAACAGCCTATTTGAATGCCAAAAAGTGAATTGAACTGATAAAAACTTACAGTGTGTTAGATAAAACCGTTGAAAATGTCTTTCCCAATATTGAGACAACCCAAAACTCATGCTTCCGAACCGGGAAAACGGAGAAAAATACAAAACGATGAACAATTCATAATATTAACGCTAAACAATTCGGTGAAATTAGTTGTTACATCAGATTCTTTCCATTGTATAAGGAATGTAGAGTACAACTATATTTGTGTTCTATGTAATATTAATATTGGATCTGACATGAAGTTGAAAGAAAATCACAAGAATTTACCGGAACATCAACGGCTATTGAAAATCCATCCGTATTTGGAGGCGCTGGTTGAAAATTTAATAAGACAGGTATCTAATCCTTACTTAGTAATACTAAAAGTGTTTCAGAATTTAAAAATATTCAAAATTATTTATTTCATGTACGCCAACTTGTGGCTTTTATGATTAGTTGAGAATCTACCACCGGTTCGGAATGCTGATTCTGCTGAGAAGAGCCGGCAAGAAACTCAGCAGTTGCTTTTCAAAACAAAAATGTTACAATATGTAGCTTATCTATAGTACGGTCGCCGAACAGAAAGAATTTCGTACAATGACCTCTTTGCCTACTGACAGTGGTCACAAACATTTTTCTATTAAGTGCGGTTTATATAAAATATTTGAAGGAGAAAAAAAATTAGTAGCTTATTAAATAAATTATTTATTTTTAAACAGTTATTATAATCGAGTTATATTAACTTATTACATAGAAATAAAAAAATGAAAATTCAAAAATCAAAGTCCGATTTCTCTGTATCGGAGTAACTACTTTCCGACGACGTCTCGCCTGTCACAGTTATAACGAAATAATGTACAGTTTTGTCTACATTATGATCTAGACACCCTAAATTCAATTCACAAGCAAACAAAAACAAACCTTAGGTTTGCAAGTAAAAGGTTTACAATCCTCGAGGACGGCGGTCATTGCGTTTGTGCGAGCGTGACGCATTATTTTAAAGCGGGAGTGACAGAGACAGGTAGTAACAGGTTAATGTACGAAATTCTTTCTGTTCGGCGACCGCACTATATCTTGTGGACAGCTGAAGCAAAGCAGATTGGTTCCAAGCAACTTTGTCATTAAGGAATTTATTAACTAGCTAGTTACAATTCTCTCATCACCATCAGATTTTTTTTGGGTTGACTTTGGATTTGAACCTAATACCTTTAAATACAAGCTAACTACTATACCAATGAGGTAATATAAAGGTATACATGGTCCATAAATACCTTTATATTACCTCATAAATCATAAATTATGGATTACACTACAAGCTAGTAAGTATAGACCAGTGATGCAATTTGTGGTTAGATTTCAACCAATATATTTTTTTTTTTTTTCAGATAGACAACTCCAATTGCTACTGTACGATATGCAGCATCGTGACATCCGTGCAATCCGTTACGTGTCACGTGCAATCTGACGAACACAAGCACGAGTTGGACAAGGCCATACTACGCGCAGACAGTTACAAACCTTGTGATTTGAACAACAATAAATGATTCCTTCTCTTCACATTTTTTTAAAAAGAATATTTGCCACGTCACCTTTCCCTTGATAATATCAGTCTGTAAACTGTTAAGGTAGTTCTTGTTAACATGTTAGTCAAAATTTTTAAGCTATTGTATACTACACTACGTATGTACATGCTGGCGGGCCAGCGTGGAGACCCAATCCAGAAATTCCGTAACGAAAATAACCTGACACGGGACTCCTCTACGGTGAGCCGCTAGATGGCGTTGATAAAAAATGCTATGCAATAGCTTTACCGCGGCAGTCCCTGAGTGCCACACGTCTTTTTTTTTTTTGACAAGTAACGATGTAGTTTATGAACAGACTAACTTTTGCCTCCACAACATTGTATGCGAGCATTTAGGTTTTGGAGTGAATTTTCCAAAAACTGAAATGCATTCTTTATTTGTAACTAGCTGTTGCCTGCGACTTCATCTGCGTCAATTTCTGTTATTATGATCAGCGTGATGTTATATAGCCTGAAGCCTTCCTCGATGAATGGACTATCCAACACAAAGAAATTTTCAATTTGAACCAGTAGTTCCTGAGATTAGCGCGTTCAAACAAACAAACTCTTCAGCTTTATAATATTAGTATAGATTTAAAGCTATACCATAAACCTATGTATGGATGGATGGAGGTTTGTTACTCAATCATGCTGCAATGACTGAACATCTATGGTCTAAATTAATTTGGCTGAAATTTGGCATAGAGATAGATTATATCCATCAATTCATTTCAAAACATTCAATCCAGATTTTTGACACCCCATTGTACATCATTTCTGTTATATCTACCTACATACCTATTGCCTTACATCAGAAATATTAAAGGCATAAGATATGCTACATACTCGTAGTACGCAAGTTATGTTGAGTATTTCTGTTAAAAAAGGTGCATAACTAAAACAGAACTTATTTGCGAAATAATATAATAAAATCTCAGGCTGAGAAAGTTAATATTGGCGAAAACAGTACAATGCACAATTTGCACGCTCATGTTGATACATAAACTTAGAACTAAATAACGTCAAATTAAGTTATCTTCGTCGTTTTTTCGACTTTTTCTTCATGTTCTTTTTATTGCCGGCCAATTTTGCGATCTTTCGTTTGTGGAGCCAAACTGGGTATTGACCATTTTGGTCTTTTAACGTTTTCGAGCTGAACACCCGTTTTTTGCCGTTTTCTTCGTCAACCTCGACTTTTTCGTCGTCCGAACTCATTTGTACATCTTCGTCTTCGTCCGGTGCAGGTTTGGGTGCCTGTTTTCTCTTCTTTTTTTTATTTATCTGGCCAGCATCCAGAAAAATAACTTGGTCAGACTCCATAACCTCACTTTCCGTGACTTTTTCTTCCTCTTTTACTCCCAACATTTTCTTCAGCCTGGCCAGTTCCTTTACAGCATAGCGTTCCCGTTTTACGGCTCTGCATTTTCGCTTCCATTTACTCCTGATAGATTTCGCCATTTCATAAAATTTTATTTATTTTGTTGAATTTTACTTGTTCTGTCAACAAAAACACGTGAAAGAAAAACACAGCCATAGACAATGCCGAAGGTATAGAACACAGCTGTCAAAAGCAAAACCATAGAGAAAAAATATAGGTTATACTTTGATATAGGTAGGTAGCTTCTGAATAGGTACATAAAAATAAAGCTGAGAGCACATCAATTTTTCGTTTTTTTAATACTAATCGGTATGAATCGGTAAAAAAAATAATTAATCGATCTTTCAAATGTGCGCGCGTCGCGTCACTATGCGCAACAAATATTGACAAATCAATTTCTTCATCCTGTCCTGTCAAATTTTTCTTATTTTCTCGGGGTTTTTGGACTTTGGCGGTGAATTTCCTTCAATGAATTGGAACGGTTCCAATTTTAGGATATAAATTGTTTACATCTTGTTCTTAGCCACGCTTAGTCAGCGTTTCGTCGACATGATTTCGTATTCCTTTGTGGTAGATGTATTTTCGTATTGAGTGCATCGGAGTTTTATTAAAAAAAAACTTTTTTCTGCTGAAAGTGGTCAACATTTCGCTTGAAAATGTGTTCTACAGAAAGTATTTGTGAAAACAAAAAGGAAATGGATGACAGCGGCTTTGTTCCAGACCTTTGTGCGCAAGACGGTAGGTCAAAATAATTACTAACGATTTTAGAGACTACCTATCTTTTACAGGCGTATTCCCCATTCCTGAGGTGGGTGACCCTGTTTCTTCATGCTGGGTAGTTCTGTACACATAAAACGATAAGTCTGTTGTGTGTGATGTGCCTCTCCTGCTGACTTCAGCACCTACCATCCAAGCTCACTGCAGAAGCCTAGCAGACCGCTCAGGTGGCCGAAGACTTCCTGAAAGGCTGTGGATCTCTGGCTTGTGGATAAAGAATGTTAGCGAGGGGATAGGAGGATATTAGTCAACTTCAGTTATGTATGTTCCACTGTAGTGCCTAATCTACCAGACAATTTTGATTAATGAAATGTCAATCGATTTATTATATCATCATGATCTTAGAACAAGACAGATCTGCATCTGATCAACTTTACAAGCTATCACATCACATCACACTAATATTATAAAGGCGAAAGTTTGTTTGTATGTGTGTGTGTGTGTGTATGTTTGTTACTCCTTCACGCCACAAAGAATGATCCGATTTGGCTGAAATTGGGAATGGAGATAGCTCATACCCAGGATTAAAACATAGGCTACATTTTATCCTGGAAAATTACAGAGTTCCCATGGGAATTGAAAAACCTTGATCCACGCGGACAAAGTCGCGGGCATCGTCTAGTTTGAAATAATTTCTATCTAATATCAATATAATATCATCATATTATCTACATCATAGTACATCTACTATATTATATACATTTTAGATCTAGAAAGATAATGCAGTCTCTCGTAATTAAACAGAATATTCTAAATAGAATTAGTCGTAAAATTTAACTATGTCAGCTTATCTGCTCATAGCCAAATGGCTGATCACATGATATTCCCTAGATTTAAAAATTAAAATCCTGCTACTTATAGGTCCATTGTCAAGATTGCAAGCTGGAATCTCAATATATATACATTTCCAATTCTCACCAGCGATTTTCATAAATGTGTCCCCCCAATTCCACGCATCAGTGGCGAAGATATTTGCCCTCTAACTGCAAAGAATCGTCATAATTATAAATTGAATTGAATAAAAATTTCTTTTTTCAGTATTGCAGTGTTCGCAGCATGTCAATTTGCTGGACTTATCGGATGATGTGCTGCTGTATATCCTTCGACATTGTGCCCCCAGAGATCTGAAGGCATTAGGATTGTAAGTGCCTTATTTTCTAGACAATAAAAGTGTTGTGTGGTGGTGCATGTGAGTGGTGGTGGCATTGCTTGCTTGGGAACTTGGCTTTCCTGCTTGGTTGGGGAGGTAAGCGGTGCTTAGCTCGTAACTGCATGTTTGACCATACAGATTTTTCTATTGGTGGATTATAGCAAAATAGTTTTAACCTTTTGCTAATCATGAACTTCCGCGAAGTAACACCTGATTCTATCCAATACATTATGATTTCCTTTCTTTTTTATTCGGTGACAAGTTAGTCCTTGACTGCGATCTCACCTGATGGTATGTGACAATGCAGTCTAAGATGGTAGCGGGCTAACTTGGAAGGGGTATAGCAGTGTAAATTCAACCCATACTCCTAATCGGTTTCTACACACCATCGTGCCGGAAAGCTAAATCGCTTGGCGGCACGTCTTTGACGGTAGGGTGGTAACTAGCCACGCCCAAAGCCACAAGACCAGACCAGAGGTAATCCAGAAATTATAAATTCCCAATTTGCCCCCCGAATCGAACCCGAGACCTCCCAGTTGTAAGACCACAGCGCTCACAACTGGGTCAGGGAGGTCGTCAAAAAGGTTGTCCTGTCAACAGTTCCTGTTCCCGTCTCGGGCGCTTGGTGCGCGAGCGCGCGCTGTGGCGCCGCGTGGACGCGCGCTCCGAGTCGTGCTCCAAGGCGCGGTTCAAGTGGCTGCTGGACAATGTCCTGCACGCGGACACGAAGCTCCTGCTGCTGACGGGGTACGCGCGCGATGCGGACGGGTGAGTGGACTTTTTATTTTCTTTTGTCCAATCTGCGATGCGGCAAGTTTTTTAAATGAAACAAGAAGGACAGGACAGTCCCGCACGCGGATACAGATCTCCTACTACTATACAGATCTCCTGCTACTGACTGAGCACACGTAAGATGCGGATGTGTGAGTGGACTTTTTTTTTATCCAATCTGTGGACAGATGAGTGGTCTTTTTTCTTTTTTTTTTTTTTATCTGCGACGCGACAATCTGCAAAATGAAACAGTAAGACGCGTGGCTCCTGGAAAATGTCCTGTTTTTTTCTTTTCTCTCTACTCTTACTTCGGTAGCTCAATGACCTAAACAGGATTGTGTGGTGCGGGTTGTTACGTTCCCTCAAATATGGTTGAGCGAAGCAACGGGTGAATCATGCGTCATGCTCGTGAACGGGTGCCACCAACGGGAATGGGTCTGCTTTGACTGCCCGTCTTGACATGCGTTGGATTGGTGTACCTACGTATGCATTTTTGCATTTTTGAAGCTTTATTGTGGAAGCACTGTATACATAGCATAGCTTTGTAAAAAAGTTTTTTTGAATAGAGCAACTGCTGAGTTTCTTACCGGCTCTTCTCAGCAGAATCTGCATTCCGAACCGGTGGTAGATTTATGACGTGTCATAAGAGCTACAAGTTGGCCTACATGAAATAAATAAAATTTGAATTTGACCACCACACTGACCCCATGGTAATTGGCAGATTTCACACACCTTTGAGAAAATTTTGAAGAACTCTCAGGTCCCCTCACAGTGTACATCTAAATATATAAAAGGCAAAGGTGACTGACTGACTGACTGATCTATCAACGCACAGCTCCAACCACTGGACCGATCGAGCTGAAATTTGGCATACAGGTAGCTGTTAGGACGTAGACATCCGCTAAGAAAAGATTTTGGAAAATTTCAACCCCAAGAGGGTTAAATAGGGGGTTAAAAAATCGAACCTAACGTGAGCGAAGCCGCGGGTTAAAGCTAGTATGATATCTATTTAACTCTGATAAGTCAGAGGTCCTGTTAATGGAACTGTGTTCGCCCAAATAGGCTGTCTCCTAGTTCTAACCATTAGTCTCATTATTATTTGATTTGAAGCTTTTTTTTTTTTTTAATTTAAACATCTCAAATGTTAATTTTGTCCACAGCTGCATCGGTCTCATAAATGTGACACGGAAAGAGGCAGAAACGGAAATAAAGGCGCGTAGTCACGACGAGAACAGCCTCAACGGACATGCCACTATAGGTACGTCATAGTGTGAAACATACAAACATATATATATGTACAAATAGATTATTTTTTAAATTTATTGATCAAGATCTATTAAAAAATACATTTTTAATTATTTTATCCACCATCCTCTAAGAAACTTTACGTTTATGTTGAGGATGGCGAGTCCGCATTAATATAATAAAAAAAAAAACAATACTATAATAATATTATAACAATCACATATTTCACGATCAACCACTAATAACATAATATTATACTCTGTTTGTTCTACGTTCCACACTTATAGATGCTCTAAGGCTGAAATCCATAGACCACAGTCACTCAAGACAGTTAAAACGAGACCGATTTATGTCAGAGCATATTTGTGTCTTATTTCAATCTTTTATCTTGAGCCGAACTACAATATGGGAAAGCCCACTGGGTAAAAGAAAATTGGGCAGGTCCAAAAAAAGATGGACAGATGACATCGTCGGGACAGCGGGGACTGGATGAAGTCTGCCCAAGACAGGAAAAAATGGAATGGAATGGAGGAGGCTTTCACCCGGGATATGGGATCCATTATAAAATTATAAATTAAACACTAAAAATGTGTAAATGGAAATATGGATATAAATAAGTAAAGCTTATTATTATAGCCAGAATATGCTATTTTTTTAGATCTCAGCATGACACTCACCCACTTACAGTGTTTCACACAGAAATACATACGCACACACACACTCTCACACACACACACACACACACCACACACACACACACACACACACACACACACACACACACACACACACACACACACACCCGCTACTAACTGTAATAGTTCCATGTTTGCATTACAGAGGCAATCCGCACCAACTTGCCGACACTAAATATGGGCGGCATGGAGCGCCGCCCGGCCAGACTCGTTATAAGCGCGCAGCGCACGCAGCTGCCCAGGTAAGCCCCTGTCTGCCCAGGTAAGCCCCTTGCTGCCCAGCTAAGCCCCTTGCTGCCCAGGTAAGCCCCTTGCTGCTCAGGTAAGCCCGTTGCTGCCCAGGTAAGCCCGTTGCTGCCCAGGTAAGACCCTTGCTGCCCAGGTAAGCCCCTTGCTGTCCAGGTAAGACCGTTGCATTCCTCTGCTAAGACTTATTATTGGGAAAATTTGAACCGATATAGATTTTTAATGGGTCTTGACATATTATTTAACAGTATTCTAGATTAATGGACTTGTTTTTTCCGTTTTCAGTGTTTATTTACGCAGTCGGGGCTTTTTTAAATGGCGTCTGATGGTCGCCATATTGAATTTTGATGACTGTAATGTCTTTAGTGACATTCCCGAGATTAACACGAATCGATGGATAAGAATCATCAAAATCGGCCCACGGGTTGATAAACACATTACCCTCCATTGCAAGTCGCAGTCTGGTAAAAAAAAAAAAAAAATTGTATGGTATGGCAGACACCGGTGCTTCCCATCGTGGCCGGAGGATGGGGAGGTCGGGCGAGCTGGGCCACAGCGCTGCAGCGGGCCCCAGTTCACCCTGTCGCAGGCGCTCCTGCAGCAGCTGTGTACCAAGTGCCCCCAGCTCAGCACCCTGGGGCTCGAGTACTGCAACATCGACTGCAGCAACGTGAGTACTTTCATCAATTTATCTGTGCAGGTATTTTATTTATTTTATTTTATCACACGCTGTGTGCGTGTGCGCGAGCGCGTGTGTATGTATGTATGTCTGTGTCTGTCTGTCTGCCTGTCTGTCTGTCTGTGTCTGTGTGTGACAATCTGTGTCTGTCTTTGTCTGTGTGTGCCTGTGTCTCTGTCAGAATCAGTGTCTGTGTGTCAGTGTCTCTGTCTATGTCTATGTCAGTGTCTCTGTCAGTGTCTGTGTGTCAGTGTCAGTGTGTCAGTGTCAGTGTCTCTGTCTGTGTCTATGTCAGTGTCTGTGTCAGTGTCTGTCTGTCAGTGGCTGTGTGTCTGTGTCTGTGTGTCAGTGTCAGTGTCTCTGTCAGTGTCTGTGTCAGTGTCAGTATCTCTGTCAGTTTCTGTGTCCGTGTCAGTGTTTTTGTCAGAGTCTGTGTCTATATCAGTGTCTGTGTCAGTGTCTATGTCAGTGTCTGTCAGTGTCTGTGTCAATGTTAGTGTCTGTGTCAGTGTCTCTGTCAGTGTCAGTGTTATTGTCAGTGTCAGAGTCTGTGTCAGTGTCTCTCTGTGAGTGTGTGTGTGTGTGTGTGTTACACCTTCACGCCACAAGGACTTTTTTTTTAAAAGCAGCCAAGCTGAAGTTGACTAATATCCTCCTATCCTCTCCAAATAAGCGGAAAGCTTGTGCTAAAAGAACCACCGCGGTTCGGTTCGCCGCGTGTTTGCGCCTAGTAACTTTAGGCTTATTTAGACATTGTTAATTTATATTTTTCCTGTATTTATGTATGTTGCACGCCCGAAGAGGCAATGTATAATGCAATAAATGACTTTGACTTTGACTAGTTTGACATGTTCGTCTCGGTTCGCTTTCGCCACGTGTTCGGTTCGCCGCGTGTTCGCGCCTAGTTTGACATGTTCGCCTCGGTCCGCTTTCGCTACACGTTCGGTTCGTGTTCGGTTCGCCGTGTTTTGACAACGATTAAGAGTATAATGGGTAGTTTAATATTAGTATTCAATTCGATGCCTTAACATGGGTAGCCTAAGTATGTCATGCTCTCTTTAAAGTTTCTGTGGTGGTGTCGTGTGGTGCGGGTTGTTACGTTCCCTCAAATATGGTTGAGCGAAGCAACGGCTGGATCATGCGTCATGCTCGAGAACGGGTGCCGCCAACGGGAATGGGTCTGCTTTTGCCTGTCTGTGTTAACATGTATTGGATTGTATTTATTTGTATTTGTATTGTATTTATTTGTATTTGTATTGTATTTATTTTTACTTGTATTGTACTCAGGAAAATTCATCGTGGAAGCACTGAATACATAGCATAGTTTCAATAACAATTGTAAATTTTTTATTTTTTTGAAAAGAGCAACCGCCGAGTTTCTTGCTGGTTCTTCTCGGCAGGAAAGGCATTCCGAACCAGTGGTAGATTCGTTGACGATTCAAAAGTGCTTGTAAAAGTTTATTTGAATAAAAAATATTTCTATTTCTATTTCTATTTCAATAATACTGAGCTAACTTCTTTTTGTTTTTAGACTTGTCTCGGCACGTTCCCGAGAACATTGAAGAAACTCTCCTTGAGGGGTACCAAGTGTTACAACATGACCTTTGATAAGTCCTTCCTTTTCAAGATACAGGACTATTTGCCGATTTTGGAGGTAATTTTGTATTTATGTATTCATATGTATTTATGTATTTTATCTTCGTGTTTATGTAGTTTATTATTTATTTATATTATATAGTTGGTATTATAATATATGAAGTGATGTACATTTTTGACCTATACCACTCTATAATTTCACCTTACTCACTTGCAAGGGAAGCTGGAAGAAATTTCTTTTTTTAGAGATATGCTTCACCTATGTCTACTTCTTCTATATTAATATATGTTGTCTTGTAAATCCTTATGTGTACATAAAAAATTAATATAATAATTTTTTTTAACATCAGTATAATATTGCAAGAAAATAAGTACATATTTTTTTATAACTCCCTCAATATGGGTGTCAAATGAAAAAGTTTGAATATTAGAATACTTACACTATGATAAATTTCAAATCCAAGATGGCCGCCACCACAAAATGGCGAATTACATATTTTTTTAATTTCACGTGTCGGGGTGTTTTAAATTTTCAATTTAACTGCCTCGCTGGTCTAGTGGTTAGCAAGGTCGACTACGGATGATGAGGTCCCGGGTTCGACTCCCAGGTTGGGCCAAAAATGTATTGGGTTTTCTGTTAAGAAATCAGTACTAGCCCGGAGTTAGGAAGTCGGTGGTGTGTCACCCCCGTGCCTCGGAGAGCACGTAAAGCCATTGGTCCTGCGCCTGATCTCTCTCCGATCGTGTCGGATTTGCCGTCCCATCGGACTATGAGAGTGAGGGAATAGAGACCGCACCTGTGGTTGCTCACACACTTGTGCACTATAATAACTCCCGCGCAGATGGCTAATCTCTGTTGAGTTTTTTTTTTACAAAAGAATATTAGCCAAGTTGAAGTTACCTAATATCCTCCTTTCCCCTCCAAATAAGCGGAAAGCTTGTGCTAGGAGTGGGCACGACAATAGTGCAACGGGCGGGATTCGAACCTGCGACTTTTCAGTTTTCAGTCCACACCTTTAACCGTTGGGCTATTGAGGCTTAATTAGATTAATTAAGATTGGTCGCCGTGGCCGGATCCGGTTGAGAGGACACTTGTTTGATAGTTCCTAGATCTGTCCTCGTTGCCGTTATTCAAAAAAAGACCTAATCTGAACGGAATAAGGCTCTAAATAGCTCAACTGTGTGTGACAATCAGACTCTGGATATGTTTACAATCTCGTTTAATAATTAGCTTATTATTAATTCACATCACTTAGAATTACAACGCAACATCAGTATAGAACAAGGTTCACAATTGTGCATTAACCCGCACGTAACACAGACCACTATTACTTCGCACCAACCGTCGCCATGATTGTGCAGACCCGCTGGCGCCATGTGTCCGCTCCCCGCGCCCGCGAGCCATCGCTCGTAGCGATATGTAAGATAAAAAAAAGGGATAGCTGCAGACCTTATTTTAGAAAACTCAATATTCTTACAGTTACGTCTCTATATATATTTGAAATTGTTCTATTCCAAAGAAACAATGAAAATTTGTTTGTTCGAGTTAATCGAGAACGCTGTAAAGATTTATTCCGATACCCCACTCACAAAACCTCATTCTTGAACAAAAGTGTTTGTGTGATGGCGATTAAGATATACAATAAGTTACCTGAGAAGATAAGGAAATGTAATAATCTAAATCAATTTAACTAGATAAGACATTTTATAATATTAATGAATTTTTTCAACTTAGATATTTTTGATTTTACAAGTAACTTTAGACTTATTTAGACATTGTTAATTTATATTTTTCCTGTATTTATGTATGTTGCACGCCCGAAGAGGCAATGTATAATGCAATAAATGACTTTGACTTTGACTTTGACATCTATTTCCTTCAGCGCGTAACATGTGTTTTAGAGTTTGGACGTATCGGAATGCGAGTGGATGGACCCCGCCACCCTGCTTCCCCTCAGCAAGATGGCGGCGTTGGAAGAGCTGATAATGCAAGACTGTTACAAGCTCGCGGAATTCGTTGCGTACGCATCCCTGACTGCGAGATACGGGTTCAGAGTTTTGAAGGTATGCAATAATAATAGCAATAATAATAATAATGCATAGTAATAATAAATTTATTTGCCAAATTGTGGGTACTAATAATAGATCATACATTGATTAAAATCCCTACACAATCTACAAAGAACCACTACGATCCACTGACCTCTATAATCAATCTCTGATTAACACTGGACTTGCTGAGCTCATACAATTAATGACAGCATAATGTAGGTCAAGTCCAGTGCTAATCATAGATTAAAGATAGAGATCCACGCCACTTATGAGAAAATATATTATGGAAATACATGATATATTTCTTAATACATCTGTATTTTTTTTGTTTTATAAAAACATAAGCCCCAAAAAGTAAAAAAATGTACTTAGAATGGCTTAGGATCATTTCATTTGGTACAAAAAATACAGATTTTAGAACTCAAATGAAACCAAGGTTAGTAGTCCTAACGGCAAAAATTTTTTGGCCGGCACTTTCAGATTTGGATCAAAATGGATGTCCTTTTAGGGTCATCACTTCTTAAGATCCATTTATGAAGACGAAATCTAAAATTAGATAACCACTGTTTCTCGATGTTTCGCAGAGTCTAGACCTGCGGGGCTCACCGGTCGGCGATTCGGAGGTGTCAGCGCTCGGATGGCTGCCACAACTGGAGAAGCTGTGGCTGAGTGCGCGGCGCCACAAACGCGCCAATTTCCACGCGCATTACGCGGACGACGAGCGCGCAAAGCACGCGCAGTTACACGAATGGGAGTCCCAAGTGAGTTATGCTGTGATAATGGAACCTTATTCACGACCCTCCCTGGCGCGGTGGTGAGTGCTGTGGTCTTATAACTGGGAGATCTCTGGTTCAATTTTCGGATGCCTGCCTCTACTAGAGAAGCTGTGGCTGAATGTGCGACGTCACGAACTTGCGAATTTCCACGCGCATTACGCGGACGACGAGCGCGCAAAGCACGCGCAGCTACACGAATGGGAGTCCCAAGTGAGTTATGCTGTGATAATGGAACCTTATTCACGACCCTCCCTGGCGCGGTGGTGAGCGCTGTGGACTTATAACTGGAAGATCTCTGGTTCAATTTCCGGCCGCTCGGATGGCTGCCTCAATTAGAAAAGCTGTGGCTGAGTGCGTGACGCCACAAACTTGCGAATTTCCACGCGCATTACGCGGACGACGAGCGCGCAAAGCACGCGCAGCTACACGAATGGGAGTCCCAAGTGAGTTATGCTGTGATAATGGAACCTTATTCACGACCCTCCCTGGCGCGGTGGTGAGTGCTGTGGTCTTATAACTAGGAGGTTTCTGGTTCAATTTCCGGTCGCTTGGATGGCTACCTCAACTAGAAAAGCTGTGGCTGAGTGCGTGACGCCACAAACATGCGAATTTCCACGCGCATTACGCGGACGACGAGTGCGTAAAACATACGCAGCTACACGAATGGGAGTCCCAAGTGAGTTATGCTGTGATAATGGAACCTTATTCACGACCCTCCCTGGCGCGGTGGTGAGCGCTGTGGTCTTATAACTGCAAAGTCTCGGGGTAGCATACTATACACTATAATAAATTTCAAATCCAAGATGGCCGCCACCACAAAATGGCGAATTAAAATATGTTTTTTTAAATTTCACATATAGGAGGTGTTTTCAATTTTCAATTTACACTTGTGATGTTTAGTCAACGTTTTAACCATTGTTTTAGGAGCCAGATTACTTCAAGCACAAATCAAATCCTGACACAAGCGTGGAAGATATGGAAGATCCAGATAATGAAAGGTACATTGAATAGATATAGAAATAAACGTAAACATTCGTAAACTTCAAGTATATCAATTGTGGCTATAAATTTTGAAGAGTTCCCTCGATTTCTACAGGATCCGTTCATCAGATCATCACCTGGAAAGTATATCCTTTCAAACAAAAGAATTTTCCAAATCGGTCCAGGCACCTGAGTGGTCGCAGGACATACATGATACATAAAAAAAGACTGACGATTTGAGAACGCCGTCCTTTTTTGAAGTCGATTAATAAATAACTAATTTTGTTGTTTCAGATCTCAGTCAACTGATAAAAATGGAAACGAAGGCAGTAAAGAAGAAAATGATAAGAAAGGTAGCAAAAGAAAACCCGATAAAGGTACAGGGGATGACGCAGACAATAATGGTGGGCCGTCAAGCAAACGCAGGCGCACTGGCGTGAAGATATCATTCGAAAATAATACCGTTACAAAAAGAGTATTACCCGTTATAGAAAATGAAGACGGTTATTGCGTATTCGATGAAAGCGATGAGGCGTATGACGGGAACGGTGAAAATATCGTTATCAGAAATAGGAGCAACGAAAATAACGCCAACAATAATAACGAACTTAGAAACGATCAAAATAACATTGCGCCACCGAATTTCGAATTCAATTTGATAAACCCGATGGGAAGTATTAATGTTGGGAACGTTGAAATAGATTTCAGCGTTGTCAATGTCGATGATTTGAGAGAGAATTTACGAAATGTTAATAATCGCAATGGTGATAATGCTAATAATCGTAATGGTGATAATGCTAATAATTGCAATGGTGATAATGCTAATAATCGTAATGGAAATAATAACTGCGATGGGGAACGTCGGCACAGGCGCAGGAGTGACGAGAATCCTGAAAATCAACAAAACGATCGACCGAACCAACAAAACCAAAGAGATAGACCAGAGGCACGTTTAGTTGATTGCATCAAAATCGATCAATTAATCGATGTAAGCGATGTAACTTGTGGTAGACAGAATGAGGTCATAGTTATAGCAAGTTCGTCTAGACCTAAAAATGAGCCGTCGACGTCGAAAGAAAAACCCGAAGATAATCAAAAAGATCCAAACTTTAAAAAGCCTGAATCTAAAGGTTATGTTCACTTTAGGAGGAATCAAAACCCCGTGTACGTAAATATAAACGGTGAAGAATCTAAGAAGGATAGTGAATACAGGAAGGGGGAAAAGAATGATGACAACCAACCTGTTAGCAATGATGTTATAGAAAATGATGGATTAGATGAAAATAAGATGGATACAGAAGATGCTACTGTTGAAAGTGAAAAAATCGATGATTCAAAACCGGGACCTAGTGATAAACCAGTAAACGAAGGTGCTTCTACCTCCAAAGATGGCGAAAATGTCGATAAACAAAAAGATGCTGCAACTAAAAACAGAAGAGTTCCAGTAAATTGTCCTGCAGACAACGTGCAGAGAAGAGAACCCTTACCCCCTGTGCAATATCAAATAGAACCTAGACATCACGTCTTGTATGTAGGTGTGGGACCTCAATTAAACACCTATAGGTTCCCGCGAGATTCATCAGATTTGTTGCGGCATTTAAACTTCAGACCTTCACACGTAGACGCGAGTGGTTTAGTCACAGATTTCGCTATGCGCCGATTTGGTAGAGCCGATGGTGAAGACGTGAACATTATACACATAGGTCCGGACGGGCCTATGTTAGTCGGACAAGCGGCCGGTTCGAGACCGGACCGGTCTAGCCTCCGGTTTCTGTCCGTGACCGGTTATAGAAACATCACAGACCGGAGCCTAGTACACTTAGCGACGGCCGCTCCGAATCTGTCGTTTATAGATTTTTCTGGAACAAGCGTCACGGAAAACGGTGTAGTGAATTTCAGGATGCTGCGCCGTGATTGTGATATCGTATTTAGTCAATTTCACGACAATGAGGATAAATAAATAGCTAAATTCGAAATACCTGCATTAGCACGAAACAAGTGATTTTTTTTAATATGTGTGAATTATTACATTTGCAACATGCCATTTTGAAATATACAGTAATAGGTTGAGTGTCTTAAGTTCAGACAATTATAGCAATTGGCACGATGACCTATTTTGAAAAAATGTTGGATAATGTTCAGAAGTATCTACTATTTCGAAAAAATTCTTGCAGCCATATGTAATGTAAGTAATGTTAATTGTTAATTGATTTTTGTTTGACATACTTACCAACTATTTTGAATTATAAAATAATAAGTTAATGTATATTTGTACGCCATACTGTGGCAGAATACAAGAGACTATATTAATTTGTAATACCTTCATAATTAATAATTGAATTATAAAAAAAATGTTTGGTAGATAAAAATGCTCTTTCAATTTTAAGTTTTAAAATCCGCGCAAAAACGCTCGACGGTGTCATGGCGTCGTTCGTGACGTCACTTCTATGTTTTTTCAGATGTGACGTATCGCTCTGATTTGTGTCCAAGCCAATATGGCGGATTTTATTTTTTTTATTCTTTTGTTGCTGTGGAAGCTGTTTTAATTTTAATTTTTCTTCAAAATCGTTGATTTTGTTTGTCGATTCATAAATTATTACGTGCCAGATAGATCTCAGAGAATTAAAAAATAGTTTTGTAACTGTAACATTAACAAAGGTGCCAATTCGGTCGTGTATAAGCCTTTGAACTCAATTACGAAGTATAATAATTGAAGAAATGCTAACTCTAAATATTGGCTGCGGAAAAGGGTAGCACTATTTTAAGAGCTGTCAAATTAGTTGTTCACTACCGAATTAGCACCGAATGGTTGTACACTAAACTTTCGTGAAAGTGACATTTAGTTTTATTTATTTTTTTAATTCAAAAAAGTACAGGTACCTACAAAAGATTCAATTGGAAGGGAAATAGAAATATAGCTGATGATGGCTTCATTGACTCTTTGAATTGATGAAAATTTAGTGTGCAATTTATTAGGTATTTAATGTCTATTTGCCTATCTTTTAACTGAGACTGTAAAAGAGGTAGCGACAGTGTGCGAGGCGAGACGGGATTTAAGGCCGATTTAGATTGGGCAAGTGACTGCGATACACTAACACTACAACATGTAATCATATTGAAGGAGCGGACCAACAAGTTCCTAAAAAGCCGGTAACGCATTGGTGCTACAAATATTCATGGGCGGCGGTAATCACTTAACATCAGGTGACCCGCCTGCAGATAAGGCATTTGGGACAATTTAACCAACTTCTACACGTTAGAAGACTTGATAGTTAAATTAGGTTGGTAAGTTTCTAAATGAGATTATAGCTAACTCTTGGAATAAGAATGGGTCTGATAGGCGCGGGAGGGGGGATAGTTGATGCGAGGGGGGGGGCTATTGTTGTGGGAGGGGGACTGTTAATGAGAGAGTTAGACTGTTGTCAGGGGAGCGGATTGGTTGATCCGTGAGTTAGACTTGATGCGGGAGGGGGCGGGGTGGGGGGGGGGGACGGTTTTGATGTAGTGACGTCACAGAGCATACAGTATAATGCAGTATAGACTATAGTAATGGTCTCAGTTAACTGATAGGTACATAGTAACTCTAAATAAGGCCCAATTCGTACTACGATGCGACTATGAGTTTTCACGAGGGCGCGTGGCTCATGGTTGTGTGCGTGTCGTATCTGTATAAGTGTGAGCGAGAGCTTGCTCGCGCCTGACCGCTCCCACCTAGGCTCCTGACAGGCACGCACACTGACGCAATGTGCATGTACACGACGTAACCACAAGTAAAGCTCACGCGCCCTCGTGAACTGATTTGGATGAATGTTCGCTGAAAACTTTTTTTTTGTGTTATAGTACGAATGGTGTATTAGCTTTTCGAAAACTTTGTATGTTAGTTTTATAAGTAATAATTGTAATATAATTAAAATATTTAATTATTTATATACATACCTTAAATTGGAAGGTCGAGATTTACATTATGCTAGTGACTTGACACTAGTGCTGGCGTAGAAATTTTGCAGGCCAGTGTTGGGCGTATGTACTGTACAATCCGTTTCAATGTATGTATTTTCTTTTTTTAATTTGTGTCTTACATCACAATTGCACGTAAAAAATGTATCACTCGTGAAAATGTATATATTTATTACATATATAAATAATTATTTAAAACTGTCATCCGATTCGGAAGATTTAAACGCCGCCATATTTTCGCACCTTCTCAAAATGTCAATTGAAGTAAACAGTCGATGTTTAATATTCATCGATTTTTCGTCGTATTAATGAAAATAATATTTGAAGCTGGGTGCCAGGACTAGCAAGCGACTAGCGCAACGCTCGCCACTGTGTAAATGTGAACCGGGCTTTATTAAAATAAATTCAGTAATATGCCTTTTTACATTTATACCTTATATTTTCGATTGCCATTTAAAATTATATTTATTTTTCGTCATAGCCTTTTCCAAAAATAAATTATTTGTATTAAAAAGTAACTATTAAAAGTAGTATTACCACTTTTATAAGTCACATCGACAAACGAGGACAAAAGCGATAGCTGACAAAATGACTGCAATAAAGTAACACCTGCACTGGTAGCATGGGCGGGAGAAATTTTATCCCCGGGAAAAGGATAAAACGTTCATCCCCTCGCTTAGATTTATCCACCCGTCGAGCATGGGCCCAGCTGTGGAAATAACACTCAGTGGATATACTTATAGAAATATACATCGCCTTCTCCTCTGTCGCCATGCTTTAGCATAGGGAAAAGATAATTTTATCCCCTGTCAGCGGATAAAATCGGAGGATAAAACTTTTATCTCCTGCCCATGCTACCGGTGCTGTATTTGCAATCCTCTGCATTCTATAGATAAAACCTATAAAAGTGGTAGTAAAATATGATTTGCTATACCTTAAGATAGTATTTTCTTGCAATTCACGATGGCGCGTGAGCTTTACTTGTGGTTACATCGTGTACATGCACATCGCGTAAGTATGTGTGCCTGTCAGGAGCCTAGGTGGGAGCGGTCAGGCGCGAGCAAGCTCTCGCTCACACTTATACAGATACGACACGCACACAACCATGAGCCACGCGCTCTTGTGAGTTGCAAGAACTATACCTGAATTCACTTTAATATTTACGTAATTTGGCTCACAATTTCATTTAATAAATTATTTATCTAAATATATAAAAGGCAAAGGTGACTGACTGACTGACTGACTGACTGACTGACTGATCTATCAACGCACAGCTCTAACCACTGGACCGATTGAGCTGAAATTTGGCATACAGGTAGCTGTTAGGACGTAGACATCCGCTAAGAAAGGATTTTGGAAAATTTCAACCCCAAGAGGGTTAAATAGGGGGTTAAAAAATCGAACCTAACGTGAGCGAAGCCGCGGGTTAAAGCTAGTATATTATACAATAAGTACTTAAGAAAATGAAAAAGAAACAATTTATATATGTCAGTATCGATGTAATAGATAAAGATAAAAATATTTTTCTTTCGAAATGGACAAGAAATTCAGGATAATTTATTTCTATATAATTTAATATTAAAATTAAATCTCAACAATTTATGCTGTGTATTAATACAAGATATGTATCGTAATTAATATGAATGTCAGTTATGCGTTTTCGAAAAAGTTTCGATTTTTTTTTTTCACTTTTTTCCATCTTTATTGGACATATCTAATACAAGCAATGCGTTAAAATTTATTGAAGTAAGATTCGAGGAATTTAATTGTTTTTTTTTCCAATAAATAATAATAATTTATGTTTATAGCTTTAATGTTTTTTAATTTAATTAAATGATTAATAAAGTGATATTGAATTATAACTGTGTTTTTATTAAGTGTTTACTTCAAAAGCCGAATGAAGCGGATATGATTTTAACATTCTATGTATGAATGTTTGTATTTAAGTATTTTCCACCTTTAACAACGCCTAAACTAATGAGCCGAAACT
Organism: Hipparchia sbordonii; assembly: GCA_038048805.1. NCBI lineage: Eukaryota > Metazoa > Arthropoda > Insecta > Lepidoptera > Nymphalidae > Hipparchia > Hipparchia sbordonii. The sequence goes on along the minus strand of JBBIWI010000026.1, from coordinate 873,952 downwards.
TTTTTTATATATTTTTAGCGAGAAAACGAGCAGGCGGGTCACTTGATGTTCAGTGATTGTCGCCGCCCATGAACGTTTGTAGCACCTGAGGCGCCACCAGTGTGTTGCCGGCTTTTTAGGAATATGTTGGTCCGCCCCATAGATAATACACTATGGTCCTTTCTTGTTATTCAAATTCAAAATCCATTTATTTCATGTAGGTCAACTTGTAGCTCTTATGACACGTCATAAATCTACCACCGGTTCGGAATGCAGATTCTGCTGAGAAGAGCCGGTAACAAACTCGGCAGTTGCTCTTTTCAAAAAAAAAAAATATTTTTTACAATAGGTAACAAAACTATGCTATGTATACAGTGCTTCCACAATGAAATCTAAATATATAAAAGGCAAAGGTGACTGACTGATCTATCAACGCACAGCTCTAACCACTGGACGGATCGGGCTGAAATTTGCCATCCAGACAGCTATTATGACGTAGGCATCCGCTAAGAAAGGATTTTTGAAAATTCAACCCCTAAGAAGGTAAAATAGGGGTTTGAAAAATAGAATTTAACGTGAGTGGAGCCGCGGGCAAAAGCTAGTCTACTATATAAAAATAAGTCGGGTTTTCCTTCCTGACGCTATAACTCCAGAACGCACGAACCGATTTCCACGGTTTTGCATTCGTTGGAAAGGTCTCGGGCTCCGTGAGGTTTATAGCAAAGAAAATTCAGGAAAAATTTCAACAATTTAAGAACGCGGACGAAGTCGCGGGCGTCCGCTAGTTACATTATAAAAATAATACCCAGTTGTTAAGAAATGCACGATAACAATTGATTAGCATTTCTAACAAACCAATTAAGCTAGTTTTGATAGAGTTACATTCGAATTAACTTTAGTTTTTATTATTTTCCATTGAGAATAACATGGTGCGGCGTATTTTATTGTTTTTGGAATTTTTTGGTGTCGTTCTGTGTGGATACCAACCGGTTAGTAATTTTTGGCTTTGGCCGTGGCTAGTTACCACCCTACCGTCAAAGACGTGCCGCCAAGCGATTTAGCGTTCCGGCACGATGGCGTGTAGAAACCGATTAGTGGTTTGGGTTGAATGTACACTGCCATGCCCCTTCCAAGTTAGCCCGCTACCGTCTTAGACTGCATCGTCACTTACCATCAGGCGAGATCGCAGTCATGGATTAACTTGTCATTGAGTAAAAAAAAAATTAAATTATTTTATATAAAATTTTGAAGTTTCCCCGCACCAGGAAGCGCAGTATTAGTAGATCCCCGTTTAGGTTGACATCAAACGGCGCAAGACCGAGACCTGTGAAAGTATATGATTTTGCTCAGTATTGGATGTTTCACACTCTAATGCTGAGATCTATAGAGCGAGCTCAGACTTAAGATAGAGTTAAAACGAGACAGACAACTCGCTAGGTGGAACGACGATATCACACGAGTCGCAGGGAGCTGCTGGATACAGGCGACGCGAGATCGAGACCTGTGGAAATTCATACAAGGGATCTTTTCACCTCACTAGCTCAAAAAGGGCGCCTTTGCTGTCTAAAACCAGTGAACAAAAGTTTTTTTTGCTCACTCGGTGAGAAAATGTGTTTAACTTTTCTTGAGACAACACTTTCTCACCGAGTGAGCAAAAATGACTTTTGCTCTTTGGTTTTAGACAGCAAAGGCGCCCTTTTTGAACTAGTGAGGTTAAAAGTTGTATGTATCACACGATAGCGAAGTTTGTTTCTTGTGCCTTTGAATCCCTCACTACACTCAGGATTCTAACTTAGAAACCTTCGCCCGCTCGGGATTCAAACTAGGCACTCGCAACAAAAATGAACTTTGCGCTCTTGTTGAACAAATAACTATTGTCCAGCAGTGGATGTCTATCGGTTGATAAAGGAGGTTGATAAAATTGTTCATCAACATATAGACAGGTGATGAGGTGATGCCAGGCAGCGTGCTCCTGCCAGCCACCAGGCGGGGAAGGTACCTGGCTAACATCGTCCGGAGGCAGGCGGTGGTGAGTGATCACTTCTGTACAACCACCTAATCTATACTAATATTATAAAGCTGAAGAGTTTGTTTGTTTGAACGCGCTAATCTCAGGATAATCCATTTATCGAGGAAGGCTTTAGGCTATATAACATCACGCTGCGACCAATAGGAGCGAAGCATCAGTGAAAAATGTTGCAAAAACGGGGAAAATTATCCATCACACTTATATAATATTATAAAGCCGAAAGTTTGTATGTGTATGTGTGTGTGTGTGTGTGTATGTTTGTTACTCTTTCACGCAAAAACTACTGGACCGATTTGGCTGAAATTTAAAATGGAGATAGATTATACCTTGGATTAAAACATAGGCTACATTTTATCCCGGAAAATCAAAGAGTTCCCGCGGGATTTCAAAAACTTAATTCACGCGGATGAAGTCGCGGGCATCAGCTAGTATTTAAAATAAATTATTTTAAAAACTTCTTAGTCGCGATCATAATAACAAAAATTGACGCGGACGAAGTCGCGGACAACAGCTTGTAATCTATACTTGTAATAAAACTGTAACGGGACGAATTCTGTACATTAAATATATTTTGAAAATTTTAATCGGAGGATGCTTTGTTACCGATACTGAGCCCAAAACATTTTTTTTTAATTTTTTGTCTGTCTGTGCGCGCATCACGCGAAAACTACTGAACGAGAATCCGAAAATCCGAAAATCCAAAAATCCGAAAATTATGAATGTGAAATTGTGTTGGTTTGTCCTCCAATCACGCCGCAACAAAGCTATGGATCGACGTGATTTTATACGGCCAGCAACCAAGTTTAATTGCGCCGAAATCCTCTGAAATAATTGTTTTCTTTCTTAAGGATGGAACGAGAATAAAATTCAACAAAGATGCAGATAGGGTGAGTAATTTACTGCAAATAAAAAAGTCAAAGGCGCGATACAAAGTAATGCAGCGCCACCTAGTATGCGAAGGTAACAACTCAAAGTTACTTTTATTGTGTCTATTACTTCATATCGTTCACGATACACATCAGTATCGGACCCAAGATTCGAACCACACACATCCCTGACTTTTGACTGAAGCTAAGTTATATTTGATTTAACAGTGAATTTAAACATAGTGAGGAAACCTGTAAGCCTAAGAGTTCTCAAAGGTGCGTAAAGTCTGCTGAATGAAAGTGCATTTCACTTTCATATCACTTTCATTTTACTATCATTTCACTTTAATTTCACTTTCACATCATTTTCATTTCATTTACTTTCATTTCACTTTCACTTTCATTTCACTTTCACTTTTATTTCATTTCAGATGAACGCAGAAGCGAAAAAGAAGGTGGACGTGCTGTCAGAGGAGCTACTGCCGTACATTATAGCGGAGCAGGAGCGACGCACCACGCTGTACCGACGCGTCATGACGGCCATCCAGAACGCAGAGAAAGGCGTCACTGTCGCCGAAATCCGTGGCAAGCCGCCGCTCATTATACGGAAAGGTAACTAACTCATAAACTAATTTTAAAAAAAATGTAATAGTATAGTAAAAAATAGTAGTAATAAAATATTAAATAGTAAGAAAACGAATATAGGTTTCAGGGGATAGCGGGAGCAAAATTTAATTTTTAGCCCCATGGGAGTTTTCATTTCTCTCTTCTGATTGGTCCGCGTTCCTCTCAAGAAAAGTTCAACACTTTTTCTCACTGAGTGAGCAAAAACGACTTTTGCTCACTGGTTTTAGACAGGAAAGGCACCCGTTTTGAACTAGTGAGCTGAGAGTAACTATTGGCTTGTCCGCAGGGCTCTTCTACCGCTGCCCAGCCAACCGCGCGCCCAAGGAGCCGGATGGCTCGGGCTCGCTGGCGTGCGAGGAGGACGTGGAGCCCAGCCAGGTGATGTATGACTCCTGTCTCAGCGCCGAGGACAAGGAGCTCTACGTGGCCGAGAACAAGTACTTCTTTTGTAACCGTGAGTGTCAGCTGCTTGCTCTTCTTCTTTAACTGATTCGTGACAACTCAAAACGCTGAAACGCTACCTAAAGCCGTCTCCACCATCCCCTTATAACGGCCCCTAACCTCAAATCTAATCAATTTAACCACAACACGTCAGACAAACAACCATCTGAACGCGAGGGTAATTATCAAACATATCCAAGTATTATTTAATCAATTACACTCATTTATTATTTATACCTCCGGCCAATATTTATTCAATGAGGGCGCGATTGTTATCGCAATCCCTCAATCAAATACAACGACCTAGACGCGGGAGCATCTAATAGCCGAATGAGTCTCTGGAAGAGACTGAATTCGTAGCATCAAACCCACCTATTTATACCCGGTTCAATATGGCGCCAGTCGGGCGCCTACGTCGTCAACAAAGTCAGACCAACTTGTGGCTCTTATGACAAATCAAAAATCTGCCACTGGTTCGTCCATGTCTGTCTGTTTGTGTACGCATCACGCAAAACTACTGAACGGATTTGAATGAAATTTGGTATAGTGGTAGCTGATACTCCGGGTATATATATATAGGATACTTTTTATCCTACTAAGCAATAAGATTTATCCGGGATAGGGGATGAAAGTTTTTGTTGATTTTGCTCCATAACTTTATCAAATCTAAACCGAATTTGATAATTATTTTTTTGTTATAAATTGTATACTATAAGAAATATTTTGTCCAATTTTGGTGAAGATCTACTAAATATTATCGGAGATAGAGGACATAACTTAGTAGCAAGTTACTCTAACCTTTTTCCACGCGGACGAAATGAATCTCTGGTGCTCCGTCGATTTCAGGACACAAAGTGGAGGGCCCCGACCTGCCTCGGAACGGCACCACTGTGATTGGATGTGCGCCCATCGAGAGGACCTCCCTCAACTATACCGCCAACAAGTGCGCGCTCGAGGACACAGATGACGTGGTGGTGCACTATCGGTACTACCCCGACAGGGTGAGTGTATTACCCCAAGAAAGCCCCTACCATTACCGCTCACCAATAAGGAATATAAAGCACAGAGGGAGAATGGATTACAATAATATGAATTACGAACTGAGGGCCTTGATCAGAGTAAACCTTGTACGGGACTCCCATTCGTGTTTAAATGAGATACGGTCTAGATAGGTCATTGATCATATTCATAAATGAGACCTGTTCTGAAGATCATTGATCATCTTATCACCAGCCCAAGACGGGGCACAGATTTTCTCTCGAATAAGAAGGGTTTACGGTGATCGACACTCATCAAGATGACATCCCTCAAATACACAGTCTATAAGTGCGCGCTTGAGGACCGGATGACGTGGTGATGCACTCTACCGGTACTACCCCGACAGCTTGAGTGTACTCCACTATCATCATCACAAACCATCACCATTTATCATCCCACGAAAACCGCTACCGTTCAACAATGAAGAGAGGGAGAATGGCTTATCCTATTAATATTATAAATGGATGGATGGATGTTTGTTACTCAATCACGCTGCAACGACTGAACCGATTTGGCTGAAATTTGGCACAGAGATAGATTATAGTTTGGAATAACATATAAACTACTTTTTATCCCGGAAAATAATAGAGTTCTTGCAACAGTTAGAAAACCCCTCAATCATATGGGATTCCCATTGGTATAATTATTATCTTTTATTATTCTAGAACTACAAGTTTGTGACAGAGCTGGATCCAGACCGGGAGGTCTGCGAGCACTGGAACCCGTGCCAGATCGGCTACATCTTCAGTTTGCCGTCGCCAGATCAAGCGCTTATGGCTAACGAACTCTGGCGTGAGTATAACTTTTCAACAGACTTCCAAAAAAGGAGGAGAGGTTCACAATTCGTTGGAATCTTTTTTTTTTTAGTATGGAATTAAGGATGTCAAATATTCATTTATTAGTTGCATTCACTGTAATATTAAAAAAATAAACTTAAATAAATTAAAACTACTTACTACTAATTTCAATTTCTTTTTTTTTTGTTCCACGATTACTCGAAGACGCCTGCACCGATTTGGAAAATTCTTTTTTTGTTTGAAAGGGTATACTTCCCAGGTGGTCCCATTGTCATCAGGTCAGGATCTGATGATGGGATTCTGGAGAAATTGAGGGAACTCTTCAAATTTTATAGGCACAATTGATATAATTTGTGATGGCGTGTGAATTCGGTTTTGTAAAAAGTATTTTTATGTTTTATTTTATAAATTATTCATTAGTCAGAAGAGAGAAGAGATTGTTACTGAAAAGTTATTTGTAACGTTAAAAAAACCTTAGAATATACTATATCCGCGGGAACTCTCTTATTTCCCGGGATAAAAAGTAGCCTACGGGCTATTCAGTAGATAAAATAAACTGAAATCTAATTTAATTCTAAAATAAAAACTAACTAATTTATATAGGTAACTAATTTTATAATTTGAAACCAAAATAACAAATAAATAATTATAATTAAGCTTAAACCTAAATAAACACTTACTTCGTGTTACTTAAGATTTTATATTAACACTTATTTCGTGTTAACTATTATTTAGATTTAATTACTTTTAAAATGAAAACTAAACCGTAGTAAATATTTTATATTTACTGTTGCAGATAATTATGGTAAGATGAAAAAAATTTACATTAAAATATTTACCCTTATGGGGCCCTTAAGGGGAACCAGTGAGCAAAAACGACTTTTGCTCACTGGTTTTAGACAGCAAAGGCGCCCTTTTTGAACTATTAAGTTGTATGTATCACACGATAGCAAAGTTTTTGTTTCTTGTGCCTTTGAATCCCTCACTACACTCAGGATTCTATCTTAGAAGCCTTTGCCCGCTCGGGGTTAAAACTGGACACTCGCAACAAAAATGAACTTTGCTATCTTGTTGAACAAATAACTATTGTAATTATAATAACTAAGTTCATTTTTTGAGCTCTTTATTTAATTTTCAATTGCAGTTGAACGTAAGTTAACTTATTTTTTTTTATTAATTAACTAATTGACCCTGCGATCTCACATGATGCAGTCTAAGATGGTAGCGGGCTAACTTGGAAGGGATGTGGCAGTGTTAATTAAACCCATACTCCTAAACGGCTACATATCGTACCGGAACGCTAAATCAATTGGTGGCATGTTTATGATTATGACGGATAGACACGGCCAAAGCCAGACCAGACCAGACTTGAGACTTGAGATGTCTCCAAAATAAAAATACTTTTTTGAAAAAAAAAAAAAAAAGAAATCGCCTCTGCCGGGAATCGAACCTGAGACCTCCCACAACCACAGCACTTAGGCATTAATGCACCATGGAGGTTTTTAACTTTACTGTAGAAAAGTTTTTTTTTTTTGAAAAATTCCAATATCTTAAGTCAATTTTTGTGGTTAAATTTTACTACAAAAGTTTAATTATTTATCTTTTAATTTTTTCTAGGTGAAGATGGTAAGTATGTCTAAAAATATTTTAGATAAGTTTTTTTTTTCAATTTTGGCGAAGCTTTTGTTCAATATTTATTGACACAGAATTTTTTTTCTTCTAGAATACGAACGTATGTATTTTTTAAATAATAAATAATTATATTGATTTTTTTTGTTTAATATTCCTAGTTATCTAATGATTTGGTATAATAATATACTCTATTTTAATTTTTTAGGAGACGGTAAGTTTAGTATAAAATTTATTTCAATATTTTTTTTTTAACTGGAACGAGGAAATGTGCCCAGAACGCCGGCTGCGTTTCCCCGTTGAATGGCCAAACTTAAATTATCTACATTTATTTAGTATTTAGATGATATTTTGTATATTTAGCTTTTATTTTTGACTAGTTGATGCGCGGGGCTTCGTCCGCGTGGATTTAGTTTTTAAAAATCCTACGCGAACTCTTTAATTTTCCGGGATAAAAAGTAGTCTACGTCACTTTCCCGGTCCTCAACTACACCCATGCAAAAAACCATGTCGATCCGTGTCTTTGTTGTGGCGTGATTGAAGGATAAACCAGCAAACCAACAAACAAACACACTTTCGTATTTATAATATTAGTAAGGATTTAGAATTTAGTTAAATATGTATTATTTTATGTTATAAGTATTGAATAAAAAAGAGTACATCATACATTTTTAACATAATTTTTGTAGATATAAGTTTCTATTAGTATTTAAGTAAGTATTTCATTTTTTTTACTTTTTTAAATTAATTATTTTTTATTTTTCATTTTAGAAATAGTACCTCGTAAGTTATTTTTTTTTTCAATTTTATTAGGTAGGGTACCTACTGGGTATAAAGAGTCCTTAGAATCTGTTATTCCGGGATAAAAATAAGCTTTTATCACTCTTCCAGCTACTCAACTAAATCCATGCTTTTATCAAGTGGATCCGTAGCCCAGTAGCGGTGTGATTGAAGGACAAACCAAAAAAACTAATGCAATTTTCAACTAATTTTAAGATATTAGTTAAGTACTTAATTTTTGCGAACAAATTGAATTAATTAGTAATTAGATATTATTTTACATGACTGTATGTAAAATAATAAATTCAATTTTTTTAATGTTACAGCGATACCAAGTAAGTAAAGATATTTTAAATAAATTATTTTATAACATATTCGTGCATTTATAAATAATGGGTTACCGATATTATGATTCTTGAGCACGCAATGTGTCGTGAACATGTTGTATTTATCTAACTATATATATGTATGTGTAGCTATATGGGTGTGTATCTTTTATTTAGTTTTTGTGTAAGTTTTGAATTATTATTTTTGAACCCCCCGACGCCTCGGCCGGCGGATGAGTGCGGAAAATGGCGGATTACATATTTTTTCACAACTCCCTCAATATGGATATCAACTATCAAATGAAACGTCTTGACTAGTAGAATACTATACACTATGATAAATTTCAAATCCAAGATGGCCGCCGCCACAAAATGGCGGATTACATATTTTTTCACAACTCCCTCAATATGGGTAGTGAAAGGGCTTGACTAGTAGAATACTATATGTACACTGTGATAAAATTCAAATCCAAGATGGCCGCCACCACAAAATGGCGAATTACATATTTTTTTTAATTTCATGAGTCGGGGGTGTTTTCAGTTTTCAATTTACACTTGTCTCTCCACATCACAAATTTACTGTTATGTAATCTATTTTAAGTTAATTTTTTTATGGTGACTTGGTGTACAATAAAGTGCATTTTTTATTTAAATTTTGTCTGGTGGGAGGCTTTGGCCATGGCTAGTTACCACCCTGCCGTCAAAGACGAGCCGCCAAGCGATTCAATGTTCCGACACGATGGCGTTTAGAAATCGATAAGGGGTATGGGTTGATGTATACTGCCACACCCTTTCCAAGTTAGCCCGCTACCATCTTAGACTGCATCGTCACTTACCATCAGGTGAGATCACAGTCAAGGACTATCTTGTCATCGAATAAAATCTTATAGGTATAAAAAAAGTCGTGTCAGTTACACTATTTATAACTCAAGAACGGCTGAACCGATCTGGCTGAAAATTGGTGGGGAGGTAGCGTAGAACCAGGAGACGGATATAGGATACTTTTTATCCAGTATACTATAAAACAAAGTCAGTTTTGTTCGAACACTTTTAACTCTAAAACAACTAGACCGACTTTCTTGGTTTTTGGTAAGTTGTATTTGTCTCCGTCCCGAATAGCAGAATAATTTTTAAAATATCGGAAAAATTCACGAGAAAAAAAATTATGAAAAAATTTCATTTTCTCATACATTCTGTATTGAACGGGCAAGGAAAGTGACCTTTTACCCCGGAAAAACAGTAACCTAAGTCACGCGGGCAAAAGCTAGTAAAAAATAAAAATATATGAAGCTGAGTGCGTTTCCCTCAGAGGATTCCAGCGAGGAGTTCGTGCCGCCAACCGCTACAAACTACACAAGCAGCTCGCGGCGCCTGGCCATCCCGGAGGGCTACAATTTCACTCACGTAGAGTACTTTAACGTGACGGATGCCAAACTGCTTGTTAGTATACCTACTACCTACATTTGACGACCTCCCTGGTGCAGTGGTGAGCGCTGTGGTTTTATAACTGGGAGGTCTCGGGTTAGATTCCCGGCGGGGGCAATTTAGGAATTTATTATTTCTAAATTGTCTCCGGTCTGGTCTGGTGGGAGGCTTTGGCCGTGGCTAGTTATCACCCTACCGTCAAAGACGTGCCGCCAAGCGATTTAGCGTTCCGGCACGATGGCGTGTAGAAACAGATTAGGGGTATGGGTTGAACTTACACTGCTATACCCCTTCCAAGTTAGCCCGCTACTACATCTTACACTGCTTCGTCACTTACCATCAGGTGAGATCGCGGTCATGGGCTATCTTGTTATCGAATAAAAAAAAACGTTTGTCTCACGAAGTTCCTGGTGCTTTACTTGTGGTTACGTCGTGTACACGCACATTGCATAAGTGTGCGTGTCTGTCAGGAGCCTAGGTGGGAGCGGTCAGGCGCGAGCAAGCTCTCGCTCACACTTATACAGATACGACACACACACTTTTGCAAGAACTATACAAACATAGCACACCTAATCAAAGTCAAAATCCTTACTAATATTATAAATGCGAAAGTGTGTTTGTTTGTTGGTTTGTCCTTCAATCACGCCGGGACAAAGCAAGGGATCGACGTGATTTGCATGGGTACAGTTGAGGACCGGGAGAGTGACATAGGCTACTTTTTATCGCGGAAAATTAAAGAATTTGCGCGGGATTTTAAAAACTAAATCGCGGGCACCAGTAAGGAGTAAAAGCATGTTTTAAGTTTTTTTATATACTTACTTGTTTTTATGTTTGATTTTAGACGTCAAAGAGGCCTGGGAGACTAGTGGTAAGTTTCTGTTCAAGTTCGTATTTAGTTTAAACGTAGTTTAACTAAATTTTAATTTAATTTATGAAAGACATGTTAACGAAAACTTTGTGAAGAGTTCACACTCTGTCAGGAATCGAATTTTTGTTTGAAAGGTGAATTAGTCCGGAGTGTTCTTAGCTATGTTTGAGGAAAATCGGTCCAAGATGGCCGCCGCCACAAAATGGCGGTTTACATATTTTTTCACAACTCCCTCAATATATAGGTAACAAATGAAAGGGCTTGACTAATAATGAACAGTGATAATATGGCTAATTTAGAAATTTTAAAATTTTAGAAATTAGCCATAATTGCGCAGGAGATATTATTGTGCACAAGTGTGTGCGTTTTTCACAACTCCCTCAATATGGATATCAATTTAAAGGGCTTCGCTATGATAAATTTCAAGATGACCGCCACCACAAAATGGCGTATTAATTTTTTTTTTAATTTTACATACGTAGGGAACCCCCCTCCCCCCAATCTATTAATCGGTTGAGTTACGGAACAATAATTTTAGCGTCTTCTTTTTTAATCCTCGACGCAAAAACGACGGAGTATAATTTTGACATGTGTGCGCCGATTTTAATTTTGGTTTTTTTTGTTTGAAAAGTGAATTAGTCGCGAGCGTTATTAGCTATGTTTGACGAAAATCGGTCCAAGATGGCCGCCACCACAAAATGGCGGATTGCATATTTTTATTTTAACAATTACTGACTAGCGTTTAGGATGTTGTAACATGTCAGGGTGTTTTAAATTTTTAATTAAACACTTGTTCACAGGGCAGAGTACTGAACGCGAATTATTACACGCAGAAATGGAGTAATGATGGCAGATTCTTGACCATTTCATTGGTTTTTCCGCATTGGCACAAAGATTACTATGGCGTTTACGCGGTGAGGATGCAGAAGAAAAATGTCACCGACAGATGGGACATCCTGTTTACTTGGACATTATGTAAGAATTCTTTTTCCACAAGATAGATAAGCTACATATCGCTCATTTGCGACAAGAGTGACATAATTCAAAATAGACGATGAGAGAATTCTCTCGTTAGAGAATAATGTTTTGTGGATGCTGCGGTCTCGAAACAACACAGCGGCCAACAAAGCGACAGAGCATTAAGTCACAATCTCTCTCGCTCTTATTTTTTTGTGCTTAGCGTAATGTTGTTTTTACAGCAAAAAGTATAAATGTTCGACAATAAAATTGGTGAATTTTGAGTTATGTCACCCTTGTCGCAAATGAGCGATATTGTAACACTTAGCTGATTTCAGCGACTTCGTCCGCGTGGAAAAAGTTTAAAAGTGACTTGCTACTTCGCGAGAAGTTATGTCCTCTATATCCGATAATATTTAGTAGATTTTCACCAAAATTAGATAAAATATTTTTAATAGTACACAAATTATAATAAAAAAGAATTATTAAATTTGGTTTAGATTTGACGAAGTTATGGAGCAAAATCAACAAAAACTTTCATCCCCTATCCCGGATAAACCTGTTTATTGGGATAAAAAGTATCCGATATATTGACCCGGAGTATCAGCTACCACTATAGCAAATTGTATTCAAATCGGTTCAGTAGTTTTTGCGTGATGTGTGCACAAACAGACAGACAAGAAATTCCAAAAAAATTGTTTTGGGCTCAATGTCGATAATAAAGCATCCTCCGATTAAAATTTTCAAAATAAATTTAGTGTACAGATTTCGTCCCGTTGCAGTTTTATTATAAGTGTAGATTTTTTTTGTTTCGAAAAGAGCAACTGCTGCGTTTCTTGCCGGCTCTTCTCAGCAGAATCAGCATTCCGAACGGGTGGTAGATTCTCGACTTCTCATAAGAGCCACAAGTTGGCCAATAAATGATTTTGAATTTGAAATGGGGTATACTAGCTTTTGCCCGCCACTTCGCTCACATTAAGTTGTAGTAAGCTTTCAAACAGAAAAAATCGATTCATTAGTTGGGGAGCTACGAGGGAACAGACAGACACACATATACTTACATCAAACTTATAAGACCCCTCATGTGTTTTTTCAGCGAGAAGCAAAGCAGCCTTATCTATCCGCTCTCTCCAGTTGGTTCCCGGACAGAAGATGAACAGGACCAGCTTGTCGTACCGGTGCGATCGCTGTCGGCTGCTCAGCGTTATGGTACGCACGACTGACGGCAACATCTATAATCTCGACTCCTCCAAATACAGAATCCGAGAATATTCTGACGAGTACGTATAATATACTTTTTTATTTTTTAAGCTATTGCATAGCTTCTACCGCGGGCCAACGTGGAGACCGAATCCAGAAATTCCGTAATGAAAATAACCTGACACGGGACTCCTCTACGGTGAGCCGCTAGATGGCGTTGATAAAAAATGCTATGCAATAGCTTTACCGCGGCAGTCCCCGAGTGCCACACGTCTTTTTTTTTCTTCCTCGTTGGTATAGTGCTTAGCTTAGTATGTTTGACTGGGGAATTCAACGTCCCGGGTTCGTTTCCCTAGTCGGGCCAAATTTGGTTTTTCTGTCAAGACGTTTTCAGTACTAGTCCGGAGTTAGGAAGTTGGCGGTGAATTACTCCCGTGCCTAAAGACACTGTAGGTACCTGTTCACGTCAAGTTGGCCGCTACCTCATCCCGCGCATCCCCGCACCGCACCTAAAATCAGACCCACTTAGTACAGATAGCAATGTACCGCTCGCGATATTGTTACTGCCAAATATTTTTCAAAGTTTTCATACACGTACATCATCTTGTTAAACAAATTGTTTTTATTTCAGTAACGGTAAAAGGTAAGTTAAGGTAAATAAATTAAGGTAAGTACGTTAAGTTAATAAGCAGTAATAGTCTCTCATGAGGCCTCTAAGTGTTAGACTTGCGTTGGAGTTATGACCCCGCGCATAGCTTTGTTCCAATAGAGTACCTTTTTTTTTATTCGATGACAAGATAGCCCTTGACTGCGATCTCACCTGATGTTAAGTGACGATGCAGTCTAAGATGGTAGCGGGCTAACTTGGAAGGGGTATAGCAGTGTAAATTCAACCCATACCCCTTATCGGTTTCTACACGCCATTGTGCCGGAACGCTAAATCGCTTGGCGGCACGTCTTTAACAGTAGGGTGGTAACTAGCCACGGACAAAGCCTCCCACCAGACCGACCTATATTTTTTTTACAATTATACGAATCAAAGCAAACAAGAGTCACCTGATGTTAAGTGATTAACTGATTACCGTCTTGTCTTAAAATAAATACATAAATAATGATCAAAATAAATCAATAGCCCAATAAGCCTCAATAGCCCAACGGTTAAAGCGGACTGAAAACTGAATGGTCGCAGGTTCGAATCCCACCCGTTGCACTATTGTTGTACCCACTCCTAGCACAAGCTTTTCGCTTATTGGGAGGGGATAGGAGGATTTTAGTCAACTTCAGTCAAATGAAAATAAATTAAAAAACGTGCAAATAAAATCTCTTTCTATGTAAGGACATCCTGTATAAAAAAAAAGTGATTACCGCCGCCCATGAACATTTGCAGCACCAAAACAATGTCAGTAGGGCTGTTATATGTTCTCAGGCAGCAGTTCCTGGACCTGGAAGTGGAAGGCACAACTCCTCAGGACTACGGAGACTACTTCGCGATCATACAGAACAAGGATGGCGTCGAGGAGCGGCTCAAAATGTTGACAGTTCTGTGTGAGTGCTCTTTTTATTTTTTTCTAACTCCCACTCAAAAACGACGGGTTCTTATGAGTTTGACGTGTCTGTGTGTGTATGTGTGTGTATGTGTGTGTGCCTGTCTGGGCATCGTCGATTTTGATTTTGTTTTTTTTTTGTTTGATAGGTGAATTATTCGGGAGTGTTCTTAGCTATGTTTGATGAAACGGTCCAAGATGGCCGCGGCCACAAAATGGCGGATTACATATTTTTTCACAACTCCCTCAATATGGGTATCAAATGAAAGGGTTTGACTTGACACTATGATTTTCAAATCCAAGATGGCCTCACCACAAAATGGCGAATTACATTTTAGCCAAGAGAATGTAATCACTCCTGCATTTTAGATGAGATTATTGTGCACAAGTGTGTGCTCTAAGTTCTAACACAGGTATAGAATATAAATAAATAATCGAAATATTTTGCTACTTACAGCTCCAGGTATTATTTAACTTTACTTTTTAAATAATTCTTCGATTATAATTAAATTACATTCTAACTCAACTACAATTTGAATGTCACATTCTTCAACGGTGAAGGAAAGAATCGTGAGACAGCTGAAGTAAAGCAGATTGGTTCCAAGCCACTTTGTCATAAGGAATTCATTAACTGTGTAATGTGTCTTTAACATTTTTATAATAAATCAAAGTATTTTTTCACCGGGAAAATTAATTAAAAAGTTTCCCATCTACTTACTTTTATTTCTAATTAATTTTAATTATAACTAGCGGGCGCCCGCGACTTCGTCCGCGTGGGATTAGGTTTTGGGGTGGAATTTTCAAAAACTGTGACACGTCCTTCTTTATTTTTAATCAAAAGGCAAAATACAGATTTTCATAGATAGTATAACTTGTAAATGACGGACTTTCATACAAATATTCATCCCCTATTTATTCCCTTTGGGGGTGGAATTTTTCAAAAACTGTGAAAGCGTATTTCTTCATTTTTAATTGAAAGCTCAAATACCAACTTTGATGGAAACAGCTTGAAAAATGACGGAGTTTCATATAAACTTCCATTCCCTATTTAAACCCCTTGGGGGCGGAATTTCCAATAATCCTTTCTTAGTGTGCGCCTACGTCATAAAAGGAACCAACTGTAAAAATTTCAAGTTTCTATCTTCAGTAGTTTAGGCTGTGCGTTGATATCTCAGTCAGTTAGTCAGGACTTTGAATTTTATATATATAGATCAAAGTATTTTTTCACCAGGAAAATTCATTAAAAAGTTTCCCCATCTACATACTTTTAATTTCTAATTAATTTTAATTATAATAACAACAAATAAATTGTTGATTTCTTTTGAATTTCAGAACAAGGTAAGTTTTTAATTTCGCTTCTGTAAAATTGCTATTTAAATTAATATCAGAAACTCAGTGTTTAAACTTTTCCTTTTATATGTTCGTTTTAGATAATGGTAAGTGAAAATATAATTTATTACTTGAACCAAAACTCTTCAGTGCCTGAAGACTAAAGTCTTCGAGCAGTGCGTGTTGCCAGTGATGACTTATGGATCCGAAACATGTGCGCTAACTATGGGCCTCATAAGAAGGCTCAGGATCACTCAACGGGCGATGGAGAGAGAGCTGTACTTGGAGTATAGTTACTTGTGAGGTTACTTATCTTCTAATCTATGCAAATTCATATTTCTAATAGTATAATATGACTAATTTAGATTGTTTTGTATAACATAATTATGTAACATAACATAAGTATTTTCTGTTTTAATCTTTCAGAAAACGGTAAGTTTCTTTTATGTATAGATACTTACCTAAAATTAAACGAAGCAATGTAATTATCTACCATGATAAATATAATACGTTTGTATATTACAGTAATCGTTAAATATAATACGATTGTAATATTATGCCATTTTGTTTGGCATCGATTTCAAAATAAGGCAGACATTATTATTATTTGTTGCTATTAAAATCCCGCGGGAAATTTTTAATTTTCCTGTAAAAAATTTACCCTATGTCAGTCTCCAGGTTCTTAACTATACCCATGCAAAAAATCACGTCGATCCGTTGGTCTGTTGCTGTGTGATTGAAGGACAAGCCAATAAATCAACAAACCAACAATGAAACACACTTTTACAGTTATAATATGTATTAGTAAGGATAGTAAGGAGGATAACATATATTAATAATATATACATTTTTTTGAACTTATTGCGATCTCCGTCTCTCACGTACACGTAAGGGTTGCCTGGAAGAGATCACTATTATAATAGGGTCGCCTTTTGTGTTACACTGTTTATTTACTTGCTTTCTTCTTTTTTTCATGCAATCAAACACACATATATACGACATCAAACGAGTCGCAGGGAGCCGCTGGATTCAGGCGGCGCAAGACCGAGGCTTGTGGAGGTCCATGCAGGAAACTTATGTCCAGCAGTGGACGTCCATTAGTTTCGTGCAATAAAGTTGTATAAATAAATAAATAAGGATAAACTGTTTCAGTAATAAAATCGAGCCGCCTCACGGCATCAGTGGACGTGGGGTCCAGCTTCGAGCAAACGCTCACCTACTCGTGCGTGGACTGCTCGTTCAACGACGTGCTCTGCCGTGGGGAAAGCGCCCTCGCGTGGGGCAAGCTGGCCGCCATCCCCGTCACCAAGATGCTGAACTTCAACTTCCCCAGGTGGCCGGGGATCCTCCAAAATCCTTCTTTAAAAAAAATTGGGAAGGCTTCTTTTTTATACGACTAGTATACCGGTTGAAATTTTAATGGTTGTACTCCCTGAAAGAGGTGAATGTGCTCATGAAACTGAACAACTTTCCCCAGGGAACATAGGTCAAAATATGAAAAAAAAATTGGACCCTGGAGGGTTTGTATGGATACAAACTTGACGATCAGCTGATTGATTTACTATGGGAGGTCCAAATTTTTTTTTTCATATTTCGACCTATGTTCCTTGGGGAAAGTTGTTCAGTTTCATGAGCACATTCACCTCTTTCAGGGAGTACAACCAATGAAATTTCACCGTGTATTGTTTACAGGGTTCATGTATATAAGTATGTGTGTATGTATGTGAGTTTCTATATTCCACCATAACTTCTATACGCATGAACCGATTTTGACGAATGAGGTATCGTTAGAATCCTTAGCTTATTTAAGGTGACATGAGCTAATAAAATTAAAAAAAGAAAGTGATGGGGTAACCATGATCCCGTATTAAAGACTAAAGTTAAGAAAAAAAAAATCGAAAATAAGATTAAGTATATAAATAATCATCATGTAGGAACTTTTGGACTAGATTCCAAAAATATATAACACTACGTTACGTACGTACGTATTACGTAACTCCCTGGCGCAGTGGTGAGCGCTGTGGTCTTATAACTCGGAGGTCTCGGGTTCGATTCCCGGCGGTGGCAATTAAGGAATTTATAATTTCTAAATTGTCTCTGGTCTAGTCTGGTGGGAGGCTTTGGCCGTGGCTAGTTACCACCCTACCGTCAAAGACGTGCCGCCAAGCGATTTAGCGTTACGGCACGATGGCGTGTAGAAACCGATTAGGGGGTATGGGTTGAATCTACACTGCCATACCCGTTCCAAGTTAGCACGCTACCCTGTCTCCATATAGGAATAGTTCTTTCAATTCACGAGGGCCCTTGGCTCATGGTTGTGTGCGTGTCGTATCTGTATAAGTGTGAGCGAGAGCTTGCTCGCGCCTGACCGCTCCCACCTAGGCTCCTGGCACGCACACTTACGCCATGTGCATGTACACGACGTAACCACAAGTAAAGCGTCCGTAACTTCGTGAGATAAACGTACTATAGTAGTAGTATTATATACATGACTGAGTTTTACTAAGCCGTTTTTGATGATCCACAGGTTTGAAGACCAGTTTTCGTGCGTCTACGTGGGGGTGTTCGTGAAGAACAATAAAACCTACAGGAAGGTCTTAGCTGTCATCGAAAGTGAGTTTTGAATGGTTAATTTATACTTTGAAACTAAATAACTAAAAAAGTTGAAGAACTTTCAATAACATAAACGAAAAAATTCTTTTAACAAAACCGACTTCAAACGCCACTACAAAGTATATCAATTGTGCCTATAATATTTGAAGAGTTCTCTCGATTTCTCCAGAATCCCATCATCAGATCCCGACCTGATGACAATGGGACCACCTGGGAAGTATACCCTTTCAAACAAAAAAAGAATTTTCCAAATCGCTCCAGGTGTCTTGGAGTAATCGGAGAACATACATAAAAAAAAGATTCCGACGAATTGAGAAACTCTTCCTTTTTTGGAAGTCGTTAACAAGGGTCATCACTCATCCAGTTTACCGAGGATCCAAGAGCTGGTATAGCTACCTTGGCCAAAGAATTAGTTTGGCCATCCAAAGGGGTAATGCTGCCAGCATCTAATACGCACCGCAAAAATTTGGAATGCCCTTCCGGCTTCCGTTTTTCCAACTAACTATAATGTGGGTGTCTTTAAATCAAGAGTGAATAGGCATCTTCTAGGCAAGCGCGTATCATCTTAGGCTGCATCTTCACTTACCATCAGGTGAGATCGCAGTCAAGCGCTAGTCTATATATTTAAAAAAAAAAAAAAATTCTTGGGTACTATGCGGTGACATCTGGTGACTTCGATGAGGTACCTATTAGATTTATATTAGTTTCAATTTTAAAAGTAGCTAATTTAATACGGGATATAATAAGTCGAGCCACAAAATTAATTTTTTGGCCACAAAACCTAGCTTCTAATTTAATAACTCAGCCACGGGAAAATGATGAAGCTTCTAACATACTAACTCGGCTTCTTCACAATGGCCACAAAATATTCCAAAGAAAGCATCAAATAAAGAGCTTTTTTTAAACTAAAGTTAGGTTAGGTTTAGGGTTATACATGAATATTCAGGTGCACTTAGGTTCTGTTGGGATCGTAAACCTACCTAAAACTAAAAAAAGTTAAAAAAAAATTGATTTTTTTTTTTATGCTATTTAGATTAGGTACATTTTGATGATAGAATAATATAGGATGTGTTATAATTATTGATGCTTCACTAAATTTTAAAGGTGCCGAGTTATGAAATTAGAAGCTTATATTCAAAATATTTAGTGGCTAAAATAGTATTTTTTAGATTAGTTTGGCTTGGCATTAGTTGTGGCTGACTTAGTAATTTAGTGGCCAATATTATGGTATTAAATAGAAGCTCGTTTAATTAGATGCCATTTAATACCAAACGTTATTCATAAAACATTCTGTGTCACAAAAAAAATTTGATCATTTTATTTTTATTTTGGAAAACTTTTACAATATTTTTCGTTTCTTTTTTGCAGATAACTGTAAGTATACTATTTTTTTAAAATATGTAAATCATCTCTATTTATTTCATTTTTAATAATTTACTTAACTAGGCACCTTAGATTATAATAATACAATTACGTTAATAGTACTAATTAGCTACATACGTAGTTAACTACCTATATAATTAAGTACTTTAACTACGTTAAAAATAAAAAAAATATGAAAAATTTCAGCTCCTTGTAAGTACTATCATTATCTATATATATATGACGGCTCAAGACCATCAGAATTGTTTTTAGAAAGAGTGACGTCAGCATTGCTGACGTCACGATGTTCACTACTATTGCTCATGGCAAAAACAAACTCCAATTAATCAGATTTACTTTTATTATTTTTTACAACAATATTGTACAGAGATGTGTACGGCTCGACGTTCTGAGCGATAATGCCGCGCGGGGCATTGGATCACCGTATTTATAGCCAAGTGGGCTTTACAAATCACTATCTACCGTCTAATTTAAGTTTACACAATTAAAATGAGTTTCCAAAATCAACAAGAACAATGAATTGTTATTTAAACGGTTTTAAAACAGTTAATTTGATTTAAAACTTGTTTTCTTAATGTCGTAATCTAGGGTTCAAATCGCCTTTGCGCCGATACGGCCATTCTGACAGGCGGTGCGCGCTCTGCACCAGCCTGACTGTTGGTGTTGGTTCTGTAACATTAAAAATTGTTTTTCTAAGCTTGGTATCTGTTAGCATCTAATCGATGCGTACATAGTTTTGTTAATGAACCAAGACATCCTCAATGTCTGGGTCTGTAGGTTATTAGTAGATTTCTCGTAGATTTCTCGTGGATTTTCTCGTAGATTTCTCGTAGATTTCTCGTGGATTTCTCGTGGATTTCTCGTAGATTTCTCGTAGGTTTCTCGTAGATTTCTCGGGGATTTCTCGTAGATTTGGGGAGAGGGGTGATGCTGTGCATGGAGTATGGTAACAGAGACTTATAATAATATGGTTTTGACTCACCTTATTCTGTTGTGTTTTCGTCAGTTGCATCTTGTGTGCGTTGCTCCGGCAGGTCATCTCGTGAAGTAGATGGCCCAGGATTGATTGGCTGTTCATTCTCTGACGCCGATACGGTTTCTTGATTGCCAGGTTGAGGGGCACGTCGAAGTTGGTCATGGGCGACTTTCCGAGGTCGTCCCCTACCAACTACTTTTTTTACCAGGTAGCGATCATTTTCCAGTATTCTACAAATTTCATAAGGTTCGCTGAATTTAAGGTCCAACGAGGTTTGATTCCTCGGATTGTTTTTGATCAGAACATAGTCTCCTCTTTGAAACGGGTATATTTTTGCTTTACGTAGATTGAAGCGTTGTCTGTCAGTCTCTGCAGATTGAGACATTCTTTGCTGTACACGTTGCGTAAGTGCTTCAATGTTGATAGTTTGATTATCAATATCCACCAGGTTCAGCAGTTCAGGTGGAACACAGTGTTTTCGTTGAGTAATGAGTGTGAGTGGAGCAACCCCGGTGACTCGATGAGCGGTACAGTTCATCGCCAATTGAAGTTCTTCTAGTGTGGTGTGCCATTCCTCAGTTTCATAGTTTTTTATCATTGTAAGTGTATTTTTGAGTGTTGCTACGACTCTTTCCACTTGACCGTTTGCTCGGCTGACTCCTGGCGAAATGGCATGAATCTCTATTCCAAAATTGTCACAATAGTTTTTAAACTCGCCCAAGAATTCTCTCCCTCCGTCGACGATGATTTGAAGTGGTGTTCCAAATAGATGTACAGTGCGTTTTAAGGCAGCAAGCGTGCTATGTGGGTTTTTATTTGTAGCATAATAGAACAGTACGTATTTCGTGAAGGCGTCAACTGTCACAATTACATACTGTTGATCATTTGGAGTTCCCAGCTTGCCCGTGATGTCCATGTGAATTACTTGGAAGGCAGCTGAAGGTTTCTGGATTGGGTGTAGTTGGGCTTGAACAGCACCCGAAGGTCCTTTGGAAGTTCTGCATATGACACAGTTTTCCACAAATGTTCTAATTATGGTACTCATCTTGTTGAACCAGTACGTCTCCTTTATCTTGTGTAGTGTCTTTTCCCAGCCGGGATGTTTGAGAGCAGTGTGAAAGGAATTGATAATGCTCCATTGGAAAGTCTTGGGTACCACTATATAGGATTGGTGTCCGAGGACTGGATCTTGAACATTCTTCTTTAGAACGTCGTCTTCCAAGATATATCCTTCCACCGGGTTATTTTCTCTTAAGGTGTCCATTATTTGTCTCAATTCATTATCTCGTCGCTGTTCTACCTTAAGCCAGTCAAGGTCCTTCGTCATGACATTGACCGTAAGTTCACTTGGGTTTCTACTAAAAAAGTCAGCGTGTTGAAGCCGCTCACCTTTTCGGTATTCTACCTCGAAGTCATAATTTTGTAAAAATGCCCACCAACGATGAATCCTAGGTAGGAGATCTTTCTTGTGTTTGGAGGCTTTTAACGCATTGCAGTCCGTTATAACAGTAAACTTTCTCCCGTAAAGATACTGTCGAAAATGTTTAATGGCGCGTACCACCGCCAGAGTTTCCAACTCATACGAGTGATATCGGCTTTCGGCGTCTGTAGTTCTCATGCTCATAAAAGCAACTGCATGTTGACGTCCTTTGATCACTTGAACGAGTACTGCACCAAATCCAAGACTGCTAGCGTCGGTGTATAGTTCTATGGGTGCTTCCTCTTGAAACAAGGTAAGCACAGGTGCGGAAGTGAGACATTGTATTATTTTGTTCCGCGCTTCTTCATGTCGTTGGTTCCAGTCCCATTTTGCTCCTTGCTTTGTCAACTCGTATAAAGGTAACATAATGCGTGAGAAGTCAGGAATGTATTTCCGAAAATAGCCCGCCAAGCCATTGAATTGCCTTACTTGTTTGGCGTTTGTTGGTACAGGAGCCTTTACAAGGGCTTCAACTTTCCTTGGACTTGGTCGGACTTGTCCGTCCGAAACTACGTGACCCAAATACTCGATTGAACGTTTGAAGAAACTGCACTTCTCAGCATTGATTGAGAACCCAGCATCCTGCAGGGCCACCAGTACTCTTTCGATGTGAGCTAAACCTTCGGGGAAGTCTGCGCATTTGGTTAAGACGTCATCGACGTATACTTGCGTAGCAGTTCCAAGCAATGGGTATAGAGCTCTATTTATACAGCGCTGGTAAACAGAGCTTGCATTGCTCAGACCAAATGGCATGGTAGTGTATTCATATAACCCGTCAGGTGTAACGAATGCAGTTTTCTCTATCGAGGTCTCTGCTATCGGTATTTGATGGAAGCCAGCCGCCATGTCCAAACTTGTGTAAAAATTACCACCAACCAATTGATCAATCTGATCTGAGATTAATGGCAGGGGGTAATGGTCTCGTAGGGTATTAGCGTTTAATTCCCGAAAGTCGACACAGAGGCGATCATCGCCGTTCTTCTTTTTAACTAATATGATGGGGCTGGAGTACGGTGACTTACTTTCCCGTATAATATTGTGTTCCAGCAGTTCCTTAATAATGTTTCGGACTTTTTCTCGTTCTACCGGGCTAAGACGATATGGTCTTCGTTCCACGTATTTGTCAGGGTTTTTCAGGCGAATTTCCAATTCACCCGTATTAACTCTGGTCTTGGGATACCCATGGATGAACAGATGCTCGTATTTATTCAAGAGTCCTTTTAGTTGTGCAATTTCGTCATCGTTGGTCAAATCACAGTCCAGTTTGTCAAACAGAGGACTTTTCGTACTTACATGGTTGATAAGTTGATGATGCATTAACCTTGTACCATTAGATGTGATCATCATAGTGAGGTTTGTGTCGTGTATCAGGTTCATGCCCACTAAAGCATCTGTAGACATCTCGTAGTCGGGTAGTATATAGAACTGTATTTCAACATTTATGTTATCAATGACACAGACAGCCAGCAGTTTAGTGAGTGATAACACTGGAAAGTGTCCAATTCCTTTCAAAAAGTTAACTGCTTGACTTCTTTGCCCAGGTAACTTTGCAGCAACTGACTCTCGAATTAATGAGCACTCCGCTCCACTGTCAAATACAGCTTGTAGAATGATCTTTCCTATTTGAACAGTTATAGGAGCCAGTCTTGTTCCTTCGACGCAGTTCACATTTGAGGTGAGTGAACGCTCTCGTTTATAGCATAAGTCATAGCTATGACCAGGTTTTTTGCAGAATGAGCATACATTCGTATTTGCTGGTTTAGGATCCTTCTTGCCTTCTTCTGGCTCAGTCGTTTGTGGTTTGTACCTACAATCATTAGTAATATGATTTGTCCTTTTGCATATGCTACAACGTGATGTTGAAGAAGTGTTATCTGGCAAACGCGGACGTTTACTAGGTCCTCCTCCACTTTGGTGTGAATTCGACTGAGGACGCTTCCTTCGTATTGATGATGCAATTGAGATAAGTTCAGGTACTGTAGTTGCTCTCGCATTTAATAATTCAATACGGAGGCGCTCATCATTGACGCATCCAATAACAGCTTCAACAGCATGTTCATTATCTAGTTTATCCTTTGTCACTCTCTTCCAGAGTATCCAGGCACGTGATAAAAATTCAGCAATGTCTTTTGATGAGTCATAGACATGCTCTCTAAATCGGAGGATGTCACGTGAATATCTGTTCTCTGGTTCAAATGTGGTGATGAGATTATTACGTAGTTCATTCCACGTAGATGTGGTCACCATCCAATCATCGGCCCAGAGTTTAGCTCGTCCTTTTAATAGACTGCAGGCTCTCATGCGAATATCAAAGTCACTGATTTTGTATGCTTCGACTGCTTTGTCTAAGTGCTGGCACCATTCACGCACACCGACATTAGTGTCAGGATCAAATGATGGCAGGTAGACATCCTTAATCCTGATCTTCGATTCAGAAGTTGGCTCACACAGGCGTTCTGACATTTTCTGCATCATCTGCATCATATTTGTGAAGAATTCAGTTGGAACTCCACCTATCGGTTGACAGGGTGTTTCGTTTTCACGCCTGACGCTAACTTCGTCTTGCTGTTGTGTATCTGGAGGTCGAGCTGACGGAACAGCAGCCGATCCCACTTCTGATGACGGCTCAAGACCATCAGAATTGTTTTTAGAAAGAGTGACGTCAGCATTGCTGACGTCACGATGTTCACTACTATTGCTCATGGCAAAAACAAACTCCAATTAATCAGATTTACTTTTATTATTTTTTACAACAATATTGTACAGAGATGTGTACGGCTCGACGTTCTGAGCGATAATGCCGCGCGGGGCATTGGATCACCGTATTTATAGCCAAGTGGGCTTTACAAATCACTATCTACCGTCTAATTTAAGTTTACACAATTAAAATGAGTTTCCAAAATCAACAAGAACAATGAATTGTTATTTAAACGGTTTTAAAACAGTTAATTTGATTTAAAACTTGTTTTCTTAATGTCGTAATCTAGGGTTCAAATCGCCTTTGCGCCGATATATAAAATTCAAAGTCCTGACTGACTGACTGACTGACTGAGATATCAACGCACAGCCTAAACTACTGAAGTTAGAAACTCGAAATTTTTACAGTTGGTTCCTTTTATGACGTAGGCGCACACTAAGAAAGGATTATTGGAAATTCCACCCCTAAGGGGTTTAAATAGGGGATGGAAGTTTATATGAAACTCCGTCATTTTTCAAGCTGTTTCCATCAAAGTTGGTATTTGAGCTTTCAGTTAAAAATAGAGAAGTACGTGTGTCACAGTTTTTGAAAATTCCACCCCAAAACCTAATTCCACGCGGACGAAGTCGCGGGGGCAAAAGCTAGTCTATATATATAAAATTCAAAGTCCTGACTGACTGAGTGACTGACTGACTGAGATATCAATGCACAGCCTAAACTACTGAAGTTAGATACTTGAAATTTTTACAGTTGGTTCCTTTTATAACGTAGGCGCACACTAAGGAAGGATTTTTGAAAATTCAACCCCTAAGGGGGTAAACTAGGGGTTTGAAAAATCGAACTTAACGTGAGCAAAGCCGCGAGCAAAAGCTAGTTTATTATTATAGTTGATAATTAAACTAGTTATATAATAAACCTAGTTACTTTATTTCACAAGGGCTCATGGCTCATGGTTGTGTGTGTCGTATCTGTATAAGTGTGAGCGAGAGCTTGCTCGCGCCTGCCCGCTCCCACCCAGGCTCCTGACAGGCACGCACACTTACGCAATGTGCGTGTGCACGACGCGACGTAACCGCAAGTAAAGCGCCCGTAACTTCGTTCGTTCGCTCCAAATTAAAATCGGTTGTACTGAATTTGTGACTTTGAATCACTACAGTTAAGGTTCATTTTATTTCTGTTGCAGCGGTGAGCATCAACCAGGTGGAGCTGATCCCGGCGCCGAAGGAAGGCGAACCTTTCCAGCACGAAGTGGAATTCAGCTGCGATTCTTGTTCAGTTGAAAAGGTTTACTTTTTCAATAATTTTGCAGGAATACCTCTAGATAAACCGTATCTTTTCAATAATTATGCAGGAATACCTCTAGATAAACCATAACTTTTCAATAATTTTACAGTAATACTTCTAGATAAATCGTAACTTTTCAGTAATTTTACAGGAATGCCTCTAGATAAACCGTAACTTTTCAGTAATTTTACAGGAATGCGTCTAGATAAACCGTAACTTTTCAATAATTTTGAAGGAATACCTCTAGATAAATCGTAACTTTTCAATAATTTTGCAGGAATACCTCTAGATAAATCGTAACTTTTCAATAATTTTGCAGAAATACCTCTAGATAAATCGTAACTTTACAATAATTTTGAAGGAATACCTCTAGATAAACCGTAACTATTCAGTAATTTTGCAGGAATACCTCTAGATAAACCGTAACTTTTCAATAATTTTGCAGGAATACCTCCAGATAAATCGTAACTTTTCAATAATTTTGCAGGTATACCTCTAGATAAATCGTAACTTTTCAATAATTTTGCAGGTGTTCGTTAACGGAATACCTCTAGATACATCTCTGCGAAGAAACACCGTTGGCTCATTTGGTTATTATTTGGTAAGTTTCTATCTATACAATAACGGTTTTTCAAATATCATTTTAGGATATTTTGTAGAACCTTGATTTTCAATCAAATTAAAAGCATACTTACAGAATAGGTACACATACTTACACAGGGCATATCAAACGATCATGCTGGTTAAGCAACGTTGACTCCGGTCGGTAACTAGATGGATGACCGCGGTTGGGTGTCCTTTGGCCTTTTTACTCCCTCCGTGCCTCGGAGAGCACGTTAAGCCGTCGGTCCCGGTCGTTTTCACTAGCATCTAAACCTAAGCGTCCTACTAAGAGAACCTAAGAGAGAGATATATATCGAATTAAAAAAATCTTTAGATAAACTTTTCAATAATTTTTCAGGTGTTCGTTAACGGAATTCTAGTTAAACCGTAAATCACTAATATTATAAATCCGAAAGTTTGTATGTGTATGTGTATGTGTGTGTGTGTGTGTGTGTGTGTGTGTGTGTGTGTATGTTTGTTACTCCTTCACGCCACAACGAATGAACCGATTTGTCTGAAATTTGAAATGGAGATAGCTCATACCCAGGATTAAAACATATAGGCTACATTTTATCCCGGAAAATTACAGAGTTCCCATGGGAATTGAAAAATCTTGATCCACGCGGATGAAGTCGCAGGCATCGTCTAGTTTTCAATAATTTCAAATCAAGGACTGTTTTTTTGTTGTTCGTGAAAAAAATCTTGTATTCCAGTCCACCCCATCGAGTGTCACGGTGCGTATCACGGAATACTCCCCCACTTACGAGGGGGTGTTCCAAGCGCAGTTCACGGCAGAGGGGGAGACCATAACGAAAACCATCTTCGAAATCGGGTAAGGCTAACACAAAAGGGCTTAAAATATGGCATAATATGAGCTAGATGGGAGGTTAATTTGACTAAATTCTATTATATTTTTTTTTATAAAGAATATTAGCCAAGCTGAACTTGACTTAGGTATATTGTCCTCTCCCCTCCAAATAAGCGAAAAGCTTGTGCCAAGAGTGGGTACGACAATATTGCAACGGGCGAGGCTCGAACCTGCGACCTTTCAGTTTTCAGTCCGCATCTTTAACCGTTGAGCTATTGAGGCTTAAAATTTTTATATACTTAAAAAAAAGGTTTTTCATACACCCTGTCATTTTAACCGACTTAAAAAAGAGGAGGTTCTCAATTCAACGCGTATTTTTTTTGGCGATGTTACTCCATAACTCTGTCAAATCTGAACCGATTGCAATAATTTTTTTTTTATATTAGGATTCGCCATTTTTATTTTTTTACATGATTGTACTTTTTATAATAATTTTATAACCTTAAGTTCTTTGTAAGTGGGCAAACTTCGGGAATAAATTCTTTAAACCTAACCTAATATTTTTTTAAGGAGCAAAAAAAAATGATCTAATGAATTGGTATAAATTTTTTTTTTAAATTTCTTAAGTATTCTCGGATTCTGATGATTTTTTATTATTTTTCTAGTCCAGGAGAACAACCTGAAGATATTGCTACTACTACTGCTGCTGCTACCATTTCTACAACTACCAGGGCAGAACCAACTACAGGTAAGTACCTACTTATATAATAAAAATCAATTACTGTTCGTTAGATTGGCTAAAACGCAAAAACGGCTTGACCGATTTGAATTTTTTTTTTGTTTCATTCGCCTTCATACAGGGGTGGTGAAAATCAAAAAAAATAGTGTCAGCCCAAAAGAACAACTAAAAAATCGAAAAAATCAGGAATATCAGCTACTACTATACCAAATTTCATTAAAAGAATTCAAAAAAAAATCGTTTTGGGCTCGATAATAAAGCATCCTCCGATTAAAATTTTCAAAATATATTTAATGTACAGAATTCGTCCCGTTACAGTTTTATTATAAGTATAGATTAAATAATTAATACTTAATTTTACAGGTACGGAAAAAGCTGATTCAAAAACCGAAGCATCAACGGAACCAACAATAGAAGAATCAACAACAGTAGAATCACAACCAACAACAGAAGAATCCACGAGTACAGTTGCTGAATAACAAAATGATTATAAACAAAAAATAAAAGCGTTTAAAAAGTGAAACTTTGTGTTAATCATTTTAACCGACTGCCAAAAAAGGAGGAGGTTATCAATTCCTCGGAATCTTTTTTTTTTATTTTTTTATGTATGTTCCCCGATTACTCGAGTTTCTTACCGGCTCTTCTCAGCAGAATCTACATTCCGATCCGGTGGTAGATTTATGACGTGTCATAAGAGCTACAAGTTGGCCTACATGAAATAAATAAATTTTGAATTTGAAGTTATGTCTTGCAGTGCAGATAAAATGAAATGAGGAGATCCGTAGGAGAACCAAAGTCACCGACATAGCTCTGCGAGTGGCGAAACTGAAGTGGAAATGGGCGGGGCACATAGTTCGAAGAGCTGATGGTCGATGGGGTCCCAAGGTGCTGGAGTGGCGACCCCGCACCGGGAAGCGCAGTGTTGGCAGACCCCCCACTAGGTGGACCGATGACATCAAACAAGTCGCAGGGAGCCGCTGGATTCAGGCGGCGCAAGACCGAGGCTTGTGGAGGTCCATGCAGGAGACTTATGTCCAGCAGTGGACGTCAGTTAGTTGATAAAGAAGAAGATAGATGCTTTGACGTAAATCTGTCTCGTTTTAACTGTCTTGAGTCTAAGCCGAGTGAGAGTACGGTCTTAGATAGATCTCAGCCTAAAAACTAGGTCTCTGACTTGCGAATTCGGTATCACGCGTACGTAGGTGTAAGTGTGACCGGTAACGGTATGTCTGTTAGCGTGTTACGGCTAATCTGCGTAACCTACATGCAAGATGGGACCGGTATGAAAGGCGCCTGCGGAGTTCTACACACAAGTAGAAATAAATATTCTACAACTATACAACGTGTAACAAAAGTGTGAAATAACCCTGAAGGAGGTGAATGTGCTCATGAAACTGAACAACTTTCCCCGAGGAACATAGGTCGAAATGTGAAAAAAAATTTTTACCTCCCATAGTAAATCAATCAGCTGATCGTCAATTTTGTATGGGAGGTCCACATTTTTTTTTCATATTTCGACCTATGTTCCTCGGGGAAAGTTGTTCAGTTTCATTAGCACATTCACCTCCTTCAGGGTTATTTCACACTTTTGTTACACCTTGTAAATTAAAAAAAGTTGATTCGTTCTTTTATATTAGTAGAAATAGTATTTGTATTTGTAGTATTTTGACGACCTCCCTGGCGCAGTGGTAAACGTG
This sequence comes from Hipparchia sbordonii, assembly GCA_038048805.1. Classification (NCBI taxonomy): domain Eukaryota; kingdom Metazoa; phylum Arthropoda; class Insecta; order Lepidoptera; family Nymphalidae; genus Hipparchia; species Hipparchia sbordonii. The sequence goes on along the minus strand of JBBIWI010000026.1, from coordinate 843,836 downwards.
GTCTGATGTCTAGGAGGTCTCGGGTTCGATTCCTGGCTGGGGATATAATTTCTGAATTGTCTCTGGTCTGGTCTGGTGGGAGACTTTGCCAAGCGATTTAGCGTTCCGGCACGATGTCGTGTAGAAACCGGTTAGGGGTATGGGTTGAATTTACACTGCTATCCCCTTCCAAGTTAGCCCGCTGCCATCTTAGACTGCATCGTCACTTACCATCAGGTGAGATCGCAGTCAATGGCTATCTTGTCATCGAATAACAAAAAAATTTGTACACTTTATAATAATGTCGTATCAACCGAATCCAACTTCAGAGATTAGCCATCTGCGCGGGAGATATTATAGTGCGCATGTGTGGGAACAAACACAGGTGCACTCTCTGTTCCCTCACTCTCATAGTCTCTAGACGGATAAATAAAAAACATTACAAATTAATGTTTGTTTACTATTTATAGGCTTCTCCTTTACATCTCGACTTTCACGAATTATTCTTACGCGGTATAACTTGGTCTGTGATACATCGAACGCTTGTTAATCTTTACTTAGTCTTATAAAAAGACTTGTACTGACTGACTGATTTATCAACGCACAGCGTAAACTACTGAAGTTAGAAACTTGAAATTTTGACAGTAGGTATTTTATGTTTAAATTACTTAATTGACTTTAAAATTTTCATCCACTATCCCGGATAAACCTTATTGTTTATCCGGATAAAAAGTATTCTATATATTGACCCGGACTATCAGCTACCACTATGAGAAATTTCATTCAGATCCGTTCAGTAGTTTTCGCGAGATGCGCGCACAACAGACAGATAGACAGACAGACAAAAAATTCAAAAAAATTGTTTTGGGCTCAGTATCGATAATAAAGCATCCTTCGAATGAAATTTTCAAAATATATTTAATGTACAGATTTCGTCCCGTTACAGTTTCATTATAAGTATAGAATATTGGATAGAATAGACAATACAGCATTGTGAAGTTGACATCTCCTGAGGATGCTCTGGTGTCGGGGCGAAACGTGCGTCGAGAGTAGTATACAAGTGTTGTGTGGTGGTGCATGTGAGTGGTGGTGGCATTGCTTGCTTGGGAACTTGGCTCTCTTGCTTGGTTGAGGAGGTAAGCAGTGCTTAGTTTGTAATTGCATGTTTGACCAAACAGATTTTTTCTGTTGGTGTATTATAGCAAAATAAGTCTAACCTTATCTTGCTAATAAGTATAGAATACTCGTACAATTTCACGCGCAAAGCAAGTTACAATAAAAGTGGTCCCCACGCAAACAACTGTACATTTTCGTAATTCGTTAGTCAAGCAAAAACTGCATCGCGGACGCACGCGCCTTTATCCTTACAGATATTAAAAGATAAAGATAAAGATTAACTCATACCTAAAAGGAAACAAAAGATAAAATTAGCAAAAAAACTTCTAAAATATAACTAAGAACTATAGTTATGAAAATTAAATTAGACAAGTGATTGTGCGGATTTTCGTTGTTTTTTTTTTCGAATCTGTAAGTTTTGTTTTTTTTTTTAATAAATAGACTAGGATTTTTGTTGTTTTTTTTTAAATCGGTAAGTATTGCTTTTTTTTTAATAAATGGACTACGATTTTTGTTGTTTATTTTTTCGAATCGGTGAGTTTTTTTTAATAGACTAGCGCTTGGCAGCGATCTACGATGGTAAGTGAAGGTGCAGCCGCAGTAGACAGAGCGAGAAATTCGAATCGATGCGCACAGGTGTGATTCCAGCCTTAGCCTTGTAATTTTTTTTTTTTTTTTTTAAATACCTTAAACCTTAGTAGCCTTAGCATATTATACTATGAGATTTAGTTGTTCATCCTTAAATTGTAAGTCTGCGGGTAGTCTTAGTCGAGTCGTATGCGCGAGGATCTGTGAACCCATCGCATTATTATCGCAAGAAAACTCCTACCATTATATGAATGAATGGTAATATTTTAGTAGATTTTTTCTTCAAGCTTTGTCTGGTGAGAGGCTTTGGCCGTAGCTAGTTACTGCTCTACTGTCCAAAACGTGCTGCGAAGCGATTTAGCGTTCCGACACGATGGCGCGTAAAAACCGATTAAGGGTGTATGGGTTGAATGTACACTGCCATACCCCTTCCAAGTTAGTCGCTACCATCTTAGACTGCATCGTCACTTACTATCAGGTGAGATCGCAGTCAGGGACTATCTCATTGAATTAAATAAAAGGACTTTTGGACCAGAAGACATCAATTCCTGAACGTTATTAATATAACCTAAATACTTCAAAAAGTAAACAATGGAAGTCGATCGATGGCCAGTCGCATAATTACGTGATATTTGTAATTATAATTAACTTTAAAATAGTTAACAGTAGATAGGTATAACATGATTATTCAAATGATTTTTATAGGTTTAGGTAAATTACTTATTTTAGCCTATGATATAGTAGGGGAAGCCGGGGTTCAAAGTGCAAGAGGTAGATCTTTGCGATGAAAATATCTCCGCGAATAAAAAAAAGACGTGTGGCACTCGGGGACTGCCGCGGTAAAGCTATTGCATAGCATTTTTTATCAACGCCATCTAGCGGCTCACCGTAGAGGAGTCCCGTGTCAGGTTATTTTCGTTACGGAATTTCTGGATTCGGTCTCCACGCTGGCCCGCGATAGAAGCTATGCAATAGCTTAAAAAATTCTTGGTTATTCTTATGTTATCAACAATAATTCTATTCTGAAATTCAAATACACAGTTACCATCAATATCATAATCATTCATACAAGATCAATAGGTTCCAGAGATAATGTTATTCTATTTTTGGAATGCATCCAAAAATAATCGATAAAAGTCAAGACTGTCGATAGACGATAGGTCACCGTGGGTTAAGTGAGCATCCCTATCTATACTTATAATCTATACTTTATGGAATAAAATTTAACTAAAGTTTAAAAAAATGATTTAGAATAATGTTAGATTATTTTAGCTATAAGTAAGTTTTATTGTAACATTTAAAAAAATATGAATTTAAAAACTTTAACCGTTATTTTTCAAAATCGTTAACAAAAATCTATACTTGTATCTATACTTCATATTATAAAGCTGAAGAGTTTGTTTGTTTGGACGCGCTAATCTCAGAAACTACTGGTTCGAATTGAAAAATTCTTTTTGTATTGGATAGTCCATTTATCCAGGAAGGCTTTAGGCTATATAACATTACGCTGCGACCAATAGGAGCGAAGCATCAGTGAAAAATGTTGCAAAAACGGGGAAAATTATCCATATTTAAAATATATTCTTTTAAAAACTTCTTAATCGCGATCATAATAATAGAAATTGACGCGGACGAAGTCACAGGTAACAACTAGTGATCTAATAAAACTGTAACGGGACGAATTCTGTACATTAAATATATTTTGAAAATTTTAATCGGAGGATGCTTTATTTTCGACACTGAGCCCAAAACAATTTTTTTTTATTTTTTTGTCTGTCTATCTGTCTCTCTTATTACTATTTTGATGCACAGATAGCCAATATGTAAAAAATTTGCTGGGCATTCCGTCACACACCATTTTGAGGATGCTGTTATGAGATTTACGGAGTCTAGCCCAGTTTTGTATGGGTGGAACGCGTGCAAGAGAAAATCCTTAATTATACCTTCCATACCCGGATGTAACAGTAGATATATATCTAGTTATCTAAACTTAACTGTCAACTAGAGCGCGACAGTTCGCGCGACATACTTGTCGACCTACTGGCGGCTAGTAGTACTAAGGCGCTTATATCCATGTGAAATGGAACAGAATCTGTCATGCGTGGGTACAGAAACTATCATTGATATTAGCGGAACAGCGTATCCGTGAAATAAGAGATTTATTCATAACTCTAGTCGATGCCCGCGACTTCGTCCGTCCGATCAAGGTTTTTTAATTCCCATGGGAACTCTGTAATTTTTCGGGATAAAATGTAGCCTTTGTTTTATCCTAGGTATGAGCTATTTTCAGCCAAATCGGTTCATTCGTTGTGGCGTGAAGGAGTAACAAACATACACACACACACACATACACATACAATGTTTCGGCTTTATAATATTAGTGTGATTAGTGTGAAGTGTGATAGTGTGATGTGATGTAATAGTGTGATGTGATTAGGATTAGGATTAGCTGACCCCGCGACTTCGTCCGCGTGGAAAAAGTTTAGAGTGACTTGCTACTATCCGCAAGAAGTTATGTCCTCTATCTCCGATAATATTTAGTAGATCTTCACCAAAATTAGACATAATATTTGTAATAATACAAAAATTATAATAAAAAAAGAATTATTAAATTTGGTTTAGATTTGACGAAGTTATGTAACAAAATCAATAAAAACTTTCATTAGTACTTTTTTTTATTTCTTTTAAGACGAGAGATTCTATTGTCTTTTAGAGCGCGTTTCTTTTCCTCTAGAGACCTATCCATGTACATTGATGACATCATAACTGCCCAAATGCCCATATCTTCTTTACTCTATTTTCATCCACAGGTTTTTTAAAATATATTATCACTGCTACTATTTATTTCATCCACAGGTTGAAAATGTTTCAATATGAGTACGAGAAGCGTCCGCAGTCGCGCGACAGTCGTGCGACCGGGCGCGACAGTCGTGCGACAGGACGCGACAGTCGCATGACAGTACGCGACTGGCATTCGCGTCCCCTGCCGCCGAGGCCGGAAGACAGATTACCTACAAAAACTAGTGTAAGTTTGGCGGCCATTTTTACTACACTAGCTTTTTATTAACAATGCTTTAACATAATATTATCTATTGAATTTGAATTTAAACTATTATGTGTACAAGCTAAAATTATTTTACTACTAGCTGATTCCCGCGACTTCGTCCGCGTCGAAAAAGTTTAGAGTGACTTGCTACTATCCGCGAAAAAATATGTCCTTTATCTTCAATACTGTTTATCAAACTTCCACCAAAACTGGGCAAAATATATGCGACTAGCTGTTGCCCGCGACTTCGTCCGCGTGGATTTAGTTTTTAGTAATCCCGTGGGAACGCTTTGATCTTCCGGATTAATAAATAGCCTTTGGTTCAGTTCTTGTTCGATTCTCGTCGGGTGACCGCCCTCGACCACCAACTTACCGCATCGCATTGTTCGCCCGCGCTATTTTTTCTTTTTGCTCGGCATCTAAGAGTCGTACCGAGATATTGAATAGCCTATAACCTTCCTCAAGAATTGGGCTATCAGATACAAAAAGAATTTTTCAAATCCGACTGATAGTTCCAGAGATTAGCGCGTTCAAACAAACAAACTCTTGCACTTTATTATATTAGTATAGATTGTAAAGACTTTAAAATAAAAAAAGAATTATCAAATTTGGTTTAGATTTGACGAAGTTATGTATCAAAATCAATTAAAACTTTCATCCCCTATACCGGATAAACCTTATTGTTTATCAGGATAAAAAGTACCCTATATATTGACCCGAAGTATCAGCTACAACTATACCAAATTTCATTTAAATCCGTTCAGTAATTTTCGCGTAATGCGCGTACACACAAAAAAGACAGGCAAAAAATTTATAAAAAAATGTTTTGGGCTACTGAGCCCAATCGAATTAATCGAATATTTTCAAAATATATTTAATGTACAGAATTCGTCCCGTTACAGTTTTATTATAAGTATAGATTGTGTATTACTAGAAATATTTTGTCCAGTTTTGGTAAAGATCTACTCTAAATATGTATTAATGGAGATAGAGGACATAACTTCTCGCAGATAGCCTAGTACATTACCATACCGCGAGTTAATAGACGTGTGGCGCCATCTAGTTCGCGGGTTGGGTATTAGAGTCGGTGTTACAATATCTAATTTGTCAACCCTCAGGTGCCGCTGAAGGTGTGGGTGATAGCGAGCGCGTCGTGTTTCGCGGTGTGCGGCGCGCTCGTGCTGGCCACCATTGTTATCACGCGGTCTGCCGCCAGCGACAACTACACCTCGAGAGAACTATACGCTGTCAACAGGGTAACACTACACCCCTATTTCCATATCGATTCGTAGACCTCTATAGAGTGGTGGACGCTGTGGTCTTATAACTGCTGCTCCAGCTGTGGACGCATGTCCAGAATAGAATAGAAATATTTTTTACTCAAATAAACTTTTACAAGTGCTTTTGAATCGTCGATGAATCTACCACTGGTTCGGAACGCCTTTCCTGCCGAAAAGAGCCAGCAATAAACTCGGCGGTTGCTCTTTAAAAAAAAATTTTTTACAATAGGTAATGAAACTATGCTATGTATACAGTGCTTCCGCGATGAAGTTTCCTAAGTCCAATTCAAAACAAATACAAATAAATACAATCCAATGCATGTTAAGCCGAGTAGACAGAAAGCAGACCCATTCCCGTTGGTGGCACCCGTTCACGAGCATGATGCATGATCCAGCCGTTGCTTCGCTCAACCATATTTGAGGGAACGTAACAACCCGCACCACACGACACCACCACAGAAATGTTTAAAGAGAGCATGAAGTGGGTTTAACTCCAGCCGTGGGCATATGTCCAGAAATGGACATATATCCAGCAGTGTGCATATGTCCAGAAGTGAGCGTATGTCCAGAAGTAAGGTTTCTTTATTTGACGTAGTCTTTGCGAAACAAAATATTCAGTTCACATCACATCATAATATTATAATTAACTTTCAAATCCCTCTTTTTCAGGAACCATTATATCCAATGGCGTACCCACAACCAAGGCTACCATCTTCTACTGAAGGAGATATCACAACAACCCAGGGAAATGACGACCTAAACTACCCAATCCTAGAGAAACTCTCCATTTTCAAAAACGTAGTCGCAAACAGAGACAATAAAAAGAAAACAGAAGAGAAAAACCTGGTCTCGAAACCACAAATTCATCCCATTCATGATATAATTCATCATCCCGAGAGAAAAATTGAAAAGAAAGATCAGGCAAAACTACCTGAGCATCTAAATCTTAAAACTGGTATAAATAACCCAATCAGAACCCCAAACCATGATTTCACAAATCATAATTATCAAATTGTAAATAGAATAGGTAATTTTAAATTAGAAAATGGTATAAGAAGTGATGATTATAAAATAAATAAAGCTGAAGAAGATAAAGTATTCAGCAATGACTTGAGTCAAGTTCCCGAATTCAAACCAACTTTACCGGATGTTTTTCTACGGGATAATACTAAACTATCGGAGGGATATGATATAGAAGGTTTTAATAAAAACGGACAAGATTTCGGTAGGAAGATGAAACTATCCGATGGATATATAGCAGGTTTAAAAAAGGTACAGGATGAAAATTACGAAGAATACTACGACGATAACAATTTATACGACGATTATATACAGAGCAATTCTATGACCAGTTATTTAATAGAAAAGGTACAGGAGTTACACGATTGGATAGTCACCGATCCAGATTTTGACGCTAAAGCGATAGAAAAACGTAATTCTAATAACTCTACTGGCAATAACGAATTTGGTCAGCTACTAAAAGCATTAAACGAGAGTTTGATAGAAGGAAATGTAACAATAGTGATGAGTAAACTAAGGGAGTTGTATTTTGGCGAGAATTTCACTCATGTGAATCAGAGTAGGAAAGTGATTTTGAGTAATAGCACGAATTTACTCTCGTTCGGGATTCTGACGTTGGATGTAATGTTGTTACATAATATACAGCTGATGGCGTGGGAGAATCAGGTTGGTACACCACCAGTTAAGCAAGTTACTTTTTAAGCTATTGGATAGCTTCTATCGCGGGCCAGCGTGGAGACCGAATCCAGAAATTCTGTAACGAAAATAACCTGACACGGGACTCCTCTACGGTGAGCCGCTAGATGGCGCATTTTTTATCAACGCCATCTAGCGGTGATCTATAGGGGTAAATTGAGCCCTATTCAAATGAAAACCGTGTCACACTAGTTATTGTACATTTGTAATTATCCAGCAATAAAAGAATGTAACATGATAAACTTAAACTGGATGAACAGGCGTTGTGTACGTCCGGCGTGGACGGGAGTTGAGAATATAACTCTGATTCTAGACCTCCGGCTCAGACGGTGGTTAATAGAATAATGAATTACGACGCCTGTTCAAGCTTACAATTCCAAACAATATTCAAATAGCATTCCAAGTTTGAATGCCTACAAATATGAAGATAAAAGTGGCCAGCTCATAAACCTTGTTTGTTATGAAAAGCTGTGGGATAAGCTGAGGGACCTCAATGTACCCCCAGAGTTGATAAATACATTGAGATTCTGGTACAGCTCACAAACGAACAGGGTCAGATGGGCTGGTGCCTATTCGGATGTGTATCGCCTTGAATGTGGAGTTAGACAGGGTGGCTTAGCATCTCCTACACTGTTTAACATTTACATTAATCAGTTGATTGATGAACTCCGAGGTACCAAAGTTGGGTGTTCTATCGATGGAATTTTAGTCAATAACCTGAGCTATGCAGATGATATGGTTTTGCTAAGTCCGTCGATAGGTGCTTTAAGAAAGTTAATTAAAGTATGTGAGGATTATGCTGCATCAGACGGACTCGTGTACAATGTTAAAAAGAGTGAATTAGTAGTTTTCAGAAGTAAAGGATGCACCTTAGATTACGTTCCGCCAGTCTATCTAAATGGCACCCCTATGAACAGAGTTACCGAGTTTAAATATCTGGGGCATATTGTGACTGATAACTTATCGGATGTTAAGGATATAGAAAGGGAGCGTAGGGCATTGGCGGTCCGATGTAATATGTTGGTTCGCAGGTTTGCACGTTGCAATAAAAAAGTTAAGCTTACACTTTTTAAGGCTTATTGTCAAACTTTCTACACGTGCAGCCTGTGGGTAACATATACGCAGAGGGCGTTTAATGACCTACGCATCCAGTATAACAATGGCTTCAGAATGCTATTGGGGTTGCCGCGGTTCTGCAGTGCGTCACAGATGTTTGCTGAGGCTCATATAGATGATTTTTATGCTATTATGAGGAAAAGAGCAGCATCTGTGATGAGTAGAATGCGTGGGAGCTCCAATGGTATCCTGAAGATTCTGGCGGGAAAAATGGACAGTCCATTTCTGAGACACTGGGTTGGCATGCACATGCATTCTCAGTGTTTCAGAGAGGGACGATATATGAAATGATTTAATGTACTAACATAGTTTTTAAGTTAAATTGATGTGACTAACAATAACATTATTTAAATTTTATGGATTTATATCTGAAATAAATATTATTATTATTATAAACCAGCCAGCAGCAGTAAGCTCTCCGTGGAGACCGTTAGACTCCACAGATCGATCGAGCGATGGCGTTGATAACAAATGCTATGCAATAGCTTTATCGCGGCTGTCCCCGACTGCCACACGTCTTTTTTTGACGTGAAAAGTCTTTAAAATCACACTAAAACATGCGGGTACCAGTCAGAAAAATGTACCGTAACGAAAAGGTCTATATCGTCTTACCTTAATAACTACAAAACTATAAGTCTTAGAAACATGAATTCAATGTCATTATTTGGAGTATATAATATAGTCATCTCGCTGCTAAGACCTTGAGTTTGTTTCGGGGTCGGGCGGGGCGGCGGGGGAGGGGCGCTGCGTAGAATAACCGAAACAAGCATTATAGATGTTTCACGTTAAAACCAACGGCCGTGGCCGGCCAAACCGACACAGCTCCATCCGTTTTTTTTTATTCGATACAAGATAGTCCTTGACTGTGAGAGGTAAAAAAAAAATTTTTACCTCCCATAGGAAATCAATCAGCTGATCATCAATTTTGTGTTCAATTTTTTTCACATTTCGACCTATGTTCCTTGGGGAAAGTTGTTCAGTTTCATGAGCACATTCACCTCCTTCAGGGTTATTTCACACTTTTGTTACACGTTGTAGATCATCATATTTCTAGGACGATAATAATCTATGGAACGAAATAGGATCCTGCAAATGGTATAGTGTAAAATGGGCCTAAGTCCAAATAATGGGGATGTTAACACTAATCACAAATTAATGTTAAGTGTTAATTTTATGATAGCTTGTAGGATTAAAATATCAAAAATCACATTTTTGTAATTTAATATAACTTAATAAATTTATTAAAAATGATTTTAAATGCTATATTTATAATCTGATGTCACGTGACTGCAAACATACGACTACTAGCGCCGCCTCTATGGGACTTCTTTTGTGGCGCGGACGGACCGATGACGTCATGTCAGTCAAGTGACAGTTGTAGAGTGTTTTAGCGGGAAAATTCAAAATTACTCTATTTTTGTATATTTTCTCATCGAAAATACTAATTTAAATAATATATATTTTTTTATGGTAAACAAGAGTCAATCTTCAAAATAAAAGCAATTCCGAAAAATTGTTGACATCCCTATTCTTCAGGAAACAGCGAGAAGCAAAATGCTGAGAGACCCGGACGTGTTCGCGTTCAACGCGCTGTTCATGGAGCCGTCCAAAGTGGAAGCGAAGCGGAGCGAAGTGTACCACCAACACGATGGATTCACGTGAGTTAGGAAATCCTTCCTACTTACTCTTCTTTTTCGTTATATGCCGCTAGGGTTGCCAGGTCTTCAAACCAAAAAGTCGGACAGGCCAGCCAGTTTAGCCGGATATTTGGGTACAAAGGCCGGACACCCTTATTTTTTAGACCTAGCACAAAATGGCAATTTTTTTAAAAGCTCGTTTGCGCAAGCGTAGCGATACAAGATGAGGCGAGCGGAGCGGAAACCAACACATGACAAATATGTAAAAAAAATGGTTAAACTTAAAAAAAGTCGGATAGGCCGGACACCGTCTAATTTGGCCGGACACTCAACCAAAAAGCCTGACTGTGTCCGACTTTATCCGGACGCCTGGCAACGCTATATGCCGCTAATTGGGATTCGTTTTCTGGCATATATACGTACTTTCTGGCATTACCTAGGCACTTTCGAGCATATTTAGATGCTTTCTGGCATACCTAGGTGCTTTATGATATACCAAGTACTTTCTGGCATACATAGGCACTTTCTGACATACCTAGGTATTTTCTGGCGTACATATAGGCACTTTCGTACATACCTAGGTATTTTCTGGTATAATTAGATGCTTTCTGGCATACATAGGTACTTTCTGGCATACCTAGATACTCTCTGACATACCTAGGTAGGTACTTTCTGGCATGCTTTGTTGCTTTCTGGCATACCTAGGTATACATTTTTTACCCGAATTTGGCAAAGCCAAAAGGAAAGGTTGCGATTTCAACAGTATGTATACTATTTAAATAGCGAATAAAATACTGAGCCGATTTTGATGAATGAGGTGTCAAAATGGGTGACATGGTTACATTTTACAAAGCCAATATGACGGATGTTGTACCTACATATATTTATTTTTAGTGCAGGTAGTTACACTTTTTTTTCAGAAAACGCCAAAATGTCCGTCAAGAGACAGAGGAATTGGACTTCGGGAAGAATCTTCTTGAGAACGTTCTGGAGATAGGAATGAGTACAGCTCGAGCGGCCATCCACTTGGGTAGAGCCTTTAAGAACACCAAGTAAGTTTTTTGTAGCCTCAAGGAAGGCTCAGGCGCCAGGCCAAGCGAGAAAAGCGCATAGAACGTTTATTATCTATGCTTATAATAAAACTGTAACGGGACGAATTCTGTACATTAAATATATTTTGAAAATATTAATCGGAGGATGCTTTATTATCGATACTGAGCCCAAAACAATTTTTTTTTAATTTTTTGTTTACCTGTATGTCTGGGCGCGCATAACGCGAAAACTACTGAACGGATTTGAATGAACTTTAGTATAACGGTAGCTGATACTTTGGGTCAATATATAGGATACTTTTTATCCTGATAAACAATAAGGTTTATCCGGGCTAGGTGACGAAAGTTTTTGTCGATTTTGCTCCATAACTTCGTCAAATCTAAACCGAATTTGATAATTCTTTATAAATTGTGTACTATTAGAAATATTTTGGTGAATTTTGGTGAAGTTCTACTGAATATTATCGGAGATAGAGGACATAACTTCTCGCGGATAGTAGCAAGTCACACAAAACTTTTTCCACGCAGACGAAGTCGCGGGAATCAGCTAGTCTAATTGAGTTATATAGTCTAAATAAGGTACCCCTTTGTTTCAGAATGGTCCTAACACAGTTATCCAATCGCGATACATTAAATGCCAACATACAGAATCAAATCTCGCGCAACATGGATGCCAACACTCACGCGTTGAACCATCTCCAAACGTCATACAACAAGAATGACACATCAGATGCCAGTGTTGCCAATACAACGAATGCAATTTATACCGATTTGGATTGTATTTGGTTGCTGTATTGCAAGAATTTGGTTGCTACGGCGAAGTTGAATGCTCCGTACGGTACTATGGCTAGAATTAACGGGTAAGCTTGTAAAAAATCATTTTACTATAACTGAACTGAAACCTTAAAGGTCGCTGGTTCGATCCCCACCCGTTGCACTACTGTCGTACCCACTCCTAATACAAGTTTTCAGTTATTTGGAGGGGAGAGGAGAACATCAGTCAAGTTCAGAAGGTAATAATTTGATGGTTAGGATAGTTTTGTCGTAGTATTTATTTAAGTAAGTTACAGCCTTAGGTAACACAAACCTCAGTCCGCCTCAGCCCGTATATTTACTACTCGTGCCCCAAACACACATTTTTTTTGTCTTCAGAATGGCTGAACCGATTTTGACCCGATTTGAATTTATTCCGACAAATAGAGGTTTTTACAATAAATGTATTATATATCCCTTTTTGTTGCGAATATATTAAGGATACTTGCATTCAAAAAAAACAAAAACACGATGTAAGGGACAATATAATGTGCTAGTATAGTAAGTCATTTTTATGCTCTTATGAACTGATTTTGAAGAAATTTAGCACAGAGATAGGTTGCATCACGGACAAGGGTTACTTTCATCGAAGAGTTCACAGTTGATTTATCCCTGCGGAGTAACTTGCGAAAATAACATATAAACTAATAATGTTCCCAGACTGGCGCTGCGAATGTTGACAGGCGAGGTACCAGCTGATCGGGCATTAGATGTCATGTTGTATGAAGTATTAACCGGATGGACGGAATTGAGATGTACGGACATGTTTCCAAGGTAAGAAATCTTAGTTAAGACCACGGTTCACGAATAAAAACCGGATCTTAAGCTTGCGTGGGATCATCAGGCAGGTCATTAGACCTGCCTGATGATGCGTGATAATGCGTGTATTAACACGCTTCTTGAAAGAGGTGATCTAAATTGGGTGATGAATACAACTGGATTTTAACCTGCAATACAGCAATGATTATAAGTAGGGTTAGTAGAAGATTTAATTTTTTTTTTAATTCGATTGATCGTATTCGTATTCAATGACATTAACGTCAAAGTAAAATGAACCATAATTGTACTAAATTAGAGCTCAATTTCGTGTATGCGCTCTTATACATTTACGTATACGGATGCGCTCCAAAATAAAATCGGTTGTACTGAATTTAAGACCTTAAGCTAATAAAGTTAAGATTCATTTTACTTTGACGACGACTTTGTCATCGAATACCAATACGATCAACCGAATTAGATCTTATACTAACCCTACTGAACGATAATCCCCCGTGGGTGCAAGATTGTTTTAAGGAATAGACACTAAACTACTCAATTGGGCTATAGCATGGGGTGCTGTGGACATGAGATCTAGGCTATGGACTGAGATAACTGACGTCTAAGTACATTACCTCGCCAATTTAATTGATAACCAGCCATCCATACAAAAATAAAATATTATTTTTTCACGTTTATAGATGCAGTAAAGCTAATCCAGCAAATGTGGTGCTCGAGTCAATCCTTCAATCAATGAAAAAGTCACAAAGTTCTTCAAACAGGTTGTAAATAATTTAAAAATTAAATTAAATTAAATTTAGAGGGATTTAAGAAGTGCATCGGCTATTAATGCGGAAAAGGAAATTGAACGGTGTAATTTGAGTGTTTAAGTTCAATTTTGGAAATCCTCGCAGCTGCTCAATCCGCGTTGGCATTTATTTAATTAATTTAACTACCATTTTAGTAGTTTTTGGGCAAGTAAGTAGAGGACATGGTAGAAATTTTTTCACTATGGCAACATTATGCACAATTGGGTTTAATTTTTTAATATAACGTGCCACGAAAGAAATCCCATAGAGGCGGCGCTAGTAGTCGTATATTTAGGCAATTATTGTATGTAAAATCTATTAGTTCCACCTGATGGCCGCGGGACTTCTTTCGTGGCGCGTACTCTAGGTACCTACCTTTTGAAAAACGCGCCAGTGAAATTAAAGGACAATGGGCACTTTTGTATGAGTTGCGTCCCCAGAGTGTATCAAGTTGTGATATATGTCATTTTAAAGGTCATGATAATAGCTTCATTTTATTGTATGACACCAACTATGAGACACGTGCAGGGAAAGAACTATGATTTTTTTAATTTTTTTATAATAGCACGTATTTATTTTTGTTTTTTTGTTTTTTTTTTTTAATACAGAATGTATGCGTTATTTTAGGGGTTTTCATTTATTTAGTATAAACTCAAAAAAACGCTTAAACCCTACCTAAAGCCGTCTCCAACCGCCCCTATAACGGCCCCTGACCTCACATCTAATCTATTATACGCGCGTCCTTTGTACAGGCCGTAGTTGGTAACTATTGACTACGCGGCGCGCACATATCTTTTGCTCTTTAGGATCGGTACTATTTTGAGTTTTTGATCTCTGTCCTCTGCCCGTTTAACGGACTTGATTTTTCTGTTTTTGCTTTGATTGTGGCTAGTTGGTACGACGGTAATTAGTTTTATTTTATATAGTGCGGTGTGGCTGCTTGTCTGTGTTGCACCTTCACCTCCGTGCTTGCATATCTACGCAGTACCCCTGCCTGCCTGGGAGAAACGACGCTGTACCACCTGTGCAAGAAACTCACCGGAACCGACTCACTCGTCTACGCTGTACTAGACAGCCAGGGTAGGCAAAAATACTCCGTCCAGGATCGTGCTGAGATCATGGCGGAGTATATGGAGATACAATTTACTCCAAACCCACCGGCCAGTGACAATGCGTACAGGCACCACGAAGAGATCGACCAACAAGTGCGGGAATTCCTGTCGGCCCCGACTCCCCAGCTCCGGGGAGGCGAGTTCATCTCCCCGTCTGAGCTGAGGAAGGCCGTATTCCGACTCCCCAAACGGAAGGCGCCAGGCTACGGTGGAATTCCGATCGCCACACTTCAGCAGTTGCCCAGAAGAGGTCTCGTTGCCCTAACGAGACTCTTCAATGAGGTACTCCACACCACACACTTCCCGGAGACCTGGAAAAGGGGGAAGGTCATCACCATTCCCAAACCGGGCAAGGATCGCCACCATCCAGGGAGCTACCGCCCCATCACCCTACTGCCGCACATCACCAAGCTGTTTGAGCGTTTATTGCTGCGAAGGCTTGCCCCGTACATCCAACTACGGGACGAGCAGTTCGGCTTTCGCAGCAACCACTCGACGACGCTCCAGCTGGCGAGAGGACTTCACCACATCGCCAGTGAGAAGAACAGGGGGTACTGCACCGTCGGGGTCTTTCTCGATATCGAGAAGGCCTTCGATCGCGTGTGGCATACCGGCGACCTCTCGACCGACCTACCACCAATGATCGTGCGGCTGGTGGCTTCTTTCCTGGAAGGCAGATCCTTCCACGTCTCCGTGGAGGGCGCGGACTCCCAGCCGCGCCGCATACGTGCAGGAGTACCCCAGGGCCGCTGCCTATCGCCGTGCCTGTACGCATTGTACACTAACAACATCCCTACCCTCGCCGGACATCTACGCGAGGGGGAGGAAGGCGTGCTGTTGTCGCTCTACGCCGACGACAGCGCGTATCTCGCTTCGTCGTACCACCAGATCGTCGTCTGCAACAAGATGCAGCGCCTGCTGGACCTGTTTCCGGAATGGATGGTCAAATGGAGGATGACCGTCAACGTGGGAAAGACGGCCGCTATCCTGTTCGACATCCGGAGACCGGAAGCCTATGCATCAACTCCGCTTCCGAGGGCAGGACATAGTTTGACGAACTTTGGTGTGCTACCTGGGGTGCCGCAACGACCTCAGCCTTAACCTGATTCCGTTGGTCAACCAAGTTGTGAACCAGGCCAAGGCGACAGGGTCGATGCTTCACCAAGTCTTCAATTCAAGCCTATCACCGAAGACCAAGCTCCTCATCTACGGAGCCTATATCCGCTCCAGACTGACGTACGCGGCACCTGCCTGGTATGCGCTCTACTCGGCAAGTCAGAGGAGCCGCCTACAGGTCCTCCTGAATAAGTGCCTCCGTCTGATCGTTGGAGCTCCAAGGTACGTGAGGAATGACGTCATCCATCGCGACCTCAAGATGCCTACCGTGGAAGAGTACGTCCGCTCAGTTGCGCGGCGCATGTTAGCGCGCTGATTGCGGACCGTACCAGCACCTCAACGGCATCGCACCGCTAACCAGCCGCCCACGACCGGACGTCCCGTACCTCGAGAGGTCCTGCGATCGCCAACACCGAGGAGGCACGCAAGTGACTCCAGCGACGACGAAAACGATGCGAAATCCACTGGACGATTCACTCGCCCATAGCGCGGAGCCACCCACCGGATTTGACATCGCTCCGCACACGGCGGCGGAATACCCGCCCGCGGTGCGGAGCCCCACGGATACGACGGACCACAGGCTCCTAACCAACGCCAGTGAGCCTCGGCCATAACTCAACACCGGCGAAATGCTCTTTCCTGTGCCCCGCCCGGGCCATGAGGCCATGCCTCGAAGCGCGTACCCCCTCAGGCCTCACGGACAGAGGAGACGACCCTGCTGTATGTTGTAACTAGACAATAGATTAAGCAGGTATTAAGGACCTTAATACAGCCGCTTGCTAGTCAAGGGGTAAAAGATCCCCCCACAAACTACACGTACGAACTAGCCACAAACAAAGCAAAAACAGAAAAATCAAGTCCGTTAAACGTGCAGAGGACAGAGGTCAAAAACTCAAAATAGTACCGATCCTAAAGAGCAAAAGATATGTGCGCGCCGCGTAGTCAATAGTTACCAACTACGGCCTGTACAAAGGACGCGCGTATAATAGATTAGATGTGAGGTCAGGGGCCGTTATAGGGGAGGTTGGAGACGGCTTTAGGTAGGGTTTAAGCGTTTTTTTGAGTTTATACTAAATAAATGAAACCCCTAAAATAACGCATACATTCTGTATTAAAAAAAAAAAACAAAAAAACCAAAATAAATACGTACTATTATAAAAAAATTAAAAAAATCATAGTTCTTTCCCTGCACGTGTCTCAAAGTTGGTGTCATACAATAAAATGAAGCTATTATCATGACCTTTAAAATGACATATATCACAACTTGATACACTCTGGGGACGAAACCGCCCATTCTCCTTTCAAACCAATGTTTGATAATATTCGAAAGCAAATAAATCCAAACATCTTTTTTTTACAAAATTATTGCAAAAAAATACTAGTTTCATACAGATTTCCTGCAAAATAGTCTCAATAGATTTTAATTGTGTTAATTTGAACCTTATGTTTGTAGCAATATGGTACAAAAAACATTACATTGAAAATATAACTTATTTCATGGAATAGTGAAGTAGTGAACTGTGACTGTGACGTCATAAATTACTGAATAATTTTGTATGAAAAAATTATGTCTATGTATTAAGTAGATATAAAAATATTGTAAGTATTAGTTTATTGTTGTTAATTAAGTACAAAAAGAGAAAAATTTATTTTTAAATTTGACCGTTATCTAGTAGGTATATTTTTGCATTAACTAATTAATAATGTTACACAAATATTCATTTTAGTAAGGTATCTAATATAGTAATATAAAAATACGTACGTACGTAGCTATAATATAATTATATGGAAATAAAAAACGTTATAGTTCTTTAGAACCCGAATAAAAATACAAAAAATCTTTCAAAGAGTATTTGAAATGGGGCTAAAAATGAATTTTAACGTTTTTTGTTCAAAATAGAGCAAGTGTTTGTTGTTGGTAGTTTTTTTATTCCGAAGCAAGATAGACCTTGCCTGCGATCTCACCTGATGGTAAGTGACGATGCAGTCTTAGATGGTAGCGGGGTAACTTGGACGAGGTATGGCAGTGTAAATTTAACTCTATCTCGTTAGATCTATGGTCATATTTTTTTTTTGTTTTATGAATTATATTATCATAGATTAAGTATCGTTATACAGACTGATCAAAATAAAATACTTTAAAAAACGTTTCATATTAGTTTTATTAATTTTATTTAGTACATAGACGGTGTCAATTTTTAAGCTATTGCATAGCTTCTATCGCGGGCCTTGAGCGTGGAGACCGTATCCAGAAATTCCGTAACGAAAATAACCTGACACGGGACTCCTCTCACCGCTAGATGGCGTTGATAAAAAATGCTATGCAATAGCTCTACCGCGGCAGTCCCCGAGTGCCACACGTCTTTTTTTTATTTAAGAGGATAAAACAGGTAGAACAAAAAGACAACAGTGCTGTTAGTATAAGATTTAACACGATTGATCGATCGATTAACGATGACATTAGCGTCAAAGTAAAATGAACCTTACAAATACTAATTTAAAGTCACAAATTCAGTACAACCGATTTTAGTTTGAAGCGTATCCGTATACGTAAACGTATAAGAATGCATGCACGAAATTGAGCTCTAATTTAATGAAGTTATGGTTCATTTTACTTTGACGCTAATAGTCATAGTATACGATTACGATAGATCGAATTAAATCTTATATTTACCCCACAGTCGTAGCCACTCAATGAACTAATGCTGTTTATTATTATAATGCCCACTAAACAAAAAAAAAGACGTGGCACTCGGGGGCTGCCGCGGTAAAGCTATTGCATAGCATTTTTTATCAACGCCATCTAGCGGTGAGATGTCCCGTGTCAGGTTATTTTCGTTACGGAATTTCTGGATTCGGTCTCCACGCTGGCCCGCGATAGAAGCTATGCAATAGCTTAAAAGGCAAGCACAGAAACGCCCTCCAATCTCACGACTAACGGTTCTCTTTTTGAGCAGATTCTCTACCTATTACCCGTCCACGTCAAGTTGGCCGTTACAATATGACGTCATACCGTACCGTTGACAAGAAAATAATAATTGTATTTCTTACTGTGACCACAACTATGACGCAAGTTTTCTTCTCTGGCAATTCTTTTCATGGCAACGACATCTTGAAAGTCTAGAGGCGTAATTTTTAATTACTTATATTTTTCCGCTTGAAAAAAATCATTAATTAAAGTAATTAATAGTCTGCGCTATGCAAGACTTTTCCTTTTTTACTCATCGCAGAAGACGATACGCTAAAAATAGCAACCAAACAAAAATAAATAACTAATTTAAACTTTAAAGTTAACAAAAATATTCAAAACGTAGCGTAGAAACAGATTAGTTTGTTTTTAAACGCCATCGTGCCGGAACGTTAAATCAAAAAAACATTCAAAAGGTAACAACATCAAAATTTTGAAAAAAGACGTGTGGCACTCGGGGACTGCCGCGGTAAAGCTACTGCATAGCGTTTTTTATCAACGCCATCTAGCGGCTCACCGTAGAGGAGTCCCGTGTCAGGTTATTTTCGTTACGGAATTTCTGGATTCGGTCTCCACGCTCAAGGCCCGCGATAGAAGCTATGCAATAGTTTAAAAATTTGGTAGTGACAATCGCGAGCGGTACGTTGCTATCTGTACTAAGCCGGTCTGACTTGAGGTGCGGTGCGGGGGAGCGCGGGGCGAAGCAGCGGCCAACTTGACGTGGACAAGTAGTACTTATTATACATC
This sequence comes from Hipparchia sbordonii, assembly GCA_038048805.1. Lineage (NCBI taxonomy): Eukaryota > Metazoa > Arthropoda > Insecta > Lepidoptera > Nymphalidae > Hipparchia > Hipparchia sbordonii. Next base: position 823,985 of record JBBIWI010000026.1, on the reverse strand, counting down.
TAAATTAAACTTTTTTCGACATAACTCTTCAGTATTTCCAGCAAATCTGCAATAGCTTGATTGGAAACTTTAACCGTATCGTAGAGATTCAAAATCTTTCTGTCATCCCAAATGTACTTGTTTCTTTCCATATCCCTTTTCATGTTTCTCATATTTACCTCCAGTGTATCGATATTCGATATTATGTAGCCTATTTTATAGTGGACGTCGTTCAAAAACATTTGTTTAAATTGTTTCAGATAATCGATTTTATTCACTATCTCTGTGAACGCTTCGTCTATGTATTTGAATAATCGATTTTTCAATTCGTCGTGAGTGGCTTGTGTTGGTAACATTGTGCGTCTGCCAGTTTTAGAGATTTCTGCATCATCTGTGACTTCATTTTTCTCAGTACCATTTCGTTTGACTGCGACTTTTTCGACTTCCAATTTTTCTTTTTTCTCAGTAACTGTTTTTTTTATGTCTACGGCATGCCTTTTTATTCTTTTCTTTTGTATATTTTCACTTTGATTATTTGCTTTATTTAATTTCTGGCCTTCGACTTTGGTAGTGACATCTTTTGAATCGTGTACCAGCCGCTTGGCTAAGTTACTACTACTAACTTCTATTGGTATTTTAGTTATTGGCAGTTTTTTATTTTCCTCTTTCCTATGTTCCACATTGCCGGATTTATTTAAATTAATTTCAGTTTCACTCTCGTGATTTATATTAACGCTGCTACCAATTTTAGGTAAAATATCGATTGAATCATTTACGCCTTTATTATTTATACTTTCTTGAACGTTACTAAGATTTACTTTCGTAGGTACAATATCATCTCTATTCAAATCCCTTTTAAATCGAACGTCACGTTTGTTCCTAGATTTCGTTGTTGAGCTCTCGCCAAAATTATGAAAATGTACATGGCTAACGTGTTTAACGATATTAAGTATTTCTTTTAGAACATGAAAGAGTTTAGTTAATGTATTTGTTAAGTTTGCTTCTATATGCTTAAATTTTAAGCTTTCTTCTGAAACTTGTTTATGGGAAGTTTTCCGTTTGGAATCTTTTTTTCTTAAAGTTCTTTTAACCCCATCGAAGTATCTCCTTGATTCGTTACTTAGTTCTGACGAATTCTCTTTGAATAGGTTTTCAGCTGGTTCTTCATGTAATTCGACATCATCAAGGTTTGTGTTCCCTAACTGAATTTCTTTATCATGTTTGTTTTTAATCCAATTGAAATATCTCCTTGACTCACTACTTAGGTCTATCAATTCTTCTTTAAGGTTTTTAGGTGGTTTTTCGTTAATTTGATTGCCATTAATAATTTTATTGTTTCTCAACTGAATATCTTTCTCATGTTTGTTTTTAATCCAATTGAAATATCTCCTTGACTCACTACTTAGGTCTGACAATTCTTCTTTAAGGTTTTTAGGTGGTTTTTCGTTAATTTGATTACCATTAATAATTTTATTGTTTCTCAACTGAATATCTTTATCATGTTTGTTTTTAACCCAATTAAAAAATCTTCTTGAGTCAGTGCTTAGATCTGTCGAATCTTCTTTGAGGTTTCTAGGTGGTTTTTCGTTAATTTCAATAGCATGAGGTTTATTGTTTCTCAACTGAACATCTTTATCATGTGGAATGGGTGATGCATTTTGTATGATACCTGTAAGGACTGTGAAAATTAATCCTTTTTTTTTTTTTAGATAGCCCTTGACTGCGATCCCACCTGATGGTAAGTGACGATGCAGTCTAAGATGGTAGCGGGCTAACTTGGAAGGGGTATAGCAGTGTAAATTCAACCCATACCCCTAATCGGTTTCTACACGCCATCGTGCCGGAACGCTAAATCGCTTGGCGGCACGTCTTTAACGGTAGGGTGGTAACTAGCCACGGCCAAAGCCTCCCTCCCACCAGACCAGACCAGACACAATTTAGAAATTATAAATTCCTAAATTGCCCCCGCCGGGAATCGAACCCGAGACCTCCCAGTTATAAGACCACAGCGCTCACCACTGCGCCAGGGAGGTCGTCATATTTAATATTATATTAATATTTAATATTATAAGCGAAAGTTTCGATGTAATATGTATGTTTGTTACTCAATTACGCCGCAACGACTGAATCGAAATATTGACAACATATTATTATATTTTTTTTATTTTTAAAAGAGCAACCGCCGAGTTTCTTGCTGGTTCTTCTCGGTTGAAACTATGATATAGTATATTATGTATATTGGAACGGTATTCCGAACCAGTGGTAGATTCATTTGACGATTCGGAAGCACTTTGTAAAAGTTTATTTGAATAAAAATTTATTCTATTCTATTGTTCGGATTAAGTACGGTCGGGGACAGAAAATGTTTACCACTTTTCAAATTAAGGTGCGATTAAACGGCGCGCTGTAACACGAGCCGCGCCGCGCCGCACCATCCGTGTAGGCGCGGCTCGGCTTAATGCGGACGCGAGCCTGCTCGTTTAAACGACGCGGGCTAGCACGATCCTACGCGAGCCGAGCCGTCCGTGGAGATGCGGCATCAGCGGCATTCGTTCGTCGCGCGCTCTGTGCCATCTGTTTAGACGGCGCGTATTAACACGAGCCGAGCCTAGATGGCGCGCGCGCCTTTGATCCGTGTCGAAAAAACCGACAAGTGATGGATCGGGCAAAGTTTGCCGAGCCGCGCCGAGCGTAGTTGTTTACAAGGCGCGTGGCGCGCCGAGCCACGCGCCGTGCTAGGCTCGGCTCGTGTTGTAACACGAGCGCGCGGCTCGGCGCTGTAGCGCGTCGTTTAACCGCGTCTTTAGATTCTTCGTAACCCTGCGTTCAGTAAGGTCTATAATGCTATATCAAGGCATTTGTTACGTTATAAAAATTTCATGCATCGTTTTATCAAAAAAAAGTATTAATGACTTTTCTATACAAATATTAATAATAAAACTCATTTCCTAAATTCAAGTTTGACACATTAGCATCATTGCCCTTGTAAAAGTGACAATTAATTATCAAAAATATTATATTTGTTATTTGAAATTTAAATATACAAAATAAATGGCAAGCTTAATCATAATTTTAATGGTGAAGTTCATATTGTGCATTGAATCATAATGATGCTGCTAGCATCCACAGTCAAAAGGAGGTGGATGAGCTACGGTGATGCGTGGTGTTTCTGCAGCATTTTACATCGATGTTCTGTAGCAAAATTCCGACAACCTAAGTTCAAGATAATGCGCCGAGCTACTATTCCATGGTTCAATCTGCACCGTGGCAGTCATCTCGTTCAATAGCCCTCTCGATGCTGATTTTAAACTAAAAATTTATGGGGCTTAATGATTCAAAGCTGGGACTGTCAGAATCAAAGAAATCCTCAAACTCTTAGATCACATTGCACTGGGGTATGAGATGATATCACAGATGATATGAACTGACTTATCGCCTTGTCGCGTTTATGCGAGAGAGTCTACGTTTTGTCATAGCAGCGAATGGAAGCTAAATAAGCTAATTATTTATTTATACTAATATTGTTTAGTTTCTCAATAATAAAATTAAGAAATAAAGATTCTTTGAAATTTCATTAGATTATTACTACCGTTTTCATATTTTGGGAACTCGTGTCCTGTGCTCGTGTCTATATGAGATAATATCTATTTATTAAAATTACTAGCTTTTGCCCGTGACTTCGTCCGCGTGAAGTTAGGATTCTAAAATTTCCATGGGAACCTTCTATTTTTCCGGGATAAATGTCGCTATCCAAATCCTCAACTATATCCATGCAAAAAACATGTGGATCTATTGCTCCGTAGCTGTGTGATGGAAGGACAAACCAACAACGAACAAACAAACATTCACATTATTTTATAACATTAGTAAGGATTTTTTGTTCCAAAAAAGGTTTTCTACATCTAACCTATTTAGCAGTCACCTACTAAAGAGACCGCTAAAGGACTGTCTAAGCACCGCTACATGTTAAAAAGTCTATGATCTATGGCTAATCAAATCACATATCGACCTTCTGACACAGATGTGTGCATGCAATTATGAATCTTAAGGTGGTAAACATTTTTTGTCCGCGACTGTACCTACTAGATAATGAACTTTTTAATTTTCCGGGAATGCCTTATTTATGGGTCAAATTTCAACCAAAATCGGTTCAGTCGTTGTGACGTGAAGGAGTAACTACAGTTATAATTTCAGCAAGATTTTATGAAGTTATTATAAAAAAAATATACATACAAAATATCAACAAAAATAAGTAAATAAACATTTCCACAACACCTCCAGACGACTAGTTACTTTTCAAATGAAATTATCGACTAAGTATATTGTACCGAATTTAACTGAAAAATCGATTTTCTAACACGGAAGATATTAAAGAAAACATTTTTCCAATTATTGTTGGTTTGATAAAGGAAATTAAGTATGCATTATTGAGGTATTATTATTTCTCACATTAGAATTGGTTGGAATTTATATATATTAAACTTAATATATGTTTTATAGCAAAGCTAATTGTGAAGCTTAGAATCTATGCTTATATTTTTTTATCCAATTTTGGTGAATATCTACTAAATATTATCGGAGATAGAGGATATAACTTCTTTGTTAGTTTTCGCGTGATGCGCGCACAGACACAGACAAAAAATTCAAAAAATTTGTATTGGGCTCAGTATCGATAATAAAAGCATCCTCCGATTAAAATTTTCAAAATATATTTAATGTACAAAATTCGTAAGCGTCAAGATGACTGACCAAAGTGACCGATCAGCGTCAAATTTTTCCAGCGTTTAGTACCTATTTAGTACTATTTAATACCTTTGTTTAAATATTTAGTACCTCAATAGTAACAGAGAAAGGAGGTGGGTTGATAAGGCCCAAAATCCGCCCCTCATACACTCGAAAAAAAAAGTTCCAGATTCCGACAAATTGTAAATGTATTTATATACTTGAAGATATAAACTTTATTTTAATATAAAGTTTAGGTGATAAAAAAAATTGTAAGTTACAGAAAATATTACCCAAAAAGAGAGTGTTTCTTTTACTTTTCTTACATTTTCATACATTTTAGTCGTTTTTTCAGCTTTGATTTAATATTTTAGAATGAGGCGCTCCATGAACCAAAATAAATTAATACTCATATAAAAGCTTATAAAAAGGAGCATCATTATCAGTTACGTTTACCATGGTTCATGGAGCGCCTCATTCTAAAATATTAAATCAAAGCTTAAAAAACGACTAAAATGTATGAAAATGTAAGAAAAGTAAAAGAAACACTCTCTTTTTGGGTAATATTTTCTGTAACTTACAATTTTTTTTATCACCTAAACTTTATATTAAAATAAAGTTTATATCATCAAGTATATAAATACATTTACAATTTGTCGAAATCTGGAACTTTTTTTTTCGAGTGTATGAGGGGCGGATTTTGTTGCCTTATCAACCCACCTCCTTTAATTTACTTGGTCAGCCATCTTGACGTCAAGATGACTGACCACTTTTGAGTTTCCCCATAAGGGCTTAGTATTGTGCATATGTTTCTGCACTATAATTTAGTACCTATTTGGTACCTAAACATATATTTTTTCCAGAATTTTTTGACAAAAAATAAAGATTTTATGAATAGATCAAGTTTTTCTATACAAATAACACTGAAGTATGCAATGAGAACAAAGGGAAAAACTGCCAAGTTTTCACTACAGATGTCGCTCGTAGTGCTCAGCCATGAATAAACGTACATAATTATAAGAAACTAGTTGATGCCCGCGACTTCGCACGCGTGGATTTAGTTTTTAAAATCCCGCGGCAATGGGGGTACTTACGGGCCCTTAACTTAAGACTTTACTTGTTACTTTGTGTGTTTATCAGTCTATATATGTAAGACCTGGAGACCAAACGCGTGGGCTGATTGTTTAAGTAGGACTTTATTAGAGTAAGTAAGCAAGCTGTTATTTTGTTCAATATGTACGTATTATAAAAAACTAGTTGACCAGCCCCGGCCTACGAGTGGCGCTTCTTTCTATTTGGCCAACAAATAATATGTATTACATAGGTAGGTATTTTATTGTGTGCATATGTCGTACAATGTACGCAACAGATTAAGTTATACAGCTTTGAACTGAATTAAGTAGATGAAAAGCAATGATAGCCTAGTGGTTAAGACTTCGGCTTCCTTTTCGGAGGTTCGAGGTTCCAATCCTAATCGCCACTTATATCTTCTCGGAGTTATGTGCGTCTTGCTTCAGCGGTGAAGAAAAACATATAAGGCAACCTGCCTGCCTGAGCATTTCTCATAATGTTCTCAAAAGTGTGTGAAGTCTGCCAATCTGCTGTGTGTTGGTTTGTCCTTCAATCACGCCGCATTAAAGCAACGGATTGACGTGATAATTTTTGCATGGGTATAGTTGAGGACCGGGAGAGTGACATAGGCTACTTTTTGTACTGGCAAATTAGAGTTGCCGCGGGTTTTTAAAAACTAAATCCACGCGAGCGAAGTTGCGGGCATCAACTAGTTTCTTATAATTATGTACGTTTATTCATGGCTGAGCACTACGAGCGACATCTGTAGTGAAAACTTGGCAGTTTTTCCCTTTGTTCTCATTGCATACTTCATAGTGTTATTTGTATAGAAAAACTTGATCTATTCATAAAATCTTTATTTTTTGTCAAAAAATTCTGGAAAAAATATATGTGTAGGTACCAAATAGGTACTAAATTATAGTGCAGAAACATATGCACAATACTAAGCCCTTATGGGGAAACTCAAAAGTGGTCAGTCATCTTGACGTCAAGATGGCTGACCACTTAGTAAATTAAATTTCTCTGTTACTATTGAGGTACTAAATATTTAAACAAAGGTATTAAATAGTACTAAATAGGTACTAAATGCTGGAAAAATTTGACGCTGATCGGTCACTTTGGTCAGTCATCTTGACGCTTACCAAAATTCGTCCCGTTACAGTTTTATTGTACGTATAGATTATGTCTTGTATTTTTCACACTTAACTATGTCGCTCTCAAAGTCCTCCACTGTACTCATGCGAAAAAATCACGTCTCCATTATGTGCGTGATTGAAAGACAAACCAACAAACATAATTTCGTATTTAGCTTAATAATTTTAAGGATGTAGACATCGCCAGTTGTTTTTAAACTTGAACCGAATATAGTTCTTGCAATTCACGAGGGCGCGTGGCTCATGGTTGTGTGTGTGTGTGTGTGTGTCGTATCTGTATAATTGTGAGCGAGAGCTTGCTCGCGCCTGCCCGCTCCCACCTAGGCTCCTGACAGGCACACACGCAATGTGCATGTACACGACGTAACCACAATTAAAGCACCCGTAACTACGTGAAATAAACATATTATACGGGGAAAAAATAAAACAAGCATATGCAAAATAGTAAACTATATATTTGAATATTTACATTTTATATGTAGTTACTAAGTTAACTTAACTAGATAAATGAACTTAATTGTGTATTTTTTAACTTAAAATTTACTCTTAATTTCCTTTAAAAAAATTTAAAATTTTGTAACTATATATATATATATTTTTTTGGTGCACTAAATATATATTTAAAAAAAATGATTTTCGTTTAAAGATTTAGTTCAAATAACAACTTCAACTATAAAGAAAAACAGCGTGAGGAAATCTGCACGTCTTCTCCATTATGTTCTCGAGAAGTCTGCCAACAGTTGCCGCATTGGGCCAACGTTGGACTACTGACCTCTATAATTAATCTATGATTAACACTAGACGGGCTGCTGTGTTTTTTTTTTTTGACGTTTTTGATTGACGTCATTTTGGCGTTGTAAGCCAAAACTTGGCAGATAAGCACCGACCTCTATAATTAGTCTATGAACTCATAGATTAATTATAGAGATCGGTACGCCATTAGCAGTAAATATTTTTTTTTATTTTGTTCCTCCGATAAGGTAATCGGAAACAGTTGTAGGTATGCAAAATGGTTGGAAATTGAATAATCTTTCCAAAGCACTAATGTTATAAGTAAAATTTTGGTTCTAATTGACAGAATCTGCTAGAAAATCTTAGCTGTATGTCAAATCTGACGTTTCATATTTATCCTTAATTAAAATGTTATTCGTATAGGGACAGCTAATCATAGATTAATTATAGAGATCAGTGTTTATAACCCTTCTCTGAGAGAACCTGCGCTCAGTAGCGAGGTTGACGGGTTACTGTTTTTTTTATACTTATTAACAGCTCTACAGAAATGCACAAATTCTTTTAACCATATACATAAAAAAGTTATCATACTTGATTGTAAATATTAGAAATCAAGCTTCAGAAAGAGACACTGGCCAGCCAGCAGGCAAATATTGTAAACGCTGTGTCAATCATTTTTTTTTAATTCGATGACAAGATAGCCCTTAACTGCGATCTTACTTGATGGTAAGTGCCAATGGGTATAGGGTATAAAAACCAATACCCCTAATCGGTTTCTACACGCCATCGTGCTGGAACGCTAAATCGCTTGGCGGCACGTCTTTCACGGTAGGGTTGTACCACGGCCACAGCCTCCCACCAGAACAGACCAGAGACAATTCAGAAATTATAAATTTCAAAATTGCCCCCGCCGGGAATCGAACCCGAGACCTCCCAGTTATAAGACCACAGCGCTCACCACTGCACCAGGGAGGTGGGAACTGTGGTATTGGCTGAATTTATCGCGTTCTATCTGCATTTTAAACCAATAGCGAATGAGTATCGGCCAATCAAGAGGCGATTGCAATTGGGCATTTGACAAAAAAAAATTCTTAAAATAAAGGTTTTTAATATTATAACATAAAGCCGTTTTTCTTTTTTAATATCTCAACTAGTTTCGAAAATATAGAGCTTTTAAATTGCCTGTTAGAAAAAGAGCGCTAGTGCAATATAACGTCACGATTCAGTTCGCGATACTCTCTATACAAAATATTATTTTAGAAAGAGACAGATACATTCGCAGTAAAACAGCTCACAACTTATCGCTCATTTGCGACAAGGGTGACACAACTCAAAATTCACCAATTTTAGTGTCGAACATTTATACTTTTTGTTACAAAAACAACATTACGTTAAGCACAAAAAAATAAGAGCGAGAGAGATTGTGACTTAATGCTCTGTCGCTTTGTTGGCCGCTGTGTTGTTTCGAGACCGCAGCATCCACAAAACATTACTCTCTAACGAGAGAATTCTCTCGTCGTCGATTTTGAATTATGTCACTCTTGTCGCAAATGAGCGTCATGTTTTTGATCGATTTATTTATTGTTTTTAAAAGTGTTACTCTTAAATGTTCGATTGTAATTAATGAATATTCACATTTTAACAACATTTAAATACCCAATTATAACACTGTAGCAATCACCACAGCGCAGCAGGTTTTCGTAACGCGTCGTCCCTGTCACGTTTTCGCGTTTTGTGTGACAGACGTGACGCACTACGAAGCCGAAGCCAGCCAAAATAACGCTTTCCAAAGTGTTTTTGTCTTTACAACTTTTTGTAGGGTAGAACTTAAAATTACTTAACTAGAAAATATTTAAAATAAACTCAATTGAAAAAAAAAAAAATGCGTGATTTTGATGCTTAACGTATAAGACCGATTAAAATTGGTCGAAAATCAACGAATATAATATATTTATCTAGTTTTAGGATGCTGTATCATACAGATTTTTGCTCCACTTCCACAAATTATAGAAATTTTAATTTTAGCTTTTCAGAATGGAATTCCGCAAAGTAATTCAAAACACGTGTTTTGAAACGCTATAACGTTAAACTAAAATGGACTTAAACACGCTTGATTCAAGGCTCAATTTCGTCTAAACGCGAAATAAAAAGGTAAGATATAACAATCTATTGTACTCGATAAACGACTTTAAAACAAGGGGGCTCAAGTCCATTTTACTTTGACAATATTGTGTTATGTATAAAATCTTACTTAACATAAAGAATTAGCACAGCGTCGCAGAATAAGGTATTTTACTCTTTTTTGAAAAGTGGCTCAATTTAATTCTATGTTAATAATTTACTACTAGAAAAATTATTAAAATTTTATTCAATCGATAAGTACCAAAACAATGTATTTAAATTTTCGCGCGTAAATTGACATAAACGCTAGATGACGTCATCTCGACAGTAAACACACTGCGTAGGTTGTTTAAGTACCAATCACAGTGACAGATGACAATAGCCAATAACATTAACTGACAAGGTGCTAAATGAAACATTCTTTATTTACAGACATTATGACGTAGTGTCATGGCGGGTGCCGTTTCGCATATTTGTAGCACAGATAAAAAAAGGTGAAAACTTTGAAATAAAATATAAAATTTATTTTAATATTTTGTGTACTGAAACTAACACTTCCCGATTTGTAATTACCTGTACTATCTAATTTATATATTTTTAGATTATTTCTTAGGAGTAAAATACCCTATTAACGCAAAAACGCACCATGTGACATGACTCTTATTTTGACATTCCCACGACCCAAAATCCAAAAGTTAACATCTAAGATTCACTCAAACTCGCCATCAGAAATACTCTCTAAATCCGCAGATTTCACTGACGCTACCACTGAATCGTCATTAAGTGTTGTGTCTCTTTCACTCGCGTCGGTTTTCGCATTCGCCGTCCCTTTCTCATCAATTTGTGCGTTTATAGCGTTCATCAGCGAGGTTTCCTCCATTTCTGAATCACTTACGTCTTCCAAATCGTCCATATTGAACTCTTCCGCTAAATCTGTCTGTCCGTTCACGTGTGTTTCATCATTATTCGTTTCTCCTTTGTCTTTATCTGTTTCTAGTGTTGAATCTTTTGCTTCAGAACTATTATCTTTAATACCTTTATCATCATTTGTCAAAGAGTTTTTATCACTGTTTTCTTTATCATCCGTAGATAAATTGTCCCCTTTGTCACTGCTTGAATTATTTTCATCTGTGACAGCTTTGTTAGTCTCATTTTCCCCATCGATTACATTGTCTTTACTTGATATGTCCGAATCCTCTTTAGATATATTTTTGTCAAGTTCATTACTAGTTGTTTTTACTGAATCAATGTCATCTTGTCTATTCTTAGCATCGCAAATGTTTTCTTCATTAATACTATCATCGGATTTATTAAATTCCTTACTCTCTAACGTATTAGAATCTTGTACTTTATTCGAATTACTTTTATCAACTGCTTTATCAGTGTCTTCAGTGAAGTCCATAGAGAAATTAGTTGTATTGCTATCTTCACTTTTGTTATCAGCTTTATTTTTGTCGTCAGTTCTGGTCGCATCGCTGCTAAACAGCGAATCGAAATCGTCGTTAGTTATAGCTATAGCTGGCGAGTTATCGTCACCGAATAGAGAATCGTTATCGTCATTCTTACCGAATTTAGCTGTTACCGTGCTCTCACCGTCCAATATACTTTTGTCTTTATCATCGCCTAAGCTGTTGATGATATTATCGATTCCCAGACGCATATCTGTATCAAAATCGTTGCTCGCATTTAATATTGAGTCGAAAGCTTTTTCAACTTTGACCTTTCTCCGTTTTTTAGGGACTTTGCCTAGGACTTTTTGGGAGAATAGCGTTTTAAGGGATATAGACGTTAAAGTATCTACAGCTTTGTTGTCAGATAGTTCTAGATCGCTGTCAGTCTCGTCCGAATCCCAGTGGACGTAATTCTCGTCACGGTCCAGCGCGGACTTGATTTCGTCCTGAATGTTGACCATGTAGAGCGGCTCACTCTTGATCCGCATATGCCTGAACGTGTAGATGTACGGGTACACGCATGTCTTGTCCAAGCCGTAGTCCTGTGGGAGAATTAAGAGTTAGAATAGAATAGAATAGAATAGAAATATTTTTTATTCAAATAAACTTTTACAAGCACTTTTGAATCGTCAATGAATCTACCACTGGTTCGGAATGCCTTTCCTGCCGAGAAGAGCCAGCAAGAAACTCGGCGGTTGCTCTTTTCAAAAAAATAAAAATTTTACAATTGTTATTGAAACTATGCTATGTATTCAGTGCTTCCACGATGAATTTTCCTGAGTACAATACAAGTAAAAATAAATACAATACAAATACAAATAAATACAATTCAATACATGTTAACACAGGCAGGCAAAAGCAGACCCATTCCCGTTGGTTGGTTGGTTGGTTAATTATTCGATAGCACATGTGTAACTTATCTAGTCTAATTTGGAATGCCGGTTTCCGTTTTTCCAACTAATTATAATGTGGGTATCTTTAAATCAAGAGTGAATAGGCATCTTCTAGGCAAGCGCGTACCATCTTAGGCTGCATCTTCACTTACCATCAGGTGAGATCGCTGTCAAGCGCTAGTCTATATATTAAAAAAAAAAGTAACTTTTTGCCAACAAATCCTATTATGTTATTTCCTATTAATATTATAAGTGCGAATGTTTGTATGTTTGTTACTCAATCACACCGCAACGGCTGAACCGATTTGGCTGAAATTTGGCATAGAGATAGATTACAGTCTGGAATAGCACCAAATCGGTGTAGTCGTTGTGACATGATTGAGTAACAAGCATATATCAAATCTTTCACATTTATATCCTACTAATATTATAAAGGCGAAAATTTGTATGTTTGTTACTCAGTCACGTCGCAACGACTGAACCGATTTGGCTTAAATTTGGCACAGAGACAGATTATGGTCTGGAATAGGACATAGGCTACTTTTTATCCCGGGAAATAAGAGTGTTCCCGCGGGAATAAAAAACCTTAATCCACGCGGACGAAGTCGCGGGTATCAGCTAGTTATTAAATAAATAGGATAAATTCCCAAATTGCCCCTGCCGGGAATCGAATCTAAGACCTCCCATTTATAAGACCACAGCGCTCACCACTGCGCCAGGGAAGTCGTCAATTAGAGACAAGGGTCACTAGGCACAGGTCTAGTAGAGGACCAGCGATGGGTCGAGGTGAATGAATGAATGAATGAATGAACTCACATAGTCAACGTCGGACGCGTCGTAGTGGTCGCCCAGCTTGTTCTCGAGGAGGGGGTCGCACTTGGAGATCCTCACTTGCAGGGGTCGAAGCTGTTTTAACAGCTCAGGGTCTATGGGTACTGAAACAATTACATCAAATCAGACATTAAGAGGAATTTTTGCGGGCCTTGAGCGTGGAGACCGAATCCAGAAATTCCGTAACGAAAATAATCTGACACGGGACTCCTCTACGGTGAGCCGCTAGATGGCGTTGATAAAAAATGCTATGCAATAGCTTTACCGCGGCAGTCCCCGAGTGCCACACGTCTTTTTTTCCACCTCACTACATTGATATTTAGTAAAATACTATGGACTTCGGGTCAGCGCTAAAAATTGTCCGAACCGAAAGAAAACCAAAACGCGAAAAAGGTTATCAATCGCACTTCAGTCTCGTGTTTGTCATCAGACAAGAAAGTATCTATCTGTCTAGGTCATCTATCTATCTATCTATTCTAGGTCATCCGGAACTGCTATGTAGGTCTTCGACCCAAAACCTATAGGGTACTTCCGGTTGACCTAGAATTGTCACTTTTGGTTAAAAGCAAGATCTTACAGTACAAGTAAAGGAAAAATTCTGAAAAATAAAAAAGTTGAAAATTAATGTCCCCTTACATACATAGTAAACGCCAATTAATATAGACCTCTGAGCTGTATGGGCGCTCATACAATTTAGAGGTCTAGTTTAATTGGAGTGTTCCCACAGCCACTAGCCCCTCCACTTGGGCAGCTGACGGTCGGTTCGCTTATAATAAGATCAACTATCGATGTCAATATCAGCCGGAATGCTATGACTTTTGTATTTGCAACGCTACCTCCCGGACCATCGCAACAAAAATGAACTTTGCTATCTTGTTGAACAAATAACTATTGTTATATACTAATATTTTCATAGTAAATTAAATTCATATTACCTGGATCCTTTTTCTTCAACGAAGACAATCTCTGAGGTTTGGAGACAGGTTTTTCCACTTTTTCCGGCTTGTCTTCCGTCACCTGCTTGCTGCTTTTAACTGCAATGGTATACATATTTACACTTTAAATCATTATAGAAATAGAAATGGAAGTATTTTTTATTCAAATTTTTTTTTTCTTTTATATATCCATCTGCCGTCGGCTTCTCCTGCCATTATCAGATATTGGGATATGTCAGCTGTAGGAGATTAAAGGGGGAATTTCAATAAATATCCCTATCCTTGAGAGCTATGTTGGAGCTCACCTCCCATCCAGCTCCAGTATGTGCCATCTTTTGAGGCGTTTTGTGTCTCCTTCCTTATCAAGCAATCTCTGTGCCAGCGTATTAGGATTTTTCTCCAATCTAAGCTTGTATCTTTTTTATTCAAATAAACTTTTACAAATGCTTTTGAATCGTCGACGAATCTACCACTGGTTCGGAATGCCCTTCCTGCCGAGAAGAGCCAGCAATAAACTCGGCGGTTGCTCTTTTTTTAAAAAAATTCTTTTTACAACAAGTAATAAAACTATGCTATGTATACAGCGTTTCCACAATGAAGTTTCCTAAGTCCTACATACAATCCAATGTATGTTAAGACGGGCAGACAAAGCAGACCCATTCCCGTTGGTGGCACCCGTTCACGAGCATGACGCATGATCCAGCCGTTGCTTCGCTCAACCATATTTATCACTAGCTGTGCCCGCGACTTCGTTCGCGTGGAATAGTGACTTTTCGGGCAGCATATTTTAAATTACATATACCGTCGACGCTCAGGCGCGAGGCGTGTAGTACGTACTCTGTACGTTGAAAATGTTCGCCGTGATTCTTTAAATTGACATAACTTTTTTATTTATGAACCGATTGACATGAAATAAACACTAAATGTTAAGTGAAGCTTACTACAATATATTAGTGAAAACCGTATCTAAATCGAATAAGCCGTTTCTGAAATTCTCAATACTAGCCCGGAGTTAGGAAGTCGGTGGTGAGTCACCCCCGTGCCTCGGAGAGCACGTAAAGCCGTCGGTCCTGCGCCTGATCTCTCTCCGGTCGTGTCGGACTTTCCGTCCCATCGGACTATGAGAGTGAGGGAACAGAGAGTGCACCTGTGTTTGCGCACTCACTTGTGCACTATAATATCTCCCGCTGGAAACCCGGACGCATTTTGGAAGCACTGTATGTGTATACATAGCATAGCAATATAAAAAAATTTTTTTTTGAAAAGAGCAACTGCTGAGTTTCTTGCCGGCTCTTCTCAGCAGAATCTGCATTCCGAACCGGTGGTAGATTTATGACGTGTCATAAGACCTACAAGTTGGCCTACATGAAACAAATGGATTTTCAATTTTGCATGGCAGCCTTAAGCAGAGACGCGGTTCTCTAACCGGGAATCCCATGATGTGAGGGTGCTCACCAGGTCTGCCGCTGCATTGGTGCATGGCCATCAGGTTTCTGCTGGGGAACTGCTTGAAGCAGCGCCCGCACTCCTGTCTCTTGGACACTTTCTTGGGCGCAGGGGATGGAGTTCGTTCCAATGACCTGGAATCAAAATAAAAATCAAAATCAAAATTTAGTTATTTCATGTAGGCCAACTTGTAGCTCTTATGACACGTCATAAATCTACCACCGGTTCGGAATGCAGATTCTGCTGAAAAGAAGCAAGAAACTCAGTAATTACTCTTTTCAAAAAAAATTTTTTATAATGGTTAACAAAATTATGCTACGCACACAGTGTTTCCACAAAGAAGTTTCAAAAATGCACACCTACCACAACCTTACACATGTTAAGATGGGTAAACAGGGTAGATAGATATAAACTTTATTAGATATTCTCGGAAGTAGTTGCCTATTTGGAATTCTCAATTGTCTCATGTAAGTCGCCTCTTTTTGTGAAAAGGAAGGAAAAGGGGGACAATAAGCTGGTTAAGACTTAAAGTTCTCTGGAACGTCACGCCCATTCCCACAACTTCAGACGTAGTTGAGGAATCACGAGTCCGTTTGGAAATCTCATATGCTTATCTCAAGGGAAAAGGGGCAATAAGCTAGTAAGAAAAAAACCTTTGAAGGTCAGGGTTAGGGAATCCAATCCCGCAACTGCGAATCCCGCATAAATTTTGCGGGATTATCCCGCAAGTCACGCGGAGCCGCGGGGCTAATCATTTCAGTCCCGCGGGTCTGCGGGGTCGAGGTTTCAATGCGGGATTGGAGTCCCTGGGCGGGGTATACTCACTTCTGCCGTGCATGGCTTCTCATATGGTTGCTCAGGCTGCGCCCTCCCTCGAAGGTGCTTCCGCAGACCTCACAACGGTATTCGGGTGGGATGGGCGACCTCTCCCGGGGCTTTGGACTCGACGCTCTGAGTGAAGACTTGAAGTCCTCCTTCTTCACCATAATCCTGTTAGAATAGAATAGAATAGAAATATTTTTTATTCAAATAAACTTTTACAAGTGCTTTTGAATCGTCGATGAATGATAAAAAAAATAGTTTTAATTTATTAATTTTTTTATCACCTAAACTTTATATTAAAATAAAGTTTATATCTTCAAGTATATAAATACATTTACAATTTGCCGGAATTTGGAACTTTTTTTTTCGAGTGTATGGGGGGCGAAAATTGGGCCTTATCAACCCACCTCCTTTCACTTTTTCATGCATTTTGCATTGATGGCACCTTTTACCCCGGGAAAACAGTAACCTAAGTCACGCGGACGAAGTCGCAGGCAAAAGCTAAATAAATAAATAAATAAATAATATGTACTCACTTGACAACTTTCTTAGTGTTGGCCTTCTCATTAGCGATCTTTTCATTTTCTTTTTCTCGTAACCTTGTTATCTTTGTACTGGTACGTTCCTCAGACTGTAACAATTAAAAATATAGTTATAATAATATCAATAATATTCTTCAATGGTGAAGGAAGATATCGTGAGGAAACCTGCATGGCTAAGAGTTCTCCATAATGTTCTCCAAAGTGTGTGAACTTGTGACCACATCACTACATTTAGCAAGCTTTAATTTTAAGTGTATTCATGTGTATGTAATGTAAAGCCTAAATAACCCAAAGGTTAAAGGTGCGGACTGAAAACTTACAGGGTAGCCGTTAGCAGGTTCGATCCCTACCCGTTGCACTATTGTCGTACCCACTTCTAACAATAGTTTTCAATTATTTGGAGGGGATAGGAGAACATCAGTCAAGTTCAGTGTGGCTGAGATTCTTTTTAAAAAAAAAATGTAAGTGACTGTTAATAAATAAAATAATATAAACATTAATATTATTTTCACAAAACCGACTTCAAACGCCACTACAATGTATATCAAGTGTGTGTGTAGTCCCATGACTACCTGGAAAGTATACTATTTCAAACAAAAAAAAGAATTTTCTAAGTTTTAACTCTGTCTTGAGTCTCAACTGAGTTAGAGCACGCTCTATAGATCTCAGCCTGTGCTTACCTTTGAGTCTCTTTCTCTCTTCAATATGGATTTGGGCTTGGTCCAAGACGATTCATCAGATTTTCTCGATTTCTGCAAAAAAATTACTTTTCTTTTTATTTATTCAATGACAAGATAGCCCTTGACTGCGATCTCACCTGATGGTAAGTGACGATGCAGTCTAAGATGGTAGCGGGCTAACTTGGAAGGGGTATAGCAGTGTAAATTCAACCCATACCCCTAATCGGTTTCTACACGCCATCGTGCCGGAACGCTAAATCGCTTGGCGGCACGTCTTTAACGTAGAGTGGTAACTAGCCACGGTCAAAGCCTCCCACCAGACCAGACCAGAGACAATTCAGAAATTATAAATTCCTAAATTGCCCCACCGGGAATCGAACTCGAGACCTCCCAATTATAAGACCACAACGCTCACCACAGGTAGTTATATCTGCGATTTCCTAAAAGTAAAATTTAAAACAAGCTACAATTTAAATAGAATTAAACCGACTTCAATTTACCGAAATAAAGACTATTGAATTGAAAATAGAAAAATGTCCATATCTTGAAAACTACTGACCCGATATCGGGAAGATTGACAGTCTAGATTTTCCGAAAGCTTACCTGTAGCAGACTACAGGTAAGTTTCCGGAGTAAGTAAAGCTTACCTATAGCAGACTACAGGTAAGTTTTCGGAACATCTAGACTGCAGACTGAGGGAGAAGTCGTCTTCGTGGACTCTCTTGGTGCCACACAAAGAGCGCGGGGGACTCAAGGCCCTTCGCCGAAAAGTCCTAGATTCGTACCTATCTCTGCCATTTTCATTTCTTAAGATGATGAATAACTGTTGGATGAGTCTAAGAATTTCTAAAAGCTTACCTGTAGACTGCTGAGGGAGAAGTCATCTTCGTGGGCCCTCTTGGTGCCCCACAAAGAGCGCGGGGGACTCAAGGCCCTTCGCCGAAAAGTCCTAGATTCGTGCCTGTCTTTGCCACCTTCTTTCTTAAGATGACGAAAGACTATTGGACGAGTCTAAGAATTTCTAAAAGCTTACCTGTAGATTGCCGAGGGAGATGTCGTCTTCGTGGGCCCTCTTGATGCCCCGCAGCGACTCTGGGGGACACGGGGCCCTCCACCGAAAAGTCCTAGATTCGTGCCTATCTTTGCCACCTTTTTTCTTAAGATGATGAATAACTGTTGGATGAGTCTAAGAATTTCTAAAAGCTTACCTGTAGACTGCTGAGGGAGAAGTCATCTTCGTGGGTCCTCTTGGTGCCCCGCAGGGAGCGCGTGGGGCTGGGGGACGGCGAGTTCAGGGCCCCCCGACGGAGACTCCTGGATTCGTGCCTGCTTTTGCTATCTTCTTTCTTGAGTTTTATTTTTAAATATTAGTCAAACTGTCAAGTAATTGTTTCCTGTCCCCTCCATATAAGCAGAAAGCTTGTGAGAGTGGGTACAATATAGTGCGACAGATGGGCATCGAACTTGCGACCTTGCAATTTTCACCTATAGCACCCTTAGTTTAGACATATTGTAAAGTGCACTTTTATTTAAGTTCATTTGTAAATAGTTTAGTTATAGATAAGTTACGTAATATAGTTATACAGCTACGATATAGAATTCCGTGGCGCCACCCGAATCAGGGTTCTGGCTGAAAATCAGCGTTGTATGCTCTTGTGCATGCACAAAGCATACAGCATTTTGCTGAGTTAGGACCTTTTTTCCGGGTTGTGCCACACATGACTTAGTTGTTTCGGCGCTTCTTCTGCTTGACGACTTTTGTCTTTATTGTTCAAGTGGTGGAGGCGCCGGGACGACCTAATCTAGGTACACCTATTGGGTAATGTGTGGCACAATTCATAAAATAAACGTTTCTTTCTTTCTTTCTTTCTTTTTCTTTCCTTAATTAAGGCTATTTAAAATAAAGAAAGCCTGTTAAAAACCAGCCTAATGCCCATTTCAACCATCGTTCCCTGACTTTTATGGGTTACCTAAGCAAATTTAGGTGACGCTTTCTGACAATTTTGTTTTCACGAACCGTTTTTCGAAAGCACTTTGTAAAAGCTTATGTGAATAAAAAATTATTCTATTCTATTTTAGGGAAGACCTAAAGGTGGCCTTGGGTAAGGATAGTATTTAGGGGCTACCTACGTAATTAATTTAAGAGTCCCTTGATGGATGAAACTGAATTCTGGATGATTTAAGTTTAGTAAGTGCTAACGGGTATTAGATTTTCCGAAAGCTTACCTGTAGTCTGCTAAGGGAGACGTCATCATCGTGGGTCCTCCTGGTCCCCCGCAGCGACCGCGGGGGACTGGGGGACGGGGGACTCGAGGCCCTCCGCCGGAGAGTCCTAGATTCATGCCTGTCTTTGCCACCTTCTTTCATTGTGTCTTTCTTCGGAATGACCTAAGAAAAATACTTTTATTAAATGTCTATTTTTTTTATTTTTTTATTTATTAAAGAGGCACACAAAACAGGTTGAGACTAAAAATTACACAAAATATAAATACATACAGCTTATCGAGAACCAAGTAACAACCCTTAATATGTGTACACAGCATGATTGAATAAATTAATTAACGAGTCAGAAAATCACATCACACTAATATTATAAAGCCGAAAGTTTGTATGTGTGTGTGTGTGTGTGTGTATGTTTGTTACTCTTTCACGCAAAAACTACTGGACCGATTTGGCTGAAATTTAAAATGGAGATAGATTATACCTTGGATTAAAACATAGGCTACATTTTATTCAGGAAAATCAAAGAGTTCCCGCGGGATTTTAAAAACTAAATTCACGCGGGCGAAGTTGCAGCTAGTTATAACATAAAATTAGTAGGTACCTAAATGAATGACATAAAATATTGACGTGGTCCATATTGTGGTAGAATAGAAAAATAAAAATAAAAAATCAAAAAATAACGTAAGTAGGTAATAAACTTAACTTTTTAATTTACTTTATTTCACAACATGGTTCAAAAGGCTTTATATTAGAGGCTTTAGATTGGTTGCTTAAAGATAAAGAAGAAAATCTATCCGATGATTCTATCCAGATCTATCAATGCTCAGCACAACCAATCAACCACTGGACGGATAAGGCTGAAATTAGGCATACAGATAGCTATTATGACATGGGCATGCGCTAAAGGATTTTTGAAAATTCAACCCCTAAGAAGGTAAAATAGGGGGTTGAAAAATCGAACTAACGTGATTGGTTAGATATTAAGAATGTTTAAGGCTAACCTTGTCTCTTCCACTTTTGTATGATTTTTCCTCCTTAATCTTCCGGAAGCATGTTAAAAGACATTTAAGTTTTTAAGTAAAAACATTTTTTTTAAAAGAGCAACCGCTGAGTTTATCGCTGGCTCTTCTCGGCAGGAACGGCATTCCGAACCAGTGGTAGATTCATCGACGTTTCAAAAGCACTTGTAAAAGTTTATTTGAATAAAAAAATATTTCTATTCTATTCTACATTGCGTCGGTGCTGTATAATGAGGATTTTCGCCTGCGTTAGCGACTGATCCCTATAATACGAGTCTAATGCATCGAGTTGGTACTTGGCAAAGCCATCCCAAAGGTGACAGCAGTACTCCATGCCTGAGCGAACCTGAGCCTGGTAGAGTCAGGCGTTGCTCAGGCATGAAGCACCGCTTCACCTTGTTCAGGATACCAAGTTTTTTGGCTGCTGTTTTGGCCTTTGACTTGATACATTTCCCGAAATTAAGATTGGACGAGATGTAAATGCCCAAAAGCTCAATATGGTCACTAATCGGAATGGAACTTTGGAAAGTTGGAGCCAAGGTAAAGGCGCTCCTTTTGGCGGTGAACAATGAATTAATTATAGTCTGATTTTTAATTCCGTGGAATTCTGACATATCTTAATGTTACCAGAGATTAAAAAAAATCCCACAAAAAAGATAATAAATTGAAACTTATACAAATAAAAATCAATGGCCGCACATAGATATATGACAAATGCCTGACAGATAGTTTGGGGTAAAATCGAACTACAGGTGGTAATACTGTTTTTCATACAAATAACTCGCTCTATTTACAAAATGACATCTGTCAAAATTCCACCGAATTAAAAATCAGACTATAAGGTGGGCTGACAGTGTGTTGAGACATTTAATGCTAACCTTGTCTCTTCCACTTTTGTGTTCTTTTTCCTCCTTGATCTTCCGGAAGCATGGAAAAAGACGGTTAAGTCGTCTATGAAATTTGGTATTTCGCTATTTTAAATTAATCATTAATAGCGTTTGGATACGTGTTTTCGAAAAGCTTAAGTATTTAGTAGAAATCCTTGCTTCTGAAATGCTGTCTAATTTCTGTTACATAATAAATAAATAAAATAATGTTCTCCTGACCGAATCTGGTCACAAAGCGCCAAAAGAACGATTAGAAGACGAACGATTAGATGGCGAAGACGCCATCTGCGCGGGAGATATTATAGTGCACAAGTGTGTGCGCAAACACAGGTGCACTCTCTATTCCCTCACTCTCATAATCCGACGGGATGGAAAATCCGACACGACTGGAGATATCAGGCGCACGGCCGACATCTTTACGTGTTCTATGAGGCACGGGAGTGACTCACCGCCAACCCTAACTCCGGGCTAGTATGTACTGAGTATTTCTTGACAGTAAAACCTAATATCGGTCCAACCCGGGAATCGAAGCCTGGACCTCGTCATCCACAGTGAACATGCTTTGGCTTGAGCTTGGAACAAATTGAAACGTCAATGGACAATTTGCTCCAAGCTCAAGCCAAAATCAGATCGCTATCAGCCACCAGAACGGCTTATTGTTTTCAATAAAACAGATCGCCGCGTCGCAGAAATGATAAAAGAAAAAAAAAAAAGTGAACATGCTAACCACTAGAGCAGCAAGGTAGTTATTCCGTTACATACCTTTGGTCTGGAGTCCCGACTCTCCGATTCCTTCTTCACCTTAACAGTTTTGCTGGTCTTTCCTTTCGACCTTGCAATTGGCTCGTTGGAGTCTTCGTCGTTGACGAAGATAGGCTCCGTCACTCCAAGGATGCAGTCACCGGCATCAGGCTAGAATTAATGCATTCTCCTATTATTAAAGTTTGGATGTATGTTTGTTACTCAATCACGCAGCAACGACTGAACCAATTTGGTTGAAATTTACCACATAGATAGATTATAGACTGGAATAACACAAAGGCTACTTTTTATCCCTGAAAATAAGAGTTCAACAATCCAAAAAAACCTCAATCCAAGCGAACGAAGTCATGGGCATCAACTGGTTAATTAATATAAGAAGAAAGGACAAAGAAAATAATCGGCCAAGTGTGAGTCCGAACCTTATACATCAAGCCCTTGACACACAAACAGACAGACAGACATTGGAGCGAGCCTATAAGGGTTCAGTTTTTTTTTTCCAGAACCCTAAAAAGAGAAAAAATATGTGAGACAACAGGGTTTTTTCTTAGTTTTTCATTCGGCGACAAAATAGCCCTAAGCTGTGATCTCAACTGATAGTGAGTGGGCTGACTTAGGTTCTTCTTGGCCTACAGAGATGGCCACTTTTTGTGGGAAATTTCCCAGACCAGAGACAATTCAGAAATTATGAATAAACAAAGTTCCCCTGTCGGGAATGGAACCTTATAAGACCTCTCACCACTGCATCAGGGAGGTTTTCAGGAAGGTGTTGTACGGTCTATGTCGAAACCGTACAATTCACCCAGTCATCATTCACGCTTTATTATAAACTAGCTTTAACCAGCGGCTTCGCTCACGTTAGGTTCGACTTTTTAACCCCCTATTTAACCCTCTTGGGGTTGAAATTTTCCAAAATCTTTTCTTAGCGGATGTCTACGTCCTAACAGCTACCTGTACACCAAATTTCAGCTCGATCGGTCCAGTGGTTAGAGCTGTGCGTTGATAGATCAGACAGTCAGTCAGTCAGTCAGTGACCTTTGCCTTTTATATATTTAGATACGCTTTTCATTTAATCATACAATCAGTGCACATAACATCGCATCACGCTCACATTACTGCTATTAGATTATTATTAGCCTAAGTAGAGGCCAATAAACTTAAGACTTCTACTCAGCAGTTTCATTACTGTGCGGTCCTG
Organism: Hipparchia sbordonii; assembly: GCA_038048805.1. NCBI lineage: Eukaryota > Metazoa > Arthropoda > Insecta > Lepidoptera > Nymphalidae > Hipparchia > Hipparchia sbordonii. The sequence continues at coordinate 800,520 of JBBIWI010000026.1, read as the reverse complement.
AACCGTACAAGTGTTGCTATAAATTGGTAGTCCAACTTCTGTTCTTTTTAATGTTAGAGTTGGCAGGTCTGCCCAGGCTGTGCCGTACCAGCCTGGCTTCATAGAATGCCATCCCTTCACACAACAACAACACAAACAACAACAACACAGCCTTACCGCGCCTCGAGGCAGAGTCTGTGGCGGCAGGCCGAGGCGCAACCTGGTCTGCTTGTTTGTCAGTCTGCACATCTCCAGGAACTCAAAGAAATCGTTGACTTTGTCCACGCACAATTCGCAAATGAGCGGAGGCATTTTGTCATCTTGATGGACCTGTACACACAAACAAATTTTGTTTTTATTCAAATGTTAACGGACACTTAATACCTAATTCCACGCGGACGAAGTCGCGGGGGCAAAAGCTAGTTTTCTTATATGTTAACTAACTAAATTAATGTTGGTAGAGATTTAAGGTTTGCAAAAAAGCTGGGAAAGCAACATTAACTTAATTAATTAATTAAACTTAATTAACTTAAAGTTTGCTGAGGTGGGGTCTGAAGGTTTTGGACACAAACCCATATCCCGTTGCCCAATAGTGGACTCAGGATACGCGTTTTGGTTGATTTCATAGAGGTTGTATGAAAATGAAATATTCAATGGTGGTTTGTTTCCACAGAAGTGTTCAAGTTTGTACAGCTAAGAGTGCTACATAACGTCTATGCCAGCCCGGGTGCGGTGTTATCGGTCATCACTGCTGTCAGTCAGTCAGTCAGTCGTCACTGCTTGGTGCGTCAGCTCAAGAGGTTAATGTAGGACGCTTCCAATCACCATAACAAGTGCCTTGTTTACCATTTCACAACAAGGTTTGCAACTACATCTGGGTTAACTTCTTGGATTTAAGCATTTATCAAGTTAATGGAGTCGTCTAAATGCTATAATTACCTCAATTTGAACACATTCGCGGATTTTTTGTTTCAATTCCACTTCCCCGCTATCCAAGTCCACGACGTTTTGTATTATTGGCATTTTGTAGCCGGCACCCGCGCCGCACAGGCGACATGCTCGATAAATCTCATATATCGACTGTTTCTCTATTTTAGAATTGGCTAAGCCTTCCATTTTCTCATTTCTTTCCGAAAATTAGTCAATAATACAGACGAGTTGCCGCTCAGACGCCATTGATAATGTTGCCAATAAAAAAGAAAACGCACGGCAAATCGCAAAAGCCACATTGATAGAAATGGAATAATATGTTGCCAGTTGCGAGTGGAATTTCCCCTGTATATTTTTGTATATTATTTTACCAACGTTTTCTATTTTTTATTAACTAACAAATAATTACAATAATTTACTAATAATAGGTACTTAAATAAACCAAACTTCATGGTAGAAACACTCTATATACTTATACATTACATTACATATAATTATTATTTTGGATACCTCGCCTACACATATAGTGGGATATTATTTTTTTACTTGTCTTCTATTGGGTCGGATATCACTGGAAAAGTTTTTCGAAAGTATTTACTTTCCGGAGTTTTATGATAATGAAGAACAAACTACATTTGCTATACCTACTATAGGAGAAGCTGCACGAGGCCTGACATGCAATGGGTTTTTTAATTGGACAATCTCGCTCTCCATCCATTAATAAAATAAGCATAATCATTCATTCATTTAAGGAATCTCGATGACATCGAACTTGAATAATCATATGCGTTTAATGAGAAGCAGTTCTGAACAATTAACAAATGTTAGCTTGTTGACATCACGCACAGACACTTTATTTATTTATATTTTATTAAATTAAATACATTTTGTACCAAAATTTTAATTCGTTTATAAATATTTACATTTACAAAATTTCATGATATGGATTCCTTGTTCCTAGCCTCGCTGACTTATCTGAAGAACTTAAAGGCTTGAAAAGAATTTTCATGTTTTCATTTACTTGTTTGGTTGTTTTAGAATCCATTTTATCCAATTTCGTTTTAATTTGATTAATTAATGTTTCGAACAAATTTAAAATATCGGCTCGGAAACCATCTTTCCATTCTGCGAATCGCCTTTTAATTTCTTCCCATTCTGTACTATTTGCAGATTTAATGATGTTTTTATTTAAAATATCTATTAAATTATGAAACGCTGTGGTCTTAGCCGCCAATTTCTCATCGACAGGATCCATTATAACTATAGGATGATTTTTATTCCTCATAGCATTTCTAAGAATTAAAAACATTCCTTTAATTAAATATGTATCTGATACCTCGATATTTTTCATAAATTTTCTTAGTTTGCTTTGATTGTCATTATCGATTGCTTTAGTAAAATCAGTCGTTTTTGTAACTTCAGTCAAAGCATCTGCAGCTTGCTTTACTTTACTGTCATTAGCTTGTATTATTGTATCTATTATTTCTGTTATAAAATCACTATATTCTTCACTATTGCGACATACTCTGAACTTTTTACAAGCATGTATATCTTCTATAACTTTTTGCCTATCAACATTGCGTTGGAAAATTTTGATAGGATTGCTTCTAACAAAATTTTCGCCATTCGTAGATTCAGATAATTGATGTACAAGTTTTTGTAGTATCTTATTAGATGTATCGATTGTATTTAAAATGACCTTCTGATTTCCTAACAAAGTTTTGATTTTATAGTTTTTGTTTTCTGAAAGAAAGTTTTTGAATTGCTCAATGTAACTTTTTTTAAGTGATTTAAATTTGCGCTTTATCCTATCAAGTTGGACTGCTTTCATTATGTTATCAAAAATTTTGAGATTTTGATTAAAAATGTGCAGTGTGAAACCGAAAATTTTTGAATCATCTTTTACTTTGCGATCTCTATCAGTAATATTTGCAGGAACTTGACCACGTACTTTATTTTTATGTCTTTTTTGGTAATATTTATTTTTCGCATCTAGTAAACCTGATGTCCCAACATTATTTGCAATAATTTCATGATCTCTTGAATTCTCTTCTACTTTTGTTCTTAATTCTTTGGGATTATTTTCTTCACTTACTTGAATGTTAAACGTAAACTGAGTACTCTGATATTTCAGTTTATTGGGTGGATTATTATTTTCACTTCCAACCGTCAATTTCAATTTTTCAATATTTTCATTTTCGTTGCTTATACCAAAATGGTATACTTTAGTAAACGTTTTCTCTCCTCTTTTGTATGTTTTGAATTGGTCACTACTTTGATTTTCCAGTGAACTTGTTGGTTTACTTTTTGTTTCACGCAATTCACTAATTTTTGATTTCTGTACCTTTTCGTTTTCAAATTCATTTTCTTTTCTAAACATGTCTTGTAAGTTTTTGAAAAACTTTGATACATGTTGTGTTTTCACAGTAGTTTCTTCGTAAGAAATTGGTGAAAATTTATATTCATAATTCCATTTTGGACCCAAATCTATCAGACCTTCAATTTCAATACCGAAACCACAGGCGTAGAAAGGGAAGCCTAAAAAAACACAATCTGTACAATATTACATAATTATTCTTAAAATGTATTTAAATAGTGACTATAGATAGATAGAGTTTCAATTTATAAAACATTTTCTGTTTGAACAATTTTGAATTTTCAATCAGTAAACGTTGTTATTCCTGAGTTTGGAAATTTCATTTTTAGGATTCTGTTTTTAGTAAACCAGCATCGTATATCTTCGTCATCTATGTTTGTCTATCCATCAATTTGTGACAGTAATTTTATTCAAAAGCTCTTTTATGCAGCATTAACTTCTTTTTATTTTGTAAATACTTTTGTAACACACCCGAATGCCTATGAACATGTATAAAAATTTATAATATTAAATTTTACATACCTAGTATGTAAGAAAAAATTATTTTTAAAGTCATTCCTATGCCCGTTAAATAAAAATAATAAAACTGCTTTATGTGAATTTTACGAGTAGATAATATTTTATTTTCATCAAGACTGAATTTGATTATTTATTTGATCGAAACAAAAAAATCAGTTTGTGAAATGCTTTGTACGTCGTATGCTGAATGGTATACATACCGTTAGTCAATAATTCAATATTAAAAACTTATTTTCATCCTTTCTTTCTTAATTACTTTTGAACAAGACCACAAACAAGACGAGTAAAATCGGGTAATTTTTCGTGTTTGACGGGCAACCCTGGATCTTCGTGCCTCGTGGTCTTACGTCTATGTCCTACTTTTTTTAGTTTGTACTTGCTCTGCCCTATTCTTGATCCTAATGCTCTGCACTCTAGGGATACCTTATAGTGCCAAAAGTGTCGATGTATATCATATCGATAATTAAAGAGAAAAGAAAAACTTCGATTTAACCATGATTTAACGGTGCTTTTTGAGTAACATCTTTTGTACTTTATTAAATTCTATTGTGTCTGTTTTTGGTAGTGAAGTTGAATAAATATTGATGTATTATATTTTATGCGTTTTAATTATCAAGCACGTACCCACGACCGGTTTTTTTGTGTCTGAAAACAGCAAGCAGCCAATTTAGAAAGTTTATCGCGAGTTCTTGAATCAGTCCGATTCGAAAGGTTTTTGGAACAATTTGTCGAATCGATCCAGTATTCCATTTCGATCTGAAAAATCGATTATTTTGCTCTAAATAATCGATTTCAAATTGCATACTGTTAAGGTAGGAGGCCTTGGATATTTTATATTATGTACAGGAAAACATATTATTTGTTAAATTAATTTATTACTAAATTTTTATAAAGTTACATTCTTAATCGAGAAGAGAAAAAAGCAAAAGTGACAAACATGACAACATTAAATAGACAATTAAAAATAAATACATAAACGAACTCTTTTCACACCTCCTTGAGTTTTTGTATTCCTAAAATATGTTAATCAATTATAACAGTTAATCATTTATCTATTCATTCAATAATAACTTAAATTATTTAACATAAACATTCACATTTCAACTATAATCAACATAACAAAATAAAAAATTCAAATTCTATACTCAATAAACATTAATTAAATATCTTAAGTTTTGAAATTTATTTTTACCTAACGCCTTAGTTAGAATATCAGCTAATTGATCAGCAGTGTTTACTTTTGTTACACATATAACACCTTTTTTCTCGTAATCAGTTATAAAATGATAGCTCACATCAATATGCTTAGAATTTTTACAAAATTTACCATATTTAGAAAGAGCTATGGCACCACTATTATCTTCATATATTTTAATTGGTTTTTTAATATCAATATCTAAATCATTAAGCACACCTATTACTGGTAAAACTTCAGTAACGCAATCAGCCAATGCATAATATTCAGCGTGAGTTGATGCGCGCGAGACAATTTTCTGTTTCTGTGTTTTCCACAACACTGGATTATTATATACTCTTAAAAATATTCCAGTTGTTGATTTGCGATCATTTTTATCAGCTGCCCAGTCAGCATCAGCAAAAGCATCAAAACATTCATCATATTCTGAATTATAGTTTAGCATTAAATCACGAGTGTAATATAAATATTTCAAGACTCGTAATGCATATTTATAATGTGTTTCACCATAAGTATTTTGAAAACGACTAAGGTAATTCACACTATACGAAATATCTGGTCGGGTTCCACTAGCTATGTATAAAAGAGCTCCAATCAAATTTCTATATTTCAGATTATCATTATTTAGTTCTCCAGAGTCAATAGATAAATTCTGTTCCATTGGTGTTTCGTATTTCTTAGAATCCTTTATTTTATATTTTTCTGCCAAACTTTCTATGTACTTGCTTTGACTCAAAGTCATTTTCTTTAATTCCGGTTTATAATCAATATCAATTCCTAAATATTGTGTCACTTTTCCTAAATCCTTCATACGAAATCTATTACTGAGCATTTGCTTAACCTTTTTAATTGTATGCTCATTTTCTGCACAAATTAATATATCATCCACATATAAACAAATATAGACTTTTTCACTATCGATACATCCTGTATACAAACAATAATCATAGTTCGATCTTTTGAAATTGATGCTCATCATAAACTCATTATAGCATTCATACCAATCTCTTGGACTCTCTCTCAATCCATATAAAGCTTTTCTTAGCTTACAAACTTTATTATCTCCAATTTCATAACCATCTGGAGGATAAATATAAACTTCAGATTTAATAATTCCATTTAAAAAAGCTGTTTCTACATCCATACTCTCTATATGCCAACCTCTGACACATGCAATCGACATTAAAACTTTCATTGTTGTCATTCTAGCAACAGGTGAATATATTTCTTCATTTTCATCATAAATTTGTTGAAAACCTCTCGCCACAACACGTGCTTTATATCTTCCATTTGATTTTATTCTAAAGATCCATTTAACTTCAATTATATTTTTATCATTTGGTTCATCAACAATTTCCCATGTTTCATTTTGTTTCAAACTATTTATCTCGTCATCCATTGCATTCTTCCACTTCTTTGATTCTGAACTGTTTATAGCTTCTTCATAAGTTTCAGGTATACCAGCATCACAAACGTTAACATATACTACATGATCATCCAATTTTTTAGGCAATCTTCTTTCTCTTTTCGGACGATTTTGTCCGCTCACCTCCTCAATACTAACTTTCTTTCTCATATCTTCTTCATCTTCAATAGTGTCATAAAATTTTTCATTTTGATCATCACACAAATCCCTTACTTCATTATTTTCATTATTCTTTATTTCATATTTATTAGCGTCTTCATTAATGTTCTTTTCTTCAAATTTCTCTTCTTCATCTGTCATTCGAAATCTAACTACTTCTGCTTCAGGGTTTATAAAGATAACATGACGACTTATAACTATTTTATTTTCTATTAGAATTTTATACCCAGTATCCGTATAACCTACTAAAATACCTTTTATTCCTTTTGGATTAAATTTTGACGTTCTTTTTTCTTCAGGTATTTTTACAAAGCATTTACTTCCATAAATTTTTAAATTTTTTATGTCTGGTTTTCTGTTAAAGAATATTTCAAAGGGACTTTTCTTTTCTTTTGTATCTGTAAGTATTCTATTTCCTAAATATGTAGCAGTTAATACGCATTCAGGCCAATATTTTTTCTCCAAATTGGCTTCCGTCATCAAACATCTAGCTCGATCCATTACTGTTCTGTTATATCTTTCAGCAACTCCATTTAATTGATGAGTATAGGGTGGTCCTGGTTTTAAATAAATACCATTTTGTTTTGCAAATTCATAAAAATCTCTATTCATATATTCAGAACCATTATCGCACCTAATTACCTTTATTCGCTTTCCTGTCTGATTTTGAACTGCATTCGTGTACATTCTGAAGCAATCAAATACATCGCTTTTATTCTTGATTACACATACAACTGCATATCTGCTGTAATCATCTATGAAAGTTACAAAATATCTTTGATCACCATAACCTACTGGAGTAATCGGGCCGTTTACATCCGTATGTATAATTTCTAAAATTTCTGTTGCCCTTCTCCGATTATTTTCAAAAGGTAAATTTGTCATTTTATTTTGCAAACAAATTTCACATTGAATGAAACCTTCATTTAGTACTTCCGGTAAACCATCTAAAAGTTTATACCTACACATAGTTTTTAATTTAGTAAAATTTACGTGACCTAATATTCGATGCCATTTCTCTTTTTCTTTCATTGATGTAACCTGTTCATTTATATTATACGCATTTCTATCATTAATTACAATCTGACCTTCAAGTTCATACAAATTATTTATCTTCCTAGATACTGCTATTAAATTATTTTGTGGATTATATATAAGCGCTACCTGATTTTTAAATATAACTGTATTTCCTTTGTTTACAATAGATGATACACTTAAAAGATTTCTTTTCATTCCTGGGACAAAATAAACATTTTCAATTTTAATCTTTCGTACTTTGTTATTTACCTGTAAATTAATAATTACTTTTCCTATTTTGTCTGATTTTAACGGATAACCGTCACCTACCTTAATATTGATTGGACTTTCTAAGCTTTGATACTCACAAAAAAACTTTTCATCGTTAATGATATGGTGAGTACATCCACTGTCTAGAAGCCAGTTCGTCATTGTTTGATCATCTGTAGAATGCATTACTTCAACAATAAATGCATCTTCGTTTTGATCTTTATCTCCTCTATTGTAGTGTTCTCGAAAGTTTCTTGTATATCTTGGAGATCTTCTTCCTCGATATGTGTATCTTGAGTAATTTTGTCCTCTTGTTTGTTCATTATTATATCCTCTTGTATACTGTGTTCTTCCTCTTGGTGAAAAATTTTGTCTTCTGTAATATTGTCCACGTTGATATCGTGAATAATTCCCATGATAACTATTGAATGCTTGTTGATATTCAGATTCGTTTTTCTTAAACTCGAGTATTAATTTTGATTTAACATATTCAACAGTTTGTCCTGATTTAGGCAGTGCGTCTACAATGTTTACTATATGCGAAAATTTTTCTGGTAACGTTAACAATAAATAATTGAGCTTGTCTTCTTCAGAGATTATTTCTCCGGCAATTTTCAATTCATTTATTAGTTTCTCAAAAGTTTGGAAAAACTCAATAGGATCTCCTTCCTTAAACTTTGTATCGAGTAATTTTCTTTTTATTAATAGCTTGTTAACGCAATCTTTAACTAAATACATGTCGTCCAATTTTTTAAGCATTTTGTAAGCTGTATTTTCTGCTATTATAATATGAAGCTGTGAGTTACTGATACTATTGACTATATAGTTCTGTGCTTTCAAATCAATTTCTGTTTTGACTTCCTCGTTTAAAATAGCCTCTTCGCATTTTTTGAGCTTTAAAAATAGCTTCAACCTAAATCTCCACAAATCGTAATTTGTTCCATCAAACGTAGGTATTTTAAATTCCTCTTTGTTGCTATCCATTTTTATAAATTATTTTCCTCCACCTCTTTCAATTGTTTTTGAGTACTATCTCAACTTCCTCTTACCTTTCCATTTCCATAAAATTGTTTTCGATGTATTTTCAAAAGCTCTGCTACCATGTTAAGGTAGGAGGCCTTGGATATTTTATATTATGTACAGGAAAACATATTATTTGTTAAATTAATTTATTACTAAATTTTTATAAAGTTACATTCTTAATCGAGAAGAGAAAAAAGCAAAAGTGACAAACATGACAACATTAAATAGACAATTAAAAATAAATACATAAACGAACTCTTTTCACATACCTAGCTTCGGTCTTGCTTAGGTCTGTGGACTCTGTGGGTCTGTCGTCTGTGTTCATTGAATTTGTTTGCGTTGTTATATTTTGCAAAAGAAAGAAAATTAAATTTATAAGATTTCTGTGAATCTAAATCATTACCAATACCGTAAGTTAATAAAGTATTTTTGCTGTACTTTGTTTTTAAACCTTAAGGAACTTGAACGGAAATTTCTCATACGTAAATCATAACCATATCTGTTTAACCGCCTAATTTTTACTCTCCAAGAAGTTAAAAGTACGCTGAAAATTAACAAATTCAGCATAATTAATGGAGCACATGGTGTTTTTTTTTTTTTTCATTTTTAAAAGTAAATACTTAATTTAACAGATATTATTAAACTACCTTCGATAAGTAATATAATTGCGTCACATTTTGCAAAGGCTTACTGCGAAGCTTATTGCTGAAAAAGATGAGCCTCACGCCGATTCCAAGTTGAGTCTCTATGTTAAAATACCCACATTGAAATTTGGGTAAGAGTATTTAGAACGAAAAAAAAAAAAACGTTGCAAAAAACCGGCAAAGTGCGAGTCGGACTCTGACCCGAAGGGTTTAGTACATACCACAGTAACAGCGATTGATAAAATCGAGCTTAAAAAATCACGCAAATATCAGATAGACAACTGTCAAAATGTTAAACTTATGGGTGAAGGCATATGCCAGGACAAAATTATGAGCACATCGCTCAGCGTGACAAGAGATATCAGCGTTTCAAATGAGACTAGGACTGTCAAACAGCCATTTTATATTTCTGTCCTGCTCATAAGGTTTACACTGAGTGAGATAGAAACAGAAAATGGCAGCTTCTCATTCCTATTGTCATTTGAATCACATACGTGATCCCAGCCATTCCACATGGTGGGCATTAAAGTCCCCGAGGATCACCACCTTCGCAGAAGGAATATGCTCCAGCACATAGTCCACCGACCTTTGTACGAAAACGGTGCCATTTGCAATATTATTAGTTCCTGAGACACTCATATGTCAAAAGTAGTGGTTCAAATTGTCATCAACTATAGTTCTTGCAATTCACGAGGGTGCGTGGCTCATGGTTGTGTGCGTCGAAATAGATAGGACAAACCTATCTATTTCGACGACCTCCCTGGCGCAGTGGTGAGCGCTGTGGTCTTATAACTGGGAGGTCTCGGGTTCGATTCCCGGCGGGGGCAATTTAGCAATTTATAATTTTTAAATTGTCTCTCCTCTGGTGGGAGGCTTTGGCCGTGGCTAGTTACCACCTTACCATCAAAGACGTGCCGCCAAGCGATTTAGCGTTCCGGCACCATGGGGTGCAGAAACCGATTAGGGGTATGGGTTGAATTTACACTGCTATACCCCTTCCAAGTTAGGCCGCTACCATCTTAGACTGCATCGTCACTTACCATCAGGTGAGATCGCAGTCAAGGGCTATCTTGTCATCGAATAAAAAAAAATCTTTATAGGTGGGAGGGAGAGCTTGCTCATGCCTGCCCGCTCCCACCTAGGTTCCAGACAGCATCGCAATGTGCATGTACACAACGTAACCACAAGTAAAGCTCACGTGCATTCATGAGTTGAAAGAACTTTACATGAAAGAAAGTTTTTTTATGTTGTTTCAGGTTGCACCATGGTGCTGTGACATCTTACATGAGAAAAGGAAGCATAATTAAAAAAAGAAAAGTGCACGGATAAGCTGACATCATGTTCAAAAACCAGACGTTCGGAGCTGCCTCTACTGGGTTTGGTGAGTCTATTTTTTTTAAGTTGTGATTCAAATTCAAATTTTATTTATTTCATATAGGCTAACTTGTAGCTCTTATGACACGTCATAAGAGCTACAAGTTGCACAATAAAGCTTCAAAAATGCAAAAATGCATACGTAGGTACACCAATCCAACGCATGTCAAGACTTTTTTATTTCTTTACTAGCGGACGCCCGTGACTTTGTCCGCTGCTTCAATTCACAATCGAGAGTTCCTAAATCCCCACAGTTTAGGTGGGCAGAACCTAATCATCAGGATTGAGCAGTTGGAACCCGAAATTTTTATGGGAGCATTTCGCAAAGTTTTTGTATCGATTAAAAAAGATCTACGCAAATAGGTTTAGAAACACAATTCCTTCTCCTCCTTTTTCAACAGTCGGTTAAAAGAGCAGCATGTTACTTCCGATTATATCAGCTGTCTACCAGTGAATGTCCAGTCAAAATCGGTCCAGCCGTTTCCGAGATTAGCGGCAACAAACAAACCCTTCAATTTTAATAGATGTAATACTGCCCTTCGCAATGTCTCCACCTTTTTTACCATCTTAGACTGCAACATCACTTGCCATCAGATTGCAAATAAAAAAAATCAATTCAATTACCCAGCAGAGAATCTTCTTCTTTTTTATCAACTAATAGACGTCCACTGCTGAACATACGTCTCTTGCATGGACCCCCACAGGCCTCGGTCTTGCGCCGCCTGAATCTAGCGGCTCCCTGCGACTCGTTTGATGTCGTCTGTCCGCCTGGTGGGGGGTCTGCCAACACTGCGCATCTCGATGCGGGGTCGCCACTCCAGCACCTTGGGACCCCATCCACCATCAGCTTTTCGGACGATGTGCCCCACCCATTTCCTTTCCAGTTTCGCAACTCGCTGAGCTATGTCGGTGACTTTGGTCCTCCTACGGATCTCCTCATTTCTGATTTGATCTCGCAGGGATACTCCGAGCATAGCTCTCTCCATCGCCCGCTGAGTGATCCTGAGCCTTCTTATGAGATCTCTTTTCGTCCAAAATTCCTCAGTGCCTGAAGACTAAAGTCTTCGAACAGTGTGTGTTGCCAGTGATGACTTACGGATCCGAAACATGGTTGCTAACTATGGGCCTCATAAGAAGGCCCAGCAGAGAATCCTGCTATATAATCTTGGTGTATTCGTTTTATCCCATAGGTTCGTTCAACGCCAGCGCGAGTACGGCGTCGCCGTTCAGCGGGTTCAAGCCGACGGCAAGCACCAGCGCGTTCGGCGCGCCGCCGGCTTTCGGCGCCAACGCGACCCCCCAAGCCACCACTGGAGGGGGTAAGTCGTATTTTTCATCAGTTCTCCAAGCTAAATCCATTTAGCTTTCTGGCTGCGCTGCGGATTCTATTCTATAGAAATACTTTCTTAGTCAGCTTTTTAAAAATCCCTTCTGTTTTTCTGTGATAAATCATTATCCTTATAATTTATCACAGAGATAGATTCATTTCTTTATATACATATTATTATATTATTTTTTAGTCTATCATTCTATGATAAATGAATGAACGAATATATGTTTATTCATTCATTCATTTATCATAGAATGATAGAAATGAAATGAAATGAAATGAAATTTTTCATTTCATTTCATTTTTTTCATTTCATTCATTCATTCATTTATCATAGAATGATAGAGATAGCGATATGGTCTTCTCGGAGCAAAAGTTATATGTAGCTAGCTTATCTATCTTGTGGACAACTGAAATAAAGCTGATCGCTTTCAAGCAATTTTATCATTAACTGTTTAATAGAGTCTACTTAATTATTCTACCGTAGGACTATTCGGCTCAACGAATACCACAGGCGGACTATTCGGTAACACCAACACACCGTCCAGCTTCGGTCAAAGTAGCGGGTTCGGGTTTGGAGCTAACACTTCAGGCGGGGGTCTCTTCAGCAACAATGCCGGCACCGGACTATTCGCTGGTAACCAGAACACTAGCAGCTTTGGCGCTAAACCATCCGGTAAGTGGAACCTTAGGGCTATTTAGCTTAACAATTACCACAGGTGGACTATTCGGTAACACAAACACATCATCCAGCTTGGGCCAAAGGTCTCTCCAGTTCAAGTGGAGGTGTCTTCAGTAACAATACTAGCACCAGACTAAATCATCTTGTTAATGGAATAAGTCAATACCCTTCCTTCTGCTGATAAGTTTTAGGACTATTCTGCTCAATAAAGTGTGACCGTCAACAGACACTCGGCACATGTGAAACATCAAAAAATTATAATTAAAGAAAACAAATATGGAATAATAAAATAAATAAATGAAAAGAGTTTCGCTGGTAACCAGAATACAATCTGCGTTGAAGTTGAAAAGTTTGCAATATTTTTATATAATGCATTTGCCCTCAGGCTTTGGCTTCGGCAGCACCACCACCACTGGCACAACCGGTGGACTATTCGGCTCCGCGCCCTCCACGTCCACTGGACTATTCGGACAACAGAACAACACCCTTGGCGGCACTGGACTATTCGGAAACACTACAGGTGACAATTACTATGTTTTTAAAATAGGACTGCTTCGTTGGTTAACATGTTTGACTGCGGATGACGAGACTTACTAGTTAATGCCCGCAGCATCGCTCGCGTGGATTTAGTTTTTAAAAGTCCCATAGGATATCTTTAATTAAAAAGTAGCCTATGTCACTCTCCCGGTTCTCAACCCTTGCAAAAAATCACGTCGATCCGTTGCTGACAAACCAACAAACAAACATACTTTCGCATTTATAATATTACTAGTTGATTCCCGCGACTTCGTTCGCGTGGATTGAGATTTCTTAATTCCCGCGGAAACTCTCTTGCGATCTATCTCTGTGCCAAATCGGTTCAGTCGTTGCGACGTGATTGAGTAACAAACATACAAACTTTCACATTTACAATATTAATAGGATAGGATTAATAGGATTAAAGATATTAGTAAGGATTAGTGATGGTAGTAAGGATTTATATATGGGTCGTTCTACTTTTCTACCGACAATAGTCTGTCTTTCTTCTTATTATGGCATCTCGTTGGAGTATTAATATAAACGGTTTTTTATTCGGTTCGAATAAACGTCCATATTTTTCTTATCTATTAATATTATGTCATTTTTCATGTTCTCTAACCAGCATATTTTATACGTTCCTTTTCCGTATAATGCCGTAACAGAGTGGTAAACTGAAATGTGGTCTCTACAGAAAAAGATCACTTTGTCACATTATTTTTTCAAAAACCAACATTAAAAAAGAATCAATATTAGCTAGGAAGGAAACTTTAATTAGTACTAATGAAAACACAGATGCAGTTTTTTTTAAATCCCTCACATAAAACACAATTATAGATAGTTCAAAAAACCAAAAAAACAGAAAAACGTCGTTTCATTGTCGGTAGAAAAGTAGAATGACCCATATGTACTTGTTTCAGGTGGCTTCGGCCAGCAGGCGGCTTCGGGCACCGCTCACGTCAAGTACAACCCCGTGGTGGGCACCGACGTGGTTGTCAAGTCGGGCACGTCGCAGAATGTCAACATCAAACACCACTGCATCACTTGCATGAAGGTAACATCCATTTGAACATGTTGGAACCAGCGTGTGTACCGCAAGACCGAAGCCTGTGGAAGTCCATGCAAGAAACCTTTCAAAATTATTTATTTCATGTTTTTTTTTCAAAATTTTTTTTTTTTTTATTCGATGACAAGATAGCCCTTGACTGCGATCTCACCTGATGGTAAGTGACGATGCAGTCTAAGATGGTAGCGGGCTAACTTGGAAGGGGTATAGCAGTGTAAATTCAACCCATACCCCTAATCGGTTTCTACACGCCATCGTGCCGGAACGCTAAATCGCTAAATCGCTGTAGGCCAACTTGTGGCTTTTTAAGCTATTGCATAGCTTCTATCGCGGGCCTTGAGCGTGGAGACCGAATGCAGAAATTCCGTAACGAAAATAACCTGACACGGGACATCTCACCGCTAGATGGCGTTGATAAACAATGCTATGCAATAGCTTTACCGCGGCAGTCCCCGAGTGCCACACGTCTTTTTTTTTTCAGTGTTGACCTACACTTAAAGGAAATATCCTAATGCATTTATAATATAAATATATATATCTATATCTACACTATATAAAGCTGAAGAGTTTGTTTGTTTGAACGCACTAATCTCAGGAACTACTGGTTCGAATTGAAAAATTATTTTTGTGTTGGATAGTCCATTTATCGAGGAAGGCTTTAGGCTGTATAACATCACGCTGTGACCAATAGGAGCGAAGCATCAGTGAAAAATCGCGATCATAATAACAGAAATTGACGCGGACGAAGTCGCGGGCAACAGCTAGTATATAATAACATATCAAAAATTCCGAGGCCGGCGGGATTCGAACCCACATCTCTCTGGGAATCGCGCCCGAGTGTGTTAACCGTTACACCACGGCCGAACCACACGTCGGCCACGAAATTAGTGATATGTATCTACTTTTTCAATCAGTTTTATAGCAACTGTTAGCGACATCTAGTAGCGACACATTATAGTTGTCGATACCAATTCCTTCGGAATCTTCTAAATATATAAAAGGCAAAGGTGACTGACTGACTGACTGACTGACTGACTGACTGATCTATCAATGCACAGCTCTAACCACTGGACCGATCGAGCTGAAATTTGGCATACAGGTAGCTGTTAGGACGTAGATATCCGCTAAGAAAGGATTTTGTAAAATTTCAACCTCAAGAGGGTTAAATAGGAGGTTAAAACATCGAACCTAACGTGAGCGAAGCCGCGGGTTAAAGCTAGTCAAGTTATAAGAGCGTATACTCAACCCCACAAAGGTCTTTTTGCATTTTACGCAGACGATAGTATGGTGTTACATAAAGAGAAGCTTGAAGAAGTTCGCCTAGAGGATTACTTTTTCATTTAAGAGGGTATACGTTATTTTCTATAATGAGGGTACTCCCTGATTTTTGCTATAAAAGTGATAAATCCGCCAATCAAATATAAGATCTATTGTCCTAGGAATATGAATCCAAATCGCTTGAGGAGCTTCGACTGGAGGACTACGCAGCGGGTCGCAAAGGAGCCCAAGGGGGCATGTTCGGAGGCTTCCAGCAGACCGAGAACAAGCCTTTATTTGGAGGATCCAGTAAGTATGCCTAATAAATATGGTTGAGCGAAGCAACGGCTGGATCATGCGTCATGCTCGTGAACGGGTGCCACCAACGGGAATGGGTCTGCTTTGTGTCTACCCATCTTAACATGTGTTAGGTTGTGGTAGGTGTGCATTTTTGAAACTTCATTGTGGAAACACTATGCATAGCATAGTTTTGTTAACTATTGTAAAAATTTTTTTTTTTTAAAGAGCAACCGCCGAGTTTATTGCTGGCTCTTCTCAGCAGGAAGGGCATTCCGAACCAGTGGTAGATTCATCGACGATTCAAAAGCACTTGTAAAAGTTTATTTGAATAAAAAATATTTCTATTCTATTCTATCTAATGTCTGGTATCACCAACCATACCTCAATCATCCCCTAAGGATGGGTCTCTTTTTTTTCAATGACAAGTTACAAGAGACTGTAAAAAGATGGTAGCGGGCTAACTCGGAAGGGGTATGGCAGTGTACATTCAACCCATACCCCTAATCTGTTTCTACACGTCATCGTGCCGGAACGCTAAATCGCTTGGCGGCACGTCTTTGACGGGAGGGTGGTAACCAGCTACGGCCAAAGCCTCTCACCAGACCACAAATAAAAAAATAGGCATAATTCTACTTTATAGTATTAGTCATTTTTTTTAATTCAGGTTAAAGTTCTTTTTTAAAAAAGCAACTAGGTCAAATCAAACACTTTGACATTTGTGTGTTTTTCAGCGTTCGGCCAACCGGCGACTACCAGCGCGCCTAGCCTCTTCGGTGGCGGCATCGGATCGACTTCGGGCTTCGGACAGACCAGTCAGTATCCCTGCCAAAACATGCGCAAACATGCATGCATGCCTGCGCATCCGTGCACGCATCCATGCATACCACAGTGTAGATTTAATCTAAATTGTAACGCCCCGACGTTTTGTTCAGCGCATGCATGCATGCTAGCGGGTAACGTGCACGTATGTACTTGCCCATGCCGTAGCAAATCTGTTGATACGGAAAAATGCCTGACAAGCGGCACAAAATTTCACACGTGCATGTTACCGCACCAAATGTTTTCCAACAATTTTTGTAACGGAACGGACCGTTTCAACGAAGGAATCTTAAGTTTAGTCCACAACTCGCTTCTGGGTGCCAAAATGTCGTTAGAACTAACGAATTCCACGTTTGACGCCACCCTGAAAGCGTTCAACAATTTCTCTGGTAAAATATTGTACGCCCAGGATTATATGGTGCTCAGAGTACTATTCGATAACTCGAGAAAGGCTTTGGATCATGCTAAGAAAAGTTTTGCCATGGCATCAAAAGCTTATGATTTTTCTATCTGCCAAAGAAGCAATGGCACAGCTAGATCTGGAGTAGCTTCTTTCATGTTTATAAACGCTAATAGGACCCTCAATGATGTGGACGACTATATCAAAAATTTTAATAACAAATTTGAGCCTCGTCTCTTTTACAACGTGCCTACCTTAATGTCGATAAGAACTGAGTTTAATTCTGTGGTAAGCGCTTTAAATAATGCCAAAAGCGCTTTAGAAATGGCCATTCGGGATCTTGGTGTTGATAAGATGTTCCCACTTGATTTTACCGCGAATAGTAGAAACAAGTACACTTTCGGTATACCGTCTAATTCGTACGCCTTGAATAATTCGAGTGCCGGCTTTACTTATTTTGGTACCGGGGCTAACTCTCATGGTCCCAAGTTTCCAACACATGGTACGGTGTCTGGTTCTGCCTTGAGTAGCTGTAATTCTTTTGGTGCTGCATTCAATTCTTCTGGTGGGGAGGTTAAATCTTCTAATTCTGCGTTAGATTCTACTAACACCAAATCGAATGCTTTTGGTACTGCATTTGATTCTGCTAATGCTAAATTCCACTCTCTTGGTACAGCATTTAATTCTTCTGATTCTGCGTTTGGTTCTACTAACACCAAATCGAATGCTTTTGGTACTGCTATTGATTCTGCTACCGCTGAATTCCACTCTGTTGGTACAGCTTTTAATTCTTCAAATGCTGGTACGAAGGACGATTCTTCTAGTAAAAATTGGTTTAATTCTGCTGATACCGGGTTCAAAGGTACAAGTTTCAATTTAAGTGCGAGATCTGATCACAAATTTGGTGATACCGCTGTGAAGTTTGGTAATACTGACAAGAAAGCTAGTGGTATAAAGTTTGGTGGTACTGGTATGAAGTTTTCTGATACAGACAAGAAATGCATTGACACTGATATGAAGCTATGTAATGCCGCCAGGAAACCTAGTGATACCGGTATGAATTTTAATGACAAGAATACTAGCAATATGAAGTTTGGTAATACTGGCAACGTATCTAGTAATAGTGGTTTGTTTTATAATGCGAACAAGAAATCTAGCGATAGTGGCATGACGTTTTTTGATAAAGACAACTTAAATAAACAAGAATTCATTGATACTGATATGAAGCTGAGTAATGCCGCCGAGAAAACTAGTGACACTGGTATGAATTTTGGTGATAACGATATAAAAACTAAAGATATGAAGTTCGGTGATACTTTGAAAAACTCTAGCGGTAACGGTAGACAGTTTAGTGGTTTCATGGACTTTGGTGATGCTGACAAGATATCTAGTTATAACGTTATGAAGTTTGGTAATACGAACAAGCAATCTAGCAATACTAGTATTAAGTTTGGTGGTACTGGCATGAAGTTTTGTGATACGGACAAGAAATACATTGATACTGATATGGAGTTATGTAATGCCGCTAAGAAACCAAGTGATACAGATATGAATTTTGATGGTAGTACCAAAAAAACTAGCAATATGAAGTTTGGTGAAACTAACAAGATTTCTAGTAATACCAGTTTGAAATTTGGTATTACGAACAAGCAATCTAGCGATAGTGGTATGCATTTTGGTGTTCCAGATAAGAAATGTATTGATACTAGTTTCAAGTTTGGTATTGGTGAATCGAAAAACACTAGTCCCATTGATGCGCCTAAATCTGATGAAACCGGTAAAGATTTTGATATTAGTGGATTAGCAAATATAGGTTCACAGTTTATCAATGCTGGAGCTAGTTCTACTGACAAAACCGAGCTGATTAATAATTTTACTGGTACTAATACAACCGGGCCTCTAATAGACATTGTACTACTTACATTAAAAGATACTGTTATAGAGATCAGTGATACTGATATAAAATTAGATGATATCAACAAGAAATTTCGTGATACCGATGTTAAATTTGCTCGTGGTATCGATATAAAGTTTGGTTCAAGTGGAGTTACAAATACCAGTTCTAAGAATGACAATGATGGAGCTGGTTCTACTAATAACGAATTTTCTGCAGACGAAAGTAAGATTGACAAAGATGGTTTTAAATCAGATGTTACCAGTACTAAGTTTGAAAAAGATGGCCCAACACCTGGAGATGACAGTTTGGGATTTGAAAAGAGATCTAAATCTGAAGTTACTGACCCCAAATTAAATGGGGCAGATATTAAAGATTCAAAATTTGAAAATAATATAAGTGACTCTAATGTTCTAAGTCAAATTCTTGCCGATATCAACAATAGGCCTGACTCTGTTCGATCAGCTAAAGTTTTAATAATAGATCATGGTAAAATCGTGTATAAAAAGACTGTGGTGTTATTGTCGAATCATGAAATTGATAAAAATGGGACTCATTCTAAAGATACTAATTTTGAAATTGATAAAGGTGAGCCTAATTCTCAAAATGAGAGTCTTGAAATTGAAAAAGGCGATCTCGCATCTGGAGATAAAAGTCTTGAGATTAATAGAAATGGAACTGGTTCCAATAATAGTAGTAGTCTTAAAATTGATAAAGGCGGCCCTAATTCTGGAGAAGACATTCGTAATATTGGAAAAGATGGCCGCACACCTGACGGTGAATATCTTAAGAATGATAGACCTGGGACGGGTTCACACGATTGTAGTCTTGAAATGGATAAAGGTTGCTCTAATTCTGGGGAGGACAGTCGTAACATTGAAAATTATTGCACTCCATCTGGCGATGAATGTCTTAAGGTAGATAAAGATGGGGCAAGTTCTAATGTTAGTCTTAAAACTGATGAAATTGACTCTAATAATCTAAAGGAAAGTCTTAACACTGGTAAAGACGACACCGAATCTATGGGTAAACGTCTTGAGATCGACAACGATGACACGGGTTCCGACGTTGGTAGTTTTAAAGTTTTTGTTTAGGGGCCCCAATTCTGAGGACAGTCCTAACATGGAAAAATATGGTTGCCCTCCCAGCTACCGTTTTTCCAACTAACTATAACGTGGGTAGAAACAGATTAGGGATCTGGGTTGAATGTACACTCCCATACCCCTTCCCAAGTTATCCCGCTACCATCTTAGACTGCATCGTCACTTACCATCAGGTGAGATCGCAGTCAATGACTTACTGTCATCGAATAAAATAAAAAAAACTCTTAATTTTGAATTTTTTATTCGCAAAATTTGTTCCAGTAGGAAAATCATAAGTTAGAATTTTATACTTCTAAAAAATTTACAATTTGTCTTTGTTTTTTTTTTTCTGAAATATTTTAATTCCTCTTCTTCTTGTACGATAATTGTTTTTAATTTTCTTTGTATACTATATTGATATTTTCATTCGTGGATTTAACTAACTATACTGTATATTTTTAAAATAATTAAAGAAATAGAAGTAAAGTTAATTAATAAACTTTGTAATAACTTTATATTATTATATTTCACGGGTGGCCAACAGGTCTATAGCGGCATTTATCCGAGTCAAACGCGGCATGACTTTGTAAATCTAGCGGAAGATACTCAGGCGCAATGCTCACACTGATGTTACGAACAAGTAGTTAGTAACTAGTTACTAAGGGTAAAAACATGCCAAAGATGCCTCACTGCGATACCTCGCTGTCGCGGTTTAGCTCGCTACCTCGATGTCACCTCCATATAAAACAAATGTATGCAAACAGACGAGCAAACCATGCCGAAGGATACCTCACTGCGATGTATTTTCGACAAGTTCGTGCTCGTCTGTTTGCATACATTTGTTTTAAATGGAGCCTCAATAGCCCAAAAATTAAAGGTGCGGACTGAAAACTGAAAGGTCGCAGGTTCGAATCCCACCCGTTGCACTATTGTCGTACCCACTCCTAACACAAGTTTTCACTTATTTGGAGGAGAGATTAGAACATCAGTCAAGTTCAGCTTGGCTGATATTCTTTTTTTTTTTAAAAATGGAGGTGACACCGAGGTAGCGAGCTAAACCGCGACCGCGAGGTATCGCAGTGAGGCATCTTTGGCATGTTTTTAACCTAAGAATTCAATTTTATGTTATCCCTTTTAATCAAATAAAAAATACTTCATAAGTAACTTGTACTGTTTCATTTATCAAGAAGTACGAAATCTGTAGATCTTACAGGGTTTGGTCAGTAAATAGTAGATCTTAGCTCTAATAAAGTTGGCCACCCTTGTTATATTGTTATAATTATAATGAATTATAATTTACTAGCTAATGCCCGCGATTTCGTCCGCGTGCAAATAATTTTTGAAAATCACTCGGGATCCCTTTGATTTTTCGGTATATAAAAAATTGCCGATGTAACTCTAAACCATGTGAAAAACCACGTCGATCCGTGGCTCCGTTGCTGCGTGATTGAAGAACAAACCGATACTTTCGCATTTATAATATCCGTAAGGATATTATAATTTCTAACTAACCTACGCGAATGTAAACGCAAAGCGAATATGTAAGATTTTCATAATAAAAATTTTGAAAAGTACTGTTTGTTACCAATACCTTACTCCAAGTTTTTAGAGTTTCATTCATTATTTCGTTATTTACTATCACCCTCAATAGCCCAACGGTTAAAGGTGTGGACTGAAACTGAAAGGTTGCAAGTTCGAACCCCACCCATTGCACTATTGTCGTATCCACTCCTAGCACAAGCTTTCCGCTTATTTGGAGGCGATTGGGGGGTATTAGTCGAATTCAACTTGGCTAATATTAAAAAAAAATATATATATATATATCATAGACCTCTTAGCGTGTTTTTTATGGCATGTAATTAAACAAGCTTCTATTTAATACCATTATTGGCCTCTAAATTACTAAGTCAGCCACAACCAATGAGCCTCTAAAAAATACTATTTTAGCCACTATATATTTTGAATATAAGCTTCTAATTTCATAACTCGGCGCCTTTAAAATTTAGTGAAGCATCATTAATTATAACACATACTATATTGTTCTATCATCAAAATGTACCTAATATTAGCATAAAAAAAATTCAATTTTTTTTTTACTTTTTTTTTAAGTTTTAGGTAGGTTTACGATCGCAACAGAACCTAAGTGCCCGGCCTTCGGCCGGGCACCTGAATATTCATGTATAACCCCAACCTGACCTAACTTTAGTTTAAAGAAAAAATTATTATCGTGGCTAAGTTAGTAAATTAGATGACCAGATATAAATCAAGGGGACAAGTAATAAAAATAGTGGCCCTTTATTTGATGCTTTCTTTGGAATATTTTGTGGCCATTGTGAAGAAGGCGAGTTAGTATATTAGAAGCTTAATCATTTTCCCGTGGCTAAGTTATTAAATTAGGAGCTAGGTTTTGTGGCCAAAAAAAAAATTCTGCGGCTCGACTTATTATATCCTGTTTTTTATCTAGTTTTGGACCATTAGGAGTATAGCCAGAGATAAGTAAGATGAAATAAATCGCAAAATTTATGTATATGCTAACGCTTAAAGTATATAATATATGTAGTCTGCTGTCTGACGTGTTAAATCTAGTGATGAGATAATAGTATTTTAAGGAAAGGGAAAGTACTATAAGTAAGCTACTATATACTATAGTCTACGCTCATTGAGCAAAGAAATAGCTTGGAACACAGAGCTATTTTTAACCGATTTCCAAAAAAGGAGCTTTTTTTTTAAGTATGTTCCCCGATTACTCGAAAACGCCTGGACCGATTTGGAAAATTATTGAATTATTGAAAGGGTATAATATATACTTCCCGATTCGAAATTGGAGGAACTCTTCAAAATTTATAGGCACAATTGATATACTTTGTAGTGGCGTTTGAAGTCGGTTTTGTAAAAAGGATTGTTAAGTTTGTATTATTGCTGGAGAGTGCACTTTAAGAGCTTCAGAATCTTGTGCCTCCTCCGTTCTACGTATAGCAACATATTACAGCATGCTATCTTTCCATAGCACACAGCAAGTGCTACATACGTAGGCGCGGTGGTGCTACGATGCTGTAAATATCACGCGCTGTAGGCGGTGTAGCACACTGCGCGTAGCAGCGGCGCTGTGGCGGCCGGGCAGTTAGCAGATGGATTTATCGCAACTCGCAATAAACATGCTATATGATTTAGCATGTTGCAAGACAGCGCGCGCGCCGGCCGCCCACAAGCTTCCTAATTAAAGTTGCTATAGCATAGCATTTTTTATAGCATGCTAAAATTTTATAGTTTATAGTCAGTAGCATGATATTGATTTATAGCATTTTTGAACAACTCTAGTTCTACGGCTGCTATTTTCTCTATCAACCTATAGACGTCCACTGCTGGACAAAGGTCTCTTGCATGGACTTCAAAAGGCGTCGATTTTGCGCCGCATGTATCCAGCGGCTCCCTGCGACTTGTGTGATGTCATCGGGCCGCCTAGCGAGGGGTCTGGCTTGGTGCCGGTGCGGGGTCGCCGCTCCAGCACCTTGGGACCCCATCGACCATCAGCTCTTCGATTTTGCAATCGTTCACAGTTCAACGTTTCCGGAACGTCCTTTCAGCGTCCGTGTTTCCTGCCACCATTTTAGACGACCTCCCTGGCGCAGTGGTGAGCGCTGTAATCTTGTAACTGGGAGGTCTCGGGTTCGATACCCGGCGGGCGCAATCTGGGAATTTATAATTTCGGAATTGTCTCTGGTCTGGTAGGTGTGCTAGGAAAGGCTACGACAAAAGTGCAACGGGTGAGGTTCGAACCTGCAACCTTTAAGTTTCTAGCCCGCACCTTTAACCGCTGAGCTATTGAGGCATCAGTTTTTGTATTTACGCACACTAGTGCACATGCAGATAGCTAATCCCAGTGGAGATTTCACTCTTGCCCTGAGCACTGGCGAAGTCTAGATTGGAGCGCGCTTGCCTAGAACATGCCTATTCACTCTTGCTTTAGGTAAGTACTGGAACTTATCGGTTTTTTTATTCGATGAAAAGATAGTCCTTGATTGCGACCTCACCCGATGGTAAGTGACGATGCAGACTGAGATAGTAGCGGGCTATCTTGGAAGGGGCGTGGCAATGTACATTCAACCCTTACCCCTGTCTACACTGTTCTACACTCGTGCGGGAACGCTAAATCGCTTGGCGGCACGTCTTTGACGGTAGGGTGGTAACTAGCCGCGCCCAAAGTCTCCCACCAGACCAGAGACCATTTAGAAATTATAAATTCCCAAATTGCCCCCGCCGAGAATCGAACCCGATACTTCCTAGTTATAAGACCACTGGGCCAGGGAGGTCGTCAAACGTGAAGTTAGGTTTTTCAATACCCTTGGAGAAACCCTTTTTAAAAAGTAGATTTAAAGTAGTCTGTGATACACGTTGCTCTGTTACAGCATGATTGAAGGACAAACCAACAAATGAACACACTTTTACATTTATAATATTATTAAGGATAGTAAGGATAATAACTACTGGACGAATTTTTATGAAAACTCACAATGTAGTAAACTGCGGAGTGCGCCAAGCTACAAGTACATGACGTACCTCTTCCAAGGGCCTAAATTCAGAAAGTGCGAAGGGATAAGAGTTACGTGATAGAAAGAGAAAAGTTTTTATTTGAAATCTTTTACTCTATCGATTAGAACAAAACCGACTTCTAACGCCACTACAAAGTACATCAATTGTGCCTGTTAAATTTGAAGAGTTCCCTCGATTTTTCCAGGATCCCATCATCAGATCATGACCTGATGACAATGGGACCACCTGGGAAGTACACCCTTTCAAACAAAAAAAATAATTTACCAAATCGGTGTAGGCATCTTTGAATAATCGGGGAACATACAAAAACAAAGATTCCGACGAATTGAGAACCTCCTCCTTTTTTTGGAAGTCGGTTAAAGATAAAATAAAATGATGCAGTTTTTTTAATTCTCATTATTTAATACGGTACTTTTAAAGATGACCTTTATGTCAGCCCCATCGGTACACACAAAATATTAGAATTAACTGTGTACAAAATCAACGACCTATATAAAAATGATGCAGTTATTCTTATAAAAAAAAAAACCAAAACCCACAGCTGGTACTCGACGGCACGTATGCAAAAAACAACGTTGACGCGTTGCTCCTTGTCGTGTGATTGAAGGACAAACCATTGTTTCGTTACAGATACCTTCTCGTTTGGAAGCAATGCCCAAGCGAACACCAACACCACAGGTTTGTTCGGAGCGAACAAACCCGCTTTCGGAGCGACCTCCACCACTGGTAAGCTTGTCTCCCCCCACCCCCACGCCCCCTGTCCCCACGCCCCCTGTCCCCACGCCCCCTCTCCCCTCACGCCCCCCTCCCCCCGATTTATTGACTGGACTTTCCCGTGGTTGCAGGCACCGGTTTGTTCGGCGCGACGACGACCCAAGCGCCTGCTTTTGGCACCAACACGTCGACTTTCGGCTTCGGGAGTAACACGCAGAATCAGGTAAATTACATATATCATACACAATTTAATTATTTACATTATTTATTTACAAACTAGCGGACGCCTGCAACTTCGTCCGCTTCTTTAATTCACAATCGACAGTTCCTAAATCCACAGTTTAGGGGGGCAGTACCCCTGCAGCATTAGGATTGAGGAGTTGGAAACCGAATTTTTTATGAATCTTGCAAAGTTTTTGGGTCGATTAAAAAAAGATTCACGCAAATCAGTTAAGAAATCACGGAGATATCGATATATAGAGGTAGAAAAACACAACTCCTCCTCCTTTTTCGAAAGTTGGCTAAAAAAGTAGTCTACATATATTACGCCCGATAATATCAGCTATCTACCAGTGAATGTCCGTCGAAATCGGTCCAGCCGTTTCCGAGATTAGCGACAACAAACAGACAGATAGACAGACAAAAATTTTAAAAATTGTTTTCTTGTTATAAGTATTTACTTTCGTGTGTAGTTAGTAAAAAGCTGTTCTTTATATTACAAACAGACTTCAATTTTATTTATTTGTATAGACAACAATTATAACAGCACTGGTAGCATGGGCAGGAGATAAAAATTTTATCCCCCGATTTTATCCACTGACAGGGGATAAACTTATCTTCTCCCTATGCTAAAGTATGGCGACAGGGGAAAGGAGAAGTATATTCCTATTTGACATTACAAGTAGAGCAATTTCCCTCGGCTAGAGCATGGGGACAAATGAAATTGACTTTTGAAAGGGTCAAACGAAAACAATAACCACAGACAAAAACCACCTACGAATCACCTATGAACTGTCAAAATCACGAGTATAGATAAAAATAATGACTTTTTGAGATTGAATTGACATAAATTTTGAAATATTGTGGTATGTGTACCTCCTACTTCCATGATTTTCTTATAATGGCAATAATTGGGGGGATAAATTTTCTGCCATTTTATCCACTGTCAATATTGTTTCCACCGCTGTGCCCATGCTCGACGGGTGGATAAAACTAAGCGAGGGGATAAACATTTTATCCTTTTCCTGGGGATAAAATTTCTCCCGCCTATGTTAGCTATGCAGGTGTGATCTTGTCACGAATTAAAAAAAGCTTTCCTTACAGAGCGGGGGTCTGTTCGGTGCTAAGCCGGCGACGACCGGCTTCGGCGCGGCGCCCGCTAGCACGGGCTTTGGCGCGTTCGGCGCTGGTGGCTTGTTCGGCGCCAAGCCACAGCAGACCACCGCGCCCACCTTCGGCTCTGCTGCGCCCGGTACGTATCTCACCGCACGGCTTCGTCGCGTTCGGCCTCAGGGGCTTCTAAGCCTCCGCTGTCCATTAAAAATGACTACCAGACTATACAAATAAAAAAACAAAGTATGCTACTAATACATTTATTAGAAGAAGTTGCAACCAATTTAACGTGCTATTTTCGGAAAATGACATCTTTCATCTCTCTCTCTCCAAATTTAAATTAGCTATTAAGGATACCTTGTCGAAAACCGACTAGCTACACGTTGGTCGGTTTTCGGCAAGTTTCTGTTTAAAAAATTAATTTATAACTTTTGTTTTCTCTTTCTGCTACACCCGATTGTTGCGTTGTCGGATTAATGTAATCTATAAGTGTTATATAGTCTTTGGAAACTATTTAGGTTTAAGAATTATAAATCTGTTTTTAGATTTAAGACAATTAACACTGTATGTTTCCATAAAATAAATAAATAAATAAATAAATAAATAAAAATACTAGTGAAATGCATTATATGAAATTAACTAAAACTCCTGCACTGGTAGCATGGGTGGGAGAAATCTTATCCCCGGGAAAAGGATAAAATATTTATCCCCTCGCTTAGTTTCATCCACCCGTCGAGCATGGGCACAGCGGTGGAAAGAATATCGACAGTGGATAAAATGGGAGAAAATTTATCCCCGCAATTATTGCCATTATAAGAAAATCATGGAAGTAGGAGGTACCGCCTACTTCCATGATTTTGAAGTGTTGTGGTATTTGTACAAATACCACAACACTTATTATATTTATGTCAGTCACATGTCAATTCGATCTCAGTCATTATTTTTATCTATGCATGTGATTTTGACAATTAATAGATGATTCGTAGGTTGTTTTTGTTTCCGTTTGGTCGTGTATATCGCTAATTCGCTCGAGCCATTCTTTTTTTATGAAATGGAATCTAATAGACTTAAACCCACATCCTATGAAGAAGGATAAAATTTTCCCTTTCAAACGTCAAAAAAGGAAAAGTTTATCCCTTTCACTTGTCCCCATGCTCTAACTGGGGGAAGTTGCTCCACTTGTAATGTAAATAGGGATATACTTCTCCTTTACCCTGTGGCCATGCTCCAGCATAGGGAGAAGATAGTTTTATCCCCTGTCAGTGGATAAAATCGGGGGATAAAATTTTTATCTCCTGCCCATGCTACCAGTGCTGTAGGTTTAATACACATAAAAGCTAAAGAAAAGAAAAAAATGTGTCTTCTCTGCACAGCTTTCGGCACATCAACGGGTTTCGGCACCAACACAACGGGTTCAAGCCTCTTCGGCGCCAACACGTTTGGGAAACCCGCCACCACGCAACCCTCCTTCGGGTTTTCGCAACCTACTATGGGTAAGTGCTGCGTGTTTTGACAACCTCCCTGGCGCAGTGGTGAGCGCTGTGGTCTTATAACTGGGAGGTCTCGGGTTCGATTCCTGGCGGGGGCAATTTAGTAATTTATTATTTCTAAATTGTCTCTGGTCTGGTCTGGTGGGAGGCTTTGGCCGTGGCTAGTTACCACCCTACCGTCAAAGACGTGCCGCCAAGTGATTTAGCGTTCCGGCACGATGGCGTATAGAAACCGATTAGGGGTATGGGTTGAATTTACACTGCTATACCCCTTCCAAGTTAGCCCGCTACCCTCTTAGACTGCATCGTCACTTACCATCAGGTGAGATCACAGTCAAGGGCTATCTTGTCATAGAATAAAAAAACTTGAGAGGTGTCAAGGGACACCCGGATAGAACGAAGTTCAATGCGAAATAGAAATGAAAATATCTGGCTTGCTTTCTATAAGAGAGAGAGAGAGACAGACAGAGAAACATGCGACGCCGATAGCAAAAAGTGTCGTGACAACTTTTCGTAAGAATTTTTTCCGTCTAGCCCCCTTTCACAACGCGCGATAAGGAACTTCGTTCCAAAAAAAAAGTATCCTGTTAGACAGAGAGAGCGCTACTAACAATTTCCTAAATAAATACCTTTTCTTTCTTACAACGTTCACCTGTGAACAGGTCTCGGCACGGGCCTGAACACGTCGTTCCAGAACAAGCCGGCGGCGCCCGCCTTCGGGGCCCTGGGCGGCGGCTCGCTGTTCTCGCAGAACACCGCGCCCGCCAACAACACCTTCAGGACTGGTAATCTATACTAATACTAGCTTTTGAACCCGCGACTTCGTCCGCGTGGAATTAGATTTTGGGGTGGAATTTTCAAAAACTGTGACACACGTACTTCTTTATTTTTAACTGAAAGCTCTAATACCAACTTTGATGGAAACAGCTTGAAAAATGACGGAGTTTCATATAAACTTCCATCCCCTATTTAAACCCCTTAGGGGTGGAATTTCCAATAATCCTTTCTTAGTGTGCGCCTACGTCATAAAAGGAACCAACTGTAAAAATTTCAAGTTTCTAACTTCAGTAGTTTAGGCTGTGCGTTGATATCTCAGTCAGTCAGTCAGTCAGTCAGTCAGTCAGTCAGGACTTTGAATTTTATATATATAGATTATAAAGCTGAAGAGTTTGTTTGTTTGAACCTTCGATCACAGAAAAATGAGGGAATTCAGCACTTCATACTTCAACTATTATTCAAATGCATCATTGTTCCTTGACACTGAAATAACTGCTTCACGTCAATGTTCGATGACAGACTAGCTAGCGAAATGATCTGCACTCATATTTAGTGGTTACACAAATCGGACTAACATGCGATATCCACTTATTTTTCTGTGATCGAAGGTTTGAACGCGCTAATCTCAGGAACTACTGGTTCGAATTGAAAAATTATTTTTGTGTCGGATAGTCCATTTATCGAGGAAGGCTTTAGGCTATATAACATCACGCTGCGACCAATAGGAGCGAAGCATCAGTGAAAAATGTTGCAAAAACGGGGAAAATTATCCATATTTAAAATATATTCTTTTAAAGACTTCTTAATCGCGATCATAATAACAGAAATTGACGCGGACGAAGTAGCGAGCAACAGCTAGTTTTAAAAAGCGGCCAAGTGCGAGTCAGACTCGCCCATGAAGGGGTCCGTAGCATCAAGTAACATAACATAAAAGTCTTGTAGTTCGTTGTAACTTTAAACGAAAGGTAAATGTACATCATATATTTTCTCCTCTCCCCTCCAAATAAGCGAAAAGCTTGTGCTAGAAGTGGTAGTAGTGGGGTTTTATTAGGAGAGTCGCGCTTTCAGTGGTTTACCTATTACTTATAGTATAGGACATACTATTTACAAATTGAACTTTTTTTATATATTTGTTTTCTATAGGTCTGGACTCTGGTCTGGGCGGCGGCGGTCTGTTCGGCAACACCTCTACTTTAGGCGGTTCCAGTTTAGGCGGCATTGGTCAATTCAACACTAACAATAGCTTGACCGGGTAAGTCTTGTCTGGTGGGAGCCTTTGACTAGTTACCACCCTACCGCCAAAGACGTGCCGCTAAGCGATTTAGCGTTCCGGCACGACGGCGTGTAGAAACAGATTAGGGGTATGGGTTGAATTTACACTGCCATTCCCTTTCCAAGTTAGTCCGCTACCATCTTAGACTGCATCGTCACTTACCATCAGGTGCGATTGCAGACAAGGACTATCTTGTCATTGAATAACAAAGAATCCATTTATTTTTTTATTATCTCTGCATCGCATTACTCGTTGTTGCTTATCGTAAAACTATATACTAACCGTCCACGTCAAGTTGGCCGCCATCGACTGTAACAAAATGATATCATACCGTACCGTTGACAAGAAAATAATATTTGTATTTTTTAATGTAATCACGACTGTGACGGAATTTATCTTCTCTGGCAACGCTTTACATGGCAGTGACTGAAAATGAACTTAAATGTTGAAAGGCGTAATTTTTATTTTCTTATTTTTTTCCGCTTGAAAGAAGTCATTAATTGAACGAGCGAAGCGAGTTCTCTGAGTCAACTAGGGCGCTTGCCTACTAGACAGAGAAGTGTGTCCGTCTAAATGTCTGTCAGAGCCCTATAACTTCTGAATTACTGAATATTAGAACGTGAAACTTGGTTGAAAATTCAGTTATATCCTGTACTTGAACAACAAATACTAAAATTAGATAAATGTTATAAAGAAACGAAATTATTTAATTTTAATGCGCCATCTATTAGCATTATTGTAAAGCTAATAGCTTCACTATAATGCTAATAGATGGCGCTGTGTCAGTAAAAACAGTTTTATGTCAACTATTTTTTTTTATTGCGTCTAATGTTAAAAGTTAATTATTACAATATATAATTAAAACTTTTGGGAATTATGGGATATCGCGAGGTCTCAGTTCGGGGCGAACCACTAGTTAAAGTGATTAATAATCTGCGCTGTGCAAAACTTTTCCTTTTTTACTCATCGTTGTAAAAAATACAATGATTATTTTCTTGTCAACGGTACGGTATGACGTCATTTTGTAACGGTCGACGACGGCCAACTTGAGATGGAAAGCTATGCCTGCTGATCTATCATGTTTTGTTTGCTAACAGCGGCGGTCTGTCGGGCGCGTCCGCGGCGGGCAACGTCCACG
Organism: Hipparchia sbordonii; assembly: GCA_038048805.1. NCBI lineage: Eukaryota > Metazoa > Arthropoda > Insecta > Lepidoptera > Nymphalidae > Hipparchia > Hipparchia sbordonii. The sequence goes on along the minus strand of JBBIWI010000026.1, from coordinate 768,986 downwards.
AGCACATGCTAGCGCTGGCCGCTCGCCCCTACGGCAACACCGGCCTGTTCAAGGACCTGTTACCCGACACCTGTGAGTGTGACGTCCTGCCGACTGCGCCACACACCTTAACCACCTTATCATACGTCAAAACGAGCATAGTAATGTCCCCGTCCCTATGGCAACACCGGCCTGTCCAACCTCTGCCCTATATCTGTGAGTGCAACGTTCTACCGACTGCGCCACTCCGGCTATAGCGATGTTACTAACTAATGAGACCGGCAACACCTTATCAAACGTCAAAACGTGCACAGTAAAAAAAAATAGTATTGCAGCTTGTATAATTCCGTCGTCCCTATGGCAACACCGGCCTGTTCAAGGACCTGTTACCCGATACCTGTGAGTGTGACGTCCTACCGACTGCACCACACACCTTAATCACCTTATCATACGTCAAAACGAGCAAAGTAATGTCCCCGTCCCTATGGCAACACCGGTCTGTCCAACGGCTGCCCTATATCTGTGAGTGTAACGTCCTACCGACTGCGCCACTCCGGCTATAGCGATGTTACTAAGTAATGAGACCGGCAACACCTTATCAAACGTCAAAATGTGCACAGTATAAAAAATAGTATTGCAGCTTGTATAATTCCGCCGTCCCTATGGCAACACCGGCCTGTTCAAGGACCTGCTACCCGATACCTGTGAGTGTGACGTCCTACCGACTGCGCCACACACCTTAATCACCTTATCATAATATGTCAAAACGGGCATAGTAATGTCCCCGTCCCTATGGCAACACCGGCCTGTTCAACGGCTGCCCTATATTTGTGAGTGCAACGTCCTACGGACTGCGCCACTCCGGCTATAGCGATATTACTAACTAATGAGACCGGCAACACCTTATCAAACGTCAAAACGTACACAGTAAAAAAAATAGGATTGCAGCTTGTAAAATTCCGCCGTCCCTATGGCAACACCGGCCTGTTCAAGGACCTGCTGCTCGACACTTGTGAGTGTAACATCCTACCGACTGCGCCACTCTGGCTATAGCGATGTTACCAATAAATCACACTGGCAACTGTATTAAACGCGCTCAAAAAATGTCAACTTGTATATCGTCCTTGTTACTTATTGTAAAATTAGTTTATTTTATTTTTTGAAAAGAGCAACTGCTGAGTTTCTTGCCGGTTCTTCTCAGCAGAATCTGCATTCCGAACCGGTGGTAGATTTATGACGTGTCATAAGTGCTACAAGGTAGCCTACATGAAATAAATACATTTTGAATTTGAATTTGTTCGTGCCTATGTAACACCGGTCATCTCAAAGACCTGTTACCCGACACCTGTGAGTGTAACGTCCTGCCGACTGCGCCACTCCGGCTAGCGATGTTCCCAACTTACCAGATCGACAACTCATGAACGGGTAGTACAATACTTTTTCTTTCCAGCGTCCACAGCAGAGGACGCGCTGAAGCCGACGAACCCTCGCGCGGTGAAGGCGGTGCTGGACGGCGCGGCCTACCGCGTCACCTCCCCCCCTCCCACCGCCACGCGCCTCAAGATATTCCCGCGCCCCGTCGCCTGCGCCAGGGACAAGGTACACCCACTGTTGGGTATTTGCAGCGTCAACAGCAGAGGACGCGCTGAAGCCGACGAACCCTCGCGCGGTGAAGGCGGTGCTGGACGGCGCGGCCTACCGCGTCACCTCCCCCCCCTCCCACCGCCACGCGCCTCAAGATATTCCCGCGCCCCGTCGCCTGCGCCAGGGACAAGGTACACCCACTGTTGGGTATTTGCAGCGTCAACAGCAGAGGACGCGCTGAAGCCGACGAACCCTCGCGCGGTGAAGGCGGTGCTGGACGGCGCGGCCTACCGCGTCACCTCCCCCCCTCCCACCGCCACGCGCCTCAAGATATTCCCGCGCCCCGTCGCCTGCGCCAGGGACAAGGTACACCCACTGTTGGGTATTGCAGCGTCAACAGCAGAGGACGCGCTGAAGCCGACGAACCCTCGCGCGGTGAAGGCGGTGCTGGACGGCGCGGCCTACCGCGTCACCTCCCCCCCTCCCACCGCCACGCGCCTCAAGATATTCCCGCGCCCCGTCGCCTGCGCCAGGGACAAGGTACACCCACTGTTGGGTATTTGCAGCGTCAACAGCAGAGGACGCGCTGAAGCCGACGAACCCTCGCGCGGTGAAGGCGGTGCTGGACGGCGCGGCCTACCGCGTCACCTCCCCCCCTCCCACCGCCACGCGCCTCAAGATATTCCCGCGCCCCGTCGCCTGCGCCAGGGACAAGGTACACCCACTGTTGGGTATTTGCAGCGTCAACAGCAGAGGACGCGCTGAAGCCGACGAACCCTCGCGCGGTGAAGGCGGTGCTGGACGGCGCGGCCTACCGCGTCACCTCCCCCCCTCCCACCGCCACGCGCCTCAAGATATTCCCGCGCCCCGTCGCCTGCGCCAGGGACAAGGTACACCCACTGTTGGGTATTTGCAGCGTCAACAGCAGAGGACGCGCTGAAGCCGACGAACCCTCGCGCGGTGAAGGCGGTGCTGGACGGCGCGGCCTACCGCGTCACCTCCCCCCCTCCCACCGCCACGCGCCTCAAGATATTCCCGCGCCCCGTCGCCTGCGCCAGGGACAAGGTACACCCACTGTTGGGTATTTGCAGCGTCAACAGCAGAGGACGCGCTGAAGCCGACGAACCCTCGCGCGGTGAAGGCGGTGCTGGACGGCGCGGCCTACCGCGTCACCTCCCCCCCTCCCACCGCCACGCGCCTCAAGATATTCCCGCGCCCCGTCGCCTGCGCCAGGGACAAGGTACACCCACTGTTGGGTATTTGCAGCGTCAACAGCAGAGGGACGCGCTGAAGCCGACGAACCCTCGCGCGGTGAAGGCGGTGCTGGACGGCGCGGCCTACCGCGTCACCTCCCCCCCTCCCACCGCCACGCGCCTCAAGATATTCCCGCGCCCCGTCGCCTGCGCCAGGGACAAGGTACACCCACTGTTGGGTATTTGCAGCGTCAACAGCAGAGGACGCGCTGAAGCCGACGAACCCTCGCGCGGTGAAGGCGGTGCTGGACGGCGCGGCCTACCGCGTCACCTCCCCCCCTCCCACCGCCACGCGCCTCAAGATATTCCCGCGCCCCGTCGCCTGCGCCAGGGACAAGGTACACCCACTGTTGGGTATTTGCAGCGTCAACAGCAGAGGACGCGCTGAAGCCGACGAACCCTCGCGCGGTGAAGGCGGTGCTGGACGGCGCGGCCTACCGCGTCACCTCCCCCCCTCCCACCGCCACGCGCCTCAAGATATTCCCGCGCCCCGTCCGCCTGCGCCAGGGACAAGGTACACCCACTGTTGGGTATTTGCAGCGTCAACAGCAGAGGACGCGCTGAAGCCGACGAACCCTCGCGCGGTGAAGGCGGTGCTGGACGGCGCGGCCTACCGCGTCACCTCCCCCCCTCCCACCGCCACGCGCCTCAAGATATTCCCGCGCCCCGTCGCCTGCGCCAGGGACAAGGTACACCCACTGTTGGGTATTTGCAGCGTCAACAGCAGAGGACGCGCTGAAGCCGACGAACCCTCGCGCGGTGAAGGCGGTGCTGGACGGCGCGGCCTACCGCGTCACCTCCCCCCCTCCCACCGCCACGCGCCTCAAGATATTCCCGCGCCCCGTCGCCTGCGCCAGGGACAAGGTACACCCACTGTTGGGTATTTGCAGCGTCAACAGCAGAGGACGCGCTGAAGCCGACGAACCCTCGCGCGGTGAAGGCGGTGCTGGACGGCGCGGCCTACCGCGTCACCTCCCCCCCCTCCCACCGCCACGCGCCTCAAGATATTCCCGCGCCCCGTCGCCTGCGCCAGGGACAAGGTACACCCACTGTTGGGTATTTGCAGCGTCAACAGCAGAGGACGCGCTGAAGCCGACCGAACCCTCGCGCGGTGAAGGCGGTGCTGGACGGCGCGGCCTACCGCGTCACCTCCCCCCCTCCCACCGCCACGCGCCTCAAGATATTCCCGCGCCCCGTCGCCTGCGCCAGGGACAAGGTACACCCACTGTTGGGTATTTGCAGCGTCAACAGCAGAGGACGCGCTGAAGCCGACGAACCCTCGCGCGGTGAAGGCGGTGCTGGACGGCGCGGCCTACCGCGTCACCTCCCCCCCTCCCACCGCCACGCGCCTCAAGATATTCCCGCGCCCCGTCGCCTGCGCCAGGGACAAGGTACACCCACTGTTGGGTATTTGCAGCGTCAACAGCAGAGGACGCGCTGAAGCCGACGAACCCTCGCGCGGTGAAGGCGGTGCTGGACGGCGCGGCCTACCGCGTCACCTCCCCCCCCTCCCACCGCCACGCGCCTCAAGATATTCCCGCGCCCCGTCGCCTGCGCCAGGGACAAGGTACACCCACTGTTGGGTATTTGCAGCGTCAACAGCAGAGGACGCGCTGAAGCCGACGAACCCTCGCGCGGTGAAGGCGGTGCTGGACCGGCGCGGCCTACCGCGTCACCTCCCCCCCTCCCACCGCCACGCGCCTCAAGATATTCCCGCGCCCCGTCGCCTGCGCCAGGGACAAGGTACACCCACTGTTGGGTATTTGCAGCGTCAACAGCAGAGGACGCGCTGAAGCCGACGAACCCTCGCGCGGTGAAGGCGGTGCTGGACGGCGCGGCCTACCGCGTCACCTCCCCCCCTCCCACCGCCACGCGCCTCAAGATATTCCCGCGCCCCGTCGCCTGCGCCAGGGACAAGGTACACCCACTGTTGGGTATTTGCAGCGTCAACAGCAGAGGACGCGCTGAAGCCGACGAACCCTCGCGCGGTGAAGGCGGTGCTGGACGGCGCGGCCTACCGCGTCACCTCCCCCCCTCCCACCGCCACGCGCCTCAAGATATTCCCGCGCCCCGTCGCCTGCGCCAGGGACAAGGTACACCCACTGTTGGGTATTTGCAGCGTCAACAGCAGAGGACGCGCTGAAGCCGACGAACCCTCGCGCGGTGAAGGCGGTGCTGGACGGCGCGGCCTACCGCGTCACCTCCCCCCCTCCCACCGCCACGCGCCTCAAGATATTCCCGCGCCCCGTCGCCTGCGCCAGGGACAAGGTACACCCACTGTTGGGTATTTGCAGCGTCAACAGCAGAGGACGCGCTGAAGCCGACGAACCCTCGCGCGGTGAAGGCGGTGCTGGACGGCGCGGCCTACCGCGTCACCTCCCCCCCTCCCACCGCCACGCGCCTCAAGATATTCCCGCGCCCCGTCGCCTGCGCCAGGGACAAGGTACACCCACTGTTGGGTATTTGCAGCGTCAACAGCAGAGGACGCGCTGAAGCCGACGAACCCTCGCGCGGTGAAGGCGGTGCTGGACGGCGCGGCCTACCGCGTCACCTCCCCCCCTCCCACCGCCACGCGCCTCAAGATATTCCCGCGCCCCGTCGCCTGCGCCAGGGACAAGGTACACCCACTGTTGGGTATTTGCAGCGTCAACAGCAGAGGACGCGCTGAAGCCGACGAACCCTCGCGCGGTGAAGGCGGTGCTGGACGGCGCGGCCTACCGCGTCACCTCCCCCCCTCCCACCGCCACGCGCCTCAAGATATTCCCGCGCCCCGTCGCCTGCGCCAGGGACAAGGTACACCCACTGTTGGGTATTTGCAGCGTCAACAGCAGAGGACGCGCTGAAGCCGACGAACCCTCGCGCGGTGAAGGCGGTGCTGGACGGCGCGGCCTACCGCGTCACCTCCCCCCCTCCCACCGCCACGCGCCTCAAGATATTCCCGCGCCCCGTCGCCTGCGCCAGGGACAAGGTACACCCACTGTTGGGTATTTGCAGCGTCAACAGCAGAGGACGCGCTGAAGCCGACGAACCCTCGCGCGGTGAAGGCGGTGCTGGACGGCGCGGCCTACCGCGTCACCTCCCCCCCTCCCACCGCCACGCGCCTCAAGATATTCCCGCGCCCCGTCGCCTGCGCCAGGGACAAGGTACACCCACTGTTGGGTATTTGCAGCGTCAACAGCAGAGGACGCGCTGAAGCCGACGAACCCTCGCGCGGTGAAGGCGGTGCTGGACGGCGCGGCCTACCGCGTCACCTCCCCCCCTCCCACCGCCACGCGCCTCAAGATATTCCCGCGCCCCGTCGCCTGCGCCAGGGACAAGGTACACCCACTGTTGGGTATTTGCAGCGTCAACGGCAGAGGACGCGCTGAAGCCGACGAACCCTCGCGCGGTGAAGGCGGTGCTGGACGGCGCGGCCTACCGCGTCACCTCCCCCCCTCCCACCGCCACGCGCCTCAAGATATTCCCGCGCCCCGTCGCCTGCGCCAGGGACAAGGTACACCCACTTACCCACTACTGGGTATTTGACAGCTGTCAAAGTGCGAATATTCATTGATTACAATCGAAAGTGTAACGTTTTTTTATACATTTTTAGCGAGCAAACGAGCAGGCCTGACCTGCACTGGTAGCATGGGCGGGAGAAATTGTATCCCCGGGAAAAGGATAAAACGTTCATCCCCTCGCTTAGCTTTATCCACCCGTCGAGCATGGGCACAGCGGTGGAAACAACACTCAGTGGATATACTTATACAATATACATCGCCTTCTCCTCTGTCGCCATGCTTTACTTGGACTCCACGCTCAAGGCCCGCGATAGAAGCTATGCAATAGCTTAAAAATATACCTCTTACATGGTTTTTTTTTTTTTCAGAAATCTCTTTTCGACGGCTTGGAAGAGTCGGACCCTAGTATAGAAGATAAATTAACTCTAAAGCCGAGCAGGAAACGCCTGGTGCTGCGTCCCAAACCAAGGAGCGAAGAGAACGAGCACACAGACACCAACAGGTAATAGACAACTTTATGTATCTTCTAATCCTATCCTACTAATATTATATAGGTTGAAATACTGGGAGTATTAGGTTGAAATGAGGGTTGGAATGTTATATGAAAATCCTGTGTGGTCTTAGGTCGAGATCTTCCAAATATGGTTGAGCGAAGCAACGGCTGGTTCACGCGTCATGCTCGTGAACGGGTGCCGCCAACGGGAACGGGTCTGCTTTATTTGCCCGTCTTAACATGCATTAGATTGTTTTGCATTTTTGAAACTTTATTGTGGAAACACTGTATACATAGCATAGTTTTGTTATCTATTGTAAAAAAATATTTTTTTTTAAAGAGCAACCACCGAGTTTATTGCTGGCTCTTCTCGGCAGGAACGGCATTCCGAACCAGTGGTAGATTCATTGACGATTCAAAAGTACTTGTAAAGTTTATTTGAATAAAAAAAAATTCTATTTCCATTTCATAAGACCACAAGAGGTTCAATTCCCGGTGGAGACAATTTGGGAGATAATTTCTGCATTGTCTCTGGTCTGGGGGCTGATTCTGCAACTCAGTGCCTATCAAAAAATTAAAGTTACTGACTTTTTTATCCATTGAAGGTTTGCAGAGAAATGTCATTTACTATTTCATAGTAAACCTTCAATGGATAAAAAATATATGTCAGTGGCTTTCATTTTTTGATAGGCACTGAGTTACAGAATCAGGGCCCATGTCTGGTGGGCGGCTTTGGCCGTGGCTAATTACCACCCTACCATCAAACACGTGTCGCCAAGCGATTTAGCGTTCCGGCACGATGGCGTGTAGAAATAGATTAGGAGTATGGGTGAATTTACCATACCCCTTCCAAGTTAGCCCGCTTCTATCTTAGACTGCATCGTCTTTGGGTGAGATCACAATCAAGGACAAATCCTTCAAAAAAAAAAACCAGTCAAAAAAAATTCCTTGTTAACTAAAAAAAATCTTTTAATTTGGTTTTAGATCTTTAGAAGAAACGAGACGGGAACCAAACGAAACCTCACAGAACCACAACCAACCGGTTTCGCAACCGCAAGAAACGCACGGCATCAGTAGAGACGATATTACCGCACGCAGCGAGAAAGACCGCACGGCAGAGAGGGACAGCGATAATAATAGTAAGTTTGACACACATGAGAGTTCTCCCTAATATTCTCGAAGGTGTGTGAAGTCTGGTAACTCGCATTGGGCCAGCGTGGTATATCCCTTCTCTGTTTATATTTGTGTGTATGTGTGTGTTGTGTAAGTGCGTGCGTGCATGCGTTCTTGAGTTCGTGCGTGCGTGCGTGCGTTCGTGCGTGCGTGCGTGCGTTCATGAATTCGTGCGTGCGTACGTGCGTCCATGAGTTCGTGTGTGCGTGCGTGTGTGCGTTCATGAGTTCGTGCATGCGTGCGTACGTGCGTCCATGAGTTCGTGCGTGCGTGCGAGCGTCCGTGCGTGTATGATTATGTTTGGTTACTCTTTCACACAAAAACTACTATACCGGTTTGGCTGAAATTTGGAATGGGGATAGATTATACCCTGAATTGACACATTGGCTACAGTTTATCCCGGAAATTTAGAGAATTCCCGCGGGAATCAAAACACCTTAATCGTCGTAGACATCATCTAATACAGTTCTTGCAATTCACAAGAGCGCGTGGCTCATGGTTGTGTGCGTGTCGTATCTGTATAAGTGTGAGCGAGAGCTTGCTTGCGCCTGACCGCTCCCACCTAGGCTCGTGACAGGCACGCACACTTACGCAATGTGCATGTACACGACGTAACCACAAGTAAAGCGCCCGTAACTTCGTGAGATGAACGTATAGTACGTTTAACTATATTATGTTTACTATATTACATATAATTTGTAATTTTTTTGTTTCAGACTCCGAGACAGCTTTCGACAGACACAATAGCTGGTGAGAAATGAAACCATAACATTTATTTGATAACTAAACTGTAACAAAATGAAATGTAAAAAAAATAGTAAAACAATAAAATTATAAATATGTCGTAATAAAAAGTGTTTCATAGTAAATAGTGCATATTAGACAGTTTGTTAGATTCGCGATGTAAAATTTAAGAATTTTTTGCAGCCTAAAAAGTATAATTCTTAAAAAAAACCGCGTGGCACTCGGGGACTGCCGCGGTAAAGCTATTGCATAGCATTTTTTATCAACGCCATCTAGCGGTGAGAGGAGTCCCGTGTCAGGTTATTTTCGTTACGGAATTTCTGGATTCGGTCTCCACGCTCAAGGCCCGCGATAGAAGCTATGCAATAGCTTAAAAAACAAACACGTAACACAATAAAAAAAACAATGGGTTCAACCATTGACATATAAATACTATGGACCTTGGGTGTAATGCAAAATTCACGAAAAAACCTATATATACAAGTGTACATGTGTATTTTTATAGATTATAGTCTGGCAAATAAGAGAGTTCCAGCGGGAGCAAAAAACCTCAATCCACGCGAACGAAGTCGCGGGTATCAGTCAGTACTATATAATTTATGTATACATACTAAAAGCTTGTTTTTAAGCTATTGCATAGCTTCTATCGCGGGCCTTGAGCGTGGAGACCGAATCCAGAAATTCCGTAACGAAAATAACCTGACACGGGACTCCTCTCACCGCTAGATGGCGTTGATAAAAAATGCTATGCAATAGCTTTACCGCGGCAGTCCCCGAGTGACACACGTCTTTTTTTTTGTTTTTAACTTGGCAACATCTCATTTTATTCCACAGGTTGGGCCCAAAACAGGGTTGGAGCGAGAAAGAGAAACCGGCCGAAAACGAATCTACCCCCAGATTGTATCCCAATTTAGGTGAGTGGCAACATTATATAGCATAGCATAGTTTTGTTACCTATTGTAAAATTTTTTTTTTTTTTTTAAAGAGCAACTGCTGAGTTTCTCGCCGGCTCTTCTCAGCAGGATTTGCATTCCGAACCGGTGGTAGATTTATGACGTGTCATAAGAGCTACAAGTTGGCTTACATGAAATAAATAAATTTTGATTGATACATCATAGGTACTACTCGTTCACGTCAAGTTGTTACACGACAGTTACAAAATGACGTCATACCGTACCGTTGACAAGAAAATAATAATTGTAATTTTCACTGTACAGTATAGTTGTCTATGAAAAGTTTTAATGTCGATAAATTTTTTTTTTTTCTTTTTTCAGATAAAGAGTTGCCGATGCAAATTTCTCAAAAGCGCGCCAGCTGGTAAGCTTTCTAATGTGCAGGGCGATTCAGACCTGTTCGATAACATACCGTGTCGATACGGTTAGATATCGATCTCTTTTTGTCGTGTGGATTCAGGGCGAGCGAAATATATGTTAACAAACCGAATCGATCGACAAATAAGTTATCGGAAGGGTCTGAATCGGGGGGCTGATTCGGTGTTATTATTATTCGCCCTTTCAAACAAAAAAAGAATTTTCCAAATTGGTTCAGGCATCTTCGAGTAATCGGGGAACATACATAAATTTTTTTAAAAAAGATTAAATTAAAAGAAAAGACGCGATCGAGAATCTCCTCCTTTTTCGGAAGTCGGTTAAAAAACGTAAAAAGCTTATTTTCTTCTTCTTATTTTCCTGGATAAAAAGTAGCCTATGTGTTATTCCAGACTATAATCTATCTCTGTGCCAAATTTCAGCCAAATCGGTTCAGTCGCGGCGTGATTGAGTAACAAACATCCATCCATCCATACATCCAAACTTTCGCATTTATAATATTAATAATAGGATTACAAACAGATATTTCAATTTTATTTATTTACATAGATTAGTGAAACCATAAAACTCCTTCTGCTTTATTAAAAAGTAATAATGAGCATACAGAGAAACCAAAAAACAAATTAAATCACAGAATTAAATTGAACAAAAAAAAAAGATCACATATTAGATATCAACAACACAACAGACTTTGACATTGTGAACGAGTTGGGGTTTTCACTCCACACTCCATAGACAATTTTTTTAAGCTATTGCATGGCTTCTATCGCGGGCCTTGAGCGTGGAGACCGAATCCAGAAATTCCGTAACGAAAATAACCTGACACGGGACTCCTCTCACCGCTAGATGGCGTTGATAAAAATGCAATGCAATAGCTTTACCGCGGCAGTCCCCGAGTGCCACACGTCTTTTTTTTTTTTATTGGATTCTTCTGGAAGAGATCACTATTAGTGATAAGGTCACCTTTTGTGTTACACAGTTTATTTACTTATGTATTTTGTCCTTGTTTTTCATGCAATAAAGTTGTATAAATCTAAATATATAAAAGGCAAAGGTGACTGACTGACTGACTGACTGACTGATCTATCAACGCACAGCTCTAACCACTGGACCGATCGAGCTGAAATTTGGTATACAGGTAGCTGTTAGGACGTAGACATCCGCTAAGAAAGGATTTTGGAAAATTTCAACCCCAAGAGGGTTAAATAGGGGGTTAAAAAATCGAACCTAACGTGAGCAAAGCCGCGGGCAAGAGCTAGTAGATTATAGAGAACTCCTTCTATGTTCAAGGCTAACAACAAAAACGCTCCGCAAACCGCCGACAATGAACCCGGATTCGGCCGAAAACTCCGTGCGCGAACTGGGGCTGACGTCAGAGAGGAGTATCGAGGATAAGGAAAACATCGACACCTTCTCCGGTAAGTCGGTTAAACTGTCGATTTTATGACGTGTCATAAGAGCTACAAGTTAGCCTACATTAAATAAATTAATTTTGAATTTGAATTTGAATTTGATTCTTTAATAATGATTGTATCAGTGTAGCGGTCGCAATGACACCTGGGTACCTATCGGCTAAAAATATATCAATCCTTAAAGGACAGCATCAATGTCAAAATATGGTTTTTAGCCTATGGGATTGGCCAAAAGCCATATTTTGACATTGATGCTGTCCTTTAAGGATTGATATATTTTTAGCCGATAGCCCTGCCGATTGGCTGGTATCCAATAGAATAGAATAGAAATATTTTTTATTCAAATAAACTTTCACAAGTACTTTTGAATCGTCGATGAATCTACCACTGGTTCGGAATGCCCTTCCTGCCGAGAAGAGCCGGCAATAAACACGGCGGTTGCTCTTTTCAAAAAAAAAAAAAAAAATTTTTTTTTACAATAGGTAACAAAACTATGTTATGTATACTGTGTTTCCACAATGAAGTTTCAAAAATACAAAACAATCCAATACATGTTAGGACAGACAGCCAAAAGCAGACCCATTCCCGTTGGTGGCACCCGTTCACGAGCATGACGTATGAACGGGTGCCACCAATTGAAATGGGGCTGCTTTTGTCTACCTGTCTTAACATGTATTGGATGGCTTGTCAATGGCGGTTCTGGCAACATTTTTTTTGACGTCTTTAAAATCACACCAAAACATACGGCTACCAGTCAGAAAAATGTACCGTAACGAAAAGGTCTATATCGTCTTACCTTAATAACTACAAAACTATAAGTCTTAGAAACATGAATCCAATGTCATTATTTAGAGTATATAGTCATCTCGCTGCTAAGACCTTGAGTTTGCATCGGGGCCGGGCGGGGCGGCGGGGGAGGGGCGCTGCGTAGAATAACCGAAACTGCGTGGCATCGGGGTGTCTGCATTTCGTTTTTGACCCGAATCCCAATTTAATTTTATGAATTTTGAATTTGGAACAACATCCTTTACCCCTCCGCATACTCCAACACTGCCCAAAGCCCCTAAAACCCCCCTTTTCTGTCCCCTCCCCAAGGTGCGGGTGAGCTGATGTTCTGCTGTCACTGGACGGGACAGATGTCTCTCACGGCGAAATGTGAGAAGGTCGTACATCATATACACGGTTACCATGGTTACTACTGTTCCTTGTTATATCCTCTCCCTCACTGCTGAGGGTCGTGACCCCTCCTCGATAGTCACAAATTACAAGTTATTTCAATATGAAGTATATATATAGTAGTAAGAAGCGAGTGCGAATTCTTTTATTTGTTTAACATTTCAATAATTTTAAATTAGTGTTTTCGTTGTAAGTACCGTATTAACTTACATAGGCATTTGTTAAAAAGCTGTTATTTTGATATTACAAACAGACACTTCAATTTTATTTATTTGTGTAGATTTTGCGGAGTGAATCTTCTGTGCCTGTACTACTGTACAGGTACAGAAGATACTGTGTATCTGTGTTTAGTGTCTATGGTTGTGTTGATTGGTGTACATATGTGTTCGCAGTGTCGGAAGGGGAGCACGTGCCCCCCCGGGACGCGCCGCCGCACCCGGCCGGGGTGAAGCTGACCCGGGCGGGATACTACACCATCCCGTCTTTGGAGGAGATGATTAGTAAGTGTTTCATATATATTAGTCCTCAAATGCTAGATTTCTTTCATATAATTTCTCTAAATATTATCTATCTATCTATTTCTTCTTTTTTATCAACTGACATGACGACCTCCCTGGCGCAGTGGTGAGCGCTGCGGTCTTATAACTGGGAGGTCTCGGGTTCGATTCCTGGCGGGGGCCGTTTAGGAATTTATAATTTCTAAATTGTCTCTGGTCTGGTCTGGTGGGAGGCTTTGGCCGTGGCTAGTTACCACCCTACCGTCAAAGACGTGCCGCCAAGCGATTAAGCGTTCCGGCACGATGGCGTGTAGAAACCGATAAGGGGTATGGGTTGAATTTACACTGCTATACCCTTTCCAAGTTAGCCCGCTACCATCTTAGACTGCATCGTCACTTACCATCAGGTGAGATCGCAGTCAAGGGCTATCTTGTCATTGAATAAAAAAAAAAATGACAAACCAGACTCCCACTGCTGGACTTAGGTCTCTTGCATGGACCTCCATAGGCCTCGGTCTTGCGCCGCCTGAATCCAGCGGCTCCCTGCGACTCGTTTGATTTCGTCGGTCCACCTAGTGGGGGGTCTGCCAACACTGCGCTTCCCGGTGCGGGGTCGCCGCTCTAGCACCTTGGGACCCCATCGACCATCAGCTCTTCGAACTATGTGCCCCGCCCATTTCCACTTCAGTTTCGCGACTCGCTAAGTTCTATCTATCTATTTACTTATAGTCAAATGCTGTTTGTTAGTCTGGCTTAAACGCAAAAACGGCTAGACCGATTTGATTTTTTTAAAACATAATTACATACTGAATAAGCAGCTTAATCCTAGATTCTTAGTGGCGCCATTTAGTTTGACGAAACTAACTAAAAATTGGGTCACGAACTTATTCTCGTGGAGGGCGTTAGATGGCGCTACGTTACAAAATTAGCTTTGAAAGGAGGTGGGTTCATAAGGCAACAAAATCCGCCCCTCATATACTCGAAAAAAAAAGTTCCAGATTTCGACAAATTGTAAATGTATTTATATACTTGAAGATATAAACTTTATTTTAATATAAAGTTTAGGTGATAAAAAAAATAGTAAGTTACAGAAAATATTACCCAAAAAGAGAGTGTTTCTTTTACTTTTCTTACATTTTCATACATTTTAGTCGTTTTTTAAGCTTTGATTTAATATTTTAGAATGAGGCGCTCCATGAACCATGGTAAACGTAACTGATAATGATGCTCCTTTTTATAAGCTTTTATATGAGTATTAATTTATTTTGGTTCATGGAGCGCCTCATTCTAAAATATTAAATCAAAGCTTAAAAAACGACTAAAATGTATGAAAATGTAAGAAAAGTAAAAGAAACACTCTCTTTTTGGGTAATATTTTCTGTAACTTACTATTTTTTTTATCACCTAAACTTTATATTAAAATAAAGTTTATATCTTCAAGTATATAAATACATTTACAATTTGTCGGAATCTGGAACTTTTTTTTTCGAATGTATGAGGGGCGGATTTTGGGCCTTATCAACCCACCTCCTTTGCTGAAAATTGGGTCACCAACTTATTCTCACGAAGGGCGCTAGATGACGCTACGCCACACTTTCCCCTCTCTTGACTTCCGAAGTCCATTATATGAAGAGTACATCGCCTTTTCCACGTCTTTTCCGCTAGATGTCGCTTAATTCCGTCACGTTTCCCGTGCCACCAGCGCCGCTAACGGCCGTTCTGTGAACTAAACAACACTTTTTTTTTTTTTCAGATTACATTCGCCCGGATGGCAGGTGCGTTGTTCCGCACCTCACGATCGGGCGCAAGAACTATGGCAACGTGTACTACGACTGCGAGATTGACGTCACGGGGTTGGACCTCGATTCCCTGGGTGAGTTTGACGACCTCCCTGGCGCAGTGGTGAGCGCTGTGGTCTCACAACTGGGAGGTGTAGGTTTTTTTTTTATTCGATAACAAGATAGCCCTTGACTGCGATCTCACCTGATGGTAAGTGACGATGCAGTCTAAGATGGTAGCGGGCTAACTTGGAAGGGGTATAGCAGTGTAAATTCAACCCATACCCCTAATCGGTTTCGACACGCTATCTTGCCGGAACGCTAAATCGCTTGGCGGCACGTTTTTGACGGTAGGGTGGTAACTAGCCACGGCCAAAGCCTCCCACCAGACCAGACCAGAGACAATTTAGAAATAATAAATTACTAAATTGCCCTCGCCGCGAATCGAACCCGAGACCTCCCAGTTATAAGACCACAGCGCTCACCACTGCGCCAGGGAGGTCGTCATATTACGATTCCCGGCGGGCGCAATTTGGGAATTTATAATTTCTGAATTGTCTCTGGTCTGCGGGTTCTTTACGTATCTCGCAAAGAGCGAGATCTGGTTATACCAAGCTCCAATCTAAAGATCCACAGTACCAGTCCTAACCCGATACGCGTTAGAATATATAATAAAATCCCAAGTAACATAAAAGAAACGGAGAATGATACGGCGTTTATCAACTCCTTATAAATAAAGCCTACTATAAAATAAATGACTTTCTTAATCAATAACTCGGCGCCCGTCTCTCAACTAAGCCAATATTTGCTGTGCCCCAACGGGGTTCCGATGAAAAAATTACCTCTTGTTCTAAGAATAACTGTAAAAACATTGGAATGCAATAAATGAATATGAATAATTATGAGATCTCACGACCGTAGCTGTCACACGTCACTTCGAGAAACGTAATATTTAATTTCATTTGACCACGGTTATTAAACTTTTTTCGTTCTTCACAGTCCACTTCCTGAACAAGGAGATAATAATCTACCCGGAGGACGGCGAGAAGCCGCCCGTGGGGCAGGGCCTGAACCGGCGCGCCATCGTCACGCTGGAGCGGGTCTGGCCCCGGGACAAGACCGAGAAGAGGCCCATCACCGAGCCTGACAGGTAACCTATACTACCAGTGTAACATATAATACTCAAACCTCTCTCCCCTCTCCATCCCCTCACTCCCCCCTCAATCCCCACACCTCCCCCTCAATCCCCCTCCGTCCCCTCACTCCCCCCTCCACTCCCCTCACTTCCCCCTCCGCCCCCTCACTCCCCCCTCCACCCCCTCACTCCCCCCTCCATCCCCTCACTC
The DNA here is from genome assembly GCA_038048805.1 of Hipparchia sbordonii. NCBI lineage: Eukaryota > Metazoa > Arthropoda > Insecta > Lepidoptera > Nymphalidae > Hipparchia > Hipparchia sbordonii. The sequence continues at coordinate 752,723 of JBBIWI010000026.1, read as the reverse complement.
CCCACTCTCTCAAGTTAGGTGACACTCTATTTTGTTTTCATGAACGTTTGAGGAACACCCAAATATGATAACGTTAACATTACGTAATTTTCATTATGTAACGTTAAGATATTCCTACTTATAGGATGACATATTTATAGGTATGGTGTATGATTGGTGATCGTGGTTTTATTTTTATTTTTGTTTAAAAATAACACGCAAGTATGTGTTGTGATGGGTATGTCTATGTGTCGAGCGTGCGTGCGTGCGTACGTGCGTGCGTGCGTGCGTGCGTGTGGAAATTAAAAAATTTATTTATTTATTTATTTATTTAAAGACAAAAAATCTATTTAATCTTGTCACCAGATTGTTGAAAATGGATTACGAAGCGAAGCTGCGCCGCGTGTGCGACAAACACGACACCAAGTTCATCGAGTACCGCCCGCAGACCGGCAGCTGGGTGTTCAGGGTGAGTGATCGACGGTAGATCCCTTACCGACGGATGCAAGTCCTTAGGCCGGATAGCTTGAAGCAGTGAGTATGGGCTGCTTCGAGCTGCAGTTCAAGCACTTGATAACGTCCCTAATGCAGTGGTGAGGGCTGTGGTTTTATAGCTGGGAGGTCTCGGGTTCGATTCGGGAATTTATAATTTCTTAACTGTCTCTGGTCTGGTGGGAGGCTCTGGCCATGATTAGTTACCACCCTACTGACAAGGACGTGCCGCCAAGCGATTTAGCGTTCCGGCACAATGGCGTGTAGAAACCGATTAGGGGTATGGGTTGAATTTACACTGCTATACCCTCTCCAAGTTAGCCCGCTACCATCTTCGACTGTATCGTTGCTTACCATTAGGTGAGATCGTAGTCAAGGGCTACCACCTTATCATCGAATAAAAAAGACGTGTGGCACTCGGGGACTGCCGCGGTAAAGCTATTGCATAGCATTTTTTATCAACGCCATCTAGCGGTGAGAGGAGTCCCGTGTCAGGTTATTTTCGTTACGGAATTTTTGGATTCGGTCTCCACGCTCAAGGCCCGCGATAGAAGCTATGCAATAGCTTAAAAAATCCTTCCTACCTTCGTTTGCAGGTGGAACACTTCAGCAAGTACGGGCTGACGGATTCGGATGAGGAGGAAGACGACGTGACTCCTGATGTGCTGAGGCGTCAGCTCGTCACCCAGAACCTGCAGACCTCCGCCGCACCCAGTGAGTTGAACCGTGGAAACGACGCCTTGCGACGGTGTTCCCCCTAAATAACATTTTTTTTAAATATATAAATTCAAATTCAAAATTTATTTATTTCATGTAGGCTAACTTGTAGCTCTTATGACATGTCACAAATCTACCACCGGTTCGGAATGCAGATTCTGCTGAGAAGAGCCGGCAAGAAACTCAGCAGTTGCTCTTTTCAAAAAAAAATTTTTTTTTTACAAAGCTATGCTATGTATACAGTGCTTCCACAATAAAGCTTCAAAAATGCAAAAATGCATACGTAGGTACACCAATCCAACGCATGTCAAGACGGGCAGTCAAAGCAGACCCATTCCCGTTGGCGGCACCCGTTCACGAGCATGACGCGTGATCCAGCCGTTGCTTCGCTCAACCATATTTGAGGGAACGTAACAACCCGCACCACACAGAAAGAAGAAAGAAAGAAAATACATTTATTCTTACAAACAGTAACACTAAACAAGAATAATAATGTCCTCCCGACCGAATCCGACCACGGCGGCCAATCTCCACAGAGATCAGCCACTGCGCGGGAGATATTATAATGCATAAGCGTGTGCGCAAACACAGGCGCACTCACTATTCCCTTACTCATAGTCCGATGGGACGGAAAATCCGACACGACCGGAAAGAGATCAGACGCAGGACCGACGGCTTTACGTGCTCTCCGAGGCACGGGGGTGACTCACCACCGACTTCCTTACTCCGGGCTAGTACTGAAAATTTCTTAACAGAAAACCCAATCCATTTTTGGCCCGACCCAGGAATCGAACCCGGGACCCCGTCATCCGTAGTAGAACTTGCTAACCACTAGACCAACGGGGCAGTTACAAACAGTAATTCGCATGTGTTTCCTCCAGCTCAAGCCCCACCAGTCGCGACCTCAACAGCGGGCCCCATCCCTGGCCCCAGTGGAGGCCTCGGCGGTTTAGGGGGCCTGGGGGAGTTGAGCGCATTGGGGGGCCTGGGAGGCCTGGCCAGTCTGAGCAACCTCACTGGCGCGAGTGGACTGGCGCCAGAGTTCTTCGCGATGCAACAATCATCCCTTAACCTGATGGACGGGGGGGCGAGGGGTGAGTACTGACGGTTTTATAAAAGAAAAGTAATCAAAATTCAATATGGCAACCAGCAGACGCCATATTGCGCAAGAGAAAACATGAAAGTCGAACTATGATATATTTTTTGAAGTTGGTCCCATTTAAATTTGAAAAAGAAATTCCACCTCTAAAAGTGGTCGCACAGGGTTTTTTCCTTTTTAGTTGCTTCTATCGTCAGTTAAATTTTTTGTAAAAAGTAATTGTTGATTTTTTAATATATTTACTATTGAGCTTATCCCTTACTTGTAAGCGTCAAGATGACTGACCAAAGTGACCGATCAGCGTCAAATTTTTCCAGCATTTAGTACCTATTTAGTACTATTTAATTGTTTAAATATTTAGTACCATTACTCATCGTTTCAGCGTTCGACGTGGAAACTGTCGAAGACAACACTGAAGCCCAGAGTCTCTACGACGATAACAGAGGTAAGGAATATAATCTTTTGAAGCCTCAATAGGCTTTTTTTTTTTTAAAGAATATTACCCAAGCTGAACTTGACTAATATTCTCCTCTCCCCTCCAAACAAGCGAACTTTTTTTTTTAAATATGAATAGCGGGCAAACGGGCTGGCGGGTCACCTGATGTAAAGTGATTACCGCCGCCCATGAACACTTGTAGTACCAGAGGCACCACCGATGCGTTGCCGGCTTTTCAGGAATTTATTGGTGCGCTCCTTGAATAACCCCATGTTGTAATTAAGTGGGAACACCGTCAAAGGGAGATGATTCCACAATTTGGTAGTACGTGGAAAAAAGATCTGGAGCAACGGATGGTCGAAGTGCTCCAGGCACCCAGGTGGTGAGGGTGAAATTGTGCTAGAAGTGATTAACCATACACCATTTACACTATAATAATACAAGTAATAATCATGATTCTACCATCGGTTCGGAATGCAGATTCTGCTGAGAAGAGCCTTCAAGAAACTCAGCAGTTGCTCTTTTTAACAGCAAACTGGTAAACTAATAAACTAAAAAATAATTTTAAAAAAAATTGGTGTCTTGACGTGAAACGTCTTTAAAATCACACCAAAACATACGGGTACCAGTGAGAAAAATGTACCGTAACGAAAAGGTCTATACCGTCTTACCTTAATAACTACAAAACTATAAGTCTCAGAAACATGAATCCAATGTCATTATTTAGAGTATATAGTCATCTCGCTGCTAAGAACTTGAGTTTGCATCGGGGCCGGGCGGGGCGGCGGGGGAGGGGCGCTGCGTAGAATAACCGAAACTCGTAGATATAGACGTGTCACGTTCAAACCAACGGCCGTGTGCACCGACACAGCTCCACCCGTTTTTTTTTTTTTTTTTTTCAGCGTTCGGTGTTAAGAGTCCGACAAGCGAGTTGGCGCGTCTGGAACACCGACAGAGCCACCATGTTCAGCTCATGAAGGCGTCGCTATACGCGGACACCGGTAAGTGTCGATATTAATGTACTACGTGCTATTTTTTTTTAAGCTATTGCATAGCTTCTATCGCGGGCCTTGAGCGTGGAGACCGAATCCAGAAATTCCGTAGCAAAAATAATCTGACACGGGACTCCTCTCACCGCTAGATGGCGTTGATAAAAAATGCTGTGCAATAGCTTTACCGCGGCAGTCCCCGAGTGCCACACGTCTTTTTTTTTTTTTTTTTTAATTTATTGATTAAGATCTATACAGCATACATTTTTAATTATTTTATATGCCATCCTCCAGGAAAGGACATGACCAGTGATTGCCCTCGGGATGGGGAAAATGTGCAGGATTACAGCTTTTACAGAAAGATTAAAAAATTGAGGCCTAATTTACTATGGATTTATTATTCCGATAAAGGCATGATTTAAAATATCAAAGAAAAACAGAATGTTTATTGCTTCCGCTTTCTCTTTAATGCACTACTTCATACTTAAACTTCCGCCCACTTGTATTAATGCCCGTGATACACATGCTAGTGGATGAAATGCTAGGTGCTGGTAAGCTGGCATGCCAGGTACTGACAGAATTTCAGCGCGTGACATACATGCTTGCGAATGACCTTGCCAGTGACATGCGAATTGAAGTTCACAAAATGAAGAAATAAACAGTGTTACAATACAACTCGCAATTATATTAGGCAAAAAACAAGCACTAAAATTAATAAGATCTTGGCAGATAGTTGAGAGTTGCGATTTACAAGCAAATACGTTACGACCTGCCTTAGATTCTATAACTCAGTGCCAAAAAATGAAAGCCACTGACATATATTTTTTATCCATTGAAGGTTTACTATGAAAAAGTAAATCATATTTCTCTTCAAACCTTCAATGGATAAAAAATGCCTATCGTCGTTGATAGGCACTGAGTTACAGAATCAGCCCCTTGTTTCGCGTATTTGTAGCTGGCAATACGAATCTCCCGTCCCACTTCCCTTCAAGGGGAAAAAATCAAACGGCTTGCGAGCCATTCGTATGCTTTGCTCTGGCACGTGAGTTACTGGCAGAATCTCGATACACATGCGAGTAGCTCAGTATTGCTTGTAACTGGCATGCTTTTGTGCGAGTAACAAGCATGTGTATCACGCACTTAAATAGTAAAGAGAAATTCCGCTTCGCGACACTAGATAGCGCTTGTCTATTAAAAAATTAAATTATTCGTGCAAATAAAGTTGTATTATTCCGTGTCCTAGGATCTGTACAAAAATATTAAGCAATTTTTTTCTAAGCAACTTTGCGCATAGATGGCATGTTTAATAGCAGAAAATTATTCTTACGGCTCGATAAACATATCTTAACGCCATCTTGTATCGAAAGGGAGAGGTATTTTTGAAAAGTTTTCTTATTTTTTCTCAGTTTTCAAGGCTTCAGACTCCTAAAACTTTCATCTCTGAAAACTATAGAATATAACAATTACAAAAATAAAACTATTATTATTGCACGTTGATTTTAACATTTTAGACTTGATAACCACAATAACTAGCGCCCTCTAGTATCGAAAGGCAGAGTTATTCCGTAAAACTTTTCTATTTTTTTTCTCATTTTTCCGAGCCTTTAGACCCCTGAAAGTTTATTATCTGAAAACTATAGAATATAAGAATTCCAAAAATAAAACAATCTTTGCTGCACGTTGATTTTTGACACCTAGGCGAGAGCCCTTTGCTCCACTGGTCATGTCCTTTGCTAACACTAATCCATGTCTTTAATCCATGCTAAAAATGAAACGGCTTTCTGTAAATAAATTTTAATATGCGCCATAATAATTTAGCCTGTAAGTCAATCAACCTAATTCTAGATAATGCACATAAGTGTTTCACCTATGTATGATGTTTAAATGTTTAAGCGAATAAAGAATTTATAAAGTCAAATCAATCAACAGAAATGGAAGACGACACGTCCGTGTCGACCGGCGAACAGCTGGTTCCGCACCCTAAGACGAGTGTCGTAAGGTCGACAATCAAACAACCGGCGCCGACGACGATGCGCGACACAAGTTACGAGGATATATCTACTTCCTTACTTGCACAGAGCGAAGGTAAATAAAATTCAAAATTAGTTTAAAGAGTTATACTTACGGAGAGATCTTACGGTAGCTTCACAGTATATTTATAGTTATACTAAAAAAAAAAAATTGTGAAAATTTAATTCGCCATTTTGTGGTGGCGGCCATCTTGGACCGATTTTCATCAAACATATAGTCTAATTTTTAATTTAATTCCGTGGAATTCTGACAGTTGTCATTTTATGACGGTTCAGTTAGCACAAACCTTTTTTTGGGATTTTTTTATTTGATACAGATTTATTAAAGTAAAAATTCACTACAATAAGCAAATTGATTATTTATTTTAGGTAATAGGTACCTATTACCTGAAATAAATAATATAAGAAAAATAACCAATAGGGCGTTTCTTTTTTGGAGAAAGAAAGTCCAGTTTCCAGTGGCGGTGCAGGGTCAAATTCAGTTTCCTGTGACAGGTCAGGTTGAGGGTCCATCTTGTAATAAGGATTATTATAACAAAACAGAATTAATTAACAAAAATAACAAGAAGTGTCGAAAATATTATTATTATAATAATATTTGATTTTGGTTGAAAAGGTTTGTTACTCATGCGTCCTACCTTGGTCTGACCAGTTGATATGTTTTTTCCCCCACATTCATTGTTTCGAAATTGATATTTAATAACTTTGGTCACTTTAAATCAAAATAGTGCTATATTAATTATCAATTTAATACAAACTTACGTCTTTATAAATTTAATCTTAAGAATCCATAGCCTACTACATATTTTATTTCAATTTATTATATTTTTTTGTGGGAACTGTTTTATCTATGGTCACACCGAGAAACGTCAGAATTCCACGGAATTAAAAATTAGACTATAGCTAAGAACACTCCCGACTAATTCAAATTGGCTAAAGTGTTTTTTAAAGATTATTATTAGCCAAGCTGAACTTGACTTATATTCGCCTCTCCCCACCAAATAAGCGAAAAGCTTGTGCTAGGAGTGGGTACGACAATAGTACAACGGGTGGAATTGGAACCTGCGACCTGTCAGTTTTCAGACCTTTAACCGTTGGGCTGTTGGGGTTATTGTATTGTAAATGTTATAAAATTGTATAACCAATAAACAAATTAAATATTTTTAGTGTTGTTTATCATTTCAGATGTGATAATGCGTCCTCTGATAGTTCAACCCCACACTATCGTACTGCAGTACCACAGGAAAGTGCCGCCGTTCAGACAAACCATCGCGGGTGTGTGTGACACGCTTTATTTTTATTTTTTTATTATGAGATTAGCTTGACAATCAATGATGGAAAGCATTGATCAGGTCTAGGTTGGAGCGCGCTTGCATAGAAAATGAATATTTACTCTTGTCTTGAAGGACGCGCACTAATTTGCTTCCTGTTTAGTATTTCAATCCTAAATTTTATTTTAATCTGTGTAACATGTTTTTGTCTCTCTCGCTCCCTATATATCTCTTTCACTCTTTGCTGTGTGTGAACAATAGAGACGTGTCGAAAGTGCTCTGGTGTTTTAATTAAAATAGAAATAGTAAAAGCTTAGGGATCATAAAATATATCATAATATAAAAGTTTCCAAGTGCCTGTGGTGCGGTAGGGGTCAGAAAAATACAAAATCTCTAACACTTCTTCGTCCCTAATATGCACTGTTAAAATTTGGAATGCCCTTCCGGCTTACATTTTTCCCTATAAGTACAATTTGGGGGTACCTTCATATTAATTGGGACATATCGCTCATTTGCGACAAGAGTGACATAATTCAAAATCGACGACGAGGGAATTCTCTCGTTAGAGAGTAATGTTTTGTGGATGCTGTGGTCTCGAAACAACACAGCGGCCAACAAAGCGACAGAGCATTAAGTCACAATCTCTCTCGCTCTTATTTTTTAGTGCTTAACGTTGTTTTTATAGCAAAAAGTATACATTTTCGACACTAAAATTGGTGAATTTTGAATTATGTCACCCTTGTCGCAAATGAGCGATATTATGTACGTTGATGTTTTGCTGAAACTCCCTGTTCTGTTTATTGATTAATCAGGTCGTGTGGACGCGGCGTACTTCACTGACATGTCGGTGTGCCGCTCTCGCCACAGCCGCATCGGTTTCGGGCCAGCCGGCACCCTCGCTTACGTCACCACCTACGACTCTATCAACGATTTGCCTAAAAGTAAGTCCAATTACCGGAGTTTTAAGCTATTGCATAGCTTCTATCGCAGGCCTTGAGCGTGGAAACCGAATCCAGTAACGAAACGTAACGAAAATAACCTGACACGGGACTCCTCTCACCGCTAGATGGCGTTGATAAAAAATGCTATACAATAGCTTTACCGCGGCAGTCCCCGAGTGCCACACGCCTTTTTTATTTTATATTTGTTACTAGCTGATACCCAGGACTTCGATCGCGTGGATTAAGGCTTTTGTAATTCTCGCGGGAGCCTAGCCTATGCGTTATTCCAGACTATAATCTATCTCTGTGCCAAATTTCAGCCAAATCGGTTCAGTCGTTGCGGCATAATTGAGTTACAAAACTTACAAACATCCATCCATCCATCCATACATCCAAAGTTTCGCATTTATAATATTTATAACTAGATGATGCCCGCAATTTCGTCTGCGTGAACTAAAGTTTTTGATTCCCGCGAAAACTCGTTAATTTTCCCGGATAAATTGTGGCCTATGTGTAAATCCAGGGTATAATCTATCTCCATTCCAAATTTCAGCCAAATCCGTTCAGTAGTTTTTGCGTGAAAGAATAATAAACATCCATCCATCCATCCATCCATCCATACTTACAAACTTTCGCGTTTATAATATTAGTAGGATATAGGATTTACTATTTATAGGCTACATTTCATACAAAAAAAAATGATAAATGGTACATATAATTTTCCATGGGCAAATTACAGTATTTAAACTATTTTGTTTTAGGTGCAGACCTCGGTGAGTTGGGTAGCTACGTGCAAGGTCGGGCCGACAATGATTGGAGCGAACCCGTCGTCGCCAGATTGGCGGTCGGGCGACCACAGTCCGGTGTTGTGTCGGTAAGTGTGAAGCTGATATTACCTATTTTTTTTTTCTTCTTTTCTAAACATCGTCTCTATGAAACTTTGCTATTACTATCCCGATAAATAACCTCAATAGCCCAACGGTTAAAGGTGCGGACTGAAAACTGAAAGGTCGCAGGTTCGAGCCCCATGCGTTGCACTATTATCGTACCCACTCCAGCACAAGCTTTTCACTTATTTGGAGGGGAGAGGAGAATATAAGTCAAGTTCAGCTCGGCTAATATTCTTTTTAAAAAAAAAAAACCATTTATTTCATGTAGGCCAACTTGTAGCTCTTATGACACGTCATAAATCTACCACCGGTTCGTAATGCTGATTCTGCTGAGAAGAGCTGGCAAGAAACTCAGCAGTTGCTCTTTTAAAAAAAAAAATTTTTGATAATAGGTAACAAAACTATGCTATGTGTACACATTCAGTGCTTTCACAATGAAGCTTCAAAAATGCATACGTACACAATCTAATGCATGTCACAACGAGCAGACAAAGCAGACCCATTCCCGTTGGTAGCACCCGTTCACGAGCATGACGCGTGATCCAGCCATTGCTTTGCTCAACCATATAAAAACTGAAAATAAGAGTATTAATATCAAGTTTAATTATTTATTATAATCATAAATAATTCCATTAGGTTATGGGCCCATCACGCTTCCACTGCGCCATTCCTTCGGAATCTTATAAGAGAGTAAAAATATAAAAAAAAAATAACCTTTCGCCTCACAATAGGAAACGCTGGCGCGTCAACTGTCAAGCCTGCTGGAGCTGTCGACAGTGTCCGACACCGACCCGACACGGCCGGACGTGTGTCCCCAACTTGTCGTGCGCGACTCGCCACAGGACAGGCGCGAGCTGTTGAAGAGATTGCTCAACGACGCGAGCAAAGCCAGGGAATATAGTGCTAGTGTAAGTTTTTAAAATTTATTCCTCGTACTAGATGATTCCCGCGACTTGGTTCGCGTGGATTAAGGTTTTATAGATTAGCGTTTAACTGCGATCTCATCTGGTGGCAAGTAAATATGCAGCCTAAGATCGCGCGCGCTTGCCTAGACGGTGCTTATTCACTTCTAATAGATTTATGAATACATATCATAAATTCCGAGGCCGGCGGGATTCGAACTCACATCTCTCGGGAATCGCGCCCTGAGTGTGTTAACCGTTACACTACGGCCAAACCCAAATTGAACCACACGTCAGCAACGAAATTTATTTATTTATTTTATTATTTATAAATAAATAAATTAGTGATAATATGTATCTACTTTTTCAATCAGTTATATAGCAACTGTTCACTTCACTTTTTAAGCTATTGCATAGCTTCTATCGCGGGCCTTGAGCGTGGAGACCGAATCCAGAAATTCCGTAACGAAAATAACCTGACACGGGACTCCTCTACGGTGAGCCGCCAGATGGCGTTGATAAAAATGCTATGCAATAGCTTTACCGCGGCAGTCCCCGAGTGCCACACGTCTTTTTTATTATTATTAATTTACAGTTCGGCGTTTCAAGCGATTACTGTCTGCAAGTGTGGAGGCTTTGCGAAGCGCTTTGGGGTGCTGATTTGGATAACGATGGTAAGTCGTAGAGTTTTGATTACATTTTTTTTTAATTCATATAATTCATAATTCATTTATTGCGTGATTGTGAGTTACAGTTAAGGTGGTTTGATCCGGTCAGCGGTCACATCAGCGCCAATAGATGGCGTAGATTTTGTAATTAGACTTATTTTATTTTTTTTATGAATGAAAATGTGAATATTTTTTTATAATAATATGGTTCCCGGTTGTAGCGGTATATTTGTAATATATCCAACTACGTTTCAGATGTATTTTAATTTTCAAAATACTTTCATTTGTACTGATAATCACGCGGTGGTAGCAGCACTGCTGCTCAATATACTTTATTTATATCAGGACAAATGAAAGTATTTTGAAAATTAAAATACATCTGAAACGTAGTTGGATATATTACAAATATACCGCTACAACCGGGAACCATATTATTATAAAAAAATATTCACATTTTCATTCATAAAAAAAATAAAATAAGTCTAATTACAAAATCTACGCCATCTATTGGCGCTGATGTGACCGCTGACCGGATCAAACCACCTTAAGATGTTACAGATATGTCATTAGTCTAGGTACATGTCACAATCTGCCATTCTTGGCGTGCAATGTTAACAATACTAAAATTTCGCCAAAACAAAATGTGATAAATGCGTAGAGAGAGAAGACATAGAGCCAGTGACGATTTCTTTCTCACTCACACTAAAAAGAGAGCAGAAATAAAGTTATTAATGTGATAAACAGAGACGCAGCTACCCAATTTTTTGTCCCTCATCGTGTAACCAGTTTTTTCAAGGTCGACACACTTTTGTGCGAAACAAACTGACAGTTAATAAGAAAATTTAGTATCTATGTGTGTTGCCAGCTTTAGGTACCTATACAATGTCCCGATTTTCCCTATCCTACTTATATTATAAATGTGAAAGTTTGAATGTATGTATGGCCATCCATACATACATCCAAATTTCAGCCATATCGGTTTAGTGTGGCGTGATTGAGTAACAAACATATGGATGTTTGTTACTCAATACGCCACACTAAACCGATATGGCTGAAATTTGGCACGGAGATAGGTTTTTTTAACCGACTTCCATTTTTGGAACGAGGAGGTTATCAATTCGGCCGGTATCTTTTTTTTTTTTTTTTTTTTTTTCTATGTATGCCCGCCGATTACTCCGAGGTTTCTGAACCGATTCACGAGATTTTTTTTTAATCGACAGAAGAAGCTCACGAAATGGTCCCATAAAAATTTTTACCTTCAACTCCTCAAGCCTGATGCTGCAGGGGTATTTCCCCCCTAAATTATGGGACTTTAGGAACCATCGTTTACGAATTGGTATGCTTGGTCTAAGCATATACTAAATCATAGAGCTCCAGGTCCTACTCTTCAATCCTGATGCTGCAGGGTACTGCCCACCTGAATTATAGGGATGTAGGAACTGCTAATCATGAATTGTTATTGTATGTAATAAGCATATACTACACCATCGAGGTCTAGGTTCTAGTTCCTCAATCCTGATGCTGCAGGGTACTGCCCACCTAAATTGTAGAGATTTAGGAACTGCTAATCATGAATTGTTATTGTATGTAATAAGCATATACTACTTCATTGAGGTCTAGGTTCTAACTCCTCAATCCTGATGCTGGTGGGTACTGCCCACTTAAACTGTGAGGATTTAGGAACTTTCGCTTGCGAACTGATATTGTTAGTATCAAGCATATTCTACATCGTGGAATTCAAGGTCCTCGCTCTTCAATACTGATGCTGCAGGGGTACTGCCTACCTAAACTGTGAGGATTTAGGAACTGTTTGTGTATTGTTAATAAGTACTGTAGGTACCAAGTGTAGAACTACATTAGTACCGTAGCGTTGGAGGGAGGGGAGAAAGAGAGCAGGAACAAGCTACACTAAAAAGCTTAAAATAAAAATTCTTTTCAAAAAACCGACTTCAAACGCCACTACAAAGTATAAAAATAATTTTATTTTGTACACGTTTGTTGAAGTCGGGCGGGCTTAACTAGAAACGATGAAATCGATGCGCGACGCTTATCTTATGGTGACATATAAAAGACACGCTTATTGAAACCGGGCGAGCATCGCGTATCGGATTCACCGTTTCTATTTAAGCCCGCCCGACTTCAACAAACGTGTACAAAATAAAATTATTTTTATACTTTGTAGTGGCGTTTGAAGTCGGTTTTTTGAAAAGAATTTTTTTTAGTAATGTCCTCTGACATACCGTAACGGCGGGTTACTTTGGCTACTTTTTCAATTTTTTTTTTAATTTTTGTTGAAACAAAATAAAGTCGTGATGGAAGAAATGAATATTATGAGAAAAGAAAAGAAAGATGATGGATACTAGAATATAATATATGTCGGCGATGATTAAAGTGTATTCAGTTAGATAGTGTCGGTTACTGTTCTGAATCATCCTGAAGTTTCGTTCGAATGTCCAACGACCAGTCGAGAACTGTTGGCGATCTTAAGAATTATTTTATTTACAAAGTTCTTAATTTTTAAAGCCATTTTTAAATAGCTAGAGGCAGACTTTTAATGTTTTTTTTAAATAATTATTAACTTAAACTATGAAGAGTTGCAGTTTTATACGACTGCCTGAAAAAAGGAATATACTGTTAATTTCATTAATGATGATTTTGATGACTAAATATACAATTTTTGTTGCTTTTAATTCAATAGCATTACTCGATCGAAGGAAAATTTTAACTGTTCATTAAAAATTATTTTGTGTAACATTCTTACTAGTAACGAAAAAAAATTTTCCTTTGTGTTACATACATCTTTTTTCAAAGTGACTCACATATGCTAAATTTCTATTCGGCATTTCAATATTTTTTTTAAGGAGCAAATAATTATCTAGTGAATTGATCCTATGAAAGTACATTAAAAAACTTTAGTATAAAAAAAAAATATTTTTAAAAAACCGACTTACGTGTACAAACTAAAATTATTTTATACTTTTAAGTGGCGGTTGAAGTTAATATTGTGTGCAATAAAGAATAATAAATTCTTTATTGCACACAATATTAAGATATATGTAAAAAATAGAAGCTTACCCTAATAGGTATGTCTCTCCCAGACAACCTTATATATGTAGGTATGTTATTTAAAAAATAAAACAGTTCAGCATCTGTTTTGTCGTTTTATTTAAAAATCCTGGGAAGAATTTTCCATCTAATTTGGGGTACTAGGGGAGTGCAGTTATTGTGGCAACATTAAACTCGAACTTGTCATGTGACGTCATCGTTACGTCATGTTATCTCTATTTCAGTCGCGGTTACACAGTACCTTGGTCTATTGCCTTCTCTGTCTACGGATAAATGATTAAATTAAGAATAAAATAATAAGCTAAATGTCACAGGAAAAGAAAAATTTAAATGTCAATCAAAAATTAATAATATATACAAAGAAAATTGGAAAAGTAATATAATTTGTCATAAAGATTACTTAGGGTGGGACAAATATTCATTTTAACAGCAGAGTGTCCCCTTTCATGGAAAGAAATTTTATTTGCATGTTTTAAACCATTTAATTTAAAAAATAGACCTAATAACTAGTTATAATTAGTCTAAATTTAGTTAATATGTCATTGTATAGCTATGAGAGCAACATAGTCACTCCAGTGACTCAACTCTTTAAAAGAAGATATAAATATAAAAAAAAAAAAACACAGAAGACGAAAATTAATATTAAAATGTTTCTTCTTCGTGCATTTCGGTTTTTTGATTCCCGCGGGAACTCTTTACTTTTCCGGGATAAAAGTTGGGAGTAGCCCATGTGTTAATCCGATGTATAATCTATCTCTATCCCGACTTTCACCCAAATCCGTCCATTAGTTTTTACGTGAAAGCGTGAAAGAGTAACACACGCGCGCACGCACACACTAATTAATTGTAATTTAGTGGTGTGTAACATGTGTGTGTTAGTAATATTAGTGTAAGTATGTCATGCTCTCTTTAAACATTTCTGTGGTGGTGTCGTGTGGTGCGGGTTGTTACGTTCCCTCAAATATGGTTGAGCGAAGCAACGGCTGGATCATGCGTCATGCTCGTGAACGGGTGCCGCCAACGGGAATGGGTCTGCTTTGGCTGCCCGTCTTGACATGCGTTGGATTGGTGTACCTATAAGCATTTTTGCATTTTTTGAAGCTTTATTGTGGAAGCACTGTATACATAGCATAGCTTTGTAAAAAAAAATTTTTTATTTTTTTTGAAAAGTGCAACTGCTGAGTTTCTTACCGGCTCTTCTCAGCAGAGTCTGCATTCCGAACCGGTGGTAGATTTATGACGTGTCATAAGAGCTACAAGTTAGCCTACATGAAATAAATTAATTTTGAATTTTGAATACTACCCCAGGTGTCCCCGGAACAGACATCCAGTCCAAGGTGCACCGCCACAAATGCCTCCTGCAGTGGCTCAAGGAGGCGGTCTCTGACATCACTGATAAGGAACTGGCTGAGTCCAAACTCGGGGAGCCGGAAGATGGTAAGACTTATGTCCATTTGTTTATGTGACTGTTTCTGGTGGGAGGCTTTGGCCGTGGCTAGTTACCACCCTACCGTCGAAGACGTGCCGCCAAGCAATTTTTTTTTTATAAAGAATATTAGCCAAACTGAACTTGCCTTAAATTCTCTTCTCCCCTTCAAATAATAATAATATTAGATTAGCCATCTTAGCTAGAGAAATCAATTCGTCGGAAACTTTTTTAAAATTTATGTTCCCCAATTACTCGAAGACACCTGGGCCGATTTAGAAAATTCTTTTTTAGCTATTGCATAGCTTCTATCGCGGGCCTTGAGCGTGGAGACCGAATCCAGAAATTCCGTAACGAAAATAACCTGACACGGGACTCCTCTCACCGCTAGATGGTGTTGATAAAAAATGCTATGCAATAGCTTTACCGCGGCAGTCCCCGAGTGCCACACGTCTTTTTTTTTGGTTGAATGTTACATACTTTCCATTGTTTCACCAGGTCAGCATCTGATGGTGGAATCCTGGAGAAAACGATGGAACTCTGAAAATTTTATAGGCACAATTACTTTGTGTTGGTGTTTAAAGTCGGTTAAAAAAGACTTGTTAAAGAAATGAAGTGCACCCTCCTGTTTCAGAACTGGATGGTCACAGCGCGCAAGTATGGACGCTCATCCTTGGTGGGAGGGTGCTGGAGGCCTGCAAGCTGTCCAAGGAGTGCGGAGACTTCAACATGGCCACCCTCATCGCCCAGGCCACAGGTACTGCACTTCCCACAATGCCCAATGGATCGCAATGGCCTCTGATTCTTCTTTATCAACTAATGGACGTCCACTTCTGGACATAAGTCTCTTGCATGGCCTCGGTCTTGCGCCAAATCCAGCGGCTCCCTGCCACTCGTTTGATGTCGTCTGACCACCTAGTGGGGGGTCTGGCAACACTGCGCTTCCCGGTGCGGGGTCGCCACTCCAGCAACTCGGGACCCCATCGACCATCAGCTCTTCGAATTATGTGCCCCGCCCATTTCCACTTCAGCTTCGCAACTCGCAGAGCTATGTCGGTGACTCTGGTTCTCCTTCGGATCTCCTCATTTCTGATTTGATCTCGCAGGGATACTCCGAGCATAGCTCTCTCCATCGCCCGCTGAGTGATCCTGAGCCTTCTTATGAGGCCCATAGTTAGCGACCATGTTTCGGATCCATAAGTCATCACTGGCAACACGCACATTGGCCTTGCCTGCCATGCCTGTTGGCTATTTATTATCGTTAATATCCTGCGACTTCAATGCGTTTTACCCCACTGCGGTACGCAAAGGAGGAAAATGTGTTTATCAGTCTATATATCGCTCATTTGCGACAAGGGTGACATAACTCAAAATTCACCAATTTTAGTGTCTTTTTGCTATAAAAACAACATTACGCTAAGCACAAAAAAATAAGAGCGAGAGAGATTGTGACTTAATGCTCTGTCGCTTTGTTGGCCGCTGTGTTGTTTCGAGACCGCAGCATCCACAAAACAGTACTCTCTGACGAGAGAATTCTCTCATCGTCGATTTTGAATTATGTCACCCTTGTCGCAAATTAGCGATATGTTACATTTTGTGCAATAAATTGAATTAAAAAAATGTTTTCTGCAGGAGACCCAGCGTTCAAATCTCTGCTGGGCCGGCAGCTGCACACGTGGCGCGAGTGCGGCGCCGAGCCGCTCATCGCCAGCAGCCGCCTCGCCGCGCTGTACCTGCTGGCCGGCCAACGCCCAGCCGCGCGCCTCGAGACCCTCGACTGGATCCGCGCGTTGCGGGCCACCGCCTGGTGAGACTTGGACATTTGGTCTGCAGATTTGATTTGAAGCCTCAGTAGCCTCAAGTCGCTGCTGGGCCGGCAGCTGCACACGTGGCGCGAGTGCGGCGCCGAGCCGCTCATCGCCAGCAGCCGCCTCGCCGCGCTGTACCTGCTGGCCGGCCAGAGCCCCGCCGCGCGCCTCGAGACCCTCGACTGGATCCGCGCGTTGCGGGCCACCGCCTGGTGAGACTTGGACATTTGGTCTGCAGGGTTAGACATTTGGACTGGTGGGAGGATTTTGGCTAGTTATCACCGTACCGTTAAAGCCGCCAAGCGATTTAGCTTTCCGACACGATGGCGTGTAGAAATCGATTAGTGGTATTGGTTGCCTGCTACTATCTTGACTGCACCATCAGGTGAGATCGCAGTCAAGGACTATCTTGTCATCAAATTAAAAAGAAAAGGAGAGAACGTCACGCCCATTTCCACTAAAGACTAATAGGCTTGTCGAGGCGTAGTTGAGGAATCACGAGCCTAATTGGATTTTTATGGGCCTGCACCCCGCTGCGCGTCGACACTCTCGACTGGATCCGCGCACTGCGGGCCACCGCCTGGTGAGACTTGGACATTTGATCTGCAGGGTTGGACATTTGGACTGGTGGGATGCTTTTGGCTAGTTATCACCATATGGTTAAAGCCGCCAAGCGATTTAGCTTTCCGGCACGATGGCGTGTAGAAATCGATTAGTGCTATTGGTTGCTGGCTATTATCTTGACTGCACCATCAGGTGAGATCGCAGTCAAGAACTATCTTGTCATCAAATTAAAAAGAAAAGGAGACCACGTCACGCTCATTCCCACTAACGACTAATAGGCTTGTCGAGGCGTAGTTGAGGAATCACGAGCCTAATTGGATTTTTATGGGCCTGCACCCCGCTGCGCGTCGACACTCGACTGGATCCGCGCACTGCGGGCCACCGCCTGGTGAGACTTGGACATTTGATCTGCAGGGTTGGACATTTGGACTGGTGGGATGCTTTTGGCTAGTTATCACCATATGGTTAAAGCCGCCAAGCGATTTAGCTTTCCGGCACGATGGCGTGTAGAAATCGATTAGTGTTATTGGTTGCCGGCTATTATCTTGACTGCACCATCAGGTGAGGTCGCAGTCAAGAACTATCTTGTCATCAAATTAAAAAGAAAAGGAGAGAACTTCACGCCCATTTCCACTAACGACTAAAAGGCTTGTCGAGGCGTAGTTGAGGAATCACGAGCCTAATTGGATTTTTACGGGCCTGCACCCCGCCGCGCGTCGAAACCCTCGACTGGATCCGCGCCCTGCGGGCCACCGCCTGGTGAGACTTGGACATTTGATCTGCAGGGTTGGACATTTGGACTGGTGGGATGCTTTTGGCTAGTTATCACCATATGGTTAAAGCCGCCAAGCGATTTAGCTTTCCGGCACGATGGTGTGTCGAAACCTATTAGGAGTATGAGTTGAATGTACACTGCCATGCCATGGAAGAGGAAGGCCCTTCCAATTTCATTTTATTTTAATTTAATCTTATCTATATGCACGGTGAAATTTTATTCCCCGTAAACCCTGAAGGAGGTGAATGTGCTCATGAAACTGAACAACTTTCCCCCAGGAACATAAGTCGAAATATGAAAAAAAAAATTGGACCCTCCATACAAAATTGTCGATTAGCTGATTGATTTAGTATGGGAGGTCCAAAATTTTTTTTCATATTTCGACCTATGTTCCTCGGGGAAAGTTGTCCAGTTTCATGAGCACATTCACCTCCTTCAGGGTTTACGGGGAATAAAATTTCACCGTGTATATGAAAGCCACTGACTGACGTACTGATTAAACACGAGATTTCGAAAACTATTGTACTTATAAAGCTATAATTTAGCAAGTAGCTAGTTTATAGTTAGGATATGTCAGCTAAGAAAGGATATTTGGAAATAGGGGTTGCAAGTTCGTATGAAAGTCCTATGTTTTTGCAGTTGGAGACACAAAAATTCGCATTTAGGTTAATAATAATAAATAAAAAACATGTATATCAAAAGTTTTTTGAATATTACCTTTTAAGGGTGTTAAAATAAGGGATGATAATTTTTTCTGACAGAAACAGAAAGCTCGTGCTAGGAGTGGGTACGACAATAGCGCAACGGGTGGGATTCGAACCTGGGACCTTTCAGTTTTCAGACCGCACCTTTAACCGTTGGGCTATTGAGGCATGTTGAATCCCTCAAACAATGTTCCTCAAGTCAAGTTTAATTCAACTTGGTTCCAGCTACCTCTGCCCCCAAATCCCGACCCTGGAGCAGGTGGTCCGAACCTACGAGGGTTACTTCAGCAGCAGCAGCAGTTCCGAGGACCTGGAGTTGACTAGCCTGCCGGAAGACGAAATGGGCATGCAGTTCCCTTCCCCGCCCTATGACGCCGCCTACAACTTGTTCACCAGCGTGAGTGTGACGTCACAATGTGCCCAATAGGCGTGGTGACCGATTTTGAAAAACTATTGTATAAGTGTTGGCTGAACGTAAATGGATCGTTCCTTAACATGGGGTTATTCAAGGGGCGGACCAACAAATCCCTAAAAAGCCGGCAACGCATTGGTGGTGCCTCAGGTGCTACAAATGTTCATGGGCGGCGGTAATCACTTAACGTCAGGTGGACCGCCTGCGCGTTTGCTCATCTCTTTAATTTGTATGAGATTTCACGATGATAGACAAAATTTTTTCGTGGTCCCCTTCTGGTAGCAATCTTACAGCTTGACTGTAAAAATATGTTTAGAATAATACGATCTATCGAAAGAATTACTCTTTTTTGGTCGGCACTTTCAATTTTTGGTATTTTTTGTATGGGCCGTGAGTGGTCTCCTTTTTTTTTTTTAAGGTGCTAATGCTGAGATCTATAGAGCGTGCTCTGACTCAAGATAAGAGTTAAAACGAGACACAAGTATGCTCCGACATAAATCTGTCTCGTTTTATCTCTGTCTTGAGTCTGAGCAGTGCGGTTTATAGATTTCAGCCTTAGGGTAACAACATTCCAAAGATGCCTCACTGCGATACCTCGCGGTCGCGGTTTAGCTCGCTACCTCGATGTCACCTCCATTTAAAACAAATGTATGCAAACAGACGAGCGCGAACATGTCGAAGGATACCTCACTGCGATACATCGCGGTACAGTGAGGCATCTTCGACATGTTCGCGCTCGTCTGTTTGCGTACATTTGTTTTAAATGGAGGTGACATTGAGGTAGCGAGCTAAACCGCGACCGCGAGATATCGCAGTGCGGCATCTTCGGCATATTTTCACCCTTAAACCGATAGTGATTGAATTCTTTATCTACCCGCAGAACGGCGCGACACGCCGCGTGCTGGACCTGCGGTACGAGTTGATACGTGCGCGCGCGTTCAACGCCCGCCCCAAACTGAGCCCCGCCACCTACACACCGGACCCCTTTGACTATAGCCTGAGGTGAGCTCTCTTCACCGACCTCTATATTTAATCTATGGTTAAGGTCCAAGAGACGGGTCTGCCCGCGAAATTCAAATTTAATTTGGTTTTTCGCAATTTGTAAACTAATACGACAAAGTAGGCTTATGGTATTCAAACTGCGCCAATGGCAGTATCATCTTCACAGGTTTATATAGGTACTAATCTTAACGTGAAAGTATCCAGTTTAAGAAATTAGTCAAAATAATGAGTTTGACGTGAGCTACTCACAAATTAGTCATTATTTTGATTAATTTCTTAAACTGGATACTTTCACGTAAAGATTAGTATATAAACCTGTGAAGATGATACTGCCATTGGCGCAATTCGAATACCATAAGCCTACTTTGTCGTATTCGTTTATAAATGACGAAAAACCAAATTAAATTTGAATTTCGCGGGCAGCTCCGTGTCTTGGGCCTTAAAAAATCTTTATCCATTTAGGATAAAGATTTTTTTATTCCCGCGGGAACTCTTTCATGTTCCAGGATAAAAAGTAGCCCATATTAGCTATCTTCAAATTATTTCAGCCTGTTCATGCGTTGTCGCGTGAAGGAGTAACAAACATACACTAAGCAGAAACGAGTGTCTCTTTAACCAGTAGGTAATACTTTCCAAAATGGCGTCAACCAAATCCAAGATGGCGTCAATCAAATCCAAGATGGCGTCAATCAAATCCAAGATGGCGTCAATCAAATCCAAGATGGCGTAAACCAAATCCAAGATGGCGTCAATCAAATCCAAGATGGCGTTAATCAAATCCAAGATGGCGTCAATCAAATCCAAAGTGGCGTCAATCAAATCCAAGATGGCGTCAATCGAGTAGAGTCAAAAATAAGTCTGCTCGTACTGCATTGTCATTTACCACCAGATGAAACTGCAGTAATTGAGAGTAACTGTGTTGTTATCAGCTTCCTGCTGGGCGCGTGGTTCGGCAACCCGCCCGCGGTCAGCATCGCCGGCGCGGCCGAGCAGCTGGAGGCGCAGGGCGGCTGGCACCTCGCCGTACAGGTGCTGGCTTACCACCCGGACGAAGTCGCGTGAGTTGTTATGTGTTATGCGCAGTGGAAGCGTGCTGGGCCCATAACCTGATGGTTTTATACAAGAAAACAAAGATCGGCAACTGATTAACACGGATTTATGCTCGTACACAATATTAGTTTTACAGAGAGCGGTCAAATAGCGAGCCTCCAAACGTTTTATGAAGCAAGCATAAGCATAAGCATTGGTAGTAACCAAAGATAACAAATACGGCATAGACAACAAACATTGTCTATGCCTATTAGGTCGGGTTTACATATGGTTTACATTACCAACAGACTCTAGATAAACCAATAAACGAGCGCACTTCTCAACAACTAACCAACAAACAAGCGCACCTTTCAAGCATAATCTAACAATCAAACGCACTTTTAAAGCATAATCCAAAAAACAAGCGCATCTTTTAATAACTAACCTACAAATAGGCGCACTTTTCGATCTCGGGTTCGATTCCCGGCGGGGGCAATTTAGTAATTTATTATTTCTAAATTGTCTCTGGTCTGGTCTGGTGGGAGGCTTTGGCCGTGGCTAGTTACCGTCAAAAACGTGCCGCCAAGCGATTTAGCGTTCCGGCACGATGGCGTGTAGAAACCGATTAGGGGTATGGGTTGAATTTACACGGCTATACCCCTTCCAAGTTAGCCCGCTACCATCCTAGACTGCATCGTCACTTACCATCAGGTGAGATCGCAGTCAAGGGCTACCTTGTCATAGAATAAAAATAAAAAATAAAAAACTTTTGAAAGACTTGGCTATAACCCTGGACCCCTCGAATGGAAGTCTTAACCACTAGGTTATCATCGCAATTCTTCGTGTAAAAAAGATTTTTAATTTCCAGTCGCGGCCATCTCATTCGAGGCGTGTTATCGCGTCACGCGCCATCCAAAGCTGACACTCCGGAGCTAAAGAGTCGCTTGGAGCTTGTTAGGAAGCTGGGGGTCCCAGAGAAGTGGCTACTCCGGGCACAGGCGTACAGAGCCAAATATGAAGTAAGACAGAACTGGCGACGATGCCCTCTTTTAATCTATAATTAACACTGGACTTGCTGCTGTGATTTCTTTTTTTAAGTTATTGCATAGCTTCTATCGCGGGCCAGCGTGGAAACCGAATCCAGAAATTCCGTAACGAAAATAACCTGACACGGGACTCCTCTACGGTGAGCCGCTAGATGGCGTTGATATAGCTTTACCGCGGCAGTCCCCGAGTGCCACACGTCTTTTTTGTTAAGTGAACTCGTTAAAATAAAGTAAGGACAGTTATTGAACAGTAAATTACATATAGAACTTAATAATACATAGAAGTTTAAGTTAAAATAATATCACTTATTAGCCCACAGGCTAGATGGTAGTATAAAATAAAGTCACCGTTACATAATGGTGCTTTATGGTAGAAAAAAAATGTTGGCGCTGCAAGCCCTAAGCAGCGATACGAATGCCTCTAGAGCTAATAGATACTTTTGCTGTTTTAGCCTTACATATATTAATTAGATAAATAGTTTAAATAAATAAATAAACATTTTTCAGCTCACACAAAAATTTAAAGTAGGTACAAAGTTTAGGTTTCGATCATTCCAAGACTTTATTTTAATGTAACCATGAACTAGACCTTCAGAATTATTATCCCTTTTTTAGTGCACCTGGTCGGTTTTAAATATTATTATAAATCCGCAAATAGGTAGGTATTTAAAAATAAATGCGGGATCATATTCCCGCAATCCCGTAATACCGCAGTCGTATCCATACTATGATAATGTTTGAGGTCATTCATTAAAATTGCACTGCCTACTGTAATCTGTGGTCGCAGCGCAAGCCGTCCCTGGAGGTGGAGCACCTAGTGGGAGCGGGGGAATGGAGCGCGGCGCACCGCGTGCTGCTCGAGGAGCTGCTGCCCGAAGCCGTGCTGGCTGGTGAGTTGCTGCTTGCTGTTTCCCCTTCTAGGATCTTCTTGCTGTGCCGTCTCCATCGGAGATTGGCGACCATTAGGGCTATCTGCTGCCTTGGACGCTGCTGCTTGGAACAAGGATCGGGACTTTTCCGCACCTCTAGTATACAATAACATTAAAGTTCTTTTCGAAAAAGTGTAAATTGAAAATTTAAAACACCCCTCACAGGTGAAATTAAAAAAAAATGTAATTCACCATTCTGTGCTGGCGGCCATCTTGGATTTGAAATTTATCATAGTGTATTCTACTAGCTAAGCCCTTTCATTTGATACCCGTATTGAGGGAGTTGTGGAAAAATATGTAATCCGCCATTTTGTGCACACACACGCGCACGCACGTACGCACGCACGCACGCATGTGGCGGCGGCCATCTTGGAGCGATTTTCATCATAGCTAAGAACACTCCCGACGAATTCATCTTTGAAACAAAAAAAAATACAAATTCGGTTCATCCGTTGGACGCACGCACGCACGCACACACACGTGTCAAACATATGCTGAATGGAGTCCATTTTGGGACCACACATATTTATTTATTTTTTGTTTTGTATCTCTTTCTGTCATTAACTGTGCTGTGTGTCTCGAATAAATACTTTTTCTTTCAAACTTATAACACCCCGTCATTTTTGTTAAAATTATTGTTTTTTACAGATAACCTTCAAAGCATAAAGGGTATACTCGAAAAGATGGCCGCGGCGGCGGCGCGACACGAAGTGGGCGGGTGGGAGACCGGCGGCATGGCCCTATACCATTACTTGAAAGTTTGCGACGAGGTAATTAATAATGTTTTTTTTATTCGATGACAAGATAGTCCCTGACTGCGTTCTGGCACGATGGCGCGTAGAACCGCGGCCTGATTACGTAAAAGGAGGTGGGTTGATAAGGCCCAAAATCCGCCCCTCATACACTCGAAAAAAAAAGTTCCAGATTCCGACAAATTGTAAATGTATTTATATACTTGAAGATATAAACTTTATTTTAATATATAAAGTTTAGGTGATAAAAAAAATAGTAAGTTACAGAAAATATTACCCAAAAAGAGAGTGTTTCGGCTTTTTCATACATTTAGTCGTTTTTTAAGCTTTGATTTAATATTTTAGAATGAAGCGCTCCATGAACCATGGTAAACGTAACTGATAATGATGCTCCTTTTTATAAGCTTGTATATGAGTATTAATTTATTTTGGTTCCGTGTTTAACAAATCCAGTTTAAGAAATTAGTCAAAATAATGAGTTTGACGTGAGCTACTCACAAATTAGTCATTATTTTGATTAATTTCTTAAACTGGATACTTTCACATAAAGATTAGTATATAAACCTGTGAAGATGATACTGCCATTGACGCAATTTGAATACCATAAGCCTACTTTGTCGTATTCGTTTATAAATGGCGAAAAACCGAATTAAATTTGAATTTCGCGGGCAGCTCCGTGTCTTGGGCCTTAAGTCTAAGCCGAATCAAAGCACGCTCTATAGATCTCAGTATAAGACTGCATCGTCACTTACCCTCAGGTGAGATCGCAGTCAAGGGCCATCTTGTCATTGAATAAAAAAAAATTATGTCAGAGCATATTAATTGTGTCTCGTTTAACCTCAAAGTCTGGGCTGAGTCAAAGTACGCTCTATAGATCTCAGCATAAAACTCGTAATTTTTCTTTCTCCCAGTTGAGTGTTTTCTTTTTCATATGTAATTTCTAGCTGTGAAAACTTGTAATTAGCTTTAATTCTTCTTCTGTATTTATTGACTAATTTTTCTAATAAGCTGTAAGTTTTCCTTTAAATAAAATAAAAATAAATAATTTTTAAGCTATTGCATAGCTTCTATCGCGGGCCTTGAACGTGGAGACCGAATCCAGAAATTCCGTAACGAAAATAACCTGACACGGGACTCCTCTACGGTGAACCGCTAGATGGCGTTGATAAAAAATGCTATGCAATAGCTTTACCGCGGCAGTCCCCGAGCGCCACACGTCTTTTTTTTTTTCAGATCCGCGGCCTGGTGAGCGAGGTGGAGGCCAGCCCCCCCTCGTCGAGCGGGGGGGTCACGGCCCGCCTGGAGGCGCTTCGCCCCGCGCTGGCGGCCGCCTGCCGGGCGCTCAAGGGGCTCAGCCCTAAGTGAGTATATTAGAGATCTGAAACTTTTTTTTTTTTTTTTCACTTGCACGAATCCTGAGTAACAATATCCTTACTAGCATGTACATGACATTGTAACATGTTTTTTCTGGTGGGAGGCACCCTACCGTCAAAAACGTGCCGCCAAGCGATTTAGCGTTCCGGCACGATGGCGTGTAGAAACCGACTAGGGGTATGGGTTGAATTTACACTGCTATACCCCTTCCAAGTCAGCCCGCTACCATCTTAGACTGCATCGTCACTTACCATCAGGTGAGATCGCAGTCAAGGGCTATCTTGTCATCATATTAAAAAAAATGTACTATTTTAGTATTATTTTCTTCACAAGTGTGTTGAAAAACGTCGTATGACACATGTGTGTATTGATGATTACCGTCCTCGGCTATCTTAAGACCCTCACCTAACGGCCACCTGTACCATAATGTAGTATAATACCGCCACAGTGTCGCTAACAGTTAGTTTAGTTTGTTTCGTTTCACTTGTCCCCGCAGGACGGCGCGGCACGCGGCGGCGCGCGCGGAGATGGGCGCGCGGCTGGTGCAGCTGGCGCTGGCGGCCGGCGAGCCCCCGCCGCACCTCGCCGCGCTGCTGCGCCAGCTGCGCCTGCCGCCCGACTGCGCCGCGCAGGCCGTGCACAAGGTACGACGTCGATACTGACGTCCACTGCTGGACATACAATACAATACAATAGAAATATTTTAATATTAAATCAAAAAAAAAAAAAAAAAGTAAAAGTAAAGTAAGTTTTGAAAAGTAGATACATATCACTAATTTCGTGGCTGACGTATGGTTCGGCCGTGGTGTAACGGTTAACACACTCGGGCGCGATTCCCAGAGAGACGTGGGTTCGAATCCCGCCGGCCTCGGAATTTTTGATATGTATTTATAAATCTATTAGATTAAATCAAAGCTTTAAAAAAACGACTAAAATGTATGAAAAAGCCGAAACACTCTTTTTGGGCAATATTTTCTGTAACTTACTATTTTTTCTATCACCTAAACTTTATATCAAAATAAAGTTTATATCTTCAAGTATATAAATACATTTACAATTTGTCGGAATCTGGAACTTTTTTTTTCGAGTGTATGAAGGAAATTGGGTCTTATCAACCCACTTCCTTTGTTGAGATACGAACTGCACCCATGTGTAGTAAGTTAACCAAAAAGTATAGCAAAAAGAAAATATGACAAAAAAAAGCCATATTTAGTACCGACCTAGAACAGTCTCCTAGTCTCTAGTCAGTCGGAGGAAAAAAGGGAGGAACACATTAAAAAAAAAAGACGTGTGGCACTCGGGGACTGCCGCGGTAAAGCTATTGCATAGCATTTTTTATCAACGCCATCTAGCGGCTCACCGTAGAGGAGTCCCGTGTCAAGTTATTTTCGTTACGGAATTTCTGGATTCGGTCTCCACGCTGGCCCGCGATAGAAGCTATGCAATAGCTTAAAAAAGAAAAAAAAAATCCGAGTATAATATTTTTTTTTCATTTGATTTCATTTAATTACAGATAACAACGGATCTAGCTGAGAAGGCGTCTGAGCTATGTATCGATTCCACGCAAAGTTCGCCGCTCTCCTCGCACCAACGCGCGGCGGTCACTAGTTAGAGAGAGATGCATGTATTTGTAAATTACTTTCCTAAGAAACCTTAAATTTTGTAATTCCGAACTAATATTAGTTATAGAGCTTATCATTTTTTTTTTCTTTTTATTAAAAAAAAAAAGAAAAGTGAAATGTTATTTGTAAGTTCGTTTGTATGGCGCATGCTCGGATTTTAATTATAGTACACTTTTGACATAAACGTTAGTTATATACATCGAACTATAGCGCTTAGAACAGGAGTTTCTAACAAAGTTCCACTCCAAACGTAGGCTCCAAACAACCAATGAATGTGTGAGTGCTTTATAATTACTTTTGTACTGGTTTTTTTTTTATTATTCGATGGCAAGATAGCCCTTGACTGCGATCTCACCTGATGGTAAGTGACGATGCAGTCTAAGATGGTAGCGGGCTAACTTGGAAGGGGTTATAGCAGTGTAAATTCAAACCATACCCCTTATCGGTTTCTACACGCCATCGTGCCGGAACGCTAAATCGCTTGGCGGCACGTCTTTGACGGTAAGGTGGTAACTAGCCACGGCCAAAGCCTCCCACCAGACCAGACCAGAGACAATTTAAGAGAAGAGAAATTATAAATTCCTAAACTGCCCCCGCCGGGAATCGAACCCGAGACCTCCCAGTTATAAGACCACAGCGCTCACCACTGCGCCAGGGAGGTCGTCAAATACTGGTAATGATAATAATTAGGTCTTTGATAGTTATTGTGAATGTGAAATTGTGAATTTCGACGACCCACAGTGTGTTCACACAGTTCACACGCTCACGTGAACTGGAAGGTCTCGGGTTTCTATTCGCCGCGGGGCAATTTGGGAATTTTATAATTTCTGAACTGACACTGGTCTGGTCTAGTGGGAGGCTTTGGCCGTGGCTAGTTACCACCCTACCGTCAAAGACGTGCCGTCAAGCGTTTTAGCATTCCTGCACGATGACGTTTAGAAACCAATTTGGGGTATGGATTGAATTTATACTTCCAAGTTAGCCCGCTACCATCTTAAACTGCATCGTCACTTACCATCAGGTGAGTTCTTAGTCAAGGGCTATCTTGTCATCGAATAAAGAAAAATCTTAAACTGCATCGTCACTTACCATCAGGTGAGTTCTTAGTCAAGGGCTACCTTGTCATCGAATATAGAAAAACCCTCACAGCACAGTACGTTATTTTAAATAATTTTTGCGAGCTCGTACTAACACGACGATACTATGTAGTCGGCCTTTGAAGGCTTACTAAAAATGGCTTATCATCCGCGTCGACGGTTGCGCTTCTAAGCGTTATACTTCGATGGTTATACAATAAAATTAATTAATTGAGTAATTTTAAATATATAGTTCCTTTCTATTAAAATATAGAAACAAACTAGCTAAAATAATGAATTTGTAAAGGCGCGTTCATACGAACTCTATTTATTATACTCGTTTGTATAATTAAATATTTAATTAATGTAATAAGCGGTTTCGTATAGCGTGGTGTATGTCGCATGAAGCGACACAACGACAGGATCGACACTCTACGATCCCAATAGAAACATGTCAAATTTCTCCTGCATTAGCATTAGCATTAGTTTTCACAGCATAGTATGGGTGACAGAAAAATAGAAAGTAACTTATTTTGTACCATATTGCTATACGTATAAAGTTCAAATTCACTCCATTGAAATTACGCAAAGCGACATTTATACCTGCTACCCTTCCATCTCAAGTTGGCCGCTACCTCGCCTCGCGCCTCCCCGCACCGCACCTCAAGTCAGACCCGCTCAGTACAGATAGCAACGTACTGCTCGCGATTGTCACTACCTGATTTTTTTTTTCAAAGTTTTGTTATTGTAAGTTTCATAGTCGTTTTAACGCACCTAAAATGATAATATGTAAATTTTAATTAATAAATTATATGATTATTTAGAAAATAAATAATTATAAAATTAGCACTCGTTCAAATCCAGTTCAAAAATGTAATTTCTTTGATTGATTATTAATTTTATTATTAAATAATATGTAATAGGTAGTAATGTAATTTTTTCTAAATAAAATTATAATTTAAGTCTGTTTTGATGGTTTTTTTTTACCAAAGGGAAGGGTATAAATATCTTTGTATTTACCGTCGAACGTGCCGTCTAAAATACTGAGCCTATTTTGATAAATCTCTGAAAGGTTTTATTATGATCCAGTTCATTATTACATCTTTCTTGTACCTAGTCAGATTAGTAGTTAAACTGTTATCCTTGTTTAAGAATAATTTAGTACTACCTATAAACAAAACTACAAAAAAAACTACACTGGACAGCAAATAAACCGAGCCACCCGCTACCTTGGCACTCTGATTCGATTTTCTCAAAAAATATAAAACTTACAAATATCAAAGTTATACCTACAGAAAGTGTGTTTCTTGATGATGAAAATGAATGGAAATTCATTAGGATTAATCAATTAATTAAGTGTTTATTGAGGATTTTACAAAGAAGAGTCGTTTTCCAGTCGTGCTAATCGTTCGTAATCATAAAATGAAAATTAAAATAAAGTCAGAAACAAAGAAAAAATTAAAGAAAAAGTTTTTGGTCAGTATTCAGTATTCCCTCCCCTTGCTCGGATAACTGCCAGCATCCTCGTATTCATTGACCTCACGAGCCTGACGAGGAATTCTTGAGGGATTGCATTCCACTCCTCTTCAATTGCGATTCGGGGCTCTGGAAGCCTTACTGGACCAGGTACCCGGGCTCGAACCCGACGTTTCAGTTCATTGCATAAGTGTTCTATCGGATTCTAGTCCAGGCTTGGAGCTGGCTAGTCCATTGTACGAATGCCGACGTCGCGTAGATACTGGGCCACCACATGAGCAACATGAGACCGTGCATTATCAAGCATCAACTGTATATTCTGCCCGATATATTCTGCGTAAGGTACCACACGGTCTGCCAGGATTTCAGTAATGTAGCGATAAGAAGTCAATCCACGTGTACGACCCGTCAGTTCAATGAAAACTAACGCTGTACATGCGGTTAGCGAGATGCCGCCCCAAACCATTACAGATCCTCCTCCATAAGCGTGAGCGTCACCCTCCAGGGTGAGTCTACATGGAAGTGATCGACGTCAGAGAGTATATCGTCTCTCTGGAGAACGTTATTCTCAGTGTTGCATCGAGCAAACTGATGCTTATGGAGGAGGATCTGTAATGGTTTGGGGCGGCATCTCGCTAACCGCATGTACAGCGTTAGTTTTCATTGAACTGACGGGTCGTACACGTGGATTGACTTCTTATCGCTACATTACTGAAATCCTGGCAGACCGTGTGGTACCTTACGCAGAATATATCGGGCAGAATATACAGTTGATGCTTGATAATGCACGGTCTCATGTTGCTCATGTGGTGGCCCAGTATCTACGCGACGTCGGCATTCGTACAATGGACTAGCCAGCTCCAAGCCTGGACTAGAATCCGATAGAACACTTATGCAATGAACTGAAACGTCGGGTTCGAGCCCGGGTACCTGGTCCAGTAAGGCTTCCAGAGCCCCGAATCGCAATTGAAGAGGAGTGGAATGCAATCCCTCAAGAATTCCTCGTCAGGCTCGTGAGGTCAATGAATACGAGGATGCTGGCAGTTATCCGAGCAAGGGGAGGGAATACTGAATACTGACCAAAAACTTTTTCTTTAATTTTTTCTTTGTTTCTGACTTTATTTTAATTTTCATTTTATGATTACGAACGATTAGCACGACTGGAAAACGACTCTTCTTTGTAAAATCCTCAATAAACACTTAATTAATTGATTAATCCTAATGAATTTCCATTCATTTTCATCATCAAGAAACACACTTTCTGTAGGTATAACTTTGATATTTGTAAGTTTTATATTTTTTGAGAAAATCGAATCAGAGTGCCAAGGTAGCGGGTGGCTCGGTTTATTTGCTGTCCAGTGTATAAACCTATAAAACCTATTAATATTATAAATGTAAAAGTTTGGATGGATATTAATTGCTATCGATCACGCCCCAACGACTGAATCGATTTGGCTGAAATTTCGCACAGAGATAGATTATAGTATGGAATAATACATAACTACTTTTATCTCGGAAAACAATAAGCGTTCCTGCAGGAATACAATCCACAAGTAGTATAAAATGGTTGGTGGGTATTGTAACAAAAAACAAATAATATTTGAAAAAAAATCTATTTATTTCATTGTGTAATAATGAGTTCTAATAATATATTAAATATACACGATAAATCATTAGTTTTCTGCACATTGGCTAAGAGGATAAAGTGGACCGACCAATCTATAATACAAGTATAAATTATGTATTTGACACACTTTTTATATACTTCAAATACATGGTGAAATTTTATTCCCTGTAAACCTTGTAGAAGGTGAATGTGCTCATGAAACTGAACAACTTTCCCCAAGGAACATAGGCCGAAATATGAAAAAAAATTTTGGACCTCCCATAGTAAATCAATGAGCTAATCGTCAATTTTGTATGGAGGGTCCAATTTATTTTTTCATATTTCGACCTATGTTCTTTGGGGAAAGTTGTTCAGTTTCATGAGCACATTCACCTCCTTCAGGGTTTACGGGGAATAAAATTTCACCGTGTATAAGGGTTTTTAATATTATAACACAATGTAATTTTTCTTTTTTAAACATCTTTACTAGTCTCAAAAATATGGAGATTTTAAAAAAGTTTCCTGTTAGAAAAAGAGCTCTATTGCAACATGACGTCACGATTCAGTAGCTCCATACTGTTTTATCCCGGAAAATCTGAGTACCCGCGGGATTTAAAAAAAAAGACGTGTGACACTCGGGGACTGCCGCGGTAAAGCTATTACATAGCATTTTTTATCAACGCCATCTAGCGGCTCACCGTAGAGGAGTCCCGTGTCAGGTTATTTTCGTTACGGAATTTCTGGATTCGGTCTCCACGCTGGCCCGCGATAGAAGCTATGCAATAGCTTAAAAACTAAATCCACGCGAGCAAAGCCACGGGCATCAACTAGTCATTTATAACCCTTCTCTTGAGACCTGGGCTCAGTACTGAGTTATTGTAGAGTTGCTGATTTGTGACGATTATTTTTTCCTTGTTTTGAGGGTAGTTGTTTGCTCCAATCTCTCTAAAGCCGTCTTTATCGCTTCAGCCACGTTGCTGATCCTAGGTTTATAGTATGTACCCTTTTTCTTAGTGTTTTTCAGTTGTTCAATCATATTTTTATTGAGTAAATGTTCGTAAGGGTTTACGGTGACCAACATTTTACCGCTTGGTAGAGTTAAACCTTTCGGAGCATCTTGTTTTTCGATTACGTCTTTATCCCTATCAGGAGCGAGTGTGAATGATTTTTCATTTTCCAAGTTTATTTTAGAGATTTTGAAATAAGGCGCTTCCGGTGCTAAATGTGCTATTTGAACATTGTGCCATTTTGGAACGTACTTTAAATTGTGGACAATACCGCTTTTAGTTTCTGTACCTTCCGTAACAACTTCTTCGGCAATCTCTGGTATTGCTTCCTTACTCTCCACTATTTCTTCGCTGGCGTCGTATGTGTCGAAGTCGTCGTAAGCGTTCACATGATCTTCATCTGTAAAATTTAAACTGTTGTCAATTTCGCTGTTAAATTTCATGGCTGGAGGTTGGTGTTCCGATACTAATTTGATGCGAACGTCGAATTTTTCTTTTAAACTGTCTGTGAATTTGACAGGCATTTTTAAATTGACTTGTTGAGTTTCTCCAAAATTCTCTGGGGTGAATTTGGTCAGTTTTATCAATGGTTTTGGTTTCTTCACTCTAGCATCAAGAGACAATGGATTTTTTATCATGGTTATTTTAACTTCATTGTTGTCTTGCATGAAATTTTCTAAATATTTTTTAACTGATGTTTGGTCTTTATTCACCAACTTCATTGTTACTTTCGTGGTTATATTTTTATCTGTTTTAAACTTTTTGATTGTATTGCGAAACTTTTCAGTTTTTGATAAAGACATTGCTTCTTGATTTATTTCATCTGAATTTGCGATTTCTTTTGATTTTGCGATCTCCTCTGATTTTGTGATTTCTTTCAATTTAGTTGCTTCTTTGGCTTTCGTTTCAGCAATTTTACGTTTTTCGAGCAGTTTCTTTAATGTTTCTGTGAGTTGTGAACTAGAATGTTCTTTTTTTATATGTTCATTAAGTTTCTTCACTGAATCAAATTTTCCGTAACATTTGATACATACTTTGGTTTCGTGTTTAAAGTGCAACGCTCTGTGACGGTGATAATTTTGATACGTATAACAATTTCTGTCACATTTGTCACAGATGAACTTCTTATTTTTCGGATTTTTACTAAATAGCTTTTTAGATTTTCTCATTTTCTTAATCATCACCTTTTGCGATTTCAACTTATTGGAGACAACTCCTAAGGGTATGTCAGAATCATCTGATGAATTAGTAACATCCTCGCTTGCTTGTTCTGTATTTTTGTTTACTATATTTAATTTGCGTTTTCGTCCACTAATATTAACATCCTTACTTGCTTCTTCTGTATGTTTTTTGACTATGTTTAATTTGCGTATTCGTCCACTACGTCTTTCAACTAGTAGGCAATCAGTGGTCTCATTAACTTTTTTATTTTCTTTTTTATTTTCCCTGACTACATTGTCTCCATTAGATTTGACTTGCATTCCACTAATTTTACTTTCTTTATCATTTGATTCTGTGTCGTCTTTAGGATTAAACTCAATTTCTAGTTCAAATAACTCGTTTTTCGATTGTTCCAATATGTGGTCATCACTGTGATCATTTTTTACTTCTTCAGTTTTAGTATGTTTGTCTTCAATCAAGGCTTCATCATTTTGATCATCATCAGCGTTGACAATTGCTTTTTTAACTTTAATCAAGTCTTCACCATTTTGATCAGCGTTAGCAATTGCTTTTTGCGTTTTTGGTTTTTTATCAGTGAAATATACATGGAAATTGTCATCAAATTCAACAAAACCCACACTTTCATGTGTCAATTTGATGTGCAGCGAAAAACCCTTGCGCACTCTGAATTTCTTATCGCAAATCTTACACGTGTACGGATGTAAATTCTTATGCTTCGAGAAGAAATGCGCAAACAATAGCTTTGGATGCTTAAAAAGTCGTTTGCAGTCGGTACAATGATATTTGTATAGATGCTTTTCATGCTCGTGCACTCGATTGACATGTTTTGTCATACTGTCTTTGCCGAACAGTTGTCGTTGGCAATAGATACATACTTGTAACGCGGGTAACTTTGCACTATGCTTATCCAATCTGTGCTTGCTGTATTCGTCGACAGTATTAAAAGTCAAATCGCACACTGTACAGCTCATTCCTGTACATGTTTTTGAATGTAACTTGAGTTTCGCTGCCTTGAAAGTTAGTTTACATTTACCGCATTGTATTTCAAAGTCTGGTGCGTCCGTTTTGGAATGGGAATGCCACTTCAAGTGGTATATAAGTCTGGATTTGTATGTGAACACGTTGCAGCATTCATCGCAAGCGAGCGAGTGGCATTTGTTATTGACTAAGTGTTGAATGTATTTCTCAGCGTCAGCTGTTGTTTCGTCACACTTAATACATACGTAAGGAAGGCTACTGGACAACGCGGTTAGGAAGTCGTGCACGTTCATACAAAGTAATGACGACAGTATTGGCAGACACTCCTGTGACAGCAATCCTTCATCTGAATCGCTATGTTCATTCAATTCATGACTTTTTAGCTCATTCTTACTATCAAAAACACTTTTACAATGCGAACACGACACTTTTGGATACAAAACTCCCGCGTTGTGTCTCTTTTCGTGTTCATGCACTTCTGACGTCGATTTGAATAGCCTAGAGCAGTATTTACAGCACTTTAAACTGTCTAGATGCGTATTCCTCAGATGCAATGAGTACTCTTCGATGTCGTTAAAAATATGCGTGCAAAGCTGACAAAACCTGATTTTGTTGATACTATTGAGATGTAACTGCCTTATATGCACCTCTAAGTCTTCTTTATCGAGGAATTCGGCGCAGCAAACATTGCATACCATATCATCTTGTAAGTAATTCGTTTCATCAATTTCTATCGGTGCTTCTGCATCCATTGTTTAAGTAAATTGATTTTTATGCGTCTCTTCAATATGTTCTGATTATATGTTGTAACTACTAAATCATTCACTACGAATTCATTTTATTTAGACATGATTTATTTGTATAAACTACACAAAACCGCAACTCACTTTTACCCGCTTTTACCATTTTGATTACATTTTTTTTTTTGGTAGTTGTCGCTGTCATTCATGACTGTCATAGAGTAGACTGTCATCCACTGACAGCATTGACAGACAACGCTGTACCGTAAAACGGGGGGAATAGGGACAAATTCCAACTTCATGAAGAATTTTAAGGTAGGTACCTACCTAATTCCTATGCTACCTACCGTTCGTACCATGGAAGTAGGACTAAACCTTACCATGATTATAGACATCTCTAATTAATCTATGATTAACACTGGACTTGTCACTGTCCCTATACAAATAAGTCGAAATGAGTCTTACTGTCTTACGGCCTTTGCACACCACGTTTTTTAAACGCGCCGTTGACGCGCGTTTGTAGCGATACAAACGCGATGCTAACACGCGTGTGGATCGATATAAAGGACAACAAACTGCTCTGTAGGATAAAAAAGCGCGCCGTCGACGCGCGTTTCTAAAACGCGCGTCAACGGCGCGTTTAAAAAACGCGGTGTGCAAAGGCCCTTAGTACTGAATATATTCTGCTACTTTCTGCGGGAGATGAGGTAGGTAATCACGTACAGCACACATTTACTCACTTCCGCACACTCTTCTAAAAAACTTAATGTCTCTATGAACGCACACTAACTCAAAAGCTGTCACAATTACGTACGTTTGTACATGTACCTACTTCGGCAGAGGGGAATGCGTGCGCTTGCCAAGTCCTGGCTAAACGGTCGAACTTTCCACGTCAATTATTTTAATTTCTTGGACACTCGTAACTATTTACAGGCGTCAATATATTTCAAGCTATTGCATAACTTCTATCGCGGGCCTTGAGCGTGGAGACCGAATCCAGAAATTCCGTAACGAAAATAACCTGCCACGGGGCTCCTCTCACCGCTAGATGGCGTTAATAAAAAATGCTATGCAATAGCTTTACCGCGGCAGTCCCCGAGTGCCACACGTCTTTTTTTTAATAGGTATTTTATATAAAAAGTAAATAAAAAAGAGTTAGTAGCTCGTTATTTATTTCGGTAAAAAAGATAATACTTACTACTATTAAACGCCCTTCATCACCCGAAATCAGTTTTTGGCAACTATTTTCAATGTAGACACGACGGTTCTATAGTTCTATGTACATAATTATCTTCAAAACTTACAGTCGCAATGCTTACGACTGTTTTTTTTTTTAAAAAAAGAACTGCCAAGCTGAAGTTGACTAATATCCTCCTCTCCCCTCCAAATAAGCGGAAAGCTTGTGCTAGGAGTGGGTACGACAATAGTGCAAAAGGTGGGGTTCGAACCTGCGACCTTTCAGTTTTCAGTCCGCACCTTTAACCGTTGGGCTATTGAGGCTTAAACCTTTGTTACCAATGTGACTGGTTTTTAGTATCGGTCGATCGAACATTTCAAACAATCAAGGTTTTTCTCTAGCGTGAGTCTTTTTGTGATATTTCAGAGCATTAGCAGATGCACATTTACGATCGCAAACCACACAACAATAAGGCTTCTCACCCGTGTGAGTTCTCACATGCTCCTTTAGCGTGTTGAGTCGCGAGCATTTATAGTCGCATTGGTCGCAGGCGTGAGTTTTCTCACCAGTGTGTATTCTCATATGTCGTTTTAGGGTGTCAATTCTGGAAAACCTATTGTTGCAATGCTCACAAACGTAGGGCTTTTCACCAGTATGAGTCTTTATATGAGACTTTAGATTGGATAAACGCAAAAATTTTAATTCACAATATTTGCAGGCGTAAGTTTTCTCACTAGTGTGTGTCATTACGTGGGTTCTTAGAGTGCCTTTGGTCGAGGATTTAAAGTCGCAATGGTCACACAAGTAGGGTCTTTCACCGGTGTGTGTACTCATATGGGCTTTTAAGTTACATTTCGTAGGATTTTTATAGTCACAGTAATTACACGTGTGATACTTCCTTCCCTGAATCCTCACGTGTTTCACTGAAGTATATTTGTTTGCACGTTTGATGTTGCGCTTGAGATGTGGCTTCGTAGTCATGTGCTGGATTTGTGAACGTTTTGTCAAGTTAATTTCCTTGATAGCTGTGGTGTTATTGTGATGCAAAAGTTGTTCTAATTTTGTGTGGTGGTTTGAAAGGTTGGACTTCTTCCCTCCATCTTGTGGTGCTTGTTTAATTGAAGATGTTACTTCTCCTATGCAGGGTTGACAGTTGTCCAAAGTTTCATCAGTTTGAGAAGGCTCGCACTGCAAGTAAAATATTGTACAATATTAGCATTTTTTTTCTTGGATGACAAGATAGTCCTTGACTGCGATCTTACCTGATGGTAAGTGACGATGCTGTCTAAGATGGTAGCGGGCTAATTATAAATTCTTAAATTGCCCCCGCTGAGAATTGAACCCGAGACTTCCCAGTTATAAGACCACAGTGCTCACCACTGCACCAGGGAAGTTGTCGTAACTTATTTTGTACCGTATTATTGCTAACATCTTAGACTGCATCGCCACTTACCACCAGGTGAGATCGCAGTCAAGGGCTATCTTGTCACCGAATAAAAAAAAACAATTAAACTGTAGAAATATAAAAAAGAATCAACACACTTTTATGCTTGTCTTCAAATATCCAGTGCACATATCTGTGTTGTAAACAAATGATTTTATATCTCCAAGAGTCTCTACTGCATTTTGTAATTCATTTATTTCTTTAGTTAGAATTGTTTCTGTTTTAATCGGTACCATCAAATCAACAGCTTTTTGGTCTAAATCTGTAGTGTATATACTGATGGATATCTCTTTTTTAGGTATAGCGTCCTTTCCAATGTCATAGTTTATATCTAGGTTATCTATAACTTCCTCTTTAGTTTCTTCTTTAGTTAAAATTGTTTTCAAATGAACAGCTCTTTGGTCTAAATCTGTAGTGTATGTACTGTTGCATAACTCTGCTTTAGGTATAATAAAGTCTTTCCCAATATCATAGGTCATCTTTAGGTTATCTAACACTTCCTCTTTAGCTTCTTTAGTTAAAATTGTTTCTGTTTTAATTGGTATGATCATGTCAATTTTCTTATCTAAATCTGCAGTATTTAAGTGTATACTATTAGATAGCTCTTCTTTAGGTATAATAAAGTTTTTCCCAATATCATAGGTCATCTCTAGGTCATCTAACACTTCGTTTTTAGGTTCTATGAGATTTGTTTTAGTGCAGTCTTGAGAATGTTTCATCTCGGGTTTCGTTCAACTTATATTCCTGGTTCTTAGTTTATTTACTCATGTGATGGTTCTGTAAGGATAAATAAATATTTAAGTACACAAGTTTGACAACTATTTTTTTTTCATATAATTTCACTTGGTGGTAAGTGATGATGTCTCCTAAGATGGTAGCAGGCTAGCTCGGAAGGGGTGTGCAGTGTAAGTTACCATTCTCCTAATCAGATTCTATACCCCATTCAACTCTAATTCTTGGCAGCACATCTGACAAAGTTTCCCACCAGATCCATTATAAATTCCCAAAATTACCTCTGCCGGGAACAGAACATGAGACTTTCTTATAAGACTACAGCGCTCACTATAACGCCAGGACAGCTGTCATATATGTTATACACAATGAAAATACTTAGTATGTTGAGCAAGCTAGTATAACTAGTTAAGATTACACTCAACAGCACCTAAACTAAATCATAACACTACTTTTAGGCCTTGCCGTGTCGGATAACAAGGAGTGAGAATGGCCCTATCATGCTATATGCCATTTATTCTGTCTTCAACCAGATGATCAACGCTAGGTAGTAAGAACTTTAAATATAGAATTTACTTAAAAGTTACAAATGGAGAAGTAAGCACCTAGCTTGCACATTTAAACGTATCTAAGGTAACATGTTGTTGTTATTTTAGCTTTTTGGCTTTATTTAATGCCAGTTCAGCACAATACACTTCGCCAATCACGTTTTTAAACTTTTTTCTTCGAATTTCACTGGACTTTCTCCTCTTTTTCCTTGTGTGCGCTTTGCACAGATTAGGTATTAGTTACTACGTAACAGATGCGACAGTGACTTTTTTCCATCTAGTTTCCAATTGTTTCGTTTTGGCGCTGCTGTAGCTTTGCAGCTGAATTGACAGTATAGGGCTTACCCGAGTCGATAACTCGTTTAGTCATTATCGATACTTTAGTGATGTACTTCTATCGATAACCAAATAATGTAGGAATTTCTTAAATATTTAAAATAAAAAATCAAACAAGATACATTTTACACTTATTTATTTAAAACTATTTTCCTTAATTTAAAACATTTATACTTCACATATGCTATCTCTTGAATATCAGTCATTTTTGATATGTATTTTTCTTCTATGTACCCTTTTAAGATTTTATTAAAGATATTACACCAATTGTGCACATGTAATCTTATTATATGTTTTAAAAATATGTTTTTTAATAATTCTTTATGGGTGGAACAACACCCCAACCAGAAAAACCTCAAACGAGTGTTTAAAGCAGCTTTTAAGTTTGTGCCAATATTTTTTTATGCCCATTCTCATTTAGATAATTATGTAAATACGTACTCGCATCCCTGTACAAAATTACAAAATTTTCACTAGGATATGTTAAATTATTATTTTTTAACAGTTTGTATTCCCTGTTCTTTATATATGAATAAATTTAATCATCCGTAGAGTTGCTTGTGTAAGTTTTTAAACAACTCTTACAATTGATTTTTTTTTTGTCATACAACGACAAATGAAGCCAGCAGTATATGCTGAGCATTCCACTTTAATTTTTTCTAATATTACTTGATCTCTTGATATAGACTCACTTGATTCTTGTTTTTTTTCCTGTGAAGTGGATGGGATTTTGATGCAATCATTCATATTTTCTGTTTTCTAGTGCATCTTCAAATAAAAAATTTACATCTAATAATGTATCACCGTTATTCACTTCACAGTTTGCGAATTTTTAGTGAGGATTCAAAAAATTCGATAAAATTAATGATTTAAATGAATGAAGGAATGTGCTTGATTCTGGATGAATATTCCGATAATTAAGAGCCCTTATCCTACAAAAAAAAAAAATTCTAATGGGTCTTGATTATCAATCTGGGTTAATAATACTCTATGTTATAATTTTTAAATAATAATTTAGACAATCTTATAAAGCTCTCTAAGGTTCTGATCCAACTTTCTAGGGATGGAACACGCACAAGTCGAGGTTTTCCTGTTTGTATTGCTAGTTTACTAGTAGTGTCTTCAAATGTTAATTGTTTCAATTTTATAATGGCTTCTGTCCAAAACTTTATATGAAACGAATTCCTTTTCACTGCTTTACGCAGTTTTCCTTTCGCTGCACCACCTGGATAGCAATTGACACTATCAAAAAGTTCTAAAACTTCTGCTGTTGTCTCCATACTGCTTGTCTTTCCAGCGTGTAAGTTATCTGAAAAATATTAAATAAAGATAGAAATGAGTAAAGTATGTAGATTGAATTTTTTAATGATTAACCATCATCTATTTAACCAGTAATATTATTCTTAACATTAACTATAAAACATGGTAGATTTGTGACTTATATTCTTGTAAATTATGCTCTTTACATAGAAATAGAGATAATTATATTAATAACTAGATGATGCCCGCGACTTCGTCCGCGTAACTTAGGTTACTGTTTTTCCGGGGCAAAAGGTCACTTTCCTTGCCATCAAAAACCCCGTTCAATACAAAATGTATGAAAAAATGAAATTTTTTCATAATAATTATGTTTTCGTTAATTTTTCTGATATGTTAAAAGTTATTCTGCTATTTGGGACAGAGACAAATACAACAAACAAAAAAACCATGAAAAT
The DNA here is from genome assembly GCA_038048805.1 of Hipparchia sbordonii. Classification (NCBI taxonomy): domain Eukaryota; kingdom Metazoa; phylum Arthropoda; class Insecta; order Lepidoptera; family Nymphalidae; genus Hipparchia; species Hipparchia sbordonii. The sequence continues at coordinate 711,783 of JBBIWI010000026.1, read as the reverse complement.
CAGTCTAGCCATTTTAGACTTATAAGTGTTCAAACAAACTCATCCTTATCAGTATACAGGATATTCAAAATTTATTTATTTCATGTAGGCTACCCTGTAGCACTTATGATAAGTCACAAATCTACCAAAGTATAAAAAGTATCCTATATCGTCTCCTGGTTCTAAGTTACCTCCCCACCAATTTTCAGCCAAATCGGTTCAGCCGTTCTTGAGTTATAAATAGTGTAACTAGTACGTCTTTCTTTTATATATATAGATTATTATTATAGGCATCGGGTACTCTTAATAATTGTATGCTAATTCAGTCATACTTTATACTGGGTGACTTTTTTCAGCGTCTTGAAAAAATTAAGGGTTGATAAGTAAATGCAATAGAAGCTCATGGCATCGTTACATTTTTTTTTTTTTAGTTTTACTAACTTATTGTGATCTTTATTCTATCAATAAATACTAATCATGTAAAGTATTTTTTTCATATTATAACATAAAAAATAAGAATTAAAAAAAAAGAGTTAAATTACAAAAATTGTAAATCATAGTCACCCTAACAAATACGCGAACAATTTTCCGCGTGGTTTTCGTAGCCGGCTGTCGGCGGGAAGGCTGTCGGCAACCTCTGTCGGCGCCCTTTGTCGGCGCGGCGCGCCCGCCGACAGTCGCACTGCTCTAGGCGGCGAGCCTGCTTTTACCGCCCCCGCGCACCCGCGCTACACTATTTCTGCGCGATGCGCTCTCCCCGCAACCCGCGCAGATCAGTTTTTGTTTAAGGTCCTAGGAGTAAGGACACTAGTCGGATGCGAATTTCGATTATTTACGGCCGTGTCACGTGTGACGTCGCGTTGAAGTGTAAATACTTTGTAAATAAAAGAAGTGTACAATATGGCATACGAATATTCTAATACCGAGTATTTAGCGATGGTGAGATTTTACATTCAGTCAGGTGAATGTTTAGATGGTGCGCGAAGAATGTACGCAGATCCAAACAATTTACAGGCATTGCGAGTTCCAAGCACGGCATTGATCTTGAGAACATACGAGTATCAAAGGTTGCTTGACCATGCATGTATGGAAGTTGCTAAACATGTCTAGCATGCATCCATATCACTTCACCCGCGTGCAAGCTTTACATGCGCCGGACATTTTGAACAATTATTACGATATCATTAGGAAGGATTTTTTTATTATGTAAGTATACTTTTATTAATCAGTAGGGATGTAAAGAAGTTGATTTCGATTTTTTAAATACGCCTAGGATGCTGTAGATTCTAGTTTATGATTGGCAGAACAAATCTACCTAAAATTCATACCTAAAAACTTTTTTCTTTGCAATTTACGAGTTTTGTAAAACAAAATTTTAACTTGTAGGTATGCTGAACCCCTTACCTTCTTTACTAAGGTCCTAAGCCCGTATAAGTATGAAGGAAAAATCGAAATCATCAAAATAATAATTTTGAGTAGATACCTACGAAGTCCTGTTACGTAAACAATGCGCGAAAACAGCGCTCTTCCGTCTCACTCACTCAGGCTACGAGCATATTGCCATCGCACGCGCCGCCGCCGACGCCGCCTACCTATTTTCATTCATTTTTCGCGCGTCTGGTTGAGTAGTATGTCTTACGTTTACGTAGTATGTTGGATATGATGAACTATAATAAAACAAGAGATATTAATCTAATAATACCATGTATATCTTATACTCCACTTACATAGTATGATCTAAATTTTTCAAGACGCAGGAAAAAGTCACCCAGTATACTTACTGAGTGCATTGGTGTATTTTAGCATTGCAGCGGTTCGAGCACTAAACACCTGAGCAGCAACGCTGGCTTTCATTTTTTTTATTTTGTCAGAGTTTACATGATGTGCAGTTAATTTTGGCAATGCCCTTGTGTGCCCTGATTTACCCAGAGATGCCCAGCAATATTAATAGTACCATCTGAAAAGAAAATAAAGTAGTTTAATGTTGGCATTCTATTTATTATAAGCTTTTTAATACTTAAGACTAAATCTCTATTTTTTATTTATTAGGGTTTCAAGGTGCAGGAGCAATTTTGAAAAGATCAAGATCATGACTGTTTATAGGCCACCTTCCATACTAAAATCTTCAAACACCTTTAAAAAGAGAACTGTATAAATGAAACACTCTTACCATCTTTGATGTTCTGAATGATTCGTTCTCGTACTGTGGTTCTCCCTAAAAGCTGATTGATTGCTTGATTGATGAGATTGCTGTTCTAAATGTTGATCCTTGGTCACATCCACAAATTTCTTACGGAATCGTTCCTGGGAAAACAATAAAGCTTATGCGTCTCATTAGTTGAGGTGCAACCACCGACACAACACTTAATTGGTCCCATGACTATACTTTCGCGTTTCGTGACCACAATCCTACCAAGATGCAAGCACGTATAAAATAATATTGTAATCTTTGCATGCAAACGTAGGAGAATTTGGAAATAACAAATAACGACTGAAGATGGCGAGCAAAGATAATACAATAGCGAGTGGAAACGGAGTGATTACATTCTCTTGGGCGAGTGGTACCGGGGGGTGGTACCTATGTCTGTGGCTAAGCGAACGATTGCAGCGCCAAAACGACGCATTTTGGAACCAAGCTGTCATAGCCCTGGCGCTTTGTTTGTTTTGACGGTTTTGGGTTGACACATTTTTAACATTTTTGACTGATGACCCAAGAGTATGTAATTAATAATTACATACTACGTTTTAGTGATGTGCAAAATCATTAATCATTGATGACATTAACAACCACACAACAACAAGAAAACAAGAAAAAAGTTTGAAAACTGTATTCTCTTGAAAAATTATAATCAATAGAAGTCAGTTTAAGAAGTCCCGAAGTCCATAACGACCAGTTCAAGAAGCCTATGAGTTCATTTTCTTTTGTTTTGGGAATATGGATTTCAGTTCAAGAAATCCCTGAGTTTGATTTACATCCGTTAAGTATATTGATTTTACCCGGGAATAAGTATAATCAATCTATTGACAACTCAGTCATCAAAATCGGTTTTGTAGTTCCTAAACTACCTACCTACCTGCCTACAGTAGAACATACATAGGTACTTACTCGTAAATAAACAGTAAACACATACATACATATGATATACACTGCTAAAATCAAGATAAAACCAATTTTTATGGCTTAGCTGAGTCGGGTATAAATGGCGAAATTCAAAAATCAATATGGTAGGCAACTTGTAGGTAATTAAAACTCCAACACCCGCAAATGACTCATAACGCTAAAATAATGCAGCTTGTAAAGTATATCTGGTTTGTATTTGTACTCTTTTGTGTTGGGATCAATATTGGTTGGCAACTTTTAATTGGCTACTAATTTAGCTTCACATTAATTAAAAATTTAATAATTGAATCCAAATAATTACATACACAAAAAATATTAATTACTTAATAATAATTACCTCCCGACCGATTTTGGCATCGCAGCCTATCTCCGAAGAGATTAGCCATCTGCGCGGGAGATGTTATAGTGCGCAAGTGTGTACGCTATAATATCACACTCTCAAAATCCAATAGGAGTTGGAACAAAAATCGGACACGACCGGAAAGTAATCAGGCGTACGACCGACAGCTTTACATTCTCTCCGAGGCACGAAGGTGAAACACCGCCAACTTCCTAACTCCGGGTCAGTACTGAGAATTTCTTTTACAAAAAACCCAATACATGTTTTAGGCCGACCCGGGAATCGAACCCAGGACTTCGTCATTCGCAGTTGAATATCCTAATCACTAGACCAAAGAGGTAGTTCACAACTTTAAATATGTAGACGTAGTTACGTGTTTAATGTTAGTCATTATACTAGGAACACTGAAATTGTTAATAAAATAAGGGCAACCTAAAAACCTATAAAAAAAAGACGTGTGGCACTTGGGGACTGCCGCGGTAAAGCTATTGCATAGCATTTTTTATCAACGCCATCTAGCGGTGAGAGGAGTCCCGTGTCAGGTTATTTTCGTTACGGAATTTCTGGGTTCAGTCTCCACGCTCAAGGCCCGCGATAGAAGCTATGCAATAGCTTAAAAATTCGGCTTTTGAATTGACGTTTAAATACGACTTCAGCATGTCGATTCCATAAAAATGATTACATCAGTGTAACGATCACAGAGTACTTTTGTAACGATCGCAATGTCCTCTGATTGGCTGGTTGACCCTCACTGACATTGATGCAGCAAGAATGCAATAATTTCAGCCAATCAGAGACCATTGCACTGTTATGCAATCATTTTTACGGAATCGACGCGCAGTTCAGTTGAGTCGTGTTAAACGTCAATTTAGCTCATACCAACACCTTCGACACTTCGTTAGCTACTAAGATAGAAAATAAATGGAGAATATGTGGAGAATACTTTATGGCTGGGATTTGAAGTTTCATAGCTTTCTGCTTTACCTTTTTAGGGCGGCCTGAATTTGTTGCACGCTAGTTTATAAACTGTATAGTAAACAAGTTAGTAATAAAAAATAATAGTTCACAAAAAGACATTATTGGAACAGAATTTATGTTAAAATACATTTAATTAGCTAGGTATCCTTTTAAAATGGTGCCTACATTTTTCAACACGTTGTCAGAAGCGTGAAAAAGATGAGTAAACAATACATTATACATGCAAAAAGCAAACTGATTAAATAAACTGACTCAAGGTGACACTATTCAAATAAATGTTGATTTCTATTGCATGCTTATTTACGAGTCCGGAGACTTCATTTTATGCGATCGATAGTTCATGGGAACCGAGGTTAGGCGTAAAATTTTATTTATTTCAAAATATATTTAGTAGTATACGATTGAACCCACAAAAAGTAAAGTCATAAATCGAATAAATATAATATATATGGAATATATAAATTTAATGGATGACAAAATATAGCATTTTTTAAGTTTGTAGTAATTAAGAGAATATAATTAAAATAAATTTATACAGTTTAGAATCGTTGAAATTATACAATATTTTTAAACTGTAATTTTATGTTTGTGTTCCGCTCTATAATCTATTGCCATCATGTCATCACAGGACTGTCACCGAGTGCCCGTACAAAAAATATAGGCGGTTTTACCTGCCATGCACAAAATCAAGATTTACAGGTAATTATTATCCATTTCTAATTAAATAACAAACATTTTTAGTATAAAAACATAGTATTGTGATATTTTTTGCCAAAATGCACCATCATCATAACCTAACTTTTTCCCTTTTTTTTTGTCAGTAAATTCCGTAAATACCACGTATTATTAAGAAATTTCTATGTTTTAATCGTTTTAGAGCAATCATTGAAAGTCTGTTTTATGCGTTACTTTCGTATGAGAACAGAGTAAATCTTTTAGATTAGATGATAACTATATTATGATTGGTTATACGTCTATCATATACTATGAAAATAATATACAATAGGTAATTAAATATGTGGACTTAGCCGTCATTCTTCGGTTGCGGAAATCATTACATAGCAATAGTTATTAGTTACAAGAAAAATTATACCCAATGAAAGGCTGTTACTGTAATTTTGTTTAGTGAATAGAGCTGGTACAACAACTCTCTCAGGGTTCAGTGTATTTTGTTTTTTCATTTTGATTGTTACAATTCTGTAGTGTTACTGTCTAGTAGGGTTGCCAGATTTTTTTTCAGCCTTATAGAAGGGATAAAATGGTTAAATGGGCGAAAAAATAAGGGATTTCTGTTTTTTACCCGGGACAAATAAAAAACAAAATTATTTAGTGCAATTTTTTTATTATTTTTTATATTTGTCCGCGGATTCCGTGGAGTTTTAACATTGTCATTCTGACACTAACACTGTCATTGGTTGATGCGGGCTGTGAGTGCAAGTTACTTTACACTACACAGTCACTCGAGACGAGCCGATTCAGACAATGTAAACCGTACGTTTTACGAACGTTGCGTGTGTGAATACTTAGATCGATTTCATAATAAAAACCAAGTACGTTTCAAATACGGGACAGAGTCAGTCCCGCCGGGACATTTTAAACTATGCCTAAAATACAGGATGTCCCGGGAAATACGGGACGTCTGGCAACGCTACTGTCTAATTCCCACTGAAATTGGGTAAAAAGTGCAGAAATCCTATCACTAATTAGGGTTAATGATTCATTATGAAGACAATATACAATAATATAAACATAATTCTCTTTATAAAAAAAAGTATATCAAGTTTGCTTATAAAATTTGAAGAGTTCGCTCGATTTCTCCAGGATCCCACTGTCAGATCCTGACCTGATGACAATGGGACCACCTGGAAAGTATGTTGTTTCAAAAAAAAAAAAGAATTTTCCAAATCTGTCCAGGCGTCTTAAAGTAATTGGGGAAAATACATAAAAAAATGAGATTCAGACACATTGAGAACCTCATCCTTTTTTGGAAGTCGGTTAAAAATAAATAAATTATGGCATTAGATGTACGGTACGAAAATAAACAAATTATTTTGTGCAACCTAAATATGGATATAGATACAGTGCAACCTCGATATAACAAATCGGAGGGGAACAAGAAAATATTCGTAATATCAAGTAATTCGTTGAACTGAGGTTTGTTATGTTGAGGTTAGATTGGTCTAAAATTCGTTATAAAGAGGTAAAAGAATAGTTCACCTCAATATTACGTACTTATCTTGTTATAGCGAACAACTTCTACTAATAAATGATAACACATTTTTATTACGATTACTTTACAAACAAAAGCGTGTCGAAACATGTCGAGACATGAATCACATTATAAGATTAAGAGTTATATTATTGGTGGAAACTTTATATAAAGGTTTTGGGTTGGCAAAATTCGTTAATTAGAGGTATGAATACTTTTTCTTGAAGTTGAAAATTCGTTATTAAGAGGTTGTACGCAAAGAATGTTCGCAATGTAAAGGTATATTTTATATTGACTCTTATGGACAATTCAAGGGGATAACGAAAAATTTGTTAAATCGAGGAAGTCGTTATATTGAGGTGCGTTATATTAAGGTTGCACTGTATATACAGAGGTCACTGAACCACGTAACACAGATAAATACAAATTAATCACTTGATAGGTATTTAAAGATAAATAGTTGGTAGATAAAGGGACTAATTCTGTTGATCACAAGGGTTTCGGATGAAATATACAAAATTTTATAGGTGTATGTACATACAATACATCTATCAAATCAAGAGTGAATAGGCATCTTCTAGGCAAGCGTGTTCCATCTTAGGCCGCATCCTCATTTACCATCAGGTGTGATTGCAGCCAAGCGCTATACGTTGTCCAAGCCTTTATTTTCTTTTTGGCATCTGCCAAATACCCTACGCCTATAAATTACCGCTTTTTTGTTTTCGGAATAATGTACTAAAATAATGTCGTACTTTATTGACGTTTAGTGAAGTGCCCTGTGCATAACAAACAACCACAGAGTATAACACAGTTCTTGAAAGACGATAAATCATTCACGATTATGATAAAAATAATTTGACTTTGTGTAAGGATTGTTTCTGTAAATTTAATAAAAAAAGGAAATAAAAATAGTAACTATGACTCCAATATTGAATATTTGCAAGGAATTAAGTTGAAATCTTGGAATTTAAGTTCAAACCAAGAGTAAAGAAATTTTTCTTTTCATTTATTTATTTTTTGACGGCTGCCTTGAAATGTAACTATGCACGCGTTAGTGAAGTGAGTTAACTTCAAAACGCGTGGTTAATAACGTCTAAACCAAGTTTAAATCAAGAGTTATGAGCAAATATACTTGGAAAATCACATACCTACCTACTTATTTATTTAACAAACTAGCTACGTAATTGGGTATACAAATGAAACAAGTAAAATTATTAAATACTAGCGGCTCGTCCTGGCTTCGCACGGCTGGACATTTATTTTTTAAACATTTTGGCATAAACGTACAGTAAATGCAGGACAACTGACATCAACGCGTAATTTTTAAAAACATTTCACTGAGCAATTTTATTAAACTCGTAATATGTTTCGAATGGAATGTCCGATTTTAATAAACTAAAAAGTAATTTACAGGTATTTAAACTGCCTTGCTTGAGAAATCATTTATTTAGGTAAGGATTAAGGCAAAGGTATAAATAACTTGATCTGATTTATATACACTATACAATTTAAATTAATATCGGAGTTATCAGAAAATGAATATTTCCGCGTGATAAAATAATAAAATGGTGCCAGCCGGTGCGGCGGGGCACGGTGGCAGGTATCGGCGCGGAAGATTCCTGTGGTTCCTGTGGTGATCTTATTAACAATCGTTTCCTATAAGAAGCTCTGTGCGATCGCAGCCCCGTAAAAACAAATATTTAATATTTCAACCCAGACGAAGTCTAGTTAAACATATTTTGAAAGAAAACCTTAATTATTATTATTATCGATAAAGAACCCAAATCAACTTATTATTTTTTTCTGTTTGTCTGTACCGCAAACATATGTCAAATTAATTTATCTAAGTGATTAAAAATATATAATAAAATATAAGTACGTTAAATCAAAATTAAAAAGTATTTCATTAAATCGATTGAAAGTTCTTCTTAAACAAAATCGATTATTACTTCAAATCGAATCGGTAACGTGTGAAGGCGTCACTAAAGTCAAAATTTCTTGATCTGCCAAAAAGAAAATAAAGAATTGGACAATCTATAGTCTATATATTTAAAAAAAAAAAAAAAATTGTATATTTCATGTAAATGTAAACATACATACATATGTATGTTTACATTTACATTAACTTAGGGAAAAGTAATGTTTTCATCAAAATCGGTTCAGTAGTTTTTAGAATATGGACATTTGTCCCTTTTCATTTATTCTTTAATTCGGTATATTGAAGTGTTATTTTTCATAATCCTGTTATTATTATATTATATTTCTTATATTATAAATGCGAACATTAGGATGTATGTTTGTTACTCACTCTGCAGCGACTGAACCGATCTGGCTGAAATTTGGCACAGAGATAGATTATAGTCTGGAATAACACATAGGCATAGGCTTTTTATCCCGAAAAATAAGAGAGTTCCCGCGGGAATTAAAAAATATCAATCCACGCGAACGACGTCGCGGTCATCATCTAGTGTTATATAACTTGTATAGGATGAAATTAATCGTGTTCTTTTCTTTTATTTCAGATCTTGATATGCGGTGATAGTCTTCAGATCAGAACTAGCTTAATTCAAAAATTTTCCGAAAAATCAACCTTCTTCCAGGAATTTCTAAATAAAAACGCACAATTTTGGACAACATCGTACGGGCATCCATTCATCACAACAAAATTAGACATCAAACTATTACGTCACATGTACCTATTAAGATCGCGATCGGTGACGTCATCATTTCTACGTCACACACAAAAAAACGTGGCGTGAGCGACTGTTATAGTCTCGGTCGAAAAAACCGAGATACGTCTTTTTCTATTGATATAAGATTATATAAATCAGTGTACATAAATAATCATTATTTTATTGTTTTATGCATATTTTTTTTTTAAATAAAATTGCCGATTCAAAATGTCCGATTCGAGGGACGCGGGTAGTCGAAAAATCGATGAAATATGTGACGGCGTTTCCGAACTGACGGTATTGTCGTTCAGGAAACTGGATGAAGTTAAACGATTGGCGGAGCATTTCCGCTACGTCATGAACCACCCCGTGACACAGCAGAGCAAAGTTATCCTGCGCTATCTGAAGAATCTGGACGAGACACACCGAAAGATTTTCCTGCAACAGCGCGATGGTGTGGAGGTGGAGTTCATTTTTACTACAGAGAAGAAGTCTAGCCTCCAACGGCAACGCTTCAACAGTCTTCCAGTGAGCGAAGTGCCTGAATTACTCAAAACTGAGTTCTTTATTTCCGAGAGCGCGAAACAAGTCCACATTTGTACTGATTGCAACGTCGAAATAGAATTGAATGATGAGGAACCCCTGATGGAGTCGTTGCAGAAACATTTTAGCCTAGAAGTGCATTTACCCAAGTTGAAAAGGGAGAGTATTGACGTAGCCGAGCCGATTCCGCTTCCGAAAATGTCGCGGCGACTGTCCGCGATGGAGGGCGGTGAAAATGCGGGCCAGAGCATCGAACAAATCATACAACTGGTCAAGCCTATGGAGAAGTTAGATAAAATGTTCATTGGGAAGCTTGAGACTGCTTTAATAAGACACTTACCGGATAACTCCGAAGCCAGCATCGATGCGGCAATACGTTTCTACCAACAGTCGTACGATAAATTGTGCAAAGAGATCTCTGGCATAGACTTCACAGCCCTCACGAGCTCGGTTGCACCCATAATAATGAGCATAAAAGACAACGTGAACCAAAACTTTTCGGTTGACGCCAACAAGAATTTTGAAAACGACGAAAACGAGCAAACTCCTGAAAGGCCGATCAAAAATCAAGTGAAGAAATATAGATACTACGGACCAATCGAGAACTTAATTATTAAACTACTGATGAATCACAAGTTGTTAACACTAGTTGACGATCGTACGGGGAAGTTGGCATTCTTTTGCATGGCGTGCGAATACTACACCTTAAGATTTCGCTACGACAGTGTGTTGAACCACGTGTTCAGCGAAACGCATATACACAACCTCTCTTGTATCCTGCAATCGGATAAACACATCCCTTTCACGAAGGAAGATTCTCCCATCGAAAAAATTAAGGATATCAATCACAAGTTCCTATTAAATCATGGTATAACTGACTCCAATGGATTAAACTGCGGCCTGTGCAAGAGTTACATCGAGTCGAGTGACAGTATAATTATGCATATACTCGACGAAAACCATTTGGGGAGGCTATCTGATAAAGTGTACCGTAAAATGAAGGCTAATAACCCAGATGGTCCAGTACCAGACGAGTGGGGTCCCAAAAGTTTGGATTGGGCGAAATTCTTGGCAAGCGTTGGCAAACCTTTAAACAATCGCGATCACGTCGTTATCGAGAACTTTATCCGACCCTCCACGAAGATCGCCAACTATTGCACCTGCTGCGATATGACTTTAAAAGGTCCCAGACAGGTCCTCTTCAACCATATTCGGCAGAAGAAGCATTTGAGGAACGCGGCGCCTCACAAACTTTCCTTGCTCTACAAAAACCTTTGCCGTCCCGCGGAATACTTTGCGAGCTTTGGCAACTTTTACGTTTGCTCGATTTGTCCGGAATACATCGCTTTACCATCCTTTGCAGCGATCGTCGACCACTTTGACAGCGTCCAACACATCGAGACCATTGCCAAACTGATCCGAGCGGCGTTGTACTGCGACGACTCGTGTAATATTCTGGAATTTAACAAAATCTCCATAACCGATGTGTTTAAGTGCGACCTGTGCGACCAAAGTTTCTCGGAAGCAACCGACGCCGTCAAGCACATCCTGAACGACGTGAATCACCAGAATTTGATTGTGGAACACAAAACCAAGGAAAATAGAGGTGACGTAATCGCCGTGTACATGAAGGGGAATTACGTGCTACACAAAGACGGTGCTATCTTCAATTGCGTGCCTTGCAAAAGCGTTTTCAACTCCATCCGAGCGCTTCTGGCACACCTGGTGTACGCTGAGCATTTCGAACAGAAACCGTCGGCGGAAAACGTTTTCCGGTTCTATTTGGAGTTGAAACACAACGTGAACATGTTGGCGCGGAATAAATACGACTATTACGAGTTCGGGAGGCTGAAGTGCGGAGTTTGCGAGGGGGATCTGGAGGAGGGGGAGAATGCCAAGCGTCACGTGGTATCGGCGCGACACAGAGAGAACATGGGGGCCAGTTATGTTAATGTTAGCTTGGACGCGTCTGTTGTTGAGTGAATGAGGTGAGATTTTTTTTTACTTTTTAAGCTATTGCATAGCTTTTATCGCGGGCCTTGAGCGTGGAGACCGAATCCAGAAATTCCGTAACGAAAATAACCTGACACCGCTAGATGGCGTTGATAAAAAATGCTATGCAATAGCTTTACCGCGGCAGTCCCCGAGTGCCACACGTCTTTTTTCAAAGAATATTAGCCAAACTGAACTTGACTTATATTTTCCTCTCACCCCCAAATAAGTGAAAAGCTTGTGCTAAGGGTGGGTTCGACAATAGTCGCATATAGTCGCCCTTCCATTTCAAGTTGGCCGGACTCGACCGTTACAAAATGACGTCATACTCTACCATTGACAAGAAAATAATCATTGTATTTTTTGTTATAAATTATACTAGCTGTTGCGCGCGACTTCGTTCGCGTCAATTTATATTATTATGATCGCGATTAAGTTATTTTGATAAAACTCTTTGGCAAATAATTGGCAATAATGCATTAATTTCGACCAAATTTGATTACCATAAAAAAGGTTATAATGAGTCAATCTTAAAAAATAGACATATACTGTCGCGGACATTTTTTTAGATCATTTAAAGAGTAATATTTTTTTCATACATATTTTTTGGGTAACTTGAACCGTTTACGCAGCGCACGCAACAGAAGCCCTCAAATATGGATAATTTTCCCTGCTTTTGCAACATTTTTCACTGATGCTTCGCTTCTATTGGTCGCAGCGTGATGTTATATAGCCTAAAGCCTTCCTCGATAAATGGACTATTCAACATAAAAAGAATTTTTCAATTCGAACCAGTAATTCCTGAGATTAGCGCGTTCAAACAAACAAACTCTTCAGCTTTATAATATTAGTATAGATTGTCGGTCCACCTACTAGTGGGGGGTCGCTTCCCGGTGCGAGGTCACCGCTCCAGCACCTTGGGACCCCAACGACCATCAGCTCTTCGAACTATGATAATAAACAGAGTTTAAATCAAAATCTGATAATTACTTTAAAAAGTAATATCTTTTAAATGATTTTTTTTCTTTCTTTCCAGTTTTGAATGCCTTTGAAGCCTGCGTACCTGCGTGCCGGTACGACCGTGCTACTACGACTTTCCATATTGCTATAGTGTTGGACGACAGTTTACAGAATATGAGTAAAATTTTATTAAAATGAATTAATTTTTTTAATTTTATAATTGTTTTATTTCACCCCCCGCTTTAGACAACTCGATTGTACACAATCACAATTAAATTGACAGGTCTATGTAGTGCTGTCCTTATCTGTAGGTAGTATTATGAAAGGGATGGCACAGATATAGAACTGTCAATGTCAGCTTGCAGTGGAATTGTCTAAAAAATGTTTGCTAGTATCTATGACGATGTAACCATCTCTCTGATTGTCTATTACTAGGACTGGCGCACTCCGCAGTAAGCTGCGGAGCTACAAGTACATGGCATACCTCTTCGAAGGGCCTAAATACAGAGAGTGCGAAGGGATAAGAGTTACGTGATAGAAAGAGAAGTTTAGGTGAATAAGACGGTAGGTAGCGCAGTGTCAACCTGAATGACACTTTATTGTGTGGTGACAAGAGTCGCTATTTATTTAAATCATTTGGCGGAATGAATCTTCTGTACCTTTAGATACTATTTGGTATTCTGTGTTGTTACTCTCTTGCTATTGGTTATTATGCATCGATGCAGTAAGAACGCCATAAATTCAACCAATCAGAAGCATGAAGGAATCAAGTTTTTTGTTTGTGATCAAATGATCACGATCGTCATACTAACAATCATTTTTAGACAACTTCAAAACAGTAGTCTGTTTAAAAAGAGATTTGTGATCAAACAGTGAACTAACTTTCTCTATTCAAATATTTAGTCTATGGCAATACAACTCAATTATTATATAGACTCAGACTTAACGCCATCTACCGGAGTTCAATGCAACTACGTGAAGAACGCCCGAATTTAATGAGTGATTCAAATCTTCTCCACGTAGTTGCATTGAACTCCACTAGATGGCGTAACATCTGAAAAATCCCATGATGGTTTTCTTTTTGAACAGATGACAGATTCTAATAAACAAAGACTACAGTATTAATACTACCTAATAAACACGAGTTTTTCATGTTTTTGTCTATGCTTTGTCAAATTTAGGATGATAATTTTGACAGCTCACAGTAGGGATGAGGTTGTGTGTAATCGTTACTGAACTTATTCGATTATCGATTATTATTCCCATAGAACTTGGAATCGATAGGTGCATGGATATTCGATATTATGTTGTATGGTCAGATTATATTACAAATCAAACTATTTTTTCTATTAAATTAATAATTTATTATTAATGACTATAAAAGCCCTCCCACACCGACGATTTCGATTCGTGTGTATTTTTGTTTCATCTGTCAACCTTTTCAGCGAGGAATACGCGTGGCATTATTTGATCTACCTTAAAATACAAACTTACTATAAATTAATGATAAAATTATTCCCACATACGATTTAATATATATAAAAAATAATATAGTTACCTAAATGTTAATTTTTACATGTTCGATCTATTTCAATTCAGAAACGATTTTCGATAGTCTGTGGTTGTTCGATACGCATGGTACTTTACTAAGTGGGCGGTTCCCATCAATGAAGTACCACATTATCTGTATTAAATTTTACCGGAAAAAAAAACGAAACTTCATGGACGTGATCTGCCAAAATTATCATCCTAAATTTGACAAAGTATAATATAGGACGTTAGCAATTTATACCTAAGTACCTACATTATTTAAGTAGGTAATAAACTCTATAAAACTTTGTAGTTGGTCAGTTTTACAAGTTTCAGCTTTTCTATTAAAATATCATCAACCCAAATCCACGTCTCACTACTGAGCGCAGTTCTTCCCTCAGCCAAAGATTGCCTCAGCATAGCTAGCATGGGCAGGAGATAAAAGTTTTATCCACTGACAGGGTATAAAATTACCTTGTCCCCATGCTAAAGCATATGGCGACAGAGGAGAAGGCGAAGTATATTCCAATAAGTATACCAATATACTTCGCCTTCTCCACTGAGTGTTATTTCCACCGCTGTGCCCATGCTTGACAGGTGGATAAAACTAAGCGAGGGGATAAACATTTTATCCTTTTCCCGGGGATAAAATTTATCCCGCCTATGCTAGCCCTGCAGAGAAGGGTTATAGGTTTCTATAGGCTGCTGGGCCAATGCGAGTTGGCAGACTTCACACACCGCGAGAAGACAAGTGTCCTGTATCTCCGATAATATTTAGTAGATCCTCACCAAAATTGGACAAAATATTTCTAATAGTAAACATTTTAGTATAATAAAGAAAGAATTATCAACTTCGGTTAAGATTTGAAGAAGTTATGGAGCAAAATCAACAAAAACTTTCATCCCCTATCCCGGATAAACCTTATTGTTACTTTAGGAAGGATACTTTAGTATCCTATATATTGACCCGGAGTATCAGCTACCACTATACCTCATTCGAATCCATTCAGTGGTTTTCGCGTGATGCGCGCACAGACAGACAGACAAAAAATTCAAAATTGTTTTGGGCTCAGTATCGATAATAAAGCATCCCCCGATTAAAATTTTCAAAATATATTTAATGTACAGAATTCGTCCCGTTAGTTTTGTTATAAGTACCTATAGATTAGGAAGGTACCTATCACAGGTACCTATCTATACATATAAAATTCAAAGTCCTGACTGACTGACTGACTGAGATATCAACGCACAGCCTAAACTACTGAAGTTAGAAACTTGAAATTTTTACAGTTGGTTCCTTTTATGACTTAGGCGCACACTAAGAAAGGATTATTGGAAATTCCACCCCTAAGGGGTTTAAATAGGGGATGGAAGTTTATATGAAACTCCGTCATTTTTCAAACTGTTTCCATCAAAGTTGGTATTTGAGCTTTCAGTTAAAAATAAAAAAGTACGTTGGTCACAGTTTTTGAAAATTCCACCCCAAAATCTAATTCCACGCGGACGAAGTCGCGGGGGCAAAAGCTAGTATCAAAATAAGGACGGATATGAGGCCTGTATCGTAAATTATAGGTAGGTAGTTATTTACGTTCACGGTTCACGTAGTAGGGGTTGGTACGTGATAGGCTCCGCCCTCTCCACGTATACTGCATCCTGATTGGCTAACAGACTCCACTAACTGGAGTCGACTTCCGGAACTAAGTTTTCATGCTATGACCATAGATTAGGTAGAAAATATGCGTTAGTTTTTTTTTTATTCGATGACAAGATAGTCTTTGACTGCGATCGCACCTATGGTAGCAGGCTAACTTGGAAGGGGTATGGCAGTGTAGATTCAACCCATAACCCTAATCGGTTTCTACACGCCATCGTGCTGAAACGCTAAATCGCTTGGCGGCACGTCTTTGACGGTAGGTTGGTAACTAGCCACGGCCATAGCCTTCCACCAGTCCAGACCAGATACAATTTAGAAATTATAAATTCCTAAACTGCCCCCGTCGAGTATCGAACCCGAGACCTCCCAGTTATAAGACCACAGCGCTCACCACTGCGCCAGGGAGGTCTTCAAGTTCTCTTCAAAGAAGGTAAATAATGAAATAATCTGCTCTGCGCTAAGTAAAACTTTTCCTTTTTTAACTGTAGAAAACGATAAGCGAACAATACCTACTATACCTACTTTGTAAGTAAACAAAAATTAATAACTAATTTAAAGTTAAAAACATTTAAAACCTAACAATAAAAATGTTTGAAAAAAAAAGTGTTTAAGACTCAATAGCCCAACGGTTAAAAGTGCAGACCGAAAACTGAAAAGTCGCAGGTTCGACCCCCACCCGTTGCACTATTATCGTAGTACCCACTCCTAACACAAGTTTTCACTTATTTAGAGGGAATTATTAGAGGTACATAGTAGGTAGGTACATATCTACTACTTACTTATCTATTTCAAGTTGACCACACCTAACTGCAAAACTAAACTAGTCAGTTAATAAATAATCTAGAATAATTATTACCTATTAACGCAATACGCATTTAACCATAAAATCACTTAACAATAAAACTCGCCCCTCTTGATAAGAAATCTCAATTGTCACATTTCATCCCGATAATATAATTATTCACATTATTCTGTCATGACATTATTATCTTAATGTATTTGTGGGATCGACTCGCCCCTCTTATTTCTGAAACTGGTGAACCGCCCCGCGGATATTTGAACGTTTTTATTAGTGATAGATAGGATAAATTGTATACAGCTGGGACCAGCGAATGAATGGCTGACACAGTCCAGCTAGGCTAGGTAGATCCAATTTCGAGAAAGAGAATCCACCGAATCCAACTCGGCTGAACAGCGTTCGGGAAGCTTCGAGATGTCTTCTCGTCCAAAATCCCTCAGTGCCTGAAAACTGAAGTCTTCGAACAGTGCGTGTTGCCAGTGATGACTTATGGATCCGAAACATTGTCGCTAACTATGGGCCTCATAAGAAGGCTCAGGGTCGCTCAGTGGACGATGGAGAGAGCTATGCTCGGAGTATCCCTGCGAGATCAAATCAGAAATGAGAAGAACCAAAGTCACCGACATAGCTCAGCGAGTCGCGAAACTAAAGTGGAAATGGGCGGGGGACATAATTCGCAGAGCTGATGGTTGTTGGGGTCCCGAGGTGCTGAAATGTGCATCGTTGCCGCTAAAAGTAGCCAGTCAGCCCTCTCCCTTAGCTGCTCTGTTGGCTTTTTCCTGTCTCGATCTCTTCACACCGCCCGTTCTTGTAGTAGGAGTGGCTAATTTCCAGTACAACCAACAGCGAAGATCGCTCTTGGCTGTTTTGACAGTTTTTAATCTGTGACCGAATCGAAGGGACGCGTTCGCGCTTTTTTTGTTTAAAAAAAAGAGATGAAAATGACGTTTTGATTTTTTTTACGTTTTTACGCTTTGGGTACCTGTGAATTTGTTTACGATTTTGTGAAAAAAAAATGAGTGATTTTCGTAAAATATAAAAATATGGATTTTGTATATTTTGCGGTTTAAAATAAGTGAGATTTACCTAAGTTGAATTCAGAGAGTGTTTCAATAGTTAAGGTATGTTTCAAGAGCTTATTTCTTTCTATTAAGTAAGTACCTACCTACTTAGCAAGCTTCCACAAAAATTACTTGATGGTAAGTAACGATGCAGTCTAAGATGGTAGCGGACTAACTTGGAAGGGGTATAGCAGTGTAAATTCAACCCATACCCCTAATCTGTTTCTACACACCATGGTGCCGGAACGCTAAATCGCTTGGCGGCACGTCTTTGACGGTAGAGTGGTAATTAGCCACGACCAAAGCCTCCCACCAGACTAGACCAGAGACAATTCAAAAATTATAATTTCCCAAATTGACCCCTCCAGGAATCGAACCCGAGACCTTCCAGTTATAAGACCACTGCGCCAGGGAAGTCGTCACAAAATATTAGGTAGGTAGGTATGACCGGGGGAGTGACATCAACAAGTCTTATCATAATTTTTAATTTTATCATCATACTAGCTGATACCCGCGACTTCGCCCGCGTGGATTTAGTTCTTAAAATCCAGCGGGAATTCATTGATTTTCTGGGATAAAAAGTAGCCTACATGTCACTCTGAAGGTCCCCAACTATAACCATGCAAAAATCAGGTCGATCCGTCGCTTTGTTGCGTTGTGATTGAAAGACAAACCAACAGACAAACACACTTTCGCATTTATACTCGTAATATTAGTAAGGACTAGTTGATTTCCGCGACCTCGCCCGCATGGAAAAAGTTTAGAGTACTAACTTGCTACTATTCGCGAGAAGTTATGTCCTCTATCTCCGATAATATTTAGTAGATCTTCACCAAAATTGAACGAACTATTCATTTCTAATAGTAGGTACACAATTTATAACAAAAAAATAATTATCAAATTGGGTTTAGATTCGACGAAGTTATGGGGCAAAATCAACAAAAACTTTCAGCCCCTATCCCGGATAAACCTTATTGTTTATTAGGATAAAAAGTATCCTATATATTGCCCCGGAGTATCAGCGCTACAACTATACTAACATTCAAATCCGTTCACTTTTCGCGTGATGCGCGCACAGACACACAGACAGACAGGAAAACAGACAGACAGGCAGACAAAATTTAAAAAAAAATTATTATACCTAAGTATAGATTAGTAAGGATTAAAAATATTATGGATACAAGTGTAATAACTAATAAGTATTTGATTTGTATTTTGTATTACACATTGTAACCTTCCGTCGCCTGTAACATAAACAATTATCAGGTTTAGACAATGTGTCCCGCATGTGTGGACAGTTCCAACGATTTACGTGTGACTCGTTTGATAACGGGGATAGCGGGGTGAAACGACACGATAATACGTACCAATACGTACCCATCATCCTACTGATATTTTAAATGCGAAAGCTTGTGTGGATGGATGGTGGATGGATGTTTGTTATCTACCTACATATTACATCACATTGTACCTGCATTTTAGTGAATAAACTAGCTTTTGCTCGCGGCTTCGCTCGCGTTAAATTCGATTTTTTAAACCCCTATTTTACCCCCTTAGGGGTTGAATTTTCAAAAATCCTTTCTTAGCGGATGCCTACGTCATAATAGCTGTCTGGATGCCAAATTTCAGCCCGATCCGTCCAGTGGTTAGGGCTGTGCGTTGATAGATCAGTCAGTCAGTCAGTCAGTCACCTTTGCCTTTTATATATTTAGATTAGATGAGCCTTACTTGTGGCTTATTGTACGTTAGTCGTTCACATGCACATTGCGTAAGTGTGTGTGCCTGTCAGGTCGAACCTCCTTGATCCAGCACTTATTAGGTACAGTAACTTGAATAACTTGACTAAGAATGATCAATAAAAAGATATCAAGAATTAGGACTGTGGTAGCCTGTGGCAGGGAATCTATATAGTGAGATTTAGACGAGGAAGATAAAGGTATCTTAATTACTAAAGAAATTATTATTCTTTCTTAGATAATACCTCAAAATTAAAGTATAGTTTTTGCATTTCACGAGGGCGCGTGAGCTTTACTTGTGGTTACGTCGTGTACATGCACATTGCGTAAGTGTGCGTGCCTGTCAGGAGCCTAGGTGGGAGCGGGCAGGCGCGAGCAAGCTCTCGCTCACACTTATACAGATACGACACGCACACAACCATGAGCCACGCGCCCTCGTGAATTGCAAAAACGTAGGTATAGCCTACTAGATGCCCGCGACTTCGTTCGCGTGGATTAAGGTATTTTCATTCCCGCGGATACTCTCTTATTTTCCGGGATAAATAGTAGCCTGTGTGTTATTCCTGACTATAATCTATCACTTTGCCAAATTTCAGCCAAATCGGCTCAGTCGTTGTGACGTGAAGGAGTAGGTATTCAATGTTACCGGCTCCAGATATAGGTGTTATTTAGTTATTTATTTAGTTATTAGGTAGTTAAATGCATTTTTTTTTTAAATGCATAAATCGCACCTAACGAATAAGGCACCAAGCACTTCTAACCTAAGTTAGAGGTGCCTAGTGGTTCGAACCCCACAACTCCCGAACAGAATTCCAAATTCCAACAACTGAACTATCACGGCTCACTAAGCACACATAACAGTAAAGAAATCTGTTACTCATAAAGCGCATCAACTAATTGACTCTCAAGTGGCCGTAGCCAGATAAAGGCTGATTCATTGCACTGAAATAACTACCGCTGTATAGATACAGTGTCAGTGATATACCTACCGAGTCAAGTGCTTGAGAAAACGCTCCTTACGTGAAAGGTTTGAAGAGATTCCTTTTTTTTTGACGTGAAACGTCTTTAAAATACATACGTACCAGTCAGAAAACTACCGTAACGAAATTCAAATTCAAAATTAATTTATTTCATGTAGGCTAACTTGTAGCTCTTATGACACGTCATAAATCTACCACCGGGTCGGAATGCAGATTCTGCTGAGAAAAACCGGCAAGAAACTCAGCAGTTGCTCTTTTCAAAAAAAATTTTTTT
This sequence comes from Hipparchia sbordonii, assembly GCA_038048805.1. Taxonomy (NCBI): domain Eukaryota; kingdom Metazoa; phylum Arthropoda; class Insecta; order Lepidoptera; family Nymphalidae; genus Hipparchia; species Hipparchia sbordonii. The sequence goes on along the minus strand of JBBIWI010000026.1, from coordinate 690,955 downwards.
TTTTTACAAAGCTATGCTATGTATACAGTGCTTCCACAATAAAGCTTACAAAAATGCATACGTAGGTACACCAATCCAACGCATGTCAAGATGGGCAGTCAAAGCAGACCCATTCCCGTTGGTGGCACCCGTTCATGAGCATGACGCATGATCCAGCCGTTGCTTCGCTCAACCATATTTGAGGGAACGTAACAACCCGCACCACACGACACCACCACAGAAATGTTTAAAGATCAATACACACACAACAAATTTAGATATAGAAAGAAAAGATCTATATCGTCTCACCTTAATAACTACAAAACTATAAGTGTTAGAAACATGAATCCAATGTCATTATTTGGAGTATATAGTCATCTCGCTGCTAAGAGCTTGAGTTAGCATCGGGGCCGGGCGGGGCGGCGGGGGAGGGGCGCTGCGTAGAATAACCGACACTCGCAGATATAGACGTTTCGCGTTATAATAAAATCAACGGCCGTGTGCACGACACAGCTCCACCCGTTTTTTTTAAGCTATTGCATAGCTTCTATCGCGGGCCTTGAGCGTGGAGACCGAATCCAGAAATTCCGTAACGAAAATAACCTGACACGGGACTCCTCTCACCGCTAGATGGCGTTGATAAAAAATGCTATGCAATAGCTTTACCGCGGCAGTCCCCGAGTGCCACACGTCTTTTTTTAACCAGGGGGAAATCTTCTTAAAAGATACCCGAAAACCTGGGGTAGAGTCCCGGGTTATGTGGGGTTTTTACCCACTAAACCCCCTCTATGCACAACAAACTCAGCGCATATTGGAAGGCTCACTTCAAGTCACTCTAAACTTCTTCCACGCGTGCGAAATCGCGGGAATCAGCTATTCGATAATAAAACATCCACCGATTAAAATTTTCAATATATTTTATATTTAACGTACTTTCGTCCCGTTACAGTTTTATTGAACGAGCGAAGCGAGTTCTCTGAGTCAACTAGGGCGCTTGCCTACTAGACAGAGAAGTGTGTCCGTCTAAATGTCTGTCAGAGCCCTATAACTTCTGAATTACTGAATATTAGAACGTGAAACTTGGTTGAAAATTCAGTTATATCCTGTACTTGAACAACAAATACTAAAATTAGATAAATGTTATAAACAAACGAAATTATTTAATTTTAATGCGCCATCTATTAGCATTATTGTGAAGCTAATAGCTTCACTATAATGCTAATAGATGGCGCTGTGTCAGTAAAACAGTTTTATGTCAACTATTTTTTTTTTAATTGTGTCTAATGTTAAAAGTTAATTATTACAATATATAATTAAAACTTTTGGGAATTATGGGATATCGCGAGGTCTCAGTTCGGGGCGAACCACTAGTAATAAGTATACTTAGATGGTGAATTCAACTCTAAAAGAAGTTAATTACTTCTACATGCTTCTATCTATTGTTGCAGGCAATGTCAAGTTACGGGAGCACTTCGCCCTCTGACGAAGGCTTTGACAGATACGAGCCGCCCTTCTACTGTCCACCCTCACACCAAGGTAACATCATCATCACAAGATCGCAGTCTCCTCTGATTGGCTGGCAATCTCTCGCTATTGTCATGATTTTCACAAATATTAATTAGGTCAAAGACGTGCCGCTAAGTGATTTAGCGTTCCGGCACGATGGTCCGCAGTAGAACTTGCAAATCACTAGACTAACGAGGCAGTTACAATGTTTATTATTCTACTAGGGATGAGTTATATACTCACAAAACAAGTGAAAAAATTGTTCCGAACAACGAAGAGTGTAATAGAGTACTTCATTGTTAAATGACGTGACAAATTACGACAAATATCTGCCATTACGCGCTTCATTTACCGCACGCTTGTAACATATCCACCTTTTTTTACACATAAACATATACTATATCGCTCATTTGCGACAAGGGTAACATAATTCAAAATTCACCAATTTTAGTGTCGAAAATTTATACTTTTCGCTATAAAAACAACATTACGCTAAGCACAAAAAAATAAGAGCGAGAGAGATTGTGACTTAATGCTCTGTCGCTTTGTTGGCCGCTGTGTTGTTTCGAGACCGCAGCATCCACAAAACATTACTCTCTAACGAGAGAATTCTCTCATTGTCGATTTTGAATTATGTCACCCTTGTCGCAAATGAGCGATATCATAGGTGTTTAGCAATTACTTCTTGACTGTGCCAGGTAGCCCAATGGACGGCGGGGTGTACTGGGCGGCGGCGAGCGCGGAGGGTCACGAATTCGATCCCCAGGACGTTTACCACGACACTAGCAACTACATAGGCAGGAATTATGGTAAGTAATTATATCTATATATATATATAACATCACGCTGTGACCAATAGGAGCGAAGCATCAGTAAAAAATGTTGCAAAAACGGGGAAAATCATCCATATTTAAAATATATTCTTTTAAAAACTTCTTAATCGCGATTGACGCGGACGAAGTCGCGCGCAACAGCTAGTAAATAAGTATTTTTCGTTGGTGCAGGTTACGAGGACATGCAGATTTCGTGCAACGAGCCCTACGATGCTTACGGCGGTATGATGCACCACACGTACACACAAAATAACACAGGTACGCGAATATTTTATACCGTGGACTAATAGTCCAGTCGACAGGGAGTTTCAGATAGAAAATAAAGTCGGAAGTTAATGAAACTTTGGGATGTTGTTCGGGGATGGTTAATTAACATTTTCTCAAGTTTTTGTCGACCTCCCTGGCGCAGTGGTGAGCGCTGTGAGACCTCCCAGTTAAAATAATAACTGGGAGGTCTCGGGTTCGATTCCCGGCGGGGGCAATTTAGGAATTTATAATTTCTAAATTGTCTCTGGTTTGGTCTGGTGGGAGGCTTTGGCCGTGGCTAGTTACCACTTACCAACTTACCGTCAAAGACGTGCCGCCAAGCGATTTAGCGTTCCGGCACGATGGAGTGTAGAAACCGATTAGGGGTATGGGTTAAATTTACACTGCTTTACCCCTTCCAAGTTAGCCCGCCACCATCTTAAACTGCATCGTCACTTACCATCAGGTGAGATCGCAGTCAAGGGCTATCTTGTCATCGAATAAAAAAAAAACGCATTACCCTTCTTTGCATGACGCGGTCGGGTAAAAATGACTTATCACCGCGTGGACTATTCGCTTCTAAGCCCCAATAGCCCAACGGTTAAAGGTGCAGACCGAAAACTGAAAAGTCGCAGGTTCGATCCCAACCCGTTGCACTATTGTCGTACCCACTCTTAACACAAGCTTTCACTTATTTGGAGGGGAGAGCTGAAGCTGAACTTGGCTGATATTCTTTAAAAAAAGACGTGTGGCACTCGGGGACTGCTGCGGTAAAGCTATTGCATAGCATTTTTTATCAACGCCATCTAGCGGTGAGAGGAGTCCCGTGTCAGGTTATTTTCGTTACGGAATTTCTGGATTCGGTCTTCACGCTCAAGGCCCGCGATAGAAGCTATGCAATAGCTTAAAAAGCGTTACCTTTTGATGCTTGAACCCTTCCTTGTCCCCAGGTTTAGAATGTGACATGCAATCTCTACCCCGATACGACAGACCGCCTCCCTCCTTCGTGCGCGTCGTGAAAAGGAGAACCACAGCCAATAAGAAAGAGAGGAGGCGAACACAGAGCATCAACACCGCCTTTACTGACCTGCGAGAGTGTATACCCAACGTGCCTCCCGATACCAAACTATCAAAGGTATTTATATCTTTATATTTCACTCATCTTAACTCTAGCCCAATGTAGAGCACGGGCCACTTCTCCAAAGGGAAAAGTTTAGGCCACAAGTAAGGAAACAAAAAAGGAAACAAAGTTATTTTACTATAATTAACCAAGTAGTGATAGCGTCGTTAAAAGGAGAACTACAGCCAATAAGAAAGAGAGGAGGCGAACACAGAGCATCAACACCGCTTTCACTGACTTGCGAGAGTGTATACCCAACGTGCCTCCCGATACTAAACTTTCTAAGGTATTTATATCTTTATATTTCACTCATTTTATCTCTGGCCCACTGTAGAGCACGGGCCAGTTCTCGAAGGGGAAAGGTTTACTATCTAAGGTATTTATATGTTTATCTTTTACTCATATAAACCCTGGCCCACTATAGAGCAAGGGCCACTTCTAGAAAGGCAATGGACATAGTCCACCACGCTGAGCAAGTGTAGATTGAAAAAAAAAATGCTTTTGCTATAATTCGCCAAGCAGTGATAGCATCGTTAAAAGGAGAACTACAGCCAATAAGAAAGAAGATGAACCCAGAGCATATTAACACTGCCTTTACTGACTTGCAAGAGTGTATACCCAACGTGCCTCCTGATACCAAACTATCTAAGGTATCTATATCTTTATATTTCATCCATCTTAACTCTGGCCCACTGTAGAGCACGGCCACTTCTCCAAAGGGAAAGGTTTAGGCCACAAGTAGAGAAACCAAATTCTTTTGTTATGATTCACCAATCAGTGATTGCGACGTCATCGTCAAACTAAGAACCACAGTCAAAAAGAAGGAAGGTGAACTCAGAGCATCAACACTTCCTTCACTGACTTGCGAGAGTGTATATCCAACGTGTCTGCCGATACCAAACTATCTAAGGTATTTTTAATTTACACATGTTTAAATATTGGATAGCAGCGGGCGAGCTTCTATCTAATATTTTTAAAAGTTAAGATATTTATTTATCATGTAACATTCTCCGAAACAGAGCACGTGTCAATATAATGTTCTTCATCACAGAGCAAGTATTTATAAGTCAACAAAATTACTTCCACTATGTTTAAATTCACCTTTTAAATAAGTGCAGAAGAATATTTTTTATAGCAACTTATTTTCATAATTAAAAAATATAATCATTACTTTCATACCTACTTACTCCAGTATGACCAAAGTATTTTTTATAATTTCGCATTCTAACTTACTATCATTGACTAGAAATTTTACGTAGGTACCTAACTTGAAACAATACTATAGCTTTTATATGTTTATGATATGTTCAAATCTAATAAACCTATTTAAACAATCTTTTTTATCTTATAATTAAAACAAAAATCTTTTGAAGCCTTTTTGCCGAATATGAAAGGTCATTGATTATTGCTTTAGAGGCTCGACCGATTTGGCCAACTATTTTTGCTGTGTTCGTAATTGTCAGTACAAAGTTTGCACCAAAGAAAATTTTTAGAAAATTCAACGGGAAAGTCGGAAAATTTGATATTATTTATGTACGAAAATCTGATTAGTAAAGTCGCTAGTAGTTTTTATATCCTTATGTTGCTATACCTGTCTCACTCTAACTTATACGTTTGTCAGATGGTGCGAGCGAGATCGCAGAGCATCAATATCGCGTTCTCTAAACTCAGAGACCGAATACCGAGCGTTCTGCCTGACACTAAGATGACAAAGGTTAGATTTTTTTAATTTAATTAAAAGTCTTTTAATTTAATTAAAAGTTTTTTAATATTGATTCTATTAATTATATTATATACCTAGTTTCCTAATACCAAAGAATATTTTTCATAAAACCTAATAATCGAAATTAAAAAAAAAAAAAAACTTGCGTTGTGATCTGAAGATTTACGTGCTCTGTGGTGAAATAAAAATTGAGGTATTTTTCTGTATTATTTAAAATATAGGTATCTAAACACTCTCGTAAAAAAATTAATGTCTCTATGAACGCACACTAACTCGAAAGCTGTCACACTTACAAGCTGACACGTACGTTTGTACATGTACTTCGGCAGAGGGGAATGCGTGCGCTTGCCAAGTCCTGGCTAAATGGTCGAATTGTCAGAGCGTATTTTTGTCTCGTTTTAACTCTATCTTAAGCCTGAGTTACGCCAGAGCACGCTCTATAGATCTCAGCATAAGATTAATGTAGTTTCTTTGTCCTCAGATCAAAACCCTTCGTCTAGCAACTTCCTACATCTCTTATCTGCTCAAAGTTCTGGAGACGGATGGTGAACCAGCAGGTGGTTTCCGAGCGGAACTGCACCACACACCGCCTAGGAGGAGAAACGCTGATCACTCACAGGTAAGACGCGTCACAGGTAACATGTGTCAAGTAACCTACAGGTAACAAAACAAATTGTAAGTATACAATTTACGTAGGGAAGCGTTATCATGAATTAACCGTCACCACACACCGCCTAGAAGGAGAAACGCTGATCACTCACAGGTAAGGCGCGTCACAGGTAACATGTGTCAAGTAACCTACAGGTAACAAACAAATTGTAAGTATACAATGTAGGTAGGTAAGCAATATCATGAATTAACCGTCTTAACATGTATTGGATTGTATACAGGTTTTTTATTTTATTTTATTCGATGACAAGGAAGCCCTTGACTGCGATCTCACCTGATGGTAAGTGACGATGCAGTTTAAGATGGTAGGCGGGCTAACTTGGAAGGGGTATAGCAGTGTAAATTCAACCCATACCCCTAATCGGTTTCTACACGCCACCACGCCGGAACGCTAAATCGCTTGGCGGCACGTCTTTGACGGTAGGGTGGTAACTAGCCACGGCCAAAGCCTCCCACCAGACCAGACCAGAGACGATTTAGAAATTATAAATTCCTAAATTGCCCCTGCCGGGAATCGAACCCGAGACCTCCCAGTTATAAGACCACAGCGCTCACCACTGCGCCAGGGAGGTCGTCAAAAATAGGTATACATTTTTGAAACTTCATTGTGGAAACACTGTATACCTACATAGCATAGTTTTGTTACCTATTGTAAAAAAAATTTTTTTTTGATAGCAACCGCCGAGTTTATTGCTGGCTCTTCTCGGCAGGAAGGGCATTCCGAACCAGTGGTAGATTCATCGACGATTCAAAAGCACTTGTAAAAGTTTATTTGAATAAAAAATATTTCTATTCTATTCTACTCGTATTCATGCAAAGACTGTATGTGGCCTCCCTAACAACGTTCACGTTATTGCTAATGTCTCCACTTTCAAACTTTCGGCTTTATAATATTAGTGTGATATACGTCAAGGTTCCTTCACAGGTAAAAAAAATTGCCGTGAGATTTTTATTAAAAAGTTAATGTGTGTTTGTTTGTTGATTTGTTCTTCAATCACGCCGCAACATCCAAGTGCAGCCATTATCAATGTTATCGTATTCTGGCGCCAGATACTCGAGTAGGCAAGTAGGTACCTACGCACTAGAAGCTTTCCCTTGAGAACCATTTTTCAAGTGGCTTGCTGTGACTTATGCTTTCACTTGTATCCAGATAGACTGTGCTTTGGGCTAAATATATCACTGCCATTGTTTTAGAGTTCCGTACTACTATTAATTACTAAGCCTTTGCTGTCCGTCCGTCTGTCAGCGGTATCTCATAAACCGTAATATGTAGATACTGGAAATTTTCACAGAATGTACCTATAATACCTACTAGCGGCCCGCTCCGGCTTCGCACTGGTATAAAATATATAGCCTATGTCATTCATTGTTAATGGATGTTTTTATACATATAAACCGTCCTCTTCAATCACTCTATCTATTAAAAAAACCGCATCAAAATCCGTTGCGTAGTTTTAAAGATTTAAACATACATAGGGACAGAGAAAGCGACTTTGTTTTATACTATGTAGTGATAATTACTGCACCAGAAAGATGGAAATCTAATTGAATTGAAAACCAACGAGTGTAGAAATAATAAAACAAGTATATTTATAGTGTATTTAGATAATAAAAGTTATCTACTTTTATCTCGCCACAAACCAGACGCGCGTGATGATCTTTTATTAGCGCTGGTAATTTAATAACGGGAAAACACATGGCCCCAAAATGGCGCCGTAGCTGGAAAACCTCGGACCAAATTGTTTTATATTTCCGACCGAGGGGCGGGTGGAGTTTATATTATACCTATAATTGTATCAATTTTTTTAGCATAATTATGTCTTTTACACGGTTGACTCACAATAACAATTTTCATGATTTTCAAAGGTCTAAAACTAAATTTAAAAAATAATTTAAAAATCTAAATTAATATATTTTTTTATTTTTAGAGAATATTAACCAAACTAAACTTGACTTATACTCTCCTCTCCCCTCCAAATAATCGGGGGCCCAAGTCTGCTATTGCAATTGTAGTTACATTGCCTATCAATGACATCCCAATTGCTACTTTTAGCAATTTTGGTAGTCTACTAATTCAATGGCGTCACAATTGTTTTCCGATGGTTTGCCACTGACACATCTAGCTTTGAATCTAGCTTAAATAAACGTTTTTAATATGTAGTTTTTTTTGAAACTCATTTCGACAAACGCTTTTTAAGCTAATGGAAATACCGAGGTATGATTGAATTACAATCCAATTATAAGAAATCGAACGACCATTGTGAATTTAGTAGACTACGAAATTTTGGACCAATGGTAATTGTATTGTAATTGTATTGCGGTTCAATGACAATGACATGTAAAATAGCAGACTTGGGGCCTTGGAAGCTTGTGCTAGGGGTGGGTACGACAATAGTGCAACGGGTGGGGTTCGAACCTGCGACCTTACAGTTCGTTTCAACTTTATCTTAAGTCTGAGCTGAGTCAGAGCACGCTCTATAGATCTCAGCATTAGACTGCATCGCCACTTACCATTACGTGATATCACAGTCAATTCAATCGAATAAAAAAAGACGTGTGGCACTCGGGGGCTGCCGCGGTAAAGCTATTGCATAGCATTTTTTATCAACGCCATCTAGCGGCTCACCGTAGAGGAGTCCCGTGTCAGGTTATTTTTGATACGGAATTTCTGGATTCGGTCTCCACGCTGAAGGCCCGCGATAGAAGCTATGCAATAGCTTAAAAAATTCCATAACATTTTGAAATCACGCCGCGTGCCCGTACATCTAAAATTAACACAAACTTGGTAATTTTAGAAAATATCTAAAACCAGATGCCCACCTATAAAACTGCAAGAGTGAATACAGATACAAAATGTAAACAGCTAAACTGACAGGTAAAAAATTTGACCCAGTTTTACTTGCCATGTTAAAACTTGTAAACAAACACTTCCTTCGGGGCCAGATGATAATAAAATTGTTACATGTTAATAAATAAAACTGTTTTGGCTACCTTTTTAACCGATTTTTTTTTATTCGATGACAAGATAGCCCTTGACTGCGATCTCACCTGATGGGAAGTGACGATGCAGTCTAAGATGGTAGCGGTAAATTCAACCCATACCCCTTATCGGTTTCTACACGCCATCGTGCCGGAACGCTAAATCGCTTGGCGGCACGTCTTTGACGGTAGGGTGGTAACTAGCCACGGCCAAAGCCTCCCACCAGACCAGACCAGAGACAATTTAGAAATTATAAATTCTTAAACTGCCCCCGCCGGGAATCGAACCCGAGACCTCCCAGTTGTAAGACCACAGCGCACACCACTGCGCCAGGGAGGTCATCAAAAACAGATTTCGAAACGCTTCAGTTCAACGTTTCTGAAACGAACGGCTAAGGTATGGAACGCACTTCCAGCTTCTGTGTTTCCCGCCACATATAATCTGAGTACCTTCAAGACAAGAGTGAATAGCCATTTTCTGCGCAAGCGCGCTCCAACCTAGACCTCATCAATGCTTTACATCATTGATTGTCGTCAAACGCAAGCCTATCTCATAATAAAAAAAACTTCCAAAAAAGGAGAAGGAGGACTGACTCATTGACTGACTGACTGATATATCAAAGCACAGCTAAAACCACTAGACAGACCAGGCCGAAAGGCATACATATAGCTTATATGATGTACGCGTCCACTAAGCAAGAATTTTTGAAAATTCAACCCCCAAAGGGGATAAAATAGGGGTTGACAAATGGAAATTAACATGAGCGAAGCCGTGGGCAAAAGCTATAGTAATTAATAGACTGCTAAAATCATGATCCTGCCTTTTACCCATAGTTCAATAGAGAATTCTCCCTCTTTTGGGAGTCGGTTAAAAGCCTCAATAGCCCAACGGTTAAAAGGACTGAAAACTGAAAGGTCGCAGGTTCAAACCCCACCCGTTGCACTATTGTCGTACCCACTCCTAGCACAAGCTTTCCGCTTATTTGGAGGGGATAGGAGGATATAAGTCAACTTCAGCTTGGCTATACTTAAAAAAAATAGACAGTAGTATATTAATAGCTTTTAATAGACATCATAATTCACAATGCATCTATTTCAGACGTAAAAAAAGAACAAATCGGGAGCCGATTTTTTGTGCCGTTTTTTTTTTTCAAAAACGTTCCGCCTCATCTGTAAGCAATCATGCTTGTAAACGATACGAGATTTTGTCAAAAAAAAAACGGCTTTTTTTGGAAACTTTTTTTGCTACTTTCTGTGGTTATAACAAACTGTTTGAGAATATTGTTTATTGAAACTTGCGACTTTGTTCGTTGTATTTAGGGTTCCGTATCCAAAGGGTGCCAACGGAACCCTATTACTAGGCCTCCGTTGTCCGTCAGTCTGTCTGTCAGTGGGCTGTATCTCATGATAGAATAGAATAGAAATATTTTTTATTCAAGTAAACTTTTACAAGTGCTTTTGAACCGTCGATGAATCTACCACTGGTTCGGAATGCCCTTCCTGCCCAGAAGAGCCAGCAATAAATTCGGCGGTTGCTCTTTAAAAAAAAAAAATACAATAGGTAATAAAACTATGCTATGTAGCTATGTACGTAGCTATGCTATGATAGGTAGATACTTTATACTGTAACAAAATGTACTCACTATTACATACTCGGTCGCCACCGAACACAATTTCACCCTCAATTTCACATCCATTTCCATCCATTTCCAGAACATTTCATTCACCATCCATTCTCAAAAAGTGTTATTTTTCACAAAAAGTGTTATTTTCATTAATTGGGGTGGAATTTTAAGGAGGGGAGTGTTCTGAAGAGCTATTTGACCTTATTCCACCGACTTTCTTCTACAACCGCACCGCTCGCCACCGAACACAATTTCACTCTCACCACCTGGGTGCCTGGAGCACTTCGACCATCCGTTGTGCCAGATCTTTTTTCCAAGTACTTTGAAACTGTGGAACTAACTTCCTGCGACGGTGTTCCCACTAAACTACAACATGGGGTTATTCAAGGGGCGGACCAACAAATTCCTGAAAAGCCGGCACCGCGTTGGTGGCGCCTCAGGCGCTACAAATGTTCATGGGCGGCGGTAATCACTTAACATCAGGTGACCCGCCTGCTCGTTTGCTCGCTAAAAATATATATAAAAAAATACACTTTTCCGTATTCGGTATGGTTTTTAAATTTTTATTCTATTTTTAAAACTAGTTTTTTTTTTCAGAACAGTGCCTCAGAGAAGAAAGGCAAAGGTCGCACCGGATGGCCTCAACACGTGTGGGCTTTAGAGCTGAAGAGCGAGCAGAACCTGCAGACTTAGCTTGTATCTAACTACTTGTAAACATCAACATTAACTGTAGGACCACTAAGATTTAAATTTTGAATTTGAAAAAATTTAATTCGATTTCGTATTCGATGACATTTAGGTCAAAGTAACATGAATGAACCATAACTTGATCTTTTTAAAAAAAAAAAGAATATTAGCCAAGCTGAAGTTGCCGAATATCCTCCTGTCCCCTCCAAATAGCGGAAAGCTTGCGCTAGAAGTGGGTACGACAATAGTGCAACGTGTGGGATTCGAACCTGCGACCTTTCAGTTTTCAGTCCGCACCTTTAACCGTTGCGTTATTGAGGCTTATTGTAACTATATTAGTGCTTAATTTCGGGCCTCATTCCAAATTCGTGTTCCAAATTAAAATCGGTTGTACTGAATTTGTGACTTTATGGCCCAAGAGACGGGTCTGCCCGCGAAATTCAAATTTAATTTGGTTTTTCGCAATTTGTAAACTAATACGACAAAGTAGGCTTATGGTATTCAAATTGCGCCAATGGCAGTATCATCTTCACAGGTTTATATAGGTACTAATCTTAACGTGAAAGTATCCAGTTTAAGAAATTAGTCAAAATAATGAGTTTGACGTGAGCTACTCACAAATTAGTCATTATTTTGATTAATTTCTTAAACTGGATACTTTCACGTAAAGATTAGTATATAAACCTGTGAAGATGATACTGCCATTGGCGCAATTTGAATACCATAAGCCTACTTTGTCGTATTCGTTTATAAATGGCGAAAAACCAAATTAAATTTGAATTTCGCGGGCAGACCCGTTAATAAGACGCTTAGAGGTGTGAAATGCCTAAATTCTTGGATATTTAATTCAAAATATGAACATAACTAATTCAAGGCTGAAAGAAAAAATATAGAATAAAAGATAAAAATTCAATAATGTTTTTAATGAAAAAAATGTCTTCTCGTCCAAAAATCCTCAATAGGTACTTAAATTCCTACTTATTTTAACTGGGTTAATAATAATCTATATATTATATAAAATTCAAAGTCCTGACTGACTGACTGACTGAGATATCAACGCACAGCCTAAACTACTGAAGTTAGAAACTTGAAATTTTTACAGTTGGTTCCTTTTATGACGTAGGCGCACACTAAGAAAGGATTATTGGAAATTCCACCCCTAAGGGGTTTAAATAGGGGATGGAAGTTTATACGAAACTCCGTCATTTTTCAAGCTGTCTCCATCAAAGTTGGTATTTGAGCTTTCAGTTAAAAATAAAAAAGTACGTGTTTTTGAAAATTCCACCCCAAAATCTAATTCCACGCGGACGAAGTCGCGGGGGCAAAAGCTAGTTTTGTAATATATTGAGTAGGTATTATGTAGTTAGTATTAAGTAAATCGATTATTGTAAATAAATATTACTGTACTTACCTATAGTTATTAGCGATAAGCCAAAAATCTATGCCAAAGAATAAAAAAAATACTCAACCTGGAACCTGCTTTTTATTTCTCTGAACTTTTCTTCTTTTTTCTTTCATAAGTGCAATTACTTCTTTTAGGGTTCCGTACCAAATTGTGTCAGCGAGACCCTATTTCTAAGCCTGCTGTTCGTCCGTCCTTCCATCTGTATGTCTGTATCTCATGATCCGTAATAAGTAGAGAGTTGAAATTTTCAGAGAATATGTATTTCTGTTGCCGCTATAACAACAAATAATCCTATTAAATATTATTAATTTGAAAGCGTGGATGTTTGGATGTTTGTTACTCAATCACGTCGCAACAACTGAACCGATTTGGCTGAAATTTGACACAGAGATAGGTTATAGTCTGGAATAGCACTAAGGCTACTTTTATCCCGGAAAATTAAAGAGTTGCCGCGGGAATAAAAACCCTCAATCCACGCGAACGAAGTCGCGGGCATCAGCTAGTAAAAAATAAATTAAAAATTAAAGGGTTTTTTTGGTACGGAACCCTTCGTCCGACTCGCGAGTCCAACTCGCATTTGACCGGTTATTTATTACGAGATAGGTTTGCGCTTGACGACAATCGATGATGGAAAGCACTGATGAGGACTAGATTGGAGCGCGCTTGCCTAGAAAATTTCTATTCACTCTTGCCTTGAAGGTATTTAAAATATACGTGGCAGGGAACACGGACGCTGAAAGGGCGTTCCACACCTTAGCGGTTCGTTTAAATTGAACTAAAGGTCTTATAACTTTCGAAAAAGGAGGAGAAGGAGTTGTGTTTTTCTACCTCTGTACATCGATATCTCCGTGATTTCTTAACCGATTTGCGTGAATCTTTTTTTAATCGACACAAAAACTTTGCGAGATGCTCTCATAGAAACTTCGGTTTCCAACTCAATTCTGAAGCTGCAGGGGTACTGCCCCCCTAAACTGTGGAGATTTAGGGCATCCGCTATAATAGTAGGTAAGTAATAAGTGTAGATATAGGGTTTTAGTTTTAATTTAGAATTTAGTTTTGTATTACTAATTTAAAGTTCGTTAATGGCGTTGCAAATGTAAAAAAAACTAAAACTAAACCTGATTGGATATTGATTGTCTGTAAACATCAAAGGTGGATGTATCGCGCCTGAAATTGGCCTATAAAACAAATTACCCTGATATTTTTACATTAACAAGGGTGACCATGAGTTGCGCGAAAGGTAAGACCGAAACAGCTTAGAATTTTTGACGTGAAACGTCTTTAAAATCACACCAAAACATACGGGTACCGTGTACCAGTCAGAAAAATGTACCGTAATGAAAAGGTCTATATCTTCTTACCTTCACGTATTCTTCTTCTTCTTTATCAACTAATGGACGTCCACTGCTGGACATAAGTCTCATGCATGTACCTCCACAAGACTCGGTCTTGCGCCGCCTGAATCCAGCGGCTCCCTGCGACTCGTTTGATGTCGTCTATCCACCTAGTGGGGGGTCTGCCAACACTGCGCTTCCCGGTGCGGGGTCGCCACTCCAGCACCTTGGGACCCCATCGACCATCAGCTCTTCGAACTATGTGCCCCGACCATTTCCACTTCAGCTTCGCGACTCGCTGAGCTATGTCGGTGACTTTGGTTCTCCTACGGATCTCCTCATTTCTGATTTGATCTCGCAGGGATACTCCGAGCATAGCTCTCTCCATCGCCCGCTGAGTGATCCTGAGCCTTCTTTTTCACGTTACCTACCTAGAAAACAGCAAAATTTATGAGAGAAAAATGTTTTCAACTTTGATATTTCCTAAATTTTATTTTTCCGTCCTACAAAATGGTAGGTACCCACAAAACGGATGGTCCCCCCAGCGGGCGCGCGCTCAGAAACACATGGCCCCTAAACGGAAACTGGCGTTGTACTAACAACCTGCTGCCTAAAAATAGGTGGTTTTGATAAAAAACAACCATTTATCTTGTACCTCTTGTACATACATAGATAGATATATCGCTCATTTGCGACAAGGGTGACATAATTCAAAATTCACCAATTTTAGTGTAGAAAATGTATACTTTTTGCTGTAAAAAAAACATTACGCTAAGCACAAAAAAATAAGAGCAAGAGAGAGATTGTGACTTAATGCTCTGTCGCTTTGTTGGCCGCTGTGTTGTTTCGAGACCGCAGCATCCACAAAACAGTACTCTCTAACGAGAGAATTCTCTCGTCGTCGATTATGAATTATGTCACTCTTGTAGCAATTGAGCGGTATAGTAGATTATCAAGTATGGGAAATGTGCTGATGATCTTCAAACGCCTGAGCATATCTTCATAAATTGTAGCTAAGATCCATCTCGATGACGTTAGTTTTCAAACAGAAAAAACCACACCAAAATCGGTCCTTATTTTCGGCCCTTGTCCTTTAATGTCCTCCCGACCGAATCCGACCACTGCGGCCAATCTCCATAGAGATTAGCCATCTGTACGGGAGATATTATAGTGCACAAGTGTGCGCAAACACAGGTGCACTCTCTACTCTCTCACTCTCATAATCCGATGGGACGGAAATTCAACACGACCGGAAAGAGATCAGGCGCAGGATCGACGGCTTTACGTGCTCTCCGAGGCACGGGGGTGACTCACCACCAACTTCCTTACTCCGGGCTTGTACTGAAAATTTCTTGACAGAAAAACCCAATGCCTTTTATTGTCCGAGCCGGGAATCGAACCCGAGACCTCGTAATCTGCAGTCGAACTTGCTATCCACTATAGACCAATGAGGCAACTAAACGTTGTTACGTTCCCTCAAATATGGTTGAGCGAAGCAACGGCTGGATCATGCGTCGTGTTCGTGAACGGGTGCCACCAACGGGAATGGGTCTGCTTTGTGTCTACCCATCTTAACATGTGTTAGGTTGTGGTAGGTGTGCATTTTTGAAACTTCTTTGTGGAAACACTGTGTGCATAGCCTAGTTTTTTTAACAATTGTAAAAAAATTTTTTTTAAAAGAGCAACTGCTGAGTTTCTTGCCGGCTCTTCTCAGCAGAATCTGCATTCCGAACCGGTGGTAGATTTATGACGTGTCATAAGAGCTACAAGTTGGCCTACATGAAATAAATAAATTTTGATTTTTTGATTTTGAAACAGGCGTTATGGAGTTACTAGGGAACAGACAGGCACATAGATACACAGACATACCTACTGATAGGAGGGTAAAAGAGTGCATAACAACTGCACAAACTTTAATACTTACGTCAACGGAAATGTTGGTATGCAATCTGACTAAATATTTAAATATGATATTTTATTAAAAACAATATAATTCTCGTATGATTAATGTTCCATATTAATTACTAGCTTTAACCCGCGGCTTCGCTCACGTTAGATTCGATTTTTTAATCCCCTATTTAACCCTCTTGGGGTTGAAATTTTACAAAATCCTTTCTTAGCCTTATGTCTACGTCCTAACAGCTACCTGTATACCAAATTTCAGCTCGATCGGTCCAGTGGTTAGAGCTGTGCGTTGATAGATCAGTCAGTCAGTCAGTCATTCAGTCAGTCAGTCACCTTTGCCTTTTATATATTTAGATTATGATAATAATTATTAACCACTAGCATAAACCCGGCGAACTCCGTTTCGCCACCAGATGGCTTCGTTGTGTATGTGAAAAAAGATTTTCCCGCTTTTCTGTTGAAATTTTTCCTGAATTTTCTTTGCTATAAACCTCACGGAGCCCGAGACCTTTCCAACGAATGCAAAACCGTGGAAATCGGTTCGTGCGTTCTGGAGTTATAGCGTCAGGAAGGAAAACCCGACTTATTTTTATATAGTAGATAGACCACGGACACACCAAGATGTGATCATAGACCATAGATAGAGACAACTTAATAAAGACCCATACATTCAACCGTTACAAAATGACGTTATCATGATATTTTCAAGTTTCAAGGGAAATAACCCTATGTTGTAAGGAATATAATAGCCTCTGTGCCAAGTTGTAAGTTTGTTCCGTAACTTGGTAATGCGTGAAAAAAAAAGACGTGTGGCACTCGGGGACTGCCGCGGTAAAGCTATTGCATAGCATTGTTTATCAACGCCATCTAGCGGTGAGAGGAGTCCCGTGTCAGGTTATTTTCGTTACGGAATTTCTGGATTCGGTCTCCACGATCAAGGCCCGCGATAGAAGCTATGCAATAGCTTAAAACTTCTGGCACAACGGATGATCGAAGTACCTTTAAATAACTTGAAGAGAACAAATTGCATCTCCTAGGCAAGCGCGCTTCAGCTGAGGCTGCATCTTCACTTACCATCAAGTGTGATCACAGTCACGCGCTGACCTATATATCAAAAACACTTTTGTATAAACTCACCCTTATGTAAGTATATAGACTTAGTAACAAAACACATAAAAACGAAAGTAAATAAATGTCAGACGGTGCAATACAATATGCAGGAATAATGGTGCAAAATTATTTATTGTAGCCAGAGTAAATAAGTGTATTTGAACAGCCTGTCCCGAATCGTCAAAAATGGTATAAAAAGTGAAGAAAAACGCATATCTTCACCATCTTCCTGAGTTGACGCAGCAACGTAACACCATGAAGTACTTCCTCGCAATCTCTTTGACAGTCCTGGTGAGTTTTTTTTTTTTAAATATATTTTTATGTTGTGTTGTTGTTCTTCATTCGACTCTCTTCGGGTAGGCAAAGGTCCATGACCATACAGCTTCTTTTTATCTATGATACAGCCCACAGATACAGCCTATTCAGATGTAAGATTAAATATTTTATCAAAGATTTTATTTTAAAAACAGGCTCAGATCCAGCAACTTATCTCTTCTGTATATTTCGCTCATTTGCAACAAGAGTGACATAATTCAAAATCGACGATGACAGAATTCTCTCGTTATATGTTTTGTGGATGCTGCGGTCTCGAAACAACACAGCGGCCAACAAAGCGACAGAGCATTAAGTCACAATCTCTCTCGCTCTTATTTTTTTGTGCTTGGCGTAATGTTGTTTTCACAGCAAAAAGTATAAATGTTCGACACTAAAATTGGTGAATTTTGAGTTATGTCACCCTTGTCGCAAATGAGCGATTTGTTAGATCATAAACGGCCAATTGCCTGTCATGCCACGCTTATTGTAGGATGTTTGTGTATAATTAGCTATTGACTAGATCGTGTGTCATTATCATGATAATATACACAAATTTATGTACCTACCTAAATGTACACACACAAATAATAAATAATTAATAATAATTTTGTCTACTGGGAGGCTTTAGCCGTGACTAGTTACCACCTTACCGTCAAAGACGTGCCGCAAAGCGATTCAGCGTCCCGGCACGATGGCGTGTAGAAACCGATTAGGGGGTATGGGTTGAATCTACACTGCCATACCCCTTCCAAGTTAGCCCACTACCATCTTAGACTGCATCGTAACTTACCATCAGGTGAGATCGCAGTCAAGGACTATCTTGTCAACAAACCGATTCAATGAGAACAGCCAATGTACCTAAATGTTTTTTGTTCACAGAGCCTTATGGCTGCAGAGGCATATCCTTATCGTAAGTATACCCAATATCTTCGCCTACCATTCGCCTTTGTTCTTAGCTTATAAAAGAAGGAAAAAAAGACGTGTGGCACTCGGGGACTGCCGCGGTAAAGCTATTGCATAGCATTTTTTATCAACGCCATCTAGCGGCTCACCGCTAGATAAAAAATGCGCCATCTAGCGGCTCACCGTAGAGGAGTCCCGTGTCAGGTTATTTTCGTTACGGAATTTCTGGATTCGGTCTCCACGCTGGCCCGCGATAGAAGCTATGCAATAGCTTAAAAAGTATTTTGGGAAACAAATAACATTTTTGCACGTTTAACAGCTTTGCCCTGTGTAAAATATCCGAGTAAATCAGTTGCTGTGTTCTCAATTCTTGACATTTCCATTGCCATTGGAAATGTCAAGAGTTGAGAATATGGCATTTTTTCGTGCGCGTAGATCAACGACGTAGGGTGGGAAGCTCACGAGCTTATTACGAACATCACGACAGGCTTGCAACAGGCCAGCGATGACAGAAGAATAATAAAAATCCGATTTGAAATGTAAAGAACAAATAGCGGAATAATTTGATGGTCTCCAATCCGGATCGTTCGTAAAAAGTATAGCATTAAGTCACTTTTCTCGCCTCTTTGCAGATTGTGGAAAAAAGGAAAAAGAATAATACCTATAGAAAACTTAGATCTATTATTATTATTTTGCTCCTCGTCACAATGCGGTTAACAGCGAAAAAAATATATAATCAAAAAATCCAATTTATTAATATTTACGGTTCTGGTATTATATTATATATTGTTGACTTTATTGTTGCATCTCAAACTGTTCACTAATCTAAAAGAAGACTTTGCAAATCGTTTTCTAGGATGAGTAAAAATATAAAAAAGACGTGTGGCACTCGGGAACTGCCGCGGTAAAGCTATTGCATGGCATTTTTTATCAACGCCATCTAGCGGCTCACCGCTAGATGGCGTTGATGAAAAATGCGTCATCTAGCGGCTCACCGTAGAGGAGTCCCGTGTCAGGTTATTTTCGTTACGGAATTTCTGGATTCGGTCTCCACGCTGGCCCGCGATAGAAGCTATGCAATAGCTTAACTATTCATCCATCCATGCATCAACCTCATAAATTTTCGCATTTATAATATAAAATATTAGTAGGACTAGGATTAGGATAAGCCAGTGACGATCTACAGTCCCTTTCCGTTAATTGTTGTCTCTGGCATAATGCGAACTCTTGTTTTTTGTAGAAAATACTGGAACCCGTGGCACTGGAGGTACTGGCACTAGAAATGGAGGAGGGAGTCTCCTTGGCGGTCTTCTTGGCACCAGGTCTCTGATTGGAATTGATCTTCTAAATGGTGGTAAAACCGGCAACACTGGCAGCGCGGCTAATTCCGATCGTCACTCAGGTGGCGGTTTACTCGATGGCCTGCTTGATCTTGATCTTTCTATCCGAGCTTTGAATGGTAATACTGGCAGTACTGATCCTGGTAGTTACCCAGGTATCAACCAAGGTGGTGGCCTCGTCAATGCCGATGTTCTAAATAAATATGTTAATACTGGCAGTACTAATCCTGGTAGTTACCCAGGTAAGAACCAAGGTGGTAGCCTCGTCAATGCCGATGTTCTAAATAAATATGGTAATACTGGCAGTACTAATCCTGGTAGTTACCCAGGTAACAAGCAAGGTGGTGGCCTCGTCGATGCCAATATCCTAAATAAATATGGTAATACTGGCAGTACTAATCCTGGTAGTTACCCAGGTAACAAGCAAGGTGGTGGCCTCGTCGATGCCAATATCCTAAATAAATATGGTAATACTGGCAGTACTAATCCTGGTAGTTACCCAGGTAACAAGCAAGGTGGTAGCCTCCTCGATGCCAATGTTCTAAATACATATGGTAATACTGGCAGTACTAATCCTGGTAGTTACCCAGGTAACAAGCAAGGTGGTAGCCTCCTCGATGCCAATGTTCTAAATACATATGGTAATACTGGCAGTACTAATCCTGGTAGTTACCCAGGTAACAAGCAAGGTGGTAGCCTCCTCGATGCTAATGTTCTAAATACATATGGTAATACTGGCAGTACTGATCCTGGTAGTAGCTCAGCAAGCAAACAAGATGGTAGCCTCGTCAATGCCGATGTTCTAAATACATATGATAATACTGGCAGTACTGATCCTGGTAGTAGCCCAGCAAGCAAACAAGATGGTAGCCTCGTCAATGCCGATGTTCTAAATACATATGATAATACTGGTAGTAACAACCAAGGTGGTAGCCCCGTTAATCCCCATGTCATGAACAATTAAACCCTAAATATTAAAAACGCGCTACAAAAAGCAATTAAAAGAGAATAAAAATCCCGACTACTTTTAAAAGAAATCAACTGAAAATTTACAACTTTAAATTGTCATAGACCTAAATGATCATTCAAAATGTAAAATGGTCAAAGAAACCTACCAATGATTTTCGAATACTTATTCAGAAATACCCCACTTAACATAGTTCGTTGACTTTCATTTCTTTCTTTTTCACAATATGGCGTCTGGTGATCGCCATATTGAATTTTGATTACTGTCATGTATTTAATGACACTCCCAAGATTAACGCAAATCGATTGAAGTAAGAATCATCAAAATCCCTACTACTTTAAGTCCCTTGTTTTAAAGTTCAAGTTTGTTCATACATCTACAGCCAACGATTCACCTTAGACTAATATATGATATAATAATATCATTTCTAATAAATTTCTGTGACAGCTAAGGAAAAATAGATGATAAATATTATTTTAATATTATGTAAAGCGAAATAGTTTGTGCACCAGTCAAATTTTATTATCTGTTTTGTCGAATACAGATAATGAAACTGTACTGTAAACATAGATGGAATAGGTCTTGATACATTCTAATTAGTGCTGTGACTGACTAAAAATGATTGGTCCAGCGTGATGATTGCAATGACCTCTGATTGGTCGATCGCTGTTGACCATTTTTATTACGAAAAGAACGTCATAAATCGGGCCGATCACCTTAGTCTAGACTGTAGCAATGATTGCAGCTCTTAACTAATCTGCCAGCTGGTATATCACACCTAAAATTATCAAGTTTCATCCTGCAAACTAGAAAGTATCAAAACTGGTTCATCACAGTATACGCACGGCACAGTATATTGAATGTCATTAGGAATTCTCTATTGTTACTTTTCTTGTTATTGGCTTTTTACTTTTGTTTTTGTTAAACGGTTAAATATACATAATAATAAATGTTAAATATAATATATATATATAAATAAAATTTTCTTATACTTGTGTGTCTGGTGTTTTTAATCTACAAATTACATACCTTATCACTCAAAAATCGCAAGATAGTAATTGATCCCAAAAAAAAACCAGGTAGATAACATAGATACCTATCGTATTCGTCGAAATAGAATAGAAATATTTTTTATTCAAATAAACTTTTCCAAGTGCTTTTGAATCGTCGATGAATCTACCACTGGTTCGGAATGCCCTTCCTGCCGAGAAGAGCCAGCAATAAACTCGGCGGTTGCTCTTTTAAAAAAAAATTTTTTTTTTACAATAGGTAACAAAACTATGCTATGTATACAGCGTTTCTACAATGAAGTTTCAAAAATGCATATCTACATACAATCCAATAAGTACATGTTAAGACGGGCAGCCAAAGCAGACCCATTCCCGTTGGTGGCACCCGTTCACGAGCATGACGCATGATCCAGCCGTTGCTTCGCTCAACCATATTATTTGAGTCGAAATTCGTCGATCTGATGATGGGATCCTGGAGAAATTGAGGAAAAAGGAACATTTATTCTCTAGGTAGAGAGGGAAATCATCAAATTTTATAGGCACAATAATTGATATGCTTTGTAGTGGCGTTTGAAGTCGGTTTTGTAATAAAAAGAATTTTTACGTGTATATTGTTTTATTTATAGTTATTATTTCGTTCATGTAGTAAGAAATACCTTCTATATTTATGGTAGAATCTGAATTTTATACAAAAAAAATAGTAAAGACGTAGATGGTAGCATCAGAAATGACGTCACTATCAAGATTCTCGTCAGTTGCCTGGAAATAGGACCGGACCACAGTCCGGGCAAGCAGTGGACGTCACAACGTCAACGTCTTGACCGGTAGTGGCGGGAACAGAGTCGTCCGGGTACAGAACCGGACCACAGTCCAGGCACGCAGTGGTTTTCCCAGCATCAGGATTCAGGACTCGCAGTGACAGTAGATCCGCCAACTTGGCCAGGTTTATCGCAAACAACAGGAGGTAGGTGCACCAAATATCAAACCAATCGCACCAGTGAAAGTGTGTAAAACCCTTTATCAAGTACTAGCGGCCCGCTCCGGCTTCGCAAGGGTATAAGATATACAGCCTATGTCATTCACTGTTAATGGATGTTATTGTACATATAAACCTTCCTCTTCAATCACTCTATCTAATAACTAGTGGTTCGCCCCGAACTGAGACCTCGCGATATCCCATAATTCCCAAAAGTTTTAATTATATATTGTAATAATTAACTTTTAACATTAGACGCAATAAAAAAAATAATAGTTGACATAAAACTGTTTTACTGACACAGCGCCATCTATAGTGAAGCATTATAGTGAAGCATTATAGTGAAGCTATTAGCTTCACAATAATGCTAATAGATGGCGCATTAAAATTAAATAATTTCGTTTCTTTATAAAAGGAGGTGGGTTGATAAGGTAACAAAATCCGCCCCTCATACACTCGAAAAAAAAAGTTCCAGATTTCGACAAATTGTAAATGTATTTATATACTTGAAGATATAAACTTTATTTTAAT
Source organism: Hipparchia sbordonii (assembly GCA_038048805.1). Lineage (NCBI taxonomy): Eukaryota > Metazoa > Arthropoda > Insecta > Lepidoptera > Nymphalidae > Hipparchia > Hipparchia sbordonii. The sequence continues at coordinate 667,792 of JBBIWI010000026.1, read as the reverse complement.
ATAAAGTTTAGGTGATAAAAAAAATAGTAAGTTACAGAAAATATTACCCAAAAAGAACCATGGTAAACGTAACTGATAATGATGCTCCTTTTTATAAGCTTTTATATGAGTATTAATTTATTTTGGTTCAAGGAGCGCCTCATTCTAAAATATTAAATCAAAGCTTAAAAAACGACTAAAATGTATGAAAATGTAAGAAAAGTAGAAGAAACACTCTCTTTTTGGGTAATATTTTCTATAACTTACTATTTTTTTTATCACCTAAACTTTATATTAAAATAAAGTTTATATCTTCAAGTATATAAATACATTTAAAATTTGTCGGAATCTGGAACTTTTTTTTTCGAGTGTATGAGGGGCGGATTTTGGGCCTTATCAACCCACCTCCTTTATCTAATTTTAGTATTTGTTGTTCAAGTACAGGATATAACTGAATTTTCAACCAAGTTTCACGTTCTAATATTCAGTAATTCTTGACATATGGCTCAAATTAAAATCTCCACTTTGAAACCCCCCCATTTGGTCAATTTTTAGGGAAAAATTAAAAAAAAAATATTTTTGTACTCTGTTCAAAGTCGTCTTTAAAAAGATATATCGCAAGTCTATGTAGAGTCTATGTATATGAACAAGATTTTACTTCAAATACGCTTCTATGAGAGCCCCCCTGAAATAAAGCTTTTTACATTTTTTTATACAATGTTCGGCTGAAAGCCATCAGTTTACATATTATATTTAAATTTGAAGTAATTACGTTCAGTAATTCAGAAGTTATAGGGCTCTGACAGACATTTAGACGAACACACTTCTCTGTCTAGTAGGCAAGCGTCCTAGTTGACTCAGAGAACTTCGCTTCGCTCGTTCAAAAAAACCGCATCAAAATCCGTTGCGCAGTTTTAAAGATTTAAGCGTACATAGGGATATGGGGACAGAGAAAGCGACTTTGTTTTTGAACGAGCGAAGCGAGTTCTTTGAACGAGCGAAGCGAGTTCTCTGAGTCAACTAGGGCGCTTGCCTACTAGACAGAGAAGTGTGTACGTCCAAATGTCTGTCAGAGCCCTATAACTTCAGAATTACTGAATATTAGAACGTGAAACTTGGTTGAAAATTCAGTTATATCCTGTACTTGAACAACAAATACTAAAATTAGATAAATGTTATAAAGAAACGAATTTATTTAATTTTAAATGCTAATAGCTTCACAATAATGCTAATAGATGGCGCTGTGTCAGTAAAACAGTTTTATGTCAACTATTATTTTTTTTATTGCGTCTAATGTTAAAAGTTAATTATTACAATAAATAATTAAAACTTTTGGGAATTATGGGATATCGCGAGGTCTCAGTTCGGGGCGAACCACTAGTATACTATGTAGTGATGATGGGAAATGAGCTGATGATCTTCAAACGCCTGAGCATATCTTCATAAATTATAGCTAAGATCCATCTCGATCACGTTAGTCTTCAAACAGAAAAAACCAAACCAAAATCGGTCCTTATTGTCGGCCGTTGTCCTTTAATGTCCTCCCGACCGAGTCCGACCACTGCGGCCAATCTTCACGGAGATATAATAGTGCACAAGTGTGTGGAAACACAGGTGCACTCTCTACTCCCTCACTCTCATAGTCCGATGGGACGGAAATCCGACACGACCGGAGAGAGATCAGGCGCAGGACGACGGCTTTACGTGCTCTCCGAGGCACGGGGGTGACTCACCGCCAACTTCCTTACTCCGGGCTAGTACTGAAATTTTCTTGACAGAAACCCCAATACATTTTATTGTCCGAGCCGGGAATCCAACCCGAGACCTCGTCATTTGCAGTCGAACTTGATATCCACTAGACCAACGAGGCAGTTAAACAGGCGTTATAGAGTTACTAGGGAACAGACAGACGCATAGATACACAGACATACCTACTGATAGGAGGGTAAAAGAGTGCATAACAACTGCACAAACTTTAATACTTACGTCAACGGAAGTGGGTGTGCAATATGACTAAATATTTAAATATGATATTTCATTAAAAACAATATAATTCTCGTATGATTAATGTTCCAAATTAATTATTATGATGATAATTACTAACCATAGACCACGAACACACCAAGATGTGATCATAGACCATAGATAGAGACAACTTAATAAAGACCCATACATTCAACCGTTATAAAATGACGATATCATGATATTTTCAAGTTTCAAGGGAAATAACCTACGAATAAATAATAAGTTAGGAATTCTAGTTCAGAACAAAATCCACGCAAAAAATGGCCCTACTTCAAACCAAAACGAAGTGTGATTCAAAATACGAATTACTTCCGAGGTGACAGATAGACATGCTTGGTGATCGGCTCAAATTCAGAACGATAGCAATGATTGGTTCGCGCGCGTGCAGCTATGTTTGCTATGACAGCTGAGTCATTGGACGATGTTATGAAAATTTGACGTGCAAGAAAAATGACCAACTGTTGACGTGCTATTTTTGTTTTTAATCCCCGTCTCTAACGGCTTAATTTTAATCTCCACCCACTTCGGCGCAATTTTTGTTGGGGTCATTTTTTTAACGCAGTTAGACTTCCTTACTTATTATTTATTCGTAGGAAATAAGCCTATATTGCAAGGAATATACAACTTCTGGCACAACGGTTGGTCAAAGTACCTTTAAATTATTTGAAGAGAACAAATTGCATCTCCTAGGCAAGCGCGCTTCAGCTGAGGCTGCATCTTCACCCGTGATCTTCACTTACCATCAAGTGTGAGCACAGTCAGGCGCTGACCTAAATATCAAAAAAGTTTGTATAAACTCACCCTTATGTAAGTATATTATAGACTTAGTAACAAGACTTAAAAACTAAAGTAAATATATCAAACCTTGCAATTTTTCCTGCAATACAATAATATATTGTATTGCAGGAAAAATTGTGCAATAGTACATTATGGTACAAGTGTAAAAGTAGGTGATTACCGCTGAGGCGCTATTGAGACCCGAGCCGTTAGGTGAGGGTCTTAAGGTAGCCGAGGACGGTAATCATCAATATACACGTGTATCATACGACGTTTTTCAACACACTTGTGAAGAAAATAATACTAAAATAGTACATTATGGTACAAAACAGTGAAAACGAGTTGTGAAAATTTTTTCGCAATGGCGGGAAAAATTAATGTTGTTATTTGTTCGCCCTCTTGAGATGCTCTTGAGGGCAGGCAAAGATCGACGACCATACAGCCTATTCAGGTGTTTATTTGATTTAATCAGTTTTCCGGAATGCACGCGCACCTTTAATGGCCATAGACTAAAAGAATGAGGTTTCTTTTTTTTTTTTGTCTTTTCTCTTATAGCCACGTACAAAATGGGGAATTTCCAGTTTTCTTTATTACAGAAAAAACAAAAGTTATATTTGAGTGACAGTTTTATTTATTAAACACGTACAAGTTGAAATTATCTATTTAAATACGAAGTTGTATGAAATGAGCAAGCAATAGGTATCTTGGCAATAGGTAGGATTTTTTTTGTAATAGAAACTTTTTTAAGAACAAAGCAACTCAACCAATAAAATTAAAAAAAATAATTCAATAACTCACATTGTGAATAATGGTAATAAAAAGTCACAGTTTGAGTTAAAGGTGTCATTGTGTGCCTAATTGCGGTAAACCGGGAGCCATTTTATGAGCAAGTGTGTTGAAAAATTATTTATTGTAGCCAGAGTAACTAAGCGTATTTGAACAGCCTGTCTCGAATCGTCAAAATTGGTATAAAAAGTTAAGAAAAACGCATATCTTCACCATCTTCCTGAGTTGACGCGGCAACGTTACACCATGAAGTACTTCCTCGCAATCTTTTTGACAGTCCTGGTGAGTTTTTTTAATATATTTTTTCAACACACTTGCTCATAAAGTGGCTCCCGGTTCACCGCAATTAGGCACACAATGACAACCTATTAATCAAACTGTGGCTTTTTATTACTATTATTCACAATGTGAGTTATAGAAATTTTTTTTTTTAATTTTATTGGTTGAGTTACTTTGATCTTATAAAAGTTTCTATTACAAAAAATATCGTGTTCAATATTACAAATAAATTAATGTACCTATTGCTTGCTCATTTTGTATGCAACTCCGTATTTAGATAGATAATTTCAACTTGTACGTGTTTAATAAATAAAACTGTCACTCAAAATATAACTTTAAAATTAGCTTCTTAAATACATGCCATAAATAAATAAATAAAGTAAATACAAACTTAAAATAATACTTAAAAAACTAAATTCTAAATTATAATAATATTATATCTATAATAATTTCTAAAATTAAAACTAATATGAACCCAAAACCTCATCGACATCACCGCAGCGCGGCATAGTACCCAAGATGCTGGCAGCAAATATAACTTTTGTTTTTTCTGTAATAAAGAAAACTTGAAATTCACCATTTTGTACGTGGCTAAAACGATATCCGAGAAAACCCAAAAATAAGAAACCTCATTCTTTTAGTCTATGGCCATTAAAGGTAACGCATTCCGGAACACTGATTAATTTTTCCCGCCATTGCGAAAAAATTTTCACAACTCGTTTTCACTGTTTTGTACCATAATATACTATTTTAGTATTATTTTCTTCACAAGTGTGTTGAAAAACGTCGTATGATACACGTGTGTATTGATGATTACCGTCCTCGGCTACCTTAAGACCCTCACCTAACGGCTCGGGTCTCAATAGCGCCTCAGCGGCAATCACCAATGTTTCACACTTGTACCATAATGTATGTTGTGTTGTTGTTCTTCATTCGACTCTCTTCGGGGCAGGCAAAGATCGATGACCATACAGCCCACAGATACAGCCTATTCAGATCTAAGATTAAATATTTTATTTAAAAACAGGCACAGATCCAGTAACCTATCTCTTTTGTATATTTGTTAGATCATAAACGACCAATTGCCTATCCGTCAGTCAGTTGCCGTTAATTTGTGTATAACTAGCTATTGACTAGATCGCGTGTCACTCATATTTACGTACCTACCCAAATGTACACATTACACAAATAATAAATAACTAGCTGTTGCGCGCGACTTCGTCCGTGTCAATTTCTATTATTATGATCGCGATTAAGAAGTTTTTAAAAGAATATATTTTAAATATGGATAATTTTCCCCGTTTTTGCAACATTTTTCACTGATGCTTCGTTCCTATTGGTCGCAGCGTGATGTTATATAGCCTAAAGCCTTCCTCGATAAATGGACTATCCAACACAAAAAAAATTTGCAATTCGAACCAGTAGTTCCTGAGATTAGCGCGTTCAAACAAAAAAAGTCTTCAGCTTTATATATTAGTATAGATTAATAATAATTTTGTCTGGTGGCAGGCTTTAGCCGTGACTAGTTACCGCCTTACCGTCAAAGACGTGCCGCCAAGCGATTTAGCGTTCCGGCACGATGGCGTGTAGAAACCGATTAGGGGGTATGGGGGGGGGTATACAATGGATAAAAAAAATTCATACTAATATTTTAATTCAACGGATTCAATCAGAAAATTATAATCAGCTAATGTACATAAATGCTTTTTGTTCACAGAGCCTTATGGCTGCACAGGCATATCCCCGTAAGTATAATATAATACCTTACGCCTATCTTGCGCCTTTGATTCTTAGCTCAAACAATAAAAGAAGTAAAAAAACTATTGCATGGTTTTTGTTTTTTGAAAAGAGCAACTGCTGAGTTTCTTACCGGCTCTTCTCAGCAGAATCTGCATTCCGAACCGGTGGTAAATTTATGACGTGTCATAAGTGCTACAAGTTAGCCTATATGAAATAAATAAATTTTGAATTTGAATTTGAATTTATTTTGGGAAGCAAAATAGCATTTTTGAACGGTTAACAGCTTTGCCCTGTGCCTATACAGTAGAATCCCGATTATCCGGACCTCGATTATCCGAACATCCGATTATCCGAACTCATTCGTGATCACTCAAAAGATGTGATTGATTACGTCAAAGGTCAATAACAAGTTATTTCGAACCAAAATTTTAAATTACATAGGTACTTTGTAATTCATTTGCTTTGAAATCGATTATCCGGATTTTCGATTATACGGAATACCCCTGGTTTTATTTGATCCGGATAATCGGGATTCTACTGTAGTTGTAAGCTATCTCCATTCCATATTTCAGCTAAATCGGTTCATTTATTGCGGCGTTAAGGAGTAACAGCTATTCATCCATCCATCCATACATCTATCCTCCATAATCTTTCGCATTTATAATATAAAATATTAGTAGGACTAGGATTAGGATAAGGAACCTTTCCGTTAATTGTTTTCTCTAGCATAATGCGAACTCTTGTTTTTTGTAGGAAATACTGGAACCCGTGGCACTGGAGGTACTGGCACTAGAAATGGAGGAGGGGGTCTCCTTGGCGGTCTTCTTGACGGAGGGTCTGTGATTGGAATTGATGTCGGCAACACTGGCAGCGCGGCTAATTCCGATGGTCAGTCACGTGGCGGTTTACTCGATGGCCTGATTGATCTTGATCTTTCTATCCGAGCTTTGAATGGTAATACTGGCAGTACTGATCCTGGTAGTTACCCAGGTATCAACCAAGGTGGTGGCCTCGTCGATGCCAATATCCTGAATAAATATGGTAATCCTGGTAGTTACCCAGGTAACAAGCAAGGTGGTGGCCTCGTCGATGCCAATATCCTAAATAAATATGGTAATCCTGGTAGTTACCCAGGTAACAAGCAAGGTGGTGGCCTCGTCGATGCCAATATCCTAAATAAATATGGTAATACTGGCAGTACTAATCCTGGTAGTTACCCAGGTAGCGAGGCTACCCTCGTCGATGCCAATATCCTAAATAAATATGGTAATCCTGGTAGTTACCCAGGTAACAAGCAAGGTGGTGGCCTCGTCGATGCCAATATCCTAAATAAATATGGTAATACTGGCAGTACTAATCCTGGTAGTTACCCAGGTAGCGAGGCTACCCTCGTCGATGCCAATATCCTAAATAAATATGGTAATCCTGGTAGTTACCCAGGTAACAATCAAGGTGGTGGCCTCGTCGATGCCGATGTTCTAAATACATATGGTAGTACTGCCAGTGTTGCTGCCAGTGCTGCTACCAGTGCTGCTGCCAGTGCTGATCCTGGTAGTTACCCAGGTAACAACTAAGGTGGTAGCCTCGTCAATGCCGATGTTCTAAATACATATGATAATACTGGCAGTACTGATCCTGGTAGTAACCCAAGTAACAACCAAGTTGGTAGCCCCGTTAATCCCCATGTCATGAACTATTAAACCATAAATATTAAAAACGCGCTACAAAAAGCAATTAAAAAAAAATAAAAATCCCGACTACTTTTAAAAGAAATCAACTGAAAATTTACAACTTTAAATTGTCATAGACCTAAATGATCATTCAAAATGAAAAATGGTCAAAGAAACCTACCAATGATTTTCGAATACTTATTCAGAAATACCCCACTTAACATAGTTCGTTGACTTTTATTTCTTTCTTTTTCACAATATGGCGTCTGGTGATCGCCATATTGAATTTTGATTACTGTCATGTATTTAATGACACTCCCAAGATTAACGCAAATCGATTGAAGTAAGAATCATCAAAATCCCTACTACTTTAAGTCCCTTGTTTTAAAGTTCAAGTTTGTTCATACATCTACAGCCAACGATTCACCTTAGACTAATATGTGACATAATAATATCATTTCTAATAAATTTCTGTGACAGCTAAGGAAAAATAGATGATAAATATTATTTTAATATTATGTAAAGCGAAATAGTTTGTGCACCAGTGAATTTTATTATCTGTTTTGTCGAACACAGATAATTAAACTGTACTGCAAACATAGATGGAATAGGTCTTGATACATTCTAATTAGTGCTGTGATTGACTAAAAATGATTGATGCAGCGTGATGATTGCAATGACCTCTGATTGGTCGATCGCTGTTGACCATTTTTATTACGAAAAGAACGTCATAAATCGGGTCGGTCACCTTAGTCTAGACTGTAGCAATGATTGCAGCTCTTAACTAATCTGCCAGCAGGTATATCACACCTAAAATTATCAAATTTCATCCTGCAAACTGGAAAGTATCAAAACTGGTTCATCACAGTATACGCACGGCACAGTATATTGAATGTCATTAGGAATTCGCTATTGTTACTTTTCTTGTTATTGGATTTTTACTTTTGTTTTTGTTAAACGGTTAAATATACATAATAATAAATGTTAAATATAATATATATATAAATAAAATTTTCTTATACATGTGTGTCTGGTGTTTTTAATCTACAAATTACATACCTTATCACTCAAAAATCGAAAGATACTAATTGATCCCAAAAAAAAAAATACAGGTAGATAACATAGATACCTATCGTATTCGTCGAAATAGAACTATTTTTTATTCAAATAAACTTTTCCAAGTGCTTTTGAATCGTCGATGAATCTACCACTGGTTCGGAATGCCCTTCCTGCCGAGAAGAGCCAGCAATAAACTCGGCGGTTGCTCTTTTCAAAAAAAAAATTTTTTTTACAATAGGTAACAAAACTATGCTATGTATACAGCGTTTCCACAATGAAGTTTCAAAAATGCATATCTACATACAATCCAATAAGTACATGTTAAGACGGGCAGGCAAAAGTAGACCCATTCCCGTTGGTGGCACCCGTTCACGAGCATGACGCATGATCCAGCCGTTGCTTCGCTCAACCATATTATTTTAGTCGAAATTCGTCGATCTGATGATGGGATCCTGGAGAAATTGAGGGAAAAGGAACATTTATTCTCTAGGTAGAAAGGGAAATCATCAAATTTTATAGGCACAATTGATATGCTTTGTAGTGGCGTTTGAAGTCGGTTTTGTAATAAAAAGAATTTTTACGTGTATATTGTTTTATTTATAGTTATTATTTCGTTCATGTGGTAAGAAATACCTTCTATATTTATGGTAGAATCTGAATTTTATACAAAAAAAATAGTAAAGACGTAGATGGTAGCATCAGAAATGACGTCACTATCAGGAATCTCGTCAATTGCCTGGGAATAGGACCGGGCCACAGTCCGGGCAAGCAGTGGACGTCACAACGTCAACGTCTTGACCAGTAGTGGCGGGGACAGAGTCGTCCGGGTACAGAACCGGACCACAGTCCAGGCACGCAGTGGTTTTCCCAGCATCAGGATTCAGGACTCGCAGTGACAGTAGATCCGCCAACTTGGCCAGGTTTATCGCAAACAACAGGAGGTAGGTGCACCAAATATCAAACCAATCGCACCAGTGAAAGTGTGTAAAACCCTTTATCAAGTACTAGCGGCCCGCTCCGGCTTCGCAAGGGTATAAGATATACAGCCTATGTCATTCACTGTTAATGGATGTTATTGTACATATAAACCTTCCTCTTCAATCACTCTATCTAATAACTAGTGGTTCGCCCCGAACTGAGACCTCGCGATATCCCATAATTCCCAAAAGTTTTAATTATATATTGTAATAATTAACTTTTAACATTAGACGCAATAAAAAAAAAAAATAGTTGACATAAAACTGTTTTACTGACACAGCGCCATCTATAGTGAAGCATTATAGTGAAGCTATTAGCTTCACAATAATGCTAATAGATGGCGCATTAAAATTAAATAATTTCGTTTCTTTATAAAATTTATCTAATTTTAGTATTTGTTGTTCAAGTACAGGATATAACTGAATTTTCAACCAAGTTTCACGTTCTAATATTCAGTAATTCTTGACATATGGCTCAAATTAAAATCTCCACTTTGAAACCCCCCCATTTGGTCAATTTTTAGGGAAAAATTAAAAAAAAATATATTTTTGTACTCTGTTCAAAGTCGTCTTTAAAAAGATATATCGCAAGTCTATGTAGAGTCTATGTATATGAACAAGATTTTACTTCAAATACGCTTCTATGAGAGCCCCCCTGAAATAAAGCTTTTTACATTTTTTTATACAATGTTCGGCTGAAAGCCATCAGTTTACATATTATATTTAAATTTGAAGTAATTACGTTCAGTAATTCAGAAGTTATAGGGCTCTGACAGACATTTAGACGAACACACTTCTCTGTCTAGTAGGCAAGCGCCCTAGTTGACTCAGAGAACTTCGCTTCGCTCGTTCAAAAAAACCGCATCAAAATCCGTTGCGCAGTTTTAAAGATTTAAGCGTACATAGGGATATGGGGACAGAGAAAGCGACTTTGTTTTTGAACGAGCGAAGCGAGTTCTTTGAACGAGCGAAGCGAGTTCTCTTAGTCAACTAGGGCGCTTGCCTACTAGACAGAGAAGTGTGTACGTCCAAATGTCTGTCAGAGCCCTATAACTTCAGAATTACTGAATATTAGAACGTGAAACTTGGTTGAAAATTCAGTTATATCCTGTACTTGAACAACAAATACTAAAATTAGATAAATGTTATAAAGAAACGAATTTATTTAATTTTAAATGCTAATAGCTTCACAATAATGCTAATAGATGGCGCTGTGTCAGTAAAACAGTTTTATGTCAACTATTATTTTTTTTATTGCGTCTAATGTTAAAAGTTAATTATTACAATAAATAATTAAAACTTTTGGGAATTATGGGATATCGCGAGGTCTCAGTTCGGGGCGAACCACTAGTATACTATGTAGTGATGATGGGAAATGAGCTGATGATCTTCAAACGCCTGAGCATATCTTCATAAATTATAGCTAAGATCCATCTCGATCACGTAAGTCTTTAAACAGAAAAAAAAACCAAAATCGGTCCTTATTGTCGGCCGTTGTCCTTTAATGTCCTCCCGACCGAGTCCGACCACTGCGGCCAATCTTAACGGAGATATAATAGTGCACAAGTGTGTGGAAACACAGGTGCACTCTCTACTCCCTCACTCTCATAGTCCGATGGGACGGAAATCCGACACGACTGGAGAGAGATCAGGCGCAGGACCGACGGCTTTACGTGCTCTCCGAGGCACGGGGGTGACTCACCGCCAACTTCCTTACTCCGGGCTAGTACTGAAATTTTCTTGACAGAAACCCCAATACATTTTATTGTCCGAGCCGGGAATCCAACCCGAGACCTCGTCATTTGCAGTCGAACTTGATATCCACTAGACCAACGAGGCAGTTAAACAGGCGTTATAGAGTTACTAGGGAACAGACAGACGCATAGATACACAGACATACCTACTGATAGGAGTTTAAAAGAGTGCATAACAACTGCACAAACTTTAATACTTACGTCAACGGAAGTGGGTGTGCAATATGACTAAATATTTAAATATGATATTTCATTAAAAACAATATAATTCTCGTATGATTAATGTTCCAAATTAATTATTATGATGATAATTACTAACCATAGACCACGAACACACCAAGATGTGATCATAGACCATAGATAGAGACAACTTAATAAAGACCCATACATTCAACCGTTATAAAATGACGATATCATGATATTTTCAAGTTTCAAGGGAAATAACCTACGAATAAATAATAAGTTAGGAATTCTAGTTCAGAACAAAATCCACGCAAAAAATGGCCCTACTTCAAACCAAAACGAAGTGTGATTCAAAATACGAATTACTTCCGAGGTGACAGATAGACATGCTTGGTGATCGGCTCAAATTCAGAACGATAGCAATGATTGGTTCGCGCGCGTGCAGCTATGTTTGCTATGACAGCTGAGTCATTGGACGATGTTATGAAAATTTGACGTGCAAGAAAAATGACCAACTGTTGACGTGCTATTTTTGTTTTTAATCCCCGTCTCTAACGGCTTAATTTTAATCTCCACCCACTTCGGCGCAATTTTTGTTGGGGTCATTTTTTTAACGCAGTTAGACTTCCTTACTTATTATTTATTCGTAGGAAATAAGCCTATGTTGCAAGGAATATACTACTCTCTGCCATGTTGTAAGTTTGTTCCGTAACTTGGTAACGCGTGAAAAAAAAAAACTTCTGGCAGAACGGTTGGTCAAAGTACCTTTAAATTATTTGAAGAGAACAAATTGCATCTCCTAGGCAAGCGCGCTTCAGCTGAGGCTGCATCTTCACCCGTGATCTTCACTTACCATCAAGTGTGAGCACAGTCAGGCGCTGACCTAAATATCAAAAAAGTTTGTATAAACTCACCCTTATGTAAGTATATTATAGACTTAGTAACAAGACTTAAAAACTAAAGTAAATATATCAAACCTTGCAATTTTTCCTGCAATACAATAATATATTGTATTGCAGGAAAAATTGTGCAATAGTACATTATGGTACAAGTGTAAAAGTAGGTGATTACCGCTGAGGCGCTATTGAGACCCGAGCCGTTAGGTGAGGGTCTTAAGGTAGCCGAGGACGGTAATCATCAATATACACGTGTATCATACGACGTTTTTCAACACACTTGTGAAGAAAATAATACTAAAATAGTACATTATGGTACAAAACAGTGAAAACGAGTTGTGAAAATTTTTTCGCAATGGCGGGAAAAATTAATGTTGTTATTTGTTCGCCCTCTTGAGATGCTCTTGAGGGCAGGCAAAGATCGACGACCATACAGCCTATTCAGGTGTTTATTTGATTTAATCAGTTTTCCGGAATGCACGCGCACCTTTAATGGCCATAGACTAAAAGAATGAGGTTTCTTTTTTTTTTGTCTTTTCTCTTATAGCCACGTACAAAATGGGGAATTTCCAGTTTTCTTTATTACAGAAAAAACAAAAGTTATATTTGAGTGACAGTTTTATTTATTAAACACGTACAAGTTGAAATTATCTATTTAAATACGAAGTTGTATGAAATGAGCAAGCAATAGATATCTTGGCAATAGGTAGGATTTTTTTTGTAATAGAAACTTTTTTAAGAACAAAGCAACTCAACCAATAAAATTAAAAAAAATAATTCAATAACTCACATTGTGAATAATGGTAATAAAAAGTCACAGTTTGAGTTAAAGGTGTCATTGTGTGCCTAATTGCGGTAAACCGGGAGCCATTTTATGAGCAAGTGTGTTGAAAAATTATTTATTGTAGCCAGAGTAACTAAGCGTATTTGAACAGCCTGTCTCGAATCGTCAAAATTGGTATAAAAAGTGAAGAAAAACGCATATCTTCACCATCTTCCTGAGTTGACGCGGCAACGTTACACCATGAAGTACTTCCTCGCAATCTTTTTGACAGTCCTGGTGAGTTTTTTTAATATATTTTTTCAACACACTTGCTCATAAAGTGGCTCCCGGTTCACCGCAATTAGGCACACAATGACAACCTATTAATCAAACTGTGGCTTTTTATTACTATTATTCACAATGTGAGTTATAGAAATTTTTTTTTTAATTTTATTGGTTGAGTTACTTTGATCTTATAAAAGTTTCTATTACAAAAAATATCGTGTTCAATATTACAAATAAATTAATGTACCTATTGCTTGCTCATTTTGTATGCAACTCCGTATTTAAATAGATAATTTCAACTTGTACGTGTTTAATAAATAAAACTGTCACTCAAAATATAACTTTAAAATTAGCTTCTTAAATACATGCCATAAATAAATAAATAAAGTAAATACAAACTTAAAATAATACTTAAAAAACTAAATTCTAAATTATAATAATATTATATCTATAATAATTTCTAAAATTAAAACTAATATGAACCCAAAACCTCATCGACATCACCGCAGCGCGGCATAGTACCCAAGATGCTGGCAGCAAATATAACTTTTGTTTTTTCTGTAATAAAGAAAACTTGAAATTCACCATTTTGTACATGGCTAAAACGATATCCGAGAAAACCCAAAAATAAGAAACCTCATTCTTTTAGTCTATGGCCATTAAAGGTAACGCATTCCGGAACACTGATTAATTTTTCCCGCCATTGCGAAAAAATTTTCACAACTCGTTTTCACTGTTTTGTACCATAATATACTATTTTAGTATTATTTTCTTCACAAGTGTGTTGAAAAACGTCGTATGATACACGTGTGTATTGATGATTACCGTCCTCGGCTACCTTAAGACCCTCACCTAACGGCTCGGGTCTCAATAGCGCCTCAGCGGTAATCACCAATGTTTCACACTTGTACCATAATGTATGTTGTGTTGTTGTTCTTCATTCGACTCTCTTCGGGGCAGGCAAAGATCGATGACCATACAGCCCACAGATACAGCCTATTCAGATCTAAGATTAAATATTTTATTTAAAAACAGGCACAGATCCAGTAACCTATCTCTTTTGTATATTTGTTAGATCATAAACGACCAATTGCCTATCCGTCAGTCAGTTGCCGTTAATTTGTGTATAACTAGCTATTGACTAGATCGCGTGTCACTCATATTTACGTACCTACCCAAATGTACACATTACACAAATAATAAATAACTAGCTGTTGCGCGCGACTTCGTCCGTGTCAATTTCTATTATTATGATCGCGATTAAGAAGTTTTTAAAAGAATATATTTTAAATATGGATAATTTTTCCCGTTTTTGCAACATTTTTCACTGATGCTTCGTTCCTATTGGTCGCAGCGTGATGTTATATAGCCTAAAGCCTTCCTCGATAAATGGACTATCCAACACAAAAAAAATTTGCAATTCGAACCAGTAGTTCCTGAGATTAGCGCGTTCAAACAAAAAAAGTCTTCAGCTTTATATATTAGTATAGATTAATAATAATTTTGTCTGGTGGCAGGCTTTAGCCGTGACTAGTTACCGCCTTACCGTCAAAGACGTGCCGCCAAGCGATTTAGCGTTCCGGCACGATGGCGTGTAGAAACCGATTAGGGGGTATGGGGGGGGGTATACAATGGATAAAAAAAATTCATACTAATATTTTAATTCAACGGATTCAATCAGAAAATTATAATCAGCTAATGTACATAAATGCTTTTTGTTCACAGAGCCTTATGGCTGCACAGGCATATCCCCGTAAGTATAATATAATACCTTACGCCTATCTTGCGCCTTTGATTCTTAGCTCAAACAATAAAAGAAGTAAAAAAACTATTGCATGGTTTTTGTTTTTTGAAAAGAGCAACTGCTGAGTTTCTTACCGGCTCTTCTCAGCAGAATCTGCATTCCGAACCGGTGGTAAATTTATGACGTGTCATAAGTGCTACAAGTTAGCCTATATGAAATAAATAAATTTTGAATTTGAATTTGAATTTATTTTGGGAAGCAAAATAGCATTTTTGAACGGTTAACAGCTTTGCCCTGTGCCTATATGTAGTTGTAAGCTATCTCCATTCCATATTTCAGCTAAATCGGTTCATTTATTGCGGCGTTAAGGAGTAACAGCTATTCATCCATCCATCCATACATCTATCCTCCATAATCTTTCGCATTTATAATATAAAATATTAGTAGGACTAGGATTAGGATAAGGAACCTTTCCGTTAATTGTTTTCTCTAGCATAATGCGAACTCTTGTTTTTTGTAGAAAATACTGGAACCCGTGGCACTGGAGGTACTGGCACTAGAAATGGAGGAGGGGGTCTCCTTGGCGGTCTTCTTGACGGAGGGTCTCTGATTGGAATTGATGTCGGCAACACTGGCAGCGCGGCTAATTCCGATGGTCAGTCACGTGGCGGTTTACTCGATGGCCTGCTTGATCTTGATCTTTCTTCCGGAGCTTTTAATGAAGATGGTAATACTGGCAGTACTAATCCTGGTAGTTACCGCGGTGAGAACCAAGGTGGTAGCCTCATCGATGCCAATGTTCTAAAGAATTATGGTAATGCTGGCGGTAGTACATACATACGGAGTCAAGCATTCATACCAGTCGACTTTCCTGCCTTACTGAAGCAAAAAGGATAGTTTTGAAACACAAAACTATCCTTTTTGCTGACGATACAACGGTTTTAATCAAATGCACCAACGAAAAAACATTTAACTTTGATATTAACCTAACTATTACTCAGATCATAAACTGGCTCGACAAATCTAATTTAAAACTTAATGTAGGAAAAACTAAAATGGTGGCATTCAAAACTACTAAAGCTAGAGATATCCCACTACATGTACACTATAATAACAGTGTTATATGCGAAGTGGAATCGACCAAATTCCTAGGTATAGAATTAGATAGAAACTGCAACTGGGAAAAACATATTGACAATATCTGTGGTAGAATTAATAAGTTTGTGTTTGCTTTAAAAAAATTAAGTAAAATAGCTACTCGAGATGCTGTCTTGAGTGCTTATCACGGATACGTATCATCTGTGCTTAGCTACGGTATTATAATTTGGGGCAACTCAGTTGACGTAGACAGAGCATTCAAAGTACAAAAAAAATGCATACGGGCAATATGTGGGGCACATTTTCTGGATAGCTGCAAGCCATTGTTTAAGGCACTTAACATACTCCCTTTGCCTTGCACTTATATAAAAGAAATGTGCTTGTTTGTAATAAAAAATCCCGATCTCTTCACAACGCGAGGAGATTTACGGGGACAAGGAGTTAGACATGAGGACAGATTAATGATGCCTAACATAAAATTAACTCTATTTAAAAAAAACTGTTACTGTATGGCAATAAGTATATTTAATCAACTACCTCCTCACTTTAAAACTATGACGCTAGCAGCACTAAAAACAAAATTACATAAATGGCTTTTGGAGAGGTGCTTTTATTCTGTAAATGAATATTTGTCCCACCCTAAGTCATCGATGTATAATAAACCATAGATGACGGATTTCAAACAAATTGTCTTTCGAAATTGGTACCAATTAAACAATAAACGCACGCCACTTTAAATAACCGGTCAAGTGCGAGTCATACTCGCGCACTGAGGGTTCCGAAACTATTGACCAATGTATTAATTAGGTACCTACTAATGACCTTCTAAACGTCAAAAAGAATCAAACGAGTCGAAACTCGATGGGGTTACGTCGTTTCATTACAGAGTTCCCATAAACGCCTTTCGGCTTCATCATCAGAACCTGCATATCATTTAGGACTAGAGAACTTGTCAAGACGAATTAAAAAGCCCAAACCCGATGGGGTTGTGTAGTTTTCTCACAGAGTCCCCAATCTCCACCTTTCATCACATTATTTGTCTCGTTGGTCTAGTGGATGTAGCAGTAGACTGCAGATGACAAGGTTCCATTATACCTGTACCTCAGAGAGCATATAAAGACGTTGGCTTTACACCTAATCTCTCTCTCTGATTTCCGTATCATTGAACTATGAATTGCCTATTACTACTATATTATTTTGGGGTTGATACAGTATTTTGATAATACAAAATTATAAAAACAATTTAATTTATTCATTAAGTTTATCTTACCTATAAAAAATGTGAGTAGGAGATACAAACTTTGGAATTAAAGTGACCTAACTCAAAAATTGCAATTTGTGGGAAATGAGCAAGACTTCAAAAAAGTAGTGTTGAGTAAAATTGAATGTATCTCTGCCAATAAAACTATTAAAAAAGTTAATTATCTTAATACTTAATCATCTTATACGTATGGATTGGTAATACATATTATATTAAATGTTAAATACATTTTACAACAACAGAAGTTACAGGAATTTTGAGTTAAATCACATTAATTCTAAAGGTGATATATAAACATAGCAAAGGTTGACATTGAGCTTACCACACAGTGATTTGAAAATAATGCCTCAGCATATCAGTTTAATAACATTTCTTTGACTGCAATTGGCATCAATAGGCATTCAACATTTTATCCTAAAAATATATAATGTCTCAAGGTAAACACAGAATGTATATGAGCTTGTGACACAATCCTAAAAGTTGTAGGTTCTCTGGGTTGTGTGGAGGTACAGATATATGTATGGATTCTTCATAATCAATATTATCCATACTCAAGGAACCAAATATCAACAACAAAAAATTGACATTGTGCTGCATTTACTTCTGAATATATTATCTCTTCTAGCAGCAATCCAACATGCAGTGCAAACTCTAGTAATAGTCTGGTATTCTGGTAACCTGAAATAAAAATAATTACTGTTAAAATAATATAAGTAACTGGTAAATTGGCAAGCTAAGATTAAACTCTTAACAAATCCTACATCAAACCTTTCAACGAGACAAGTCAGGACATGTTAACTTGTCATCGTACTAAAGTCTCCTATAAGTGTGGGGAGCGCACTTGCAATTAGCTGGCAGCAAAAGTAGAATGTGCTTCTATTTTTTCTATTGTCAAATGATTATTTAACTGGCCTGTCCAAAAAATTATAATGCACGCCAGTTTTGCAAGTTACTTCACAAATGCCTTTGCATAAATTAGGCTTATCTCTGATTATATTATGATATATTGTTGTACAACACATAAATTATCTATACTTCTATATAATATTGACATGAAGAATACCTATTTAAATAAACTTGTTGAAGGAATTATTATAATGGTATGGGACAAAATTTAGGTTAGCATTATTACTAATTAAAACAGTAACAATAACAAGCTAGTTTTAACTCGGTCTTAAGTCTGAGACTGTCTTCTATAGATAGGCATTTCTATAGTTAGATAACTGCATGAATTTGGGAGTTGTAGTTTGAGTTTCCCTTTCTAATGCTTCTTTGCGAGAGATTAAAATAAATAAGTAGGTACTCACCAACATTGGTGATGACGTATTATCCATTGGCGATGGAGTATTGTCCATTTTGATAATGGGTTTAATTCACAAAGTTAAAGTATATGCATTAAGTCTCTGTCTCGAATACGAAGTTCACCTCCATACAAAGTTAAAAGAAAACACTGATTCAGTACTAATATTGTAAAATGTAATGTAACTATCCCACATATAAAACAAGAAATCAAATGTTATTTGTCTCCAAGAGAATATAAACCATTTAGTATGCTTATTTGTGCAAACTACTATTGAACTTTTGTTTGTTTGAATTTGGCTTTGAAAGTTTGAATTTTGAACCAACTTTGAACACCGTAGACAGCTGTCTACGCCTCTATGAAATCTATGCTATGATTAATACCTACTGGACTGGCTGTCTCTGCAGGTACCTACCTACCTAGACCTACCTACCAATGATTAGATACCTTAATAGTTATGAATCAATTTGAAGCACCACATTTGACATACGAGTGTCTCTGGAACTAATAATATTGCAAATGGTGCACTGACCGCCATAATTTTATTAACTAATATAAATAGTGAATAAATAAAAATGAATAAGTAATAGTGGAGAAATAAATTAAAAGTAATTGCATTTATCAATGCAGTGTCGCTAACTTTGTTATACCTATACAAAATTTAGCAACAAATCAATACTTTCATAGATTAATTCTATATAGAGGTCAGTGTAAAAAAGTTGTAATAATAATCTGTAGTAGAAAAAAAAATTCTATTAGTGTTCTGTGAATCTGTAGTTGTGACAAGTGACATGTGGACGTGACGCGTAAAAAGTTAAGCTTTGAACAAACTAACGGACACGTAAGCCGCGGCTGGATAGTAAATTCCATTGAACTTTAGACACTATATCGGGCGTAGTCGCGAACGTAACCTTTGGCGATCCTTGAGCGTTCGGATGTCCGATAGAAATATGGGCCTGCTGATCTCAAACGACTGTGCACACTTGTCAGTCGCAGCTATAGTCGCGGCTTGCGGACGCATCCGATAGTTTGCTTTAGCTTTAGCGTTGCAATTAATTTAAAAGCCATAGTAAGTTATCGTTTTTTTTTTTGTTTTTTTGACTGTTTTAGGTACTATTATATGGTTTAGAGGTAGCAAAATCTCCGTAATTTGCAAAATTTTAATACTGGTGTTTGTAAAATATAACGGGACTTACTATGAAACTAAGAATTAGGTGTGGAAAGAAACGATTTTTGGAAGATGTCCCTTAATTTGTTTTAATAGTGAGAAAGCCGTGGTTTTAAAGCTGTAACTTTTCACTGAGTTAAGCTATAAGCTTGATATTCTTAAAACACTACGAGACCATTGAACTTTATATTCAGTATAAATTTCGACTTAGTATCATAAGCCGTTTTCGAGAAAAACGGTGGTGACACACTGACAGACAGACGGACAACGGAGTGATCCTATAAGGGTTCCGAAGTTTTTTTTCGGAACCCTAAAAAGGAATTTGAGTCGCAATAGGCACATCATTGGTTCTGCTATCTGTAGTACGACACGGGACCAGCCGTGATTGGCCGTCAGTGACGCAGTGACGCGGCTGCGCAGGACTAACCGCAGGACTAATAGTTAGGGAGCTGGCGAGAAAAATTTCTATATGATCAGCACACATGGCAGACGTTATTAATAGTGATAATTATATCCTAAGAAACATCAAGAACCTCGTCTGCCACCATGGTGGCGTTGCGGTGTTAATTTACAGCGTTTCAAAAATGTTGAAAAAAAAGGTGGGTGATATTATATGCACATGTCTGCCTCTGGGGCTGATGATCATAGTCATCCTGTAAACACAAAAATTCGTAGAGGCAGACATCCAGGGCTTTGACTTTTGTATTTGGGGATATGAGTTAGAACGGTATACCTAACTCAGTTCCGACCTTTTCCGTATTGTGTACTTGAATGTATATGGTGTATCACTACATAGTATAAAACAAAGTCGCTTTTTCTGTCCCCATATCCCCTTGGTCGCTTAAATCTTTAAAACTACGCAATGGATTTTGATGCGGTTTTTTTTAATAGATAGAGTGATTAAAGAGGAAGGTTTATATGTATATTAACATATTAACTATATACATTTTTAGGGTTCCGAAAAGAAAAACGGAATCCGTACAGGACCACTTTGTTGTCCATCTGTCTGTGTGTCAAGGCTCTATTTCTCAGAAACGACTTGAGATAGGCGCTAAGTGGGAAGTTGGAAATTATTTTTTATTTTTTTATTCGATGACAAGACAGCCCTTGACTGCGATCTCAACTGATGGTAAGTGACGATGCAGTCTAAGATGGTAGCGGGCTAACTTGGAAGGGGTATAGCAGTGTAAATTCAACCCATACCCCTAATCGGTTTCTACACGCCATCGTGCCGGAACGCTAAGTCGCTTGGCGGCACGTTTTTGACGGTAGGGTGGTAACTAGCCACGGCCAAAGCCTCCCATCGGACCAGACCAGACACAATTTAGAAATAATAAATTCCTAAATTGCCCCCGCCGGGAATTGAACCCGAGACCTGCCAGTTCTAAGACCACAGCGCTCACCACTGCGTCAGGGAGGTCGGTTTCTAGTTTTATGCATTTTGTTCGTCACTATGTCACCTCCAAGATCATCATAACGAATCGATTGATAGTTGATACCTCAATCATCAAAATCGGCTCAGTACTTTATTCGCTGCGTTGGAACTTTCATAAATAGTCACAAATATAGACTGCTGAAGTCATGAACCTTCCTTTTGGCTTTGCCGTGGTTGGGTAAATTATAATTTACAAAAATTATTGGTGTAACATCACAAACCTAAGTATGTCATGGTCTCTTTAAAATTGCTGTGGTGGTGTCGTGTGGTGCGGGTTGTTACGTTCCCTCAAATATGGTTGAGCGAAGCAACGGCTGGATCATGCGTCATGCACGTGAACGGGTGCCACCAACGGGAATGGGTCTGCTTTTGCCTGTTTGCATATTTGAAACTTCGTTGTGGAAACACTATACATAACATAGTTTTGTTACCTATGGAAAAAAATTTTTTTTTTTAAAAGAGCAACCGCCGAGTTTATTGCTGGCTCTTCTCGGCAGGAAGGGCATTCCTAACCAGTGGTAGATTCATCGACGATTCAAAAGCACTTGTAAAAGTTTATTTGAATAAAAAAATAATTCTATTCTATTCTAAACATTTTTAATCATAACGCCGTCAGTTAAAACTAGATGGCGCTAATTGTACGTTGGCAAAATCTAGCTCGAAATTCGAAATTCGTCGATCGTCGATCTGATGATGGGATCCTGGAGAAATTGGGGGAACTCTTCATAGGCACAATTGATACACTTTGTAGTGGCGTTTGAAGTCGGTTTTGTAATAAAAATAATTTTTACGTGTATATTGTTTTATTTATAGTTATTATCTCGTTCATGTAGTAAGTAATACCTACCATGTTTATGGTAGAATCTGAATTTTATACAAAAAAAAATAGTAATGACGTTATGGTAGCATGAGAAATGACGTCACTATCAGGATTCTCGTCAGTTGCCTGGGAATAGGACCGGACCACAGTCCGGGCAAGCAGTGGACGTCACAACGTCAACGTCTTGACCGGTAGTGGCGGGGACAGAGTCGTCCGGGTACAGAACCGGACCACAGTCCAGGCACGCAGTGGTTTTCCCACTGTCAGGACCCGCAGTGACAGTAGATCCGCCAGGTTGGCCAGGTTTATCCGCACCAACGCCACTATCACCAGGTGGATCAACATCTTCGCCACATTCGTCAACGCCATCGTCTTTTCCATTTTCAAGTCTAGCGGCAATACGCTTGGCTAATTCTATAAGTCTGCTGATAAGACCGCCTTTGTCGCCAAGACCGTTGAGAAGACCGCCAATTTCATCAATTTCTTGCTTGCAACCTGCAAACAAGCTATTATTAAAAAAAAAATTAAAAAACATGTGTTACTTGCTGCTACGGAACCCTTCATGGGCAAGTCTGACTCGCACTTGGCCGCTTTTTTTTACTAAATATCACGCTATAATCACTACATAGTATAAAACAAAGTCGCTTTCTCTGTCCCTATGTACGCTTAAATCTTTAAAACTACGCAACGGATTTTGATGCGGTTTTTTTTAATAGATAGAGTGATTGAAGAGGAAGGTTTATATGTATAATAACATTGAGACATAGGCTATATATTTTATACCCGTGCGAAGCCGGAGCGGGCCGCTAGTAATATAGGTACAAAATACTATTCAAAAAATCGACTTCAAAGGCCACTGCAAAGTTGTAGCTTAGAATATTGAAGTCGGGCGGTATATCCATTCAGCCAACTATAGGTTCATTCGTTGTGGCGTGAAGGAGTTATAAACACACACACACACACACATACAAACTTTTTCACCTTTATAATTACAGCCTTTCAAACAAAAAAAAAGAATTTTCCAAATCGGTTCAGGCGTCTTCGAGTAATCGGGGAACAAACATAAAAAAAAGGATTCCAACGACTTGAGAACCTCCCTCCTTTTTGGAAGTCGTTAAAAATTTAAATTGCAATTGCAAAAATATCTACTAAACCGTTTTTAAGCTATTGCATAGCTTCTATCGCGGGCCAGCGTGGAGACCGAATCCAGAAATTTCGTAACGAAAATAACCTGACACGGGACTCCTCTACGGTGAGCCGCTAGATGGCGTTGATAAAAAATGCTATGCAATAGCTTTACCGCGGCAGTCCCCGAGTGCCACACGTCTTTTTTTTTTTTTGCTGAAATAAGATATTATTTCCAAATATATTAACTGTCGAGTTTAGAATAGTATATTTGTAGGTAGGTACTTACTTGGCTTTGCTTCTACAGCCAAAAGGCTCTGAAAAAAATACATAATATTATAAAATAGTTGATTAAACGACATTATTTTTGTATGGAGAGTGTAGGTATGTAGTACATTGTATAGTTTCTACAAAATCCGTATAGTATTTTTCTGCAGGATAGAGTAACAGACATCCATCCATCCATACATCCTCAGAGACTTTCACATTTATAATTTTTTTTAAGCTATTGCATAGCTTCTATCGCGGGCCTTGAGCGTGGAGACCGAATCCAGAAATTCCGTAATGAAAATAACCTGACACGGGACTCCCTCACCGCTAGATGGCGTTGATAAAAAATGCTATGCAATAGCTTTACCGCGGCAGTCCCCGAGTGCCACACGTCTTTTTTTTTAATAAAGAATGTTAGCCAAGCTGAATTTTACTTATATTTTCCTCTCCCCTCCAAATAAGCGGAAACCTTGTGCTAGGAGTGAGTACGACAATAGTGCAACGGGTGGGGCTCGAACCTGCGACCTTTAGTTTTCAGTTTACCTTTAACCGTTGAGCTATTGAGGTTTTTGAAATATTAGTGGGGTTTCAGTGCTTTTGGCTGGATCTTAGTTTTCTACTCACCAGAATCGCTAAAGAAGCTGCTAGTAACAATCTCATGGTCTTAGATTCAATTCCGACAGTGACAAAGTTTAATAATTATAACAACGTGGTTGGGAAGTGATATTATATAATCAGTTGTCTTAATTTACCTTTTATACCGAAATATGCATAGTTTGTTAATTATTTAATATTTTTGCTACAATCTGTTCAAATATATGTTTTGCGATAGAGCCCTGGGTAAACACAACGCGTTGCGGCAGGCGGCAACGAAGCGTCGTGTGTACTCTCTTAGGCGTTGTCCTAATAGAAAGCGAATGCGCGATCATCGCGCGAATAAGCGATGCGAGCGGCCGCGGGTTCCACTGCGCTTCGTTCCATCGCGCGAATGCCTATTAGGACACCTATTCAAGATCAGTATGTTTGATTGCGCGTTCGTACGAGTAAAATTCGCGCGAACTTGCGATGATCGCGCATTCGCGTTGTATTAGGACAAAGCCTATGTCTTGTGTACCTAGTATATGTATAGTTCTTGCAAGTTGCAAGAACTTGCAAGTGCGCCCTCGTGACTTGCAAGTTGCAAGTCATGAGAGCGCGTGAGATTTACTTGTGGTTACGTCGTGTACATGCACATTGCGTAAGTGTGCGTGCCTGTCAGGAGCCCAGGTGGAAGCGGTCAAGCGCGAGCAAGCTTTCGCTCACACTTATACAGATACGAAACACACCCAACCATGAGCCACGCGCCCTCGCGAATTAGAATAAAATAGAATAGAATAGAAATATTTTTTATTCAAATAAACTTTTACAAGTGCTTTTGAATCGTCGATGAATCTACCACCGGTTCGGCAATCGGCACCCTTCCTGCCGAGAAGAGCCAGCAATAAACTCGGCGGTTGCTCATTTAAAAAAAAACTTTACAAAAGGTAACAAAACTATGCTATGTATACAGTGTTTCCACAATGAAGTTTCAAAAATACCTACATACAATCCGGTACATGTTAAGACGGGTAGACATAAAGTAGACCCCTTCCCGTTGGTGGCACCCGTTCACGAGCATGTCGCATGATCCAGCCGTTGCTTCGCTCAACCATATTCGAGGGAACATAACAAGTTGAAAGTACTAAACCTACCCTACCTTAAAATCACAAGCATACGCTGCCGCCACGCGTCGTATCTGACCAAGGTTTTATCGTCATAATATTTGCTGTACATTTACGTAATTAAGTATTTCTGCAATGGTTTGACGTTGACATTTTTAACCAACTTGATATAGGAGCAGTACGGTTTATTTGTATTTGTATTGTATTGGACTTAGGAAACTTTATTGTCGAAGCACTGTATATGTAGCATAGGTAATTTTATTATCTAGGTATTGTAAAAAAAAAAATTTAAGCTATTGCATAGCTTCTATCGCGGGCCAGCGTGGAGACCGAATCCAGAAATTCTGTAACGAAAATAAGCTGACACGGGACTCCTCTCACCGCTAGATGGCGTTGATAAAAAATGCTATGCAATAGCTTTAACGCGGCAGTCCCCGAGTGCCACACGTCTTTTTTTTGCCATTTGACTACGGAACCCTAAAAAGAACATTGGCTAAGCTGAAGTTGACTAATATCCTCCTCTCCCCTCCAAATAAGCGGAAAGCTTGTGCTAGGAGTGGGTACGACAATAGTGCAACGTGTGGGGCTCGAACCTGCGACCTTTCAGTTTTCAGTCCGCACCTTAACCGTTGGGCTATTGAGGTTTGAATTTGGAAGCTAAATACTTAGGATGGCATGTGTAAATGATTTGAGGGTGTAAATTGTAAACAAAGGGCGTTATAATTCGATTTACACCCTATTAGCGCCCTCTAGCGACCGCACGTGGCAAACCCCGCATTATGGGGTGATATTGCTCCCTTGAGATTACATTGATCTTATTCGATATTAGCGTCAAAGTAAAATGAACCCTCCCTCCCTCCCTCCTCCCTCCCTCCCTGACGACCTCTCTGGCGCAGTAGTGTGTGCTGTGGCCTTATAACTGGGAGGTCTCGGGTCCGATTCCCGACGGGGGCAGTTTAGGAATTTATAATTTCTAAATTGTCTCTGGTCTGGTCTGGTGGGAGGCTTTGGCCGTGGCTAGTTACCACCCTACCGTCAAAAACGTGCCGCCAAGCGATTTAGCGTTCCGGCACGATGGCGTGTAGAAACCGATTAGGGGTATGGGTTGAATTTACACTGCTATACCCCTTCCAAGTTAGCCCGCTACCATCTTAGACTGCATCGTCACTTACCATCAGGTGAGATCGCAGTCAAGGGCTATCTTGTCATAGAATAAAAAAAAACCCTAAATACACGAATATAGAGCTCAATTTCGTGCATGTACAGTACGATTGCAAGTACGGGTTCACTACAAAAATTGGTTGTACTGAATTTGCGACTGTAACTCCATATAATTAAGGTTCAGTTTACTTTGACGTTAATGTCATTGAATATACGATCAAACCTTCGACCATTTAGCCGGGACGAGCCTTTACGCAGATTTAGTACTGAATATATTCTGCCACTTTCTGCGGGAGGTGGGGTAATCACGTACAGCACACATTTACTCACTTCCGCACACTCTTGTAAAAAACTTAATGTCTCTATGAACGCACACTAACTCAAAAGCTGTCACAATTACAAGCTGACACGTACGTTTGTACATGTACCTCGGCAGTGGGGAATGCGTGCGCTTGCCAATTCTTTTTAGAATAGACTAAAATAGAACAGTTTTTTATTCAAATAAACTTTGACAATAAAAAGCTTTTGAATAAAAAAAAAACGCTAATAAAGTAGGTACCTATGTTGCCCTCTGATCTAACTAACAAGTTTTTTCCATCTGTTTCGCCCCCAAGAGAATTTTATCCCCGTTTGATAAAAAAAGCCATGGAACTAGGTAGAAAAAAGCTGTTAGTTGTTACCATAAATGCAAGAAATTTGACACGCGCGGTGTCAATTTTTTGTCTATTGTTATATAGGGTTCCGTAAGATTTTTTTTGAAGCTATTGTATAGCTTCTATCGCGGGCCTTGAGCTTGGAGACCGAATCCAGAAATTCCGTAACGAAAATAACCTAAGACCCCACGGACACGGACTCCTCTCACCGCTAGATGGCGTTGATAAAAATGCTATGCAATAGCTTTACCGCGGCAGTCCCCGAGTGCCACACGTCTTTTTTTTATTGATGATAACTGCGTAAACCGCAGTCCAGAGAGCAATTTTCTGTTGCTTTGCAGACTGCAATCCAAATGCAGACTGTTAATACTCCCTAACCGCAATGTTACACAGCAATTGGGAAAGAAAGAGTTGGAAAGATTAAAATCGTTAACGATGGCCTATGTTGTAGAGGCAACTTTTTAAGCTACTGCATAGCTTCAATCGGGGGCAGCGTGGAGACTGAATCCAGAAATTCCGTAACGAAAATAACCTGACACGGGACTCCTCTACGGTGGGCCGTTAGATGGCGCATTTTTTATCAATGCCATCTAGCGGTGAGCCGCTAAAATGCTATGCAATAGCTTTACCGTGGCAGTCCCCGAGTGCCACACGTCTTTTTTGTGCTTTTTAAGTATTAATTATTGGCTGTTACGCCATACAGCCATTTGTATCGCGTACTTTTTCACTATTACATTTTCAACCGTGTAAAAACGCCTTCACTCCTTCATAATTAAAATATAGGTACAAAGTATTTTGTGGAATTCACAATATTAAATAAATATTAGGAATTCCTATAAAACCCAAACCTACCTATATAGAATTCCCATTTGACTATTTTTAGGGTTCTGTACCACAAAGGTAACCAACGCAACGGGACCCTATTACTAAGCCTCTGCTGTTCGTCCGTCCATCTGTCTGTCTGTCAGCGGGCTGTCATGATCCATAATAGGTAGACACTTGAAATTTTCAGATAATGTGTATTTCTGTTGCCGCTATAACAACAAATAATAAAAATAAATTAAAAATTAAAGAGGGCTCTCCTATTAGAAATGTTTCATCAGGGTTTTTTAGTACGGAACCCTTCGTATGCGAGTACGACTCGCATCTGACTGATTTTTTTTTGTTTTTTCCGCCTAATTAACACCTCATGGGTGTCTCGTGGTAATTGTATTCTGTGGTCTCGTGTCGTTTGGGATTTAACGTGAAACGCATGTCGATAATAATTTTTATTGTATCTATATCTTTGGTGTGGATTACAAGATAAGCTAAATTTTAGCCTCCCTAGCTTAGTTTAGCGAATAATAATCATCTTAAATGTACAATGTGATAAAAATAAAATTGAACTTCGACCCCAATGAAACGGACCAGCGACAAAAGTTACTTTTTTATACGTTGTCCAAGCCTTTATTTTCTTTTTGGCATCTGCCAAATACCCTACGCCTATAAATTACCGCTTTTTTGTTTTCGGAATAATGTACTAAAATAATGTCGTACTTTATTGACGTTTAGTGAAGTGCCCTGTGCATAACAAACAACCACAGAGTATAACACAGTTCTTGAAAGACGATAAATCATTCACGATTATGATAAAAATAATTTGACTTTGTGTAAGTATTGTTTCTGTAAATTTAATAAAAAAAGGAAATAAAAATAGTAACTATGACTCCAATATTGAATATTTGCAAGGAATTAAGTTGAAATCTTGGAATTTAAGTTCAAACCAAGAGTAAAGAAATTTTTCTTTTCATTTATTTATTTTTTGACGGCTGCCTTAAAATGTAACTATGCACGCGTTAGTGAAGTGAGTTAACTTCAAAACGCGTGGTTAATAACGTCTAAACCAAGTTTAAATCAAGAGTTATGAGCAAATATACTTGGAAAATCACATACCTACCTACTTATTTATTTAACAAACTAGCTACGTAATTGGGTATACAAATGAAACAAGTAAAATTATTAAATACTAGCGGCTCGTCCTGGCTTCGCACGGCTGGACATTTATTTTTTAAACATTTTGGCATAAACGTACAGTAAATGCAGGACAACTGACATCAACGCGTAATTTTTAAAAAACATTTCACTGAGCAATTTTATTAAACTCGTAATATGTTTCGAATGGAATGTCCGATTTTAATAAACTAAAAAGTAATTTACAGGTATTTAAACTGCCTTGCTTGAGAAATCATTTATTTAGGTAAGGATTAAGGCAAAGGTATAAATAACTTGATCTGATTTATATACACTATACAATTTAAATTAATATCGGAGTTATCAGAAAATGAATATTTCCGCGTGATAAAATAATAAAATGGTGCCAGCCGGTGCGGCGGGGCACGGTGGCAGGTATCGGCGCGGAAGATTCCTGTGGTTCCTGTGGTGATCTTATTAACAATCGTTTCCTATAAGAAGCTCTGTGCGATCGCAGCCCCGTAAAAAAAAATATTTAATATTTCAACCCAGACAAAGTCGGGGCAGGTCGCTAGTTAAACATATTTTGAAAGAAAACCTTAATTATTATTATTATCGATAAAGAACCCAAATCAACTTATTATTTTTTTCTGTTTGTCTGTGCCGCAAACATATGTCAAATTAATTTATCTAAGTGATTAAAAATATATAATAAAATGTAAGTACGTTAAATCAAAATTAAAAAGTATTTCATTAAATCGATTGAAAGTTCTTCTTAAATAAAATCGATTATTACTTCAAATCGAATCGGTAACGTGTGAAGGCGTCACTAAAGTCAAAATTTCTTGATCTGCCAAAAAGAAAATAAAGAATTGGACAATCTATAGGCATGGCTGTTTGCGTAACATCCTTTGCCTGGAAAAAAATTGTGTCAAAAGTTTTGACAGTGACATTGCCAACTTTCAAAATTCACCAAAATCAAATCAAAACAAAGTTGGTTTCGTTGGAATTAATATACTCTTTTCATCATAAATTCGATAAAATGAGTGATACAATTTCTTCCAATACGCCTGCAACTGAAAGATCTAAGTGTATTTTCTGTAATATCGCTAACAAATTGGAGAATACAGAGATTCTGTTCGAGGACGAAGATGTGTGTGTATTTCGTGATATAAAACCGGCAAGTGATTACCACATATTAACTATACCCAAACGACATATTGAGGATGCCAAATGCTTGACTTCTGCTGATAGACAATTAGGTATGTTGATTCACCATCGTCACTAAGGCTGAAGTCTATATATATAGTCAAGACAGAGTTAAAACGAGACAGATTTATGTCAGACCATATTTGTGTCTCGTTTTAACCTCTATCTTGAGCTGAGCTGAGTCAGAGCACGCTCTATAGATCTCAGCATAACAACCCAGCTATGGCTCACTACTAAGCCCAGTCTACTCTAAGAGAAGGATTTTAGGACCATACTGACCCAACTGACAACTGACCTTTGAGAACATTTTGAAAAACTCTCACACAAGCAGGTTTCCACATGATGTATTCCTTTACTATTGAAGTATGTGATATTCAAATTCAAATTCAAAATTTATTTATTTCATGTAGGCCAACTTATGACAAGCTCTTATGACAAGTCACAAATCTACCACCGGTTCGGAATGCAGATTCTGCTGAAAAGAGCCGGTAAGAAACACAGCAGTTGCTCTTTTAAAAAAAAAAAAATTTTTTTTACAATAGGTAACAAAACTATGCTATGTATACAGTGCTTCCACAATGAAGCTTCAACAATGCATACGTAGGTACACACAATCCAATGCATGTCAAGGACCTAATTCTTCAAGATTTAATTCTATCTAATCTGCTTCAAAATTGAGTTGTATTCCACCCGAACATAAGTTACATTCAAATTCAAATTTTATTTATTTCATGTAGGCTACCTTGTAGCACTTATGACACGTCATAAATCTACCACCGGTTCGGAATGCAGATTCTGCTGAGAAGAACGGCAAGAAAAGTGGGTTTCGTCTGGTGGGAGGCTTTCGCCGTGGCTAGTTACCACCCTACCGTCAAAGACGTGCCGCCAAGCGATTTAGCGTTCCGGCACGATGACGTGTAGAAACCGATTAGGGGTATGGGTTGAGTTTACACTGCTATATCCCTTCCAAGTTAGCCCGCTACCATCTTAGACTGCATCGTCACTTACTATCAGGTGAGATCGCAGTCAAGGGCTATCTTGTCATTGAATAAAGAAAAAAAAAAGGCATTGCAAGTTGAATAAAAGCTTTTAAATAAATTAATTTTTCACTTGTTGTTTATGGTTTCAGTTGAGAAAATGCTGGCGACCGCCAAAGAGCTGATATCCAAAAACAATTTGTCAGTAGAAGATGCCAGGTTCGGATACCACTGGCCCCCGTTCCGTAGCGTGAGACACTTGCACCTCCACGCCATCGCACCGGAATCCAGGATGGGCTTGATCGGCAAAATGGTTTTCATGAAAGACTCGTACTGGTTTGTTTCTGTGAGTATAACACCAAAAAATTATATTTTTGTATTGATACTTGTTCTTTCGCTGTCTTAGAGCCAATGTAAAATGAGTCTTTTCTGAGTGCTGCTGTGCCATGACAATATACTGTATTGCACGCACGCACCCACGCACGCACGCACCCACGCACGCACCCACCCACCCACGCACCCACGCACGCACCCACCCACGCACGCATCCACGTACGCACGCACGCATCCACGTACGCACGCACCCACGCACGCATCCACGTACGCACGCACCCACGCACGCAAGCACGCACCCACGGACACACACCTCATTTTTGCGTCAGGGATACTACTAGTACTAAAGGATAGTACTAATTTTTATCTAGTACTATCCCTTTTCTTTGGGTGAGCTTATATGAAAAGGATAGCACTAGATATAGACCAGTCAAATAAGTTCACAAATATTGTACAATAGAATGCTAATTCATTATTCTTTTTATTTTTTCAGCCTGAATATGTCGTGTCAAGACTATGATCCAAATATTAAAGGAACGAAGGCATTATGGCTCAGAATTGTTTAATATAATTATTTATTTTTGTATTACTATGGCAGGGTAGGTTAGGTAATTTTATTTGTGGAAAGTGATTTTGTTGTTCCTATATTATATATATAGAGAAGATGATGTGATTATTTCTGTTAAAATCTCTTTAATAATGCTTCTTACAGAAAAGAATATCACTAGATTTAGCTCTGTCAAATGTCAATTTAGATTGTGTACAACAGAATAATCCACATGGCTCAATATTCCTTTTTTAAGCTATTGCATAGCTTCTATCGCGGGCCTTGAGTGTTTAGACCGAATCCAGAATTTCCAGAAAGTCTAATTAGTGTAAGTGGCACTGCCTTGCTAATTGGACAATAAATAAATGGCTAACGCTATTGTACACAATCTCTAAACTTTTTTTTTTTTTTTTTTTTTTTCATTTAATTCATGTATTAAATTCATAAAAAGATACAAACAAACTGTGGCTGGAGCCTTTTTTAAGTATGAGTACACACCTGTGCTAGAATACTCCGCTCTTCCATAATATATTAATAATTAGTTGAATATTATAATATATTAAAAACTAAACTGAATTGAAAAGTCTTAATCTAGTGCCATCTTTTTACATAGGAAGCATTATGAAAGAGATAGTATGAGCATTAGACCTGCAATTTAGAGATTGTATACAATTTTCTGGTAGTATGAGGCAGGGTTATAATGGCTATATTGTTATAGGGCTGGATGCATAATTTATGAAGTACCTAGTACGCGACAGACATACTGGTAATTATGTCAATATAATTTTTTATAATAAAAAGAAGTTAATATAATATATTTTTGTCATTATTTTAACGCTATAATATAAAGAAGGGCAAACAGGACGTATATCGTAAGAAAGCGCGACTTTTGGCGCGCTTTCGAAAATGGTTCGTTTATCGCCCGCAACGGCGCCACTCGCGCAAGCCAACTGGTTGCGGAAAAGCTAGTGATTCGCTAAAATTATGACGTGCTTTCTGCAACAATGCATTTTAGCGAATAGCTAGAAAGGACCAGTCGAACATGTTTACATAATTCCACAGTGCTAAGTGCTAAACATACGATCAACGTTCCGCTAACTACTTTTTATCCTGGAAAAATTAAAGAGTTCCCGTTCCCGCGGGATTTTAAAAACTAAATCCACGCGGACGAAGTCGCGGGCATCAGCTAGTTTTTTAATTGCCACAGTGCGATAATTATTTCTTAATTAGTGCATTGCTATCAATAGATAGTTTGAATTTAGAGATTAGATAAAATACTTATTGGAATCTAACTAAATGACGTCACTGCATTGATAGATTTGTAATAATAGTCACAAACATATCGACGGTCCCTACGTACATAAAGACATGTCGAAAATGGCATTTTTTTTTATTGCACAATTGGCTTTAGATTTTCCTTATGCACATACCTGTATATTTTTCTTTTTTTAATATTACGTATTTAACGTCATTTACAAATCGTATATGAGAACAAGTATTATATTTACAACTAATAAGTGTCGTAGATGCGGATATCTATACGTATCGTTTTGTACGGTGTTTTAAAATGCGCGCCACTCGGTGCGGACGCGGCCTTGTCTGACATAACGTCATTCACGGCGGGAGTTCCCCAAAAAGACGGGTCGGACGGGTGACATATTAATGTTTTGATACAGTTTAAATAGATTCAGTGGTGTGTTTTTTAGTTATAAGTATTCATAAGACCTGCAACAATACTCTCTAATCTTAGAAAACTGTGATTTTTAATGTTTAGTTCCTGTTTCAATGAGACTACAAGTACGATATTGTTTAGAATATTAATATATTAATATAATAAATTAAAATAAATTATTAAAAGGAGTCCCTTTAGGCAACGTTCCGAAGATACTGGCAGCGTTCCCCCTTTGGATAGCGAGACTAATTCGTTGTCCGAGGTAGCTGCCAGCTCTTCGGTCACCTGTGACGTCGACTAACCTTTTTGATATTTCTTTAAAAAGTCTTATAGCGCTAGGACCCCACGGACCAAGGGTCTTGACACCGAATGGGACAAAATCATATTCGGTGCCTAGACCCCTGTATTTGCATGCTTTCGTTTTTTCAGCCGCTTCACAAGCCGCACCAACTCTGTTGTTGGTTCCATGTAGATGGGAAGGGGCCAGCGTGTCTGAACAGGTTGCATCCCATACCAGCACCCGACCCATCTTCCATGGAATCAAACTCATACCGTCCGGTCTCTTGCCATCGTCTCTTGCAATACCAGTCGGCTCAAGTAGACTTGGCACGTTGACGGTGGCAAGGGACCGGCGTATGATATCGTTAAGTGCGGCATGTCTCGAGAAGCGGCCTGCACTTTTTTGGCATGACAGTCCGTGAAGTCCTAGCTTGTCGACATCACTGCCACAGGGACATTTATGCGGAGCGCAGACCGGAACCCCAAGGCGTAGACAGGTTGCGATTCGGAGCGTGTCAGGCACAAGAAATGTTCCTGTATTGGACGAAGGATACGCGTGAAGCCAGTAGAAGGCCTCATGTGCACCCACGGCCAAAAGCCTAAGCACGCGCCGAACCTGTACTACGGCTCAAAAGATTATTATACGTCAATTTACAGTTTATGTCGTCCCAGCTCCTTTGTGAATTTGGAGAAACTGGAAAATTTTGACCTGGGCATGCAATTAAGAAAGCGTTTCTAGCTTCTTCCAAGCCAGCAATCTCAAAGTTTGAAGGGGATGCCCTTAAAATTTTACTCATGCTCATTTGCTGAACTATGGACAGAAGATAGGAAGGCTGGTAAAGCGACACTGGAAATTTCGCGAATCTCTAAACCACCATAACGGATGGGTAGGGATGCTTGGGACCAAGATTGCTCGTTCAGCTGCATATTAAGAATTGATTCTAAGCTAATTTTGATTAAGTCATCTACTTGTGTCAAAAGATCTGGGTGATTCCAAAAGGAGCAGCAACGGAGCACATACGTAAATTTTGGGACGAAAAGACAAAATATTAAGATGCAAAGTGCATAATGTGGACTAATTTCAATGAGACGGTCAGCAGAATTTTGAAATTTAATTAAATTTATTTTCATTTACAATAAATTATTTTCAAAACCTTGTTTAATTAATAAAACACAATCCCAATTATTTAATTTAAGGACATGTCTTTATTTACATTACAAGAAATATAGTCCTGCCCCGAATGAATGAAACCGCGTATAAAGCGATATGTCTTCATTGATGTATTTTTAATAGCCATGGGTGGCGATCTTAGAATGTTTAACATATCCGTTTGAAAACTATAACATAATTCTACGTTTTAATAAATCATTTTATTTAAATAACATTTTATTAACTGTTTTCTTCTTTCCTGCGTATAGAAAGGTATCATAGACATGTCTGGCATGCTTTTATTTTAATATCAGCGTAGAAACAGTCATCTATCAGTTTTTCCAAGAAAATATAAAAAAAGAAAATATGTAGATATACCATTATAAAGTTCCTAAAGCTAATAAAACATTATAGAAAAATAATAATTATAATTGTACATAGAATTATTTCTAGAGCGGTTTGAACATAAATAACGCTCTCCTGTAAACCTCGGTTTTTGACATGTCTTTATGTACGTAGGGACCGTCGATATAAGAGTAACTTACTCTTATATGTTTGTGAATAGTATAGGTAGGTAGGTAGGTATTTTACCTATAATAATAGATTATTTTTTTAAAGGAATACTGACTTGAAATAAGAATAATTTTATTTATTAAAGTTCAAATCGAAAGATTATCGATACCTATTAATATCGACTGATCTTTATTTAGTAGGTACGTACTACGTACCTACCAAGGTAGGTACTGTTTTATCTCTATGGCCTTAAGTGTCTTTTGAATGACATTTGAATTTTCAATTTTGACAGTTTTGTTTTGAAGTTTAACAAGACAACAAGTGGTTTTGATTTAAAATCAGCCTCTAGAAACTCTCTTACAAGAACATTTAATTTCTTTGGGTTCAGCAACATGCCGAAACTAACGGGTGACGTCATATTGCCAACATAATTTATGTCAAAAAGGAGTTTTCTAAAAAGAGTTAATTCTTGGTTCGACTGGTTTCGCATTATGAAAAGTCATTAATCCAAAGAAAGAAAAAAATTGTTGTCATTTATCTGTCAGTTGTCAGTATAATAAATAAGAGAAAAATATTTGTCAAACGTTTTAAATAAATATTAATTCTATAAATAATTATTCTAGCGGGAATTGTTTATTCGTTAATTCCTCAATTCAATTTGTGAACCATCTTGGAAGATTATAGAAAATGTGAAGTTTGCAGCATGAATGTTAAAAGTTCTGAGAAGTTCTTGCTTTTTCCAATGGTATCAAACTGGTAAAGTGCCTACCTACCTGTGCTACCTACGATTATTTTTATCTGCTATTCTATCGAATGGGATAAAAAGAAGACTGCAGTGATACTTTGCTTTGCTTAGCAGATAAAAAGATGCTAATGCATTGAAAAAACTTCTAGAAAGAAAGAAAGAATTCAATTTAAAGTAACTAATTTTGTTTCAACTAGTTGTAATATTGTGAATAAAAATGAATAAATACTAGACTCATATTGATCCTTGTTTTATTTACGCAACTTTTGAACTTGATCTTAGAACAATAGATTTGGTAGCACATCCCTGTTTTTGTCGATATCGATAAAATCTAATTATCGATAAGACAAATCTATCGATACATTACATCCTTAGCTTTGACAATTCTTTCTTCATTACATGGGTTGGTAGTATTGTTTTTCTTTTATGAAGTTGGCTAAAATAAAAACAAAGTCTCGAAATTTTTTTCTTTGAAGTTCCGCCTCTTAAAACGGAGTGATTACATTCTCTTTGTTTAAAATTTTGCAAGCGAAAACCGGAAAAGTTTATAAATTAAATAACAATCCGGTAAAACATCATTTTAACACGCTTAAATCTTACGCACGCAATCAGCACAAATTCCGTACGAAATAGTATTGTTTAAAATATGGCGAAAATATCTGAAATACGTATGTTATTTGAAGCGAAAGTGAAAGAAGGAATACCGGACCCGCCGGGATCTTTCGATGTACGCGATCTGGAGAGAGTTAAGAGTGATAAATACTTGTACAGAGTGTTAGAACACTGCGAGAATAGCGTGCAAGCTGCGGTGAATATGCTGTTCGACATCTTGTCGTGGAGGAAAACTATAGGCGCCAACGAAATAACGCACGAAAGTGTTAACACGGAGTATCTGAAGCAAGGAGTGTTCTTCCCACACGGTAGAGACATAGACAGCTGTCTCCTGTTGATCATGAAGGCGAAGCTTTACTCGAAAAGTCAAAAAAGTGTTGAGGAAGCCAAAAAAGTAATAATCTACTGGTTGGAAAGGATCGAGCGGGAAGAGGACGGTAAGAAAATCAGTCTTTTCTTCGATATGGACGGCTGTGGCTTGGACAACATGGATATAGAAGTTATAATGTTTATGGTTACGTTACTAAAGAGTTACTACCCCAACATGATAAACTATGTCATCGTGTTCCAATTACCTTGGATGTTAACAGCTGGGTTTAAGATCGTTAAAAATATATTACCAAAGGCAGCTGTCGAAAGACTAAGAATGGTGAATAAAGACAAATTGAAAGACCTTGTCGCGCCCGAGCAGTCTTTAGTGAGTTGGGGCGGTAAAGATAACTATGTCTTCGAGTTTATTCCAGAAAACCGAGTCAATACAGACAAACAACTCAAGCACGTGAGCTTCTCGGAAGATTGCCAGTCGCGTGAAATGATACTCATGAATCCGAGCAAACTGTTGGTTTTCAGGAACGATAACGATAGGATTTCTGCGCAGTTCACGATAACAAACATGGTAGACAGCTGTGTCGCTTTCAAAATTAGAACGACCGCGCCCGAAAAGTATGTAGTACGTCCTAGTTCAGGTACAATGATCGCTAAAGCGTCACAAACTGTAAATATCGCTGTTAATTCAGGTTTTCTTATATCTTCCGTTGAGACAGATAGATTTCTAGTCGTCACCATGAAAATTCCGAATTCAAACATATCTCAGAAAGATTTGAGTGATCTTTGGAAAAGCGCCGGTGTTAAAGCAGAAGAATATAGACTTAAATGTACATCTGTAGATGAGGGAAAGAATGTAACGAAGACTGATATGAAAATTAACAATAAAAGTTCTATTGAACATGAGCTTGAAAACTTGCAGGGTAGTCATAAAAAACTAGTTAAGAATCTAAATTTAGTGAAAATGTTTCAACTTCTTACACTATTTTTGAGTTTTGTGGGTTTATTCTTTGGGTATTATGCATATAAGAATAACAAAAGTGGGTATTGTCAACAATAGTTGAAATTTAAGGGCAAGGCCACACGGAGCGGTTCTCACGCGCGCCCGCAGCGGTATTTTAAAAATTCACGAAAGCGCAGGTTTATGCGGTCACGTAGCCGCGCGGTTGATGATCGCAACGCTTAACGTTCCGGTACGATGGCGATTAGGGGTTTGGATTAAATCTACACTGATATAAGTTTGCTCGCTACCATCTTAGACTGCATCGTCACTTACCATCAGGTGAGATCGCGGTCAAGGAATATGTCATTGAACAAAAAAAATCTGTACGACACCGCAGCGCGCGCTGCCGCGTGTGAAAACCGCTCCGTGAGTTCTTAGCCTTAAACACAGTACAAATTGTTTATTTTTTTTTTTGTTTAAAAAAAATACCTCAATCATAAAATAGAAGTAAAATTGGACGCACATACGCAATAACGTTTCAACCCACAAGCCTTTGTCAAATTAAATACATACATAATGTAAAGGAATAAAGTTAACTTTTCAATCGATAAGTTTTGTGGGTTGACTCTTTAATGCATATGTGGGTCCCGTTAATACTTAGGTACAGTATTTTTTCCAAAACTATAATTCAGGTACTTACGAATATCTAGGCAAAAATAAATCACTATGGTTAATTTTTGTGTTCTTATAGAACACAAAAACTTTTCTGTTTAGTTACTTATAATTAATTATTAAGTTTATTGAGCCATGTTGAAAACTAAATAGACATTCTATGGTAGCGTATATCTTGATACAAACTGTTAATTAATAAATCATTTTACACTGTACCTACCTATTTTGGGGTCAGTTAATCCTTAAGTGTGTTTGTTTATTGGTTTGTCCTTCAATAACGCTGCAACAGAGCGACGGATCGATTTGATTTTTTGCATGGGTATAGTTGAGGACTTGGAGAGTGACATAGGCTTTTTATCCCGGAAAATCAGAGTTCCCGTGGGAATTTAAAAAATTAAATCCACGCGGATAAAGTCGCAAGCTTTGATTATATACATGGAATTCTTTGGTCGCAAGCATCAGCTAGTCTGTTCAGAAATCTTCTTCTATATACAGGGTGTCCCACGGCTATGCCACATGGAGGGGAAGTACCTTAAATATTGTAGATGGAACATTTTACTGAAAGAAGACTTCATTTTAATTTAAAAAACAATTTAAACTGCATTCATAGATTTTTAAATAATTGCCTGGTTGAACCGGGACTCGAACCCGCTATACGAGAAAAAAAATTAACCTGTATCTTTATCATACCGATCGGAAGGCTTCATCATAAGGATTATTTTTTGTTAAATAACAT
Source organism: Hipparchia sbordonii (assembly GCA_038048805.1). Taxonomy (NCBI): domain Eukaryota; kingdom Metazoa; phylum Arthropoda; class Insecta; order Lepidoptera; family Nymphalidae; genus Hipparchia; species Hipparchia sbordonii. The sequence continues at coordinate 628,222 of JBBIWI010000026.1, read as the reverse complement.
AGCATGAGAAATAAAAGGAAGACCATGAATTTTAGCCTTTGATGTAAAATTTTGTTCAGAAAAATGAAAAGCTGACATTGGCGTATCGACTGCAATTCGTAGCTCTGTTGCAGCGGGATTGAAGGACAAACCAATAAATCAACAAACAAACACACTTTCGCATTTACAGGTAATATAAGTAAGGATTAGTAAGGATAGTAAAGATCGGGAAATGATGCGTACTTCTCAAGTGAGTACTCATTAGTAATAGTTCATGTCAGTTGTATGTCGATACGCCAATGTCAGCTTTTCATTTTTCTGAACAAAATTTTACATCAAAGGCTAAAATTCATGGTCTTCCTTTTATTTCTTATGCTATGTTATTTAACAAAAAATAATCCTTATGATGAAGCCTTCCGATCGGTATGATAAAGATACAGGTTAATTTTTTTTCTCGTATAGCGGGTTCGAGTCCCGGTTCAACCAGACAATTATTTAAAAATCTATGAATGCAGTTTAAATTGTTTTTTAAATTAAAATGAAGTCTTCTTTCAGTAAAATGTTCCATCTACAATATTTAAGGTACTTCCCCTCCATGTGGCATAGCCGTGGGACGCCCTGTATATGTTCTTATATATATATGTTCTTGTTACTATCCTAACGCTACAATACCTAGTTACTGATAATCTGAAAAGGTAACACTTGATGTACATGGAATGATTTATTATTTACGAGCTATGAGAGTGAGGGAATAGAGAGTGCATTGCTGTTTGCGCAAACACTAGTGCATAATAATATCTCACGCACAGATAGCAAATCTCCCTGGAGATTGCTTGCTGCTGTGGCTCGATTCGGTTGGGAGGACGAGGTTAGGTAGGTAGGTATTTTTTGTCGAAGGGTAATTTTTTATACCATTTTAACATTTACCTATGTAAGTTTTTTAGCGGCCAACTATACCGCTGGTGGTACTGTCTATTTCGACCATGTAACTAAACTGTGATATTATGGTCGAAATTACGTATGGTGTTGGTTAAATTAAATAATTATTAAAATACAAGCCAATATTGGTGGGATTCTGGGATTGTGTAAAAATTATTACTACACTAAATGATTGCAATCAGTTGCGAAAGAAAACCATGCAGTTATTTCGCAATCGACCGTCCGTCAAAACTCGTAAGATGACAGTCTGTCATGACTGACACTGACAATGTGCTGACAATCTAATCATCTCACAGCTGTCAACAAAAAATTTACCTACCGACCGACCCTAAAAATCATTAAGTTTAAAACTAATAAAACATTAAATTAATATTTCCGCCATTTCCGCTTCGAGTATCCATGTAGGTTCAAAGGTCTACTGTTAATTCCGTGAGTGAGTTGTTACAGCAGATAGAAAAATGACCACGGCCGACCTACGCAGTCTGATCCAGGCGAAATTGAAGGAAAATCCGGAACATGGATTCCATGCATTGGATTTGGATCGAATAAAAGACGAGAAATATTTGAAACGGGTGATGAGACAGTGTGAAAATGATCCGAAAGCGGGAGCGGATTATTTATGGAAACTATTTAATTGGCGGAAATCTATTTCCGCTAACGATATAGATGAAAACAACATAAGAATGGATTACGTTAACGAAGGAGGCTTTTTTCCGCGCGGCCGGGACGTAGATGGCTGCTTATTGCTGATAGTCAAGTCGAAGAAACACGTTAAAGGTACGAAAGACTTCGAAGAACTGAAGAAAGTTATTGTATACTGGTTCGATCGTATTGAACGCGAGGAAAACGGTAATAAGGTAACACTGTTCTTCGACCTAGACGATTGCGGTCTTAACAATCTCGATATGGAGCTGATAAAGTACGTGATATTATTGTTTAAATGTTATTACCCGAGTTTCTTGAATTATATACTCATTTATAATATGCCGTGGGTCTTATCTGCTGCATTCAAAATCGTTAAAACGTTACTACCGCCTAGAGCCGTTGAAAAAATGAGGTTCATTACAAAAGAGACGTTAAACGATTTCGTTACACCGGATCAAGCGTTAACGTGCTGGGGCGGGCAGGACGGTTACGAATTTGAATTTGTTCCCGAAGCTAAGAGCACTGCACCGAAGAAAGTGACCTTTGCAGAACAAGGGGACCATTCTCCGGGTGAAATGTTACGTTTGAACCCAAATAATCTAATCATCTTCAAGAATGAAAACGAAGAAGTTACAGGTCAGTTCAGTATAACGAACATGGATGACGGCGCTGTATCGTTTAAGATTAGGACGACTTCACCCGAAAAATTCCGTGTTCGACCGAGCTCTGGTGTTCTAGCCAAAGGTGCAACACAGACAATCCTTATCGTTGTTCAACCAGGTTTCCAACTCCGTAACGTGATTAAGGACATGTTTTTAGTCATGTGCGTACAAATTCCAAAAACAGAATTGTCTCAAAAGGAGTTGAGCGACATTTGGGCAAACTCTTCTGGCAGCAAGGTAGACGAGTACAGACTTAAATGTCAATTCCCAGTCAAGGATTTGCCCAAGAACGGCAATTTGGAAGTCACCAATCAAGAAAAACCCGAGTCTATCGCGAATGCATTGAATAACCTGCAAATGAACTATGAAATTTTACATCGACAGGTCGACCGGCTTAAGCTATACCAATTTCTTACGTTACTCGTGACTTTCGTTGCAGTTATCTTGGGATTCCTCGTTTACCAAAATACCACGGATAACGATAAATACTGTGAACGTATCTAGCCTTCAATGCTAGTGGTTTTTGAAACCACTATAGATGTTTATATAATGTTGTACTGCCTCTCTATATTTCTGTTAGCAAGTAACACATTGTTATATGTGAAATGCTGTAGTTTAATGCGTTTAGTGGAAAGGTTGCATATCGCTAAGTAGGTTCTGGCTTTAAAGTTACTTTTAGGTGTCTAAAGCTACTTTTAGGTGTTAAGAGTCCCTGCTAAAGGAGGGCGGATTTTGGGCCTTATCAACCCACCTCCTTTCTGCAGAGCCATAATTTAAATTTAACATAAAAACTACCTGTCTAATTACTCAAATAATGCAAATATAATGGGAAAGACACAAAAATGTAAAAAAAAAGACGTGTGGCACTCGGGAACTGCTGCGGTAAAGCTATTGCATAGCATTTTTTATCAACGCCATCTAGCGGCTCACCGTGGAGGAGTCCCGTGTCAGGTTATTTTAACTAACTATAACGATATTTTTAGCTTTAGAACGGCAGAATAGGGAATATGCATGTATTTTATTTATTTGTATAGTTAACCATAGAATAAATATATATATTTTAGGTTAAAGTGTCACTCATAAAAATGATCATAATATTTTATCTTAGGATAAATAAAAGGGGTAAATGTAATAAATGGCTAAGTCATTATGAAAATTTCGCACAAAGATAGCTTTTATACTGTGTGTCGATTCCCTAAAAACGATTACATCAGTGTAACTACATATCACAGTGACCTCTGATTGGCTGAACTGCATTGATGCAGCAAGAACGCCATAAATTCAGCCAATCAGAGGCCATTGCGATTGTTACACTGATGCAACCATAAGAGAATCGACACACTGGTGGATGATTCTGTAACTCAGTGCCTATCAACGACAATAGGCATTTTTTATCCATTGAAGGTTTTAAAGAGAAATGTCATTTACTTTTTCATAGTAAACCTTCAATGGATAAAAAATATATGTCAATGGCTTTCATTTTTTGATAGGCACTGAGTTACAGAATCAGGGGGCTGGAGATGGGACATGGTAATTGTCTATGGAAAAAGAGTTCCTTTCGTTGTAGTATGGTGTGTGTATCAAGTCAATAGAACGTTACTTTGAACCTTAAGGTTGCAGTATTAAGGTTTAAATTCATACCACTAAGATCTGTTGAGACAATTTATTCTTTGACAGAAAATCTGTTTTCGTAATTTGAACTTTATGCTTGCAACAATAAGGTCTAATTTATCTTTGTAATAAAATTCATTATTTAGGCGTAAAAAAGTAACAAACAGACAGACATAGTTACTTTCGCATTTATATTTGTTTGGATAAGAGATGAATTAAATTAGGCCTATATTCTAAGATTAGGGCATTCCTACAAAGTAGTGGGTAGTAAAATATAAGTCAATGAGTGGGTAGTTCTTTTTTCAATTTAGACTGAAATAAATTATAGAAACATATTCCGGATTTGCATTTTTTTTTTGCATACCGTTAATTAGGTTAATAAAAATTTGTATTACATTTAAATTAAGTAATATTATAGGTAACAAAAACGTTTATAAAATAAGAAATATGTTAAAATAAGGTCAATCGATTTTTATTTCGAATTTATTTTTGGCTTCCAATTTTAATTTGTTTTTAATAAAAATATTTAATAAGTAAAGAGTATAAAGTAAGTATTTAAAAGGAAAAAGAACTTATGTTATTAAAATAATTGTTGTATGAAATAAATTATTTATTTACGCATGTTTACGTTTATTTTTACCTCTGGTACCTATATTAATTAATTTTCAAAATATTTACGCCGGCTTCCTATATTATGCAATTTAACTTTTTACTATTTGAATATGGTAGGTTTATTATTTAATTAATTAAATTGGATAGTTCTGCCATCTCTTTTTGTACTTTGGAACTACACATAATAGAATTTTTTTTCTTGATTTTGAATAAAATATACATTGGGTAAAGTTTAAGTTGTAAATATGATTGGTAAATTAAAGGGCACCAACCTACTATTATTTTTAATTGAATTTCCTCGATCTAAAAATAGCGAAAAGGGCGTTCAATAAAGTCATAAACACATGCGCTATGGAAATTCAAGTGCATAACGGCGAAATTAAGTTGAGCACTTTTGAAACAGGCACACTTACACTTTTGCAGCCATCTCATTTAGCCGAACTAAGTCAGTTTATAGCTTCCATCTTTTTCTATTACCTAGAAATGATTATTACCATCTCTTTTCAATAGGGCACATTAAAATATATGATGGCCCTCTATCGAACACTATCAGCAACAGCGTATTTGACATTTGGATACATTTCCTCGATTTGTAATTTTTTGTGTTGTATTTCAATTTTATGAATAAAATCATTGTGTAAAATGTAGATAATAACTAATTTTAACTAGTTTTACGGCTTTCGATCCACCGTGTGAACAAATACCAAAGATAAAATGCATTTTCTGTAGAAACTAGTCACCTAAATAAATCGCCCTAAAATTTTTATTAATTTTGTTTTTCTTATCCTAATATTGAAGTGTCGCGTATATAAACTGTTTTCTAATATCGCATTATTTGTCTTAAAATAGAGTTTAAATACTATTCGAGTGTACGAGTAATTTACAAAGTGTAAAAAAAAATTGACCGGATAAATCTGTGAAAATGTGTAAATAATTTGGTTTTATTTTACCTTAAGCTGGTAATATAATCAATTTCCTTAAAAGTAATTAAACAATGTGTATATACGTATAGAAAGATCAATTTCCTAAAAAAAATAGTTTAAAAATCATTATGGTGTTAAGATAATTTTTGGATGTTTATTGTTGTTTTGGAGTGAATTTTTAAATTAAAATGGTGACGATGAATTCATCTGAAAAGGCTGCACAGAAAGCCTGTCAGCAGGGCCCATCCAGGTAATAAAACTAGGGCTAAAAGTTTAAAACGGCATTCCGAACCAGTGGTAGATTCAAATGACGATTCAAGCACTTTGTTAAAGTTTATTTGAATAAAAAATTATTCTATTCAAAATCAAAATCAAAATTTTATTTATTTCATGTAGGCCAACTTGTAGCTCTTATGTCAAGTCATAAATCTACCACCGGTTCGGAATGCAGATTCTGCTGAGAAGAGCCGGCAAGAAACTCTGCAGTTGCTCTTTTCAAAAAAATTTTTTTACAATGGTTAAAAAAACTATGCTATGCACACAGTATTCTATTCTAAAACTAATCTGACTATGTTTTGGGTATGTTTTATTTCATCTATCGTGAGGATTTTTTTCTGGCATTCTGAGCACTTTAAACAAGATAGCCCTTGACTTGATTTTTCGCATGGATATAGTTAAAGATGGACATGGATAGATAGAAAATAACAAGAAAATAGCTTAAAAATCCAACTAGGCAAAATTGGATGTAATATCTGTTATATTGATTTTGTTCATTTAAATTTAGCCTAAGTCACCTGCGTGTCGATTTTAGCAAGCAAATGAGCAGGCGGGTCACCTGATGTCAAGTGATTACCGCCGCCCATGAACACTTATAGCACCTGAGGCACCACCAATGTGTTGCCAGCTTTTTAGGAATTTGTTGGTCTGCTCCTTGAATAACCCCATGTTGTAGTTTAGTGGGAACACCGTCGCAGGAAGTTGGTTCCACAGTTTCAAAATACATGGAAAAAAAGATCTAAAAATTTTGATTTGATTTCTAAAAATGATTGCATCAATGATGTAATGATTGCCTTCTATAATAAATACAGAAGATTTATATCTTTGTCATTTCAGGGAGAACACAAAATCTGTGAAAGATGACAAAGAAAAAGATAAAGACAAAGACAAGGACAAAGAAAAAGATAAAAAAGATATGATAGCCAGCCTCCCACCCAGTGTCCAGGCTCTGATGTCAACTATACCCTCACCTGAGGAATCTCCCAACTATCTTGTTTATAAAAAGGTAATCAATCATCTTATCTTTATCTATAATCTCAGTAACAGAAAGATTGTTCTTCTTAACAGCTTGGTATAGTGGTGAGCACCACAATCTGATAAAAGGTTCCACCATAGCTAGCATGGGCAGGAGATAAAAATTTTATCCCCCGATTTTATCCACTGATAGGGGATAAAATTATCTTTTCCCTATGCTAAAGCATGGCCACAGAGGAGAAGGCGATGTATATTCCTATAAGTATATCCACTGAGTGTTATTTCCACCGCTGTGCCCATGCTCGACGGGTGGATAAAACTAAGCGAGGGGATAAACATTTTCCCGGGAATAAAATTTCTCCCGCCTATGATAGTCCTGCAGGCTCTATTCCAGGCAGGTGTTTCTGTATTGTCCTTGGTTTAGTCTCTTTGGAAACTCCAGCTATAGTTAATTGAATAACAATTGCAAGCAAGCTATGACTGAATATCGCTATCAAACCAGAAAGCTTCATCGTTTTTTCTGGTGGGAGGCTTTGGCCGTGGCTAGTTACCACCCAAAGACGTGCCGCCAAGCGATTTAGCGTTCCGGCACGATGGCGTGTGGAAACCGATTAGGGGTATGGGTTGAATGTACACTGCCATACCCCTTCCAAGTTAGTCCGCTACCATCTTAGACTCCATCGTCACTTACCATCAGGTGTTGTCATCCAATAAAAAATAAATCGCAAGGCTGCACATCTTTGATGGTAGGGTGGTAACTAGCAATAGAAACCCTACTAGCACCAGACCCCTGATTCTGTACCTCAGTGCCTATCACCGACGAAAGTCATTTTTTATCCATTGAAGGTTTGAAGAGAAATGTCATTTACTATTTCATAGTAAACCTTCAATGGATAAAAAATATATGTGTCAGTGGCTTGCATTGTTTGATAGGCACTGTTACAGAATCAGGGGGCTGGTATGACAGCAAAACCTACAGCATCGATAACTGTTACAGATGGAAGCAATAATTGAGAAGATGCAGGATGAGAACACAGGTGTACCAGTGAGGACGGTCAAGAGTTTCATGACCAAGATACCTTCAGTGAGTTGAAACTTTGTAAAGACAAATGTTTTAATAATAAATAAAAACATATATCGCTCATTTGCGACAAGGGTGACATAATTCAAAATTCACAATTTTAGTGTCGAAAATTTATACTTTTTGCTATAAAAACAACATTACGCTAAGCACAAAAAAATAAGAGCGAGAGAGATTGTGACTTAATGCTCTGTCGCTTTGTTGGCCGCTGTGTTGTTTCGAGACCGCAGCATCCACAAAACATTACTCTCTAACGAGAAATTTCTCGTCGTCGATTTTGAATTATGTCAACCTTGTCGCAAATGAGCGATATGTCGGAGACACTAGCATCATCACGATAAATCACTAATCTTACTCAACAAGTCCTAAATACAACAAAACCATTGTAGAACTCGTTGGTCACTTCTCGAATTTTGCTGTTTACCCCTCATTGATTTATTTTTTCTATTCTTTACAATCACACTCTTGTAAAAAACTGAATGTCTCTATGAGCGCACACTAACTCAAAAGCCGTCACACTTACCAGCTGACACGTACGTTTGTACATGTACTTCGGCAGAGGGGAATGCGTGCGCTTGCCAAGTCCTGGCTAAATGGTCGAATAACCGTGTCACCAGGTGTTCACCGGCTCGGACCTGGTGGCGTGGCTGAACCGCCACCTCAACCTCGAGGAGAGCTGGGAGGCGCTGCACATCGGGCACCACCTCGCAGCTCACGGCTACCTGTTCCCCATAGACGACCACTGTCTCACCGTGAAGAATGACAACACGTACTACAGGTAACTCGAGGCAGTCTCGCGCCGATGAGTGGATATAACCATGTCACCAGGTGTTCACCGGCTCGGACCTGGTGGCGTGGCTGAACCGCCACCTCAACCTCGAGGAGAGCTGGGAGGCGCTGCACATCGGGCACCACCTCGCAGCTCACGGCTACCTGTTCCCCATAGACGACCACTGTCTCACCGTGAAGAATGACAACACTTACTACAGGTAACTCGAGGCAGTCTCGCGCCGATGAGTGGATATAACCATGTCACCAGGTGTTCACCGGCTCGGACCTGGTGGCGTGGCTGAACCGCCACCTCAACCTCGAGGAGAGCTGGGAGGCGCTGCACATCGGGCACCACCTCGCAGCTCACGGCTACCTGTTCCCCATCGACGACCACTGTCTCACCGTGAAGAATGACAACACTTACTACAGGTAACTCGAGGCAGTCTCGCGCCGATGAGTGGATATAACCATGTCACCAGGTGTTCACCGGCTCGGACCTGGTGGCGTGGCTGAACCGCCACCTCAACCTCGAGGAGAGCTGGGAGGCGCTGCACATCGGGCACCACCTCGCAGCTCACGGCTACCTGTTCCCCATCGACGACCACTGTCTCACCGTGAAGAATGACAACACGTACTACAGGTAACTCGAGGCTATGGACTTACTATACTAAACAGGACAGTACTCGAAGCTGGAAAGCGAGCCGACTGAGATACGTAGTACAGAGGCCGTGTGTCCCATTCTAACCTGGCGTAAATGATGCAGAATCTCATTGACGCCAAAATTCGCGAAGTTGTAAATGTGTTTGCAATGGTCCTCTTCTAGACATACTACCATGCCTGGAAACAAGGGAATTAACTCATCAGTAACGAACTAGATGGCGCTGTACTAAGTTGTATCGCGCTAGATAAGTTTTCTATGGGCGATTTGACGACCTCCCTGGCGCAATGGTGAGCGCTGTGGTCTTATAACTGGGAGGTCTCGGGTTCGATTCCCGACGGAAGCAATTTGGGAATTTATAATTTCTGAATTGTCTCCGGTCTGGTCTGTTGGGAAGCTTTGGCCGTGACTAGTTACTACCCTACCGTAAAAGACGTGCAGCCTAGAGATTAAACGTTCTGGCACGTTGGCGTGTAGAAACCGATTAGGGGTATGGCTCGTTTTAACTCTAGCTTAAGTTTGAGCTAAGTCAGAACACGCTCTATAGATTAAGATAAGTTTTGTTTTTTTGTTATAGATTTCAAACACCCTACTTCTGGCCTTCGAACCAGTGGGAACCAGAGAACACAGATTACGGTAAGATTCTTAAGGCCCAAGAGACGGGTCTGCCCGCGAAATTCAAATTTAATTTGGTTTTTCGCAATTTGTAAACTAATACGACAAAGTAGGCTTATGGTATTCAAATTGCGCCAATAGCAGTATCATCTTCACAGGTTTATATACTAATCTTTACGTGAAAGTATCCAGTTCAAGAAATTAGTCAAAATAATGAGTTTGACGTGAGCTACTCACAAATTAGTCATTATTTTGATTAATTTCTTAAACTGGATACTTTCACGTAAAGATTAGTATATATACCTGTGAAGATGATACTGCCATTATCGCAATTTGAATTCCATAAGCCTACCTTGTCGTATTCGTTTATAAATGGCGAAAAACCAAATTAAATTTGAATTTCGCGGGCAGCTCCGTGTCTTGGGCCTTAATATGAAAAATCTTATTTTTGGTATTTTAACGTAAAAAGGGTTTTTTTAACGTTTGTATAAGTTTGACGTATGTATCTGTGTATTACCCTTCCATCTCAAGTTGGCCGTCGTCGACCGTTACAAAATGACGTCATACTGTACGATGTCGATTGTGAATTGAAGAAGCGGACGAAGTCGCGGGCGTCCGCTAGTTTAGAATAGAATAGAAATATTTTTTATTCAAATAAAAATTCTTTTCAAAAAACCGACTTCAAACGCCACTACAAAGTATAAAAAATAATTTTATTTTGTACACGTTTGTTGAAGTCGGGCGGCTTAAATAGAAACGATGAAACCGATACGCGATGCTCACCCGATTTCAATAAGCGTGACTCTTATATGTCACCATAAGGTAAGCGTCGCGCATCAATTTCATCGTTTCTAGTTAAGCCCGCCCGACTTCAACAAACGTGTACAAAATAAAATTATTTTTATACTTTGTAGTGGCGTTTGAAGTCGGTTTTTTGAAAAGAATTTTTATTTTAAGCTTTTTAGTGTAGCTTGTTTCTACTCTCTTTCTCCCCTCCCTCCAACACTACGGTACTAAAGTAGTCTATACTTGGTACCTACAGTACTTATTAACAACATACAATTTCTAAAGAGCTAGGACCAGGAGGTCCATGATGTAGTCCATGGTTGGTACCAACAATATCAATTCGTAAGCGACAGTTCCTAAATCCTCACAGATTAGGTAGGCAGTACCCCTGCAGCATCAGTATTGAAGAGCTAGGACCTTGAGCTCCACGATGTAGCCTATGCTTAATACTAACAATATCAATTTGCAAGCGAAAGTTCCTAAATCCTCACAGTTTAGGTAGGCAGTACCCTGCAGCATCAGGATTGAAGAGCTAGGACCTTGAGCTCCACGATGTAGACTATGCTTAATACTAATAATATCAATTCGCAAGCGAAAGTTCCTAAAGCCTCATGGTTTAGGTGGGCAGTACCCTGCAGCATCAGGATTGAGGAGTAGGACCTGAAGCTCTAAGATCTAGTATATGCTTAGGTCAAGCATACCAATTCGTAAATGACAGTTCCTAAAACCCCATAATTTAGGGGGAAAGTACCTCTGCAGCATCAGGCTTGAAGAGTTGAAGGTAAAAATTTTTATGGGACCATTTCGCGAGCTTCCTCTGTCGATTAAAAAAAAATCGCGTGAATCGGTCCAGAAACCCCGGAGTAATCGGTGGGCATACATAGAAAAAAAAAAAAAAATATACCGGCCGAATTGATAACCTCCTCCTTTTTGGAAGTCGGTTAATAAACTTTTACAAGTGCTTTTGAATCGTCGATGAATCTACCACTGGTTCGGAATGCTCTTCCTGCCGAGAAGAGCCAGCAATAAACTCGGCGGTTGCTCTTTTCAAAAAAAATTTTTTTTTTACAAAGCTATGCTATGTACACAGTGTTTCCACAATGAAGTTTCAAAAATGCATACCTACATATAATCCAATACATCGCTCATTTGCGACAAGGGTGACATAATTCAAAACTCACCAATCTTAGTGTCGAAAATTTATAGTTTTTGCTATAAAAACAACATTACGCTAAGCACAAAAAAATAAGAGTGAGAGAGATTGTGACTTAATGCTCTGTCGCTTTGTTGGCCGCTGTGTTGTTTCGAGACCGCAGCATCCACAAAACATTACTCTCTAACGAGAGAATTCTCTCATCGTCGATTTTGAAACCCGTGTCGCAAATGTGCGACATGTTAAGACGAGTAGACAGAAACCAGACCCATTCCCGTTGGCGGCACCCGTTCACGAGCATGACGCATGATCCAGCCGTTGCTTCGCTCAACCATATTTGAGGGAACGTAACGTGCTGTTTATTTGTAGCCGTGTACCTCTGCAAGCGCACGATGCAGAACAAGGCCCGGCTGGAGCTGGCGGACTACGAGGCGGAGTCGCTGGCGCGGCTGCAGAAGATGTTCAGCCGCAAGTGGGAGTTCATCTTCATGCAGGCCGAAGCGCAGAGCAAGGTCATTTCTTTCATCTCACTAGCTCAAAAAAGGCGCTTTTTCTGTCTTAAACCAGTGAGCAAAAGTGTTGACCAGCAGCCAAAAAACTTAGGATCCTGAACAAGGTGAAGCGGTGCTTCACGCCTGAGCAACGCCTGACTCTACCAGGCTCAGGTTCGCTCAGCCATGGAGTACTGCTGCCACCTTTGGGATGGCTCTGCCAAGTACCAACTCGATGCGTTTAAGGGGTCCATACACGGTCAAACATGTTTGTCAAACAAACGGAAACTGAGGTGTTTGATTGGGTGCGCTGTTTGATCAAGGTCATCAAATACCAGCGCACCCAATGAAACACCTCCGTTTCCGTTTGTTTGACAAACATGTTTGACCGTGTACGGGCCCTCTTAGACTCGATAGATCGCCGCGCCCGCCGTTTTTTTTTTTTTTTTCCGCTAACGCAGGAGAAAATGCTCAGTCTTCAACACCGACGCAATGTCGCCTGTCTATCGGTGTTCTATCGGGTATACTTTGGAGAGTGCGCTCAGGAACTTCACAACCTACTTTCTCCTTCAACTTTTCACCACAGAACTGCGAGAAGTTGTGAGCGTTGGCATCCTTATGTGGTAGAAATTCAACCTACTCGAACGAAACGCTTCAATTCAACGTTTCTGATAAGAACCGCTAAGATGTGGAACACTAAGCATTAGGGGTACCCCTTATAAAAAATATATACACTCAATGACAATTGACAATTTTAGGTTGACAAAAAACGTGACAAACTCGAGAGGAAAGTGCTGGACAGTCAAGAGCGAGCGTTCTGGGACGTGCACCGGCCGATGCCGGGCTGCGTCAACACCACCGAGGTGGACCCTAAGAAGCTGTCCCGCATCAACGCGCTGAAGGCGAGGAGGCTGCGGCAGTGCCAGGAGCTGATACTGCAGCACAACCTGAAGGTCAGTCGCCGCCGGCTGCGTCAACACCACCGAGGTGGACCCCAAGAAGCTGTCCCGCATCAACGCGCTGAAGGCGAGGAGGCTGCGGCAGTGCCAGGAGCTGATACTGCAGCACAACCTGAAGGTCAGTCGCCGCCGGCTGCGTCAACACCACCGAGGTGGACCCCAAGAAGCTGTCCCGCATCAACGCGCTGAAGGCGAGGAGGCTGCGGCAGTGCCAGGAGCTGATACTGCAGCACAACCTGAAGGTCAGTCGCCGCCGGCTGCGTCAACACCACCGAGGTGGACCCCAAGAAGCTGTCCCGCATCAACGCGCTGAAGGCGAGGAGGCTGCGGCAGTGCCAGGAGCTGATACTGCAGCACAACCTGAAGGTCAGTCGCCGCCGGCTGCGTCAACACCACCGAGGTGGACCCCAAGAAGCTGTCCCGCATCAACGCGCTGAAGGCGAGGAGGCTGCGGCAGTGCCAGGAGCTGATACTGCAGCACAACCTGAAGGTCAGTCGCCGCCGGCTGCGTCAACACCACCGAGGTGGACCCCAAGAAGCTGTCCCGCATCAACGCGCTGAAGGCGAGGAGGCTGCGGCAGTGCCAGGAGCTGATACTGCAGCACAACCTGAAGGTCAGTCGCCGCCGGCTGCGTCAACACCACCGAGGTGGACCCCAAGAAGCTGTCCCGCATCAACGCGCTGAAGGCGAGGAGGCTGCGGCAGTGCCAGGAGCTGATACTGCAGCACAACCTGAAGGTCAGTCGCCGCCGGCTGCGTCAACACCACCGAGGTGGACCCCAAGAAGCTGTCCCGCATCAACGCGCTGAAGGCGAGGAGGCTGCGGCAGTGCCAGGAGCTGATACTGCAGCACAACCTGAAGGTCAGTCGCCGCCGGCTGCGTCAACACCACCGAGGTGGACCCCAAGAAGCTGTCCCGCATCAACGCGCTGAAGGCGAGGAGGCTGCGGCAGTGCCAGGAGCTGATACTGCAGCACAACCTGAAGGTCAGTCGCCGCCGGCTGCGTCAACACCACCGAGGTGGACCCCAAGAAGCTGTCCCGCATCAACGCGCTGAAGGCGAGGAGGCTGCGGCAGTGCCAGGAGCTGATACTGCAGCACAACCTGAAGGTCAGTCGCCGCCGGCTGCGTCAACACCACCGAGGTGGACCCCGAGAAGCTGTCCCGCATCAACGCGCTGAAGGCGAGGAGGCTGCGGCAGTGCCAGGAGCTGATACTGCAGCACAACCTGAAGGTCAGTCGCCGCCGGCTGCGTCAACACCACCGAGGTGGACCCCGAGAAGCTGTCCCGCATCAACGCGCTGAAGGCGAGGAGGCTGCGGCAGTGCCAGGAGCTGATACTGCAGCACAACCTGAAGGTCAGTCGCCGCCGGCTGCGTCAACACCACCGAGGTGGACCCCGAGAAGCTGGCCAGGATACCACACATCCAAAAAAAAATCAAAATTCAAAATCCATTTATTTCATATAGGCCAACTTGTAGCTCTTATGACACTTCATAAATCTACCACCGGGTCGAAATGCAGATTCTGCTGAGAAGAGCGGGTAAGAAACTCAGCAGTTGCTCTTTTCAAAAAAAAATATTTTAGAATAGGTAACAAAACTATGCTATGTATAAACATACAGTGCTTCCACAATGAAGCTTCAAAAATGCATGCATATATCCAAAATTCTATATAAATTTTATATTTTATTTCAAAGTTTTCACTTTTTTTTATCTGTGCTACAAATATGCGAAACGGCACCCGCCATAACACTACGTCATAATGTCTGTTTGACCTTGAGCCCACAACTTCTTTGGTGTTTTTACACTTGTATTCTTACATTCAGAAACAATACACCAATGATAAGGGTAACTCATTTTAATATACAATAATTTAATCTTTCATTTAGAACCACGTCAGTTAATGTTATTAACTTATTAGCTATTGTCATCTGTCACTGTGATACTTAAACTACCTACTCAGTGTGTTTACTGTCGAGATGACGTCATCTAGCGTTTTCGTCAATTTACGCGCGAAAATTTAAAATGAAAAATTTAAATGCATTTTTGTGGTACTTATCGATTGAACAATATTTAACAAAATTTTCTAGTAGTAAATTATCACCTATTTAACAAAATTTTCTAGTAGTAAATTATCACCTTGTGATTAAATTGAGACATTTTCAAAAGAGATTTAAATACCCTATTGTTCTTTGGGAATAATTTCTTTAAATCTAAAACTATAGCATAGTTTCATTAACAATTGTAAATTTTTTTTTAAAGAGCAACCGCCGAGTTTCTTGCTGGCTCTTCTCGGCAGGAAAGGCATTTCGAACCAGTGGTAGATTCATTGACAATTCAAAAGTGCTTGTAAAAGTTTATTTTGAATAAAAAATATTTCTATTCTATTCTATTCCTAAAATTAATTTCA
Organism: Hipparchia sbordonii; assembly: GCA_038048805.1. Taxonomy (NCBI): domain Eukaryota; kingdom Metazoa; phylum Arthropoda; class Insecta; order Lepidoptera; family Nymphalidae; genus Hipparchia; species Hipparchia sbordonii. The sequence continues at coordinate 612,674 of JBBIWI010000026.1, read as the reverse complement.
GAACAATCCAATAGTAACGATAACGAACGCGCAAGAGAGCGAAGAGGCGATCCAGAAGAACGCAGAAGGAAGTGCCGTAAAGGAGAACGGGGAGACCTCCCAAGGGGTGACGGAGACCATAGACAACAAGGAGAAGAGCATAGAGCAGCAGATAGACGCGGCCAAGCGGCAGATAGCTATTCTAAAGGCGCGGTTGGAACGCCGGAATGTGCGCGTCAGCAAAGTTGCCGAGATGTGAGTTATTTTTAAGCTATTGCATAGCTTCTATCGCGGGCCTTGAGCGTGGAGACCGAATCCAGAAATTCCGTAACGAAAATAACCTGACACGGGACTCCTCTACGGTGAGCCGCTAGATGGCGTTGATAAACAATGCTGTGCAATAGCTTTACCGCGGCAGTCCCCGAGTCTTTATTATTTTTTAATGTTAGCTAAGCTGAAGTTGAGTAATATGAAATAGTTAGTTAGTAAGTTAAAGAATTATTATTATTAATATCCTCCTCTCCCCACCAAATAAGCGGAAAGCTTGTGCTAGGAGTGGGTACGACAATAGTGCAACAGGTGGGGCTCGAACCTGCGACCTTTCAGTTTTTAGTCCGCACCTTCAACCGTTGGGCTATCGAGGCTTTTTTTTCTATACAATTACAAATAAATAAAATTGAAGTGTCTGGAATGAAAAGTATTTACTATAGCAGCGTCTTATGCATGTAAATTGCGTACCAACCTACAGCTAGCGCCATCTATTTTAACTGGGTAGTGTTACATTTATTAAAATTGAAACGTCTGTTTGTTGCCATTAATCTCGGAAACGGCTGGACCGATTTTGACGCGACTTTCACTGATAGATAGCTGATGTTATCGGGAGTAACATAGGCTACTTTTTGAACATCTTTTGAAAAAGTTGTCTCTAAGAATTGCCATAGAATCTTGGGTCCCTGTATAATTAAACATAGCTAAATTACAATAGAATAGAATAGAAATATTTATATTCAAATAAACTTTTACAAGTGCTTTTGAACCGTCAATGAATCTACCACTGGTTCAGAATGCCCTTCCTGCCGAGAAGAGCCAGCAATAAAATCGGCGGTCTCGCTTTTCAAAAAAAAATTTTTTTACAATAGGCAACAAAACTATGCTATGTACACAGTGTTTCCACAATGAAGTTTCAAAAATGCAAAATAATCCAATACATGTTAAGACAGGCGGACAAAAGCAGACCCATACCTACCCCAAGTCTGCTATTTTACATGTCATTGTCATTGAACCGCAATACAATTACAATTCAATTATCATTGGTCCAAAATTTCGTAGTCTACTAAATTCACAATGGTCGTTCGAATTCTTATAATTGGATTGTAATTCAATGATACCTCGGTATTGCCATTAGCTTAAAAAGCGATTGCCGAAATGAATTTCAAAAAAAAACTACATATTAAAAACATTTATTTAAGCTAGATTCAAAGCTAAATGTGTCAGTGGCAAATCATCGGAAAACAATTGTGACGCCATTGAATTAGTAGACTACCAAAATTGCTAAAAGTAGCAATTGGGATGTCATTGACAGACAATTGAACTACAATTGTAATAGCAGACTTGGGCCCCAGCAGAGCATGACATACTTAGGCTACCCATGTTAAGGCATCGAATTAAATACTAATATTAAAATATGTACTCATTTTAAGACATGACAATATTTTCAGGTTCATATCGTACTGCGAACAATATGCAGAGTACGACGCGTTCCTAACTCCGCCTGAGTGGCCAAATCCTTGGATCAGCGACACCACAGAACTGTGGGATCAGGAGAAACAGTGGTAAGATTTTTTTTTTTGACGTGAAATTCAAATTCAAAATTAATTTATTTCATGTAGGCTAACTTGTAGCTCTTATGACACGTCATAAATCTACCACCGGTTCGGAATGCAGATTCTGCTGAGAAGAGCCGGTAAGAAACTCAGCAGTTGCTCTTTTCAGAAAAAATTTTTTTTTTACAAAGCTATGCTATGTATACAGTGCTTCCACAATAAAGCTTCAAAAATGCAAAAATGCATACGTAGGTACACCAATCCAACGCATGTCAAGACGGGCAGTCAAAGCAGACCCATTCCCTTTGGTGGCACATCAAGAATCAAAGATGTTGGTGAAACATCTTTTAAATCAGATCAAAACACACGGGTATCAGCTACGAATAAATAATAAGTAAGGAAATCTAATTCAAAACAAAATAACAAAATCCACTCAAAAAGTGGCCTTACTTCAAACCAATACGACGTGTGATTCAAAATACAAATCACTTCCGAGGTTACAGATTACAGACAGAAAGTAGACCCATTCCCGTTGGTGGCACCCGTTCACGAGCATGACGCATGATCCAGCCATTGCTTCGCTCAACCATATATATACTACGTTTATCTCACGAAGTTACGGGCGCTTTACTTGTGGTTATCGATTTAAAATTAATATATCTTGACCTTCTTGAACTATGTCATGCTCTCTTTAAACATTTCTGTGGTGGTGTCGTGTGGTGCGGGTTGTTACGTTCCCTCAAATATGGTCGAGCGAAGCAACGGCTGGATCATGCGTCATGCTCGTGAACGGGTGCCACCAACGGGAATGGGTCTGCTTTTGGCTGCCTGTCTTAACATGTATTGGATTGTTTTGCATATTTGAAAAAATATTGAAAGGAGGTGGGTTGATAAGGCCCAAAATCCGCCCCTCATACACTCGAAAAAAAAAAGTTCCAGATTCCGACAAATTGTAAATGTATTTATATACTTGAAGATATAAACTTTATTTTAATATAAAGTTTAGGTGATAAAAAAAATAGTAAGTTACAGAAAATATTAGCCAAAAAGAGAGTGTTAAGGGCTTTTTCATACATTTTAGTCATTTTTTAAGATTTGATTCAATATTTTGGAATGAAGCGCTCCATGAGCCATGGTAAACGTAACTGATAATGATGCTCCTTTTTATAAGCTTTTATATGAGTATTAATTTATTTTGGTTCCGTGAACGCTTCATTCTAAAATATTAAATCAAAGCTTTAAAAAAACGACTAACTTACTATTTTTTTTATCACCTAAACTTTATATTAAAATAAAGTTTATATCTTCCAGTATATAAATAGATTTACAATTTGTCGGAATCAGGAACTTTTTTTTTCGAGTGTATGAGGGGCGGATTTTGGGCCTTATCAACCTACCTCCTTTGCGGTTGCTCTTTTCAACTTTTTTTTTTTTTAATTGTTATCGATTTTGAATGAATATATCTTGGCCTTCCACACATTTTGTGTACAGCAAGGAGCCGCTGCCGCTGCGCCGCGTGCGCCGCTGGTCGTTCGGCCTGCGCGAGCTGCTGCGGGACCCGCCGGGCCGGGAGCACTTCGCCAAGTTCCTGAGCAAGGAGTTCAGCGGGGAGAACCTCAAGTGGGTATCCAATACATCCTAATTAGGGTGACCAACCCAATTGCTAGCACTGCACCAGTTTATTCGCACTTTAGCAAAAAAGATTAAAATATAAGTTTCTGATTGTAGTTTTTAAATTTTCAGATTAAAAAATATTTAGGGGAATTCATATATTTCACAATCGAAACCTTTCTAATCTGGAAAGTTTTAAAATGACGTCAGTATTGTAGTTGAAAGATATTGTTCTGGAGTTCCTGAAGTTTTCGGCCATTTTGACTGATCGACTTACCCGTCAGTACTTACCAGTAGTAAATCCCGTATGTGCTAATAATTGGGGACTGGGTCATTTTTCAATTTTATTTCAAATTCTTGTTGATTTAAGAAAAAAATCCTTAAAAAGTTCTTTAATTATATATATTATTAAACAAGTAACCTTATGAACACAATTATTTACAGAATTTGGTTAGATTTTAATTTAAAAAACATATTTGAAATTGGATAAACTCTTAAAGTGCTAATAATTGGGTCGGTCACCCTATGTATATCTATGTCACCTCGCCCAAATATGGGGAATGCGATTATGTTACAACAGGATCATTGTTTAAGGCCCAAGACACGGAGCTGCCCGCGAAATTCAAATTTAATTTGGTTTTTCGCCATTTATAAACGAATACGACAAAGTAGGCTTATGGTATTCAAATTGCGCCAATGGCAGTATCATCTTCACAGGTTTATATACTAATCTTTACGTGAAAGTATCCAGTTTAAGAAATTAGTCAAAATAATGAGTTTGACGTGAGCTACTCACAAATTAGTCATTATTTTGATTAATTTCTTAAACTGGATACTTTCACGTAAAGATTAGTATATAAACCTGTGAAGATTTATTTATTTATTTATTTATTTATTTATTTATAGTAATCAAACAGCGTTTCATCACATTAATATACAATAAAAATATAGTTCTAAAATAAGGCCAAACAGATTACACAATTTATACAAAATTTGTTTAAAGATGAAAGATAAAAATATAACTACAATAAATGGGTATAACACAAAAACAATGGACAATAGGATACAGTAAGTAACAATAAGAGTAAGTAAGATGATACTGCCATTGGCGCAATTTGAATACCATAAGCCTACTTTGTCGTATTCGTTTATAAATGGCGAAAAACCAAATTAAATTTGAATTTCGCGGGCAGCTCCGTGTCTTGGGCCTTAATGATGTGAAATAGTTATTTGTGTTATATGGGGCCAAAGAAAATTTTTGTTCCCCGAGGGCGCTATTTTGAATTCAGAGCGAAGTGAAGGATTCTAAAGTAGAATCCTGAGCGTAGCGAGGAATTCAATATACGCCGCCCGAGAACAAAAAATTTGGCCCCGAGTGACACACACTATTTTTCATCATTACCTATGAGAAAAAGCTAGGAGTATCAACCTTCTATGATCACGTGACTTATCGAAGACAACAGCTGCTCAAACATTTTTGAATTTCGAGTTTTTTGAATTTCTGCAACGATCGCAGTAGTAATAAACACATACTAAAGCACGAACGCGGACCAATCAGAAGAGAGAAATGAAAAGTCCCATGGGACTAAAAATTAAATTTTGCTCCCGCTATCCTCTGAAGCCAATATTCGTTTTTCGAATAGGTATGATAAAAATGTTATTTTTCCATAGATTCTGGCTGGCCGTGCAGGAATTGAAGGCGCTACCCATTCGTCGAGTCGCGACCCGCGCCAAGGAGATATGGAAGGAATATTTGGCTGCTGACGCTCCCTCGCCCATCAACATAGACGCAGCTAGCAGGTACGTTGCAACCAAGCGCCTCAAGTAAGTCCGACACTTGTTTATAGGAATGGGCGTGACGTTCTGATTCCGCCGGGCCTCGACTGCGAAGTCAACTACGCCTCAAGTAAGTCCGACAGTCGTTTGTGGGAATGGGCGTGACGTTCTGGTGCCGCCGAACCGTGATCGCGATGTCAATTATGCCTCGAGTAAGTAACAATGTCGTTTGTTGGAATGGGCGTGACTGTCTGACGGCGCTGACAGATACATTTCAACCAAATAAAAAAACATTTATTATTTTCTTGTCAACGGTACGGTATGACGTCATTTTCTAACAGCTAACTTTATTTTTGGTAGTAATTTTTTTATTTTTTGTTCCAGGGAGCTAACCCGAGTGAAAGTGGAATCCGGGACAGCGGATAGATATTGTTTTGACCAAGCGCAGGTAAATAAAAAACACATGTCATAGTGAGATGGTTATTGGCGATATAGTTATATCCCTAGGGATATAGCGATGTCCCTAGCGATATATTTATATCCCTAGGTATATAGCTATGCGCTGGTTAATAAATACAAATGTCACAGTAAAATGGTTATAGTCGTGATGTAGTTATATCCCTAGGGATATAGTTATATATCGTAGGATAGTTATATGAAAGCGGTTCGTAACTTTTTTTTTAAATATATAGACTAACGCCTGGCTGCGATCACACCTGATGGTAAGTGAAGATGCGACCTAAGATGGAACGCGCTTGCCTAGAAGATGCCTATTCACTCTTGATTTGAACTACTCTTACTTTATTTTCTTATTTTTTTTTGTTGAATAAGTTGTTACTTTTTTTTTAATTTCAATTGTATTAATCAAATAAAATAGTTCTTTCTTACTAGACCATCTTGTCATTGAAAATAAAAAAAAATGTCTATCAACTAATGAGTACTAATCCAAACGTTAAGTTCAGCCGAGCTCCTGTGACTTTTTCGCGTCGAACAGCCATGTTAATTCTTCGCGCATTAATTTTATTTACTCTTTCATTACTGCATGGTGCACGCTGTGTTTACTTTAAAACGATTTTGCACACACTACGCATGCATATAATGTATTAGATTATAAGCCTTTGTAAAAATCACTAGTAACTGATTGAAAAAGTAGATACATATCACTAATTTCGTGGCCGACGTGTGGTTCGGCCGTGGTGTAACGCTTAACACACTCGGGCGCGATTTCCAGAGAGACGTGGGTTCGAATCCCGCCGGCCTCGGAATTTTTGATATGTATTTATAATTCTATTAGGTTATTTCCTTTAAGTGTAGGTTAACACTTCAATAAAAAAATTAAAAATCACTAGTAAACCTAATAAATAAAATAAAATAAATAAATTACAGGCGCACGTCTACCATCTGATGAAGTCGGACAGCTACTCGCGATACCTCCGCTCCGAAATGTATAAGGAATACTTGAACGGCTCGAAAAAGAAGGTAATCGGAAAAAAAAAAATCTATTTGATTTTGATCCATGTTTTTTTTGATAATAGTTGCTTTATATTCTTAATTTCTATGGTTTTATTTGTCGGGGGGTAGGTTGACAACAAATAACAGTGTCTTCTAGTGACGGTAGTTTTATAATATTGGTATCATTGTTCGTTGAGCATTACGCCATTGCTTAACGAACAATGATACCAATATTATCAAACTACCGTCACTAGAAGACACTATTTTTTGTTGTCAATCTATAAGTACCCTCCGGCATATATGTTTTTATATTTTTGTGTAGTTTATAAAGTAATTTATATGGTAAGTAGGTTTTTTATTCAAAGACAAGATAGTCCTTTTCTGCGATCTCACCTGATGGTAAGTGACGATGCAGTCTAAAATGGTAGCGGACTAACTTAATCTGTTTCTACACGCCATCGTGCTGGAACGCTAAATCGATTGGCGATACGTCTTTGACGGTAGGGTCATAACTAGCCACGGCCAAAGCCTCCCACCAGACCAGACCAAAGACAATTCAGAAATTATAAATTCCCAAATCGCCCCCGCCGGGAATCGAACCCGAGACCTCCCAGTTATAAGACCACAGCGCTCACCACTGCGCCAGGGAGGTCGAGGTTTATATGTCATTACATATAAACCTCGACCATAAAAAAACATATAAAAGATTTATTAATATTTCAACATATTATTATATAACACATATTTTTATTCCAGACTTCAGTCAAGGGAATTCGATCCATCGTATCGTTCACTGGAAGAAAAGAAACTTCTACAAACTAATAAACAAACAAACACACATAATCTCATATATGCTGTGACGGTTATGCTCTCTACTTTATGGAAGAAAGAAAGAAAGAAAAAGAGGGAAACATCTAATGGAATAGAAGAAAGAAGTATAAAGAGTGAGTTTTTTAATTAGGATCTCGTTCTCAAGACATATTCATAATTCAATTAAAATTAAAAAAAAAAGTTTTTTTTGTTGACAAAAAAAAAAATATCTTTTTAGGTAAGTTTTTATGGCTCTTTTGAATAAGTAAAAAAATCTATTTAAAATTCTTTTTTAGGAATCTCCTAAAGTTCGAATATTGAGTTTTTTTTATAAAGGTCTCTCAAGACATTCAAAATTCAGATAAAATAAAAAAAAATTGTTGACAAAAATAATACCTAACATATTTTTTGAGTTAGAACGTTTTTATGGATTTTTTTTGCGAATAATTTAATAATAAATAAAATATTAAAAATTTTAGGAATCGGCTTAGTTAAATAAAAATATTGCTATCTTTAAGATATATTTAGCATATAATAATTCCTACTATAGACAGTTTTAAACTCTTGAAGTTGTTAATATACATATATATTATATATGTATGTATTTTTTTTGTATGTTTTCTATTTTTTTTTTTTATTTAAGCATTTTAATAGGTAGTTTAAGATATTTTCTGATCAATAAGTAATAATAATTATTATAAACAATACTAATCATTTTAAAGAATTTAGTCTGAAAAAAAATTATATTTCTGTTGTCAAAAAATTTGATGATAAGACAAAAATTTTTGAAGATAATTTTGACAAAAAAAAAAAACAAGCAGTATTATTAAAATTCTGTGGCATAATAAATTCCTAAATAAATAATTATAATTATCTTTAATAAAATCTACATCTTTTTACACTATTTTTATTCTTAGATAAATCCAATTGCATTTATATGGTTTTTTCTTATTTTTATTTTTTTATTTTTAAATATAATCTCAATACAATAAATAGAAGACTTATAATATTAAAAGCGCACATTGTTTTTTAAATACTTGCCTCAATAGCCCAACGGTTAAAGGTGCGGACTGAAAACTGAAAGGTCGCAGGTTCGAATCCCACCCGTTGCACTATTGTCGTACCCACTCCTGGCACAAGCTTTCGCTTATTTGGAGGGGAGAGGAGAACATCAGTCAAGTTCAGCTTGGCTGATATTCTTTTATTAAAAAAAAATTTTATTCTATATATTTTATATTATAAGGTATAGTTCTTGCAATTCACGAGGGCGCGTGAGCTTTACTTGTGGTTACGTCGTGTACATGCACATTGCGTAAGTGTGCGTGCCTGTCGGGAGCCTAGGTGGGTGCGGGCAGGCGCGAGCAAGCTTTCGATCACATTTATACAGATACGACACACACACAACCGTGAGCCGCGAGCCCTCGTGAGTTGAAAGAATTTATAATTAATTATTAGCTGTTTTATTTTTGTTATTAATAAAGAGGTAAACCCTTATTGTAAAATAAAAAAAACACCCAAAGTCAAATATTTAAATAAGAACTTCTTCCATAGACCCGTTATTTTATTTAAAAAAATTTTTTAAACTAAGTTCTTAAACGAAAGCCAAAGTTTTTTTTTCTGTAAAAAAAAAATAAGACTGTCCATATGATACTGCCTATTTTAAGTCAAAGTTGATTTTACGACGAAAGGTTAAGTGAATTGTAATACCATATTTAGAAATTTTATTTTAAGACTAGCTTTTGCTCGCGGCTTTGCTCACGTTAAGTTCGATTTTTCAAGCCCCTATTTTACCCCCTTAGGGGTTGAATTTTCAAAAATCCTTCCTTAGTGTGCGCCTACGTCATAAAAGGAACCAACTGTAAAAATTTCAAGTTTCTAACTTCAGTAGTTTAGGCTGTGCGTTGATATCTCAGTCAGTCAGTCAGTCAGGACTTTGAATTTTATATATATAGATTAGTCTTAAAATAAAATAAAATAAATTTATGGTTATCTTTTCTCTCAAATAATTTTCTGTTTCATTCACTCAGCGAACGTCAGAAAGGGACGTACTGTATTTCTAAAACGGTAAATTGTTGATTATCTCACAATACATTTTTCGTTTGGATTTATTGGTTAGTAATTTTTTTTATTTATTTAATGTAGTAGGTGGTTAAACTTAAGAATAATTTAATTAATTTTTGAAATTTTTATTATTTACGTGATGTGTTAAAAAAGTTTGCATGTTTGATTAAAAAGTGAATATTCTTTTTAAAAAAGAATTAAGAAATAAATTATAGATAGTTAATTACATACTTACTGTAGTTACTGTTTGGAATTGATATATAATATATTATAGTTTTTACAATTCACGAGGGCGCGTGAGCTTTACTTGTGGTTACGTCGTGTACGTGCACATTGCGTAAGTGTGCGTGCCTGTCAGGAGCCTAGGTGGGAGCGGTCAGGCGCGAGCAAGCTCTCGCTCACACTTACACAGATACGACACGCACACAACCATGAACCACGCGCCCTCGTGAGTTGAGAGAACTATACTTAGACTAATTTTTAAGGCCGATTTTACCAACATAAAATAAGTCTTGAGGCATTGATATTTTGGCAAATTTTCAATACAAAAACTGTCAGAATGTATCATTTATTCCTGGATTAAAAATAACTCAATGTTGGTCAAATCGGCACATAAACGTATAAATTAAAAGATATCGCACACTTAGACCAAAAGTCAGAGACCTCAAAAAAAGGTCATCCCTAGACGAAAACAAGTCTTTCTTTATCTTTTGTTTGTAAAGTTATGAAACCTAATTTAATTTTCCCAAAAATGCTTTGAAATTTGAGACAATTGACAACCTTCTTCGAGATACATGGAAATTACTGTACTGGCAGAGCAGCGGGCGGCAAAAGTTGTACGAAAATCCATACCTGTCGTGGTTTAGCGACCAAATATTACATAGTAAACTCATATCTGTCGTGTAATTTAAAAATGGAACGATCTTTTACTCCGAAACATGGCACCCAAGGAGGTAACTTAACAAAGGTTTTATTTAAATTTCGAACTAGCTTGCAAATAGAACGCTGATTATTGAAAAAAAAAAAAAACAAATGAACACTTTAACGCGGGAAAAATTATTGTTGATCGTTGTTCGTCATTGATTTTGATGAAAAGTAAATTGTATTTGACAAAATGAGTTCAAGTGAAGACAAGTTCTATACAAGCCTTGGCCACAACTAGGCATTGATAAACAATATATTTTTGACATCTAGGAAACAGAGACCTTATTTGAGACGTCTGATCTTTGATCTAGTAGTGCAATATATTATAAACAATTAGATTATTAATATAAAAATATGTATTTTGAATGCGAAAATATTTGTCTGTAATATGGTCAAAAACTTCCATTGAAACAGATTTTAATAATGTTTATCTGAGAGTTACAAAAACGGACACTAAAAAGAAATCCAAAACCAAAAATAAACAGAGACTGTTTTTAATTGTTTACAATTTTTTTTTCGAATACTTATTCCTATTTTACTAATTTTTTGATATATTTTTTTGAAGTTTAATAGTATTTAATGAAATATTAGTAACTAGACAGGCGGGCCACATTTGCACTGCAAGCCGACTGCTAAACTGCAGTTTTCATGCGGTTCTATTGTGCAGTTTGTTATTTAATTTTTCTAAAGGACTAATCGTTGCTATTATTATATTATTATTACCTGTATATGTGTAAGTATCTACATACACATATAAGTTGATATAACTGCATTGCAACTGCACAGACAGTCTGCACTGTGTATTAAAACAATGCAGAACCTGCACCCTTACTTGATCATTAGGCAGTTTCGGTGCATGTCAATGTCTATGCTTTGCAAAGTGAGTACGAATGAAGCATGTAACAATGAAAGCAACAAAATTTGCGAAGTGTATACGGGGTTCGCAGCCTCGAATTTGCATGCTTAGAACACGTGGACGTAGATACGCAATAATGAGTCAACCCACACAACTTATCAATTGAAAAATTAGCTTAGTTCTTTTACATTATACATGTATTTAATTTGACAATGGTTTGTGGGTTGAATCGTTAACACTTGTTCGCTTTAGGGCAGATTCTGCGTATCTGCGTCCAATTAGTGTAGACGAAGACTAATAAAAGTCATGAAAACTTAGTTTGCAGTTCAAATGCGGCCCGTCTGTTAAGACCCTAAATATTAAGTAGGTAATAGCAATAAATTATAATACAATATTATAAACATTAAATTTTAACTATTAACTATGGACAACTATGTAAACATATATAATATACATATATTACTGTATATTTCCTTTATTTAATTGTTATTTTTACATATTATATTTGAACCCGTGTAGATACACGAGATAAGGCACTTATTACACTATACTATTTATAGGATCCTATTTCGTACCATAGATTCATCATCATCTATATAGATCATCATATATATATTTCTAGGATGATAATCTGTGGTACGAAATAGGATCCTATAAATAGTATAGTGTAATATGGGCCTTAAAGATAAATATTCTTATTTATGAAATTCTCCAGCGGTGTGATTGCCTAAAAATTATTACAGATTAATTACTACAGATCGCAATGGCCTCTAATTGGCCGATACGCAATCGCTATTGGCTAAAATGCATTGATGTACCTAGACAGAACGCGATAAATTCAGCCAATTGAGACTGTAGCAATGATTGATGCAGCGTTTACACAATCGACCAGCAATACTAACCTTGTTCTAAAGCACATTGGTCCGCCATTTTGTTTTATCTATGGGGCGGTACCCATATAATTTGGATGTTGCCTGTGAAAAAAATAATTATTTCTTACCGATTCTAAAATAGAACATCTTCCAAAATAAGTAAAATACATTTTCGCTGTTAATTTTTATTATGATAACCATTTTTAATCGACAAAACTACAAATGTGTATGACGTCACAATTAACTATTTCCTACAAGCTGCCATACTTTTACGTTTCGATGTTTGATTAGTTGGCAACAGCCTTATTGTACTATTTAATAAAGAATTGGTGTCGTTATCTCCTCTACTGTATCATATATACCATAGACATGTTGTATATCCATTATCTGTGGTCTAGAACGATTTCCGCATTTCAGAGGTTTTATTCAAAATGGTGGCAATTGTGGGTTACTCAAGAGTAACTCCATATTGTAATTAAGTGGGAACACCGTCGAAGGGACATGATTCCACAATTTTGGTAGTACGTGGAAAAAAAATCTGGAGCAACGGATGGTCGAAGTGCTCCAGGCACCCAGGTGGTGAGGGTGAAATTGTGTTCGGTGGCGAGCGGTGCCGTTGTAGAAGTCAGAGGGTGGAATAAGATCAAATAGCTCTTCAGAACACTCCCCGTTCTGTAGCTGCAGTGGTTTAAGTGATATTTTTGATATATAAACCTTACTTTTTTACTTATTAGATTGTATTAATATACCCTTAATATTTCACACACAAAAATATTAATACCATTCAGGCATCCCTGGCACAAAAAAAATGTGTTTAATTTTGACCGAATTGCCGCCATTTTGAATTTTATTTTCTGCGTGTTTTTATCTATCTGTATATCCTAGGATGTGTTTTAGATTATATGTGTATAGAAATTAGTTGTACCAAAGGATTTAAAGTACTCAATAAATTATTTTAAACTGTGCCAAAGTTGTTTTCTTTTAATAAGTCTGTACGCGGCTTCCGCCTTAGCAGGTTGCTTTCTTACTACCTAAGCGTTTTTTTATTCGATTACAAGATAGCCCTTGATTGCGATCTCACCTGATGGTAAGTGACGATGTAGTCTAAGATGGTAGCGGGCTTTGATTGGATGCGAAAGGCTAATCATAGGCAACGTTGGCGCTACCTGAAGCAGATCTACATCCAACAGTGGATGCATTTTGGCTGATGGACATTTTGGATAGGTATCCCAGGGGGGCGATTCAGACCTGTACGATAACATACCGTGTCATACGGTTAGATATCGATCTTGTATAAAAAAATTTTGTCGTGTGTCAGAGTTTGGGTTGAGGATTCGATTCGGTATCGACTACGTTATCGACATCGACAAGATACATTCGATTACAAGAGCATTTACGAATTGAAAATATATGTTATCGTACGGTAACAAACCGAATCGATCGATAAATAAGTTATGGGAAGGGTCTGAATCGGAGGGCAGGTTAGAGAAAAATAAATAACACAAAATACTTTTTAAAAGTTTTCCTTTTAATACAAATTGTTCGTTCGCTTATTGAACTAAGTTTTTTCAATTCACACTTATTATATAGCATACCATTTATACTGTACGTATGCCAGTTACAATTACTCGGACCATTTGGAAATTACTAAGAACCCTATTTTCCCGTTCCCAAGTAAACTTTAAACCAATTTTAAGTGAATACGATGTTGCGGCAATTTTTTTTTTTTCAAAAATATAGTGATACTTTCACTCAATGTAAATACATTTTAGAGTCCCCGCAGACGACGGACTTTTTATCGGCCGATAGTTTAATGGGATTGGGCTGGTAGCGCGCTCATTGGGCCAACTAAACAGTCGGGTTGATGGTGAGTGATAACAAACAACAGTCGGTCGACTGCTCTCAAACGATTTGCTAGTTGTTAAGCGAATTTTGAAGAGGGTGGTTGCTTAATAAATGTTAAGCGTTGGTTAGTAAGCGGCCGACTAAACAATAATAATAATGATAACTTTATTTTAAACGAAATCGGTTGGTCGCGCGTGGACGAGCACCATACTGTTTAGCAGTTCAGTTTGAAGGCAATCGTGTCGCCCGTCAAACTTTTCTATCGGTATACTTTTTACCGAATCGTTATATAATTTGCGCACTTGCATATAACTTCATACTGATTAAGAAAACGATCAAACTATCGGGCGATAAAAAGTCTGTGGTCTGCGGAAACTCAAGTATCCAGAGGAACCCTAGAACGTGTTTACAAGATTTCGATTACGAAATTCGATGTCGAGTTCCCACGTACAGCCTGTGTATATTATGTGTATTGATAAATAAAAATTGCCAGAGACTCGTTGTCCGCGATAATTGTGAAAATTTGCCTACACAATATGTCTTTATTCGTGGATTAAAGTGTATTTAACGACGATGAAATTTTTGAAAAATTGTTGATGATTTCTAAATGGTCCGAGTTTACAGTTGTATTTTTTGTGTATGAAAATTTGATATTTTTCAATATTAATTAGATATAAGTATTATTTTTATTTACTTATTTTCGTAAATTAATTAAGTATGTCACTTAAAAAATTACGTTAACAATTATTATCTTGTTTTTTTTTTGTACCTAAACAAAAGATATTTTTTTAATATAAAGAAAAATATCAAAATTTCTACACTAGTTGACTAGTAATAATGATTAATTTAACAAATTTTTGTTGTACACGAAACTAATTTATTTAAGAAAAACCTTCACCAATTTTAAAGTTTAATATTAAAAGTTTACCTTAGTGCAAGTTTCAAAAGTTTAGAAATAAAATCACTTTAGTTTTTAGTTACGTAGTTTAATGCACAACAAAAATCCGTTTTAGAAATACAGTTTTAAGTCTTATTGAACAATATATTACTTTAGTGCGTATTTAGTGGTACGGCTGATTTTAGTTTAACATCAATTTAAGGATTATAAACTTTCAAGGCGTATAGTCGAAGCGATAACACGCGTACTTTTTAATACTTGAGATCTATAGAGCGAGCTCTCACACAGCTCATACTGAATATAGAAGTTAGAACGAGACACAAATATGCTCTGACATAAATCTGTCTCGTTTTAATTCTGTCTTGAGTCTGAGCTGAGTGAGAGTGCGGTCTATAGCTTTCAGCCTAAATGTTTCAAAGTAAACTGATCTTTAACTGCACTGTAATATTTTACTACATTGTACAATACAATATGTTGTTGTTGTTTTAAGTTTATTAATGATATTTGTTTTTAATTGGTGTACAATAAAGTGTATCCATTTCATTAGATCACTTTTAAATGTTATTAAGAAAAATACGCCACACTACGCTTCGAATGCAGTCCGCGCCTATGTGCGATGAGCTTAAAAACTGCATTTTATGTATGACCTAATTTAAAATCCTTTCAAATTAGGATACACACGTTACCGTTTAAGTTTAATTTATTACATTTATGATTATAAAAAAATATTTACTTAAAATTCGATGTTGTATTATTATTATTTGTGAAAATACAATAACTAAGTAATGACGAAAAAATACTGAAATTAAATAAAAAAATCACACGCCTTTTTTCTGCTACTTTTTCATACTAGATAGTGTTAATTTAACTCAATGTTTCTAAAATTTAAATCGAATTTTGTTTAAATTTTAAATACCTAGAACGAGGTTCATAGTTTCCGAAAATGATTCGATATTGGGCTACAGTCTGTCAAGTGAACAACTTGATACATAAATAAAAATTGCCAGTAAATCTTGTCCGGCAATAATTTTGAAAGTTTGCCGATATAAAACTGTCAAAATGTCAAATTTTATCCATCAGTTTTCCAACATCCAGGAGTTTAGACTACAAATCAATCAGCATTAGGCCGATATTACTTTTACATCATATCGAACTCACGAAAACTATCAAAGCTTTCGAAATGTCCAAACTCGTACTAGGGACAAATCGAATAAAATAACTTTATTATGCATTCACTAATACTTTAATATACTTTTTTGTGCATTTAATTATACTTTTGCACGCATGTGATATATTTTAAGGGCGTTTGTGTACTGGTCTGAATTGAATCTAAGAAATATATACTTTTCTAACTGGCTGTAAATTCGATATACACTGGGGTTAGTATAAGATTTCATTCGATCGAGCGATCTCACCTGATGGTAAGTGACGATGCAGTCTAAGTTGGCTAGCTAAATTGGAAAGGGTAGAGCAGTATACTCATACCCCTAATCGGTTTCTGCACGCCATCGTGCCGGAACGCTAAATCGCTTGGCGGCACGTCTTTGACGGTAGGGTGGTAACTAGCCGCGGCCAAAGCCTCCCACCAGACCAGAGACAATTTAGAAATTATAAATTCCCAAATTGCCCCCGCCGGGAATCGAACCCGAAACCTCCCAGTTATAAAACCACAGCGCTCACCACTGCGGTAGGGAGGTCGTCAAAATACGCGCGCAATAAGCTGTTTGTCAAAAGTTCAAAGGAATCGGCCTAAGTACCTAGGCCATAATTCACTTGGCCTAGGGCGGAATAATTTTTCACTAATATTTTTCTTTAATAAGATATATATAAGATAAATTAAATTAATATTAGCAATAGGAAATTAGTACTAATGTTATTTTAGTAAGTATGTAATGATCAGAGACTAAAGAATATTTTTATTATTTTTTAATATTTTTCTTTAAGTTTTTTTAAACAAAATAACACAGTGCACAGACGCCCTAATATTTAAGTGTAAAAAAATATTTACATTGCTTTTTTTTTATTAAATGGTAGTGATTCATGTAAGTACGTTTTAAAATGGAATGAATTCTGGACGTTTCATTATTAAAAAAAAAAAAAAAAGATGGTCGGAAAAAAATTAATAAGTATAGTAATTATACTGTGTTATGTATTGATAATAATAATTATTGTTTTTTGCTAAAAAAGAGTTTTAAAGACCTCAAAAATATATTGTATGAAATTAAAAAAAAATCGGTAAAATTTCTAATAAATGAATGTATGCAGTACGTATAAATGACAACTTATATTTTACTTTTATTGCACTATAATACTATGTAAAAACCTAAAAAAAAAAACAATGAAAAATCAAAATGAAAAAGTCTTTTAAATTATGCCATTTTTTTTGTATACCGTACTGTAGTGATTTCAACGATACAGATAAGTTTTAAATAAAACGAGTTAGGGTCAGCACACGTCGATACGCGACGTGACGAGCCGCGCAGACGCTTGAAAAAGAACGAGAGAAAAAAGAATTTCGTATCAAAATTTTGCCGCTCCATGTCCCTTAATACGTGCACTCGCTATGACGTTTGCGTGTAAACTAGGGATATTTGATATACATCGATACATCGAATTCACTCGATGTTTATAGTACTATGCATCGAATCGATCCGATGTTTTGAAAAATTGTTGATTTACTCGATGTATCGATGTATTTTCATAAAACATCGAGTCAATGATAACTTAATGATTATACCTATTTAATACTGTTTCGATTGATCTTGAACAATTAAAAAGTTATAAAATTAAAAACCTTCATCTGTGACCTTTTTTGATGTGATTTTGATTGATGTGTATCATCAGATTCAATATTAAAAAAGTACTCGATGTTGAGAAAACATCGACAAGTTGTGACCTTTTTTTAGCAACCATGAGACTGATGTATTACCATGCAGTGTTAAAAAAGTACTCGATATTGAGAAAACATAGATGTTTTTAAACGATGCATCGAAAAAAAAAAAAACATCGATGTATTTTCTAAGTGGACACTTCGATCTAAACTGGACGCAAGTATCTGTACTATGTAGTAAGATCTCTTACTACGGATACTTTTCGAATCGCGCGCGCGCGTCTTGTCGCGTGTCGATGTGAGTTAACCCTTATAATATATGACACATTAATGTAGTATGCTAGAGAAACCTAAATTGATATCTTCCAGTGGAAATTTTTAAAGCTGACTTTGCACTACATCGCTTTTTGGATCAAAAATATAATACACATTTTGTCTTAACACCTGTAATGTCATATTTAAACCAAACACCGAATATGTAGGTATAGTTTTTGCAATTCACGAAGGAACTCTAGTTATTTAAGCTATTGCATAGCTTCTATCGCGGGCCAGCGTGGAGACCGAATCCAGAAATTCCGTAACGAAAATAACCTGACACGGGACTCCTCTCACCGCTAGATGGCGTTGATAAAAAATGCTATGCAATAGCTTTAACGCGGCAGTCCCCGAGTGCCGCACGTCTTTTTATTTTTTTTTCTTTTAAAAAGAAAGATAAAAAATTATATACATAGTTTTTTATTCCAAACTGGGATAACAAATATCCTAAATGTTCTTACAGATAATTAGCTATAAATATACCAAATTGCATATAATACCATTCAGTAGTTTAGGCGTGACGCGTGCACAGACAGACAAATATTAAAAGAGAAATATCTCTGAAACCAGTGGAGTTAAAGACAAAATGACATATTATATTTAATGATCTAACATTTTTATGACGAAACGAAAATCGGTCAAAATTATAAGAACACATTTAAGCGACCGTTTTGCCCCCCCTTTTCACCCCGAAAAAAAAAAGGAATTCCTCTAGAAATAAAGTCGCGTTCATCAGTTAGTATGTAGTTATACGTTTATGCTTATAGATAAATAACATTTTCTGCTTAAACTATTTCGAATAATAACTTAGGTATTAAAACTATTTTATGAAACATGTACTGGATGGTTTGATTTTTAATTGTATGGAGTAATTTGACATGACTAGCTTCCTTTTTTTTTTTATTCGATGACAAGATAGCCCTTGACTGCGATCTCACCTGATGGTAAGTGACGATGCAGTCTAAAATGGTAGCGGGCTAACTTGGAAGGGGTATAGCAGCGTAAATTCAACCCATACCCCTAATCGGTTTCTACACGCCATCGTGCCGGAACGCTAAATCGCTTGCCAATTAGCCACTGTGGTAACCAGCCACGGCCAAAGCCTCCCACCAGACAAAACATAGACATCCTGATTCTGTAACTCAGTGCTTATCGAAAAATGAAAGCCACTGACATATATTTCTTATCCATTGAAGGTTTACTATTAAATAGTAAATGACATTTCACTTCAAACCTTCAATGGATAAAAATGCCTATCGTCCTAAAAATCTATACTATTATAATAAAGAGAGAGCGCGAATTTTGTGAGTTTGTATGTATGTCCGGAGCAAACTTTGGAACCACCGCACCTATTACAATAATTCTTTTATCATTTCAAAGGTACATTATTCCAGATGGTTATAGGCTATAATTATGTTAATAAATGTATTATGGCTAGATATTATGTGCAAATTTGTTAAAGAAGTCGGAATTTTTTTTGACTCTTAAACGTTTTCAAGGCGTGCGCTGGGTCATATACTGTTATTGGATGAAAATGATGTATGGGTGAATTGTTCCTCTTAAAGAGTTCTAAAAAAAAGTCCGCGATAGCATATGTCTATATTCTAAGGATAACTTACAGTAACCATTTCTATCTTTCAAATTTTGATTAAAAATAATGAATTATTTTCGAAGCTTCTTTAACCGATGTGATGTCAATCTATATCTAAATAAATATGTTTATTATCGTAAGTATTTAATTTAGAACATATTTGCCCCTTACACTATACAATTTAAATAAATATCTTAGGATTTATCGGAAAATTAACATTTCCGCGCGACAAAATAATAAAATGGTGCCGGCTGGCGCGGGCGGGGCACGGTTGGCGGGTATCGGTGCGGGATATTCGTGTGGTTCCTGTGGTGATCTTATTGACAATCGTCTCCTATAAGAAGCTCACAAGAACAAATATTTAATTTTCAACCCGAACGAAGTCGGCGCGGGCTTGTAGTAAATAATAAGTAAGGAAGTCTAACTTTAAAAAAAATGACCTCAACAAAAATTGCGCCGAAATGGGTGGAGATTAAAATTAAGCCGTTAGAGGCGGGAATTAAAAACAAAAATAGCACGTCAACAGTTGGACATTTTTCTTGCACGTCAAATTTTCATAACATCGTCCAATGACTCAGCTGTCATAGCAAACAGCAGCACGCGCGCGAACCAATCATTGCTTTCGTTCTGAATTTGAACCAAGCACCAAGCATGTCTACCTGTAACCTCGAAGGTGATTCGTATGAATCATACGTCGTTTTGGTTTGAAGTAGGGCCATTTTTTGAGTGGATTTTGTTCTGAATTAGACTTCCTTACTTATTATTTATTCGTAGCTATCGTCTATGATAGGCACTGAGTAACAGAATCAGGTGACCTCCGGATTTTAGGTATGTGAGGTAGTATTTACATTAAAAAAAAAATGAATTAATTTAATTTTTTACTATGACATTTAAAATTATTAACTTCCTATAAAGACATTTTGTTTAATATGCTATTGCAAATTACATGAAATAAATAAATAAATTGATGAAATTTTATTTAATATTTTATTGCATATTACATGAAATAAATATAATTAAAACCACAAAAAATTAGCAAAGCAAAAATTATCAAAATTTTTAAAGATATATTTGCTGTCATTTTACTCCATACAAACATGTAAATGAGAAAATAACAGATATATTGAATGAAGCACCTTTTTGTATGAAAATTAACAACAATTTCATATTGTTACGATAAATTACAATTTATAGTTCGACAGCATTTTGAAATTTTAAGTGAAATTATGTTCTACATACAGACAACAAACGAGTCGCAGGGAGCCGTTGGGTTCAACCGGCGCAAGACCGAGGCCTGTGGAGGTCCATGCAAGAGACCTATGTCCAGCAGTGGACGTCTATCAGTTGATAAAGGAGAAGAGAGAAGATTTTCTACACTTAGAACACTTTATTTTATTTTATTTATTCTTTCACTCAATAAATCAAAAGCTGTCAACAATATATATTATCTATTCAACAAATATTTTAGGTATTTATTTGGTATAGGAAACAGTACGATACGAAGCTTTGATAGTGTACAACTTGAGTTGCGCGTAAAATGCAACTCTGCACGAGTTACATTTTACGCGTAACACGAGTTCTGTGCAACTCTTGCTACGTATAAAATATAACTTGTGTTACGCATAAAATGATGCTAATGTTACGTATAACATTTAACACGTATGACATATAGTACGTATTTGACGTGCAACGTGTCATGTGAAACATATATCGTGTTACGCGTAAAATTTTACTAGTGTTACATACAACGTGTAACACATATGAAGGACAACATGTAACTCGTGTTATTTGCAACGCGTAACTCTTGCTCATGTAGTATACAACTCGTGTTACGAGTAAAATTTAACGAGTATTACATGTATCATGTAACACGTGTTATGTACAACATCACAAACATGATAATATGGTCTGTTCAGTAATTTAGTTGAAAACCATGGGATACTTTTTTTATTTATTCTACCTTTCCATACTAATGTGTACATTACAGTGGCGTGCACAGTATGTACTACAGGGTAGGCAGATGATACAAAATGGAAAAAATCTTCGGTGCGAATTAAAAAAAAACTTAAGGGTAGGCATTGTACAAATTATAAAAAGCCTACCCTTAAGTTTTTATAACTCGTACTAGCGATTTTCTCCATTTTATATCATTTTTCCGCATTATGCCTACCATGTGTGCACGCCACTGTGTACATAGGTTATTTTTAAAATCAGATTTATTTTTGTTTAAACTATTTGATTTATCGGGCTCTTTCACAATGTTGCTACAACCTATTTTTCCATTCACCCAATGTCAACTGACTTATTGAACATACTCTAATAAAACGTATGATAAACAACACGTAACTCGTATAACGTGAACATGAAATGTAACTCGTGTTACACGTAGCATGTGACTCGAGTTACGCGCAACTCATAATGTGACGTGTAGTGTGCAACTCGAGTTACGCGTAACTGATAAATCGTGTGACGTGTAGTGTGCAACTGGTGTTACGCGTAATATATGTATTTTCTCATCTGTCTGCCCACTTGCGTCATGTTCGTGCACAGTTCTTGATCTCTGTGAACAAAACAATATAATACACTTCTCATCAAAAAAATCGAAACACCTCGCAAGTTTATGTTTCGTAAGGATTATCAGAAAAATCTTTATTTTTATAAATAAATATTAAATGTCGTTTAATAGCGGGTAGTATAAGGTTTTCAATTCCTAATGTTAATATTCGAAATTCAAATTAAAATTTTGATAAGCTTCGTGTTTTGTTTAAAGAGTCATTTTTACCCTGTATGGAATATGAGGGAAATGGGAAAAACAACACATGTCTTTGAGAAAAAAGTTTTGAAACAGTTTATTTAATAACTTGTATTCCCTCCCCGGACCTTTATTACTGCTTTCATACGGTTTTCCATCGATCGAATGAGAGTTAGGATCACATACTGTGGAATGTTTTGCTATTCTTCTTGAATTGCATTTTGCAACTGGCTAAGAGTTTCTGGGGCGGGATTTCTTGCTCGAATTCGCCTTTTTAGTTCATCTCATAGGTGCTCTATAAGATTTATATCAGGGCTCCTCGCTGGTCATTCCATAACAGAGATATCAACTTCAGTAAGATAATCTTGTACAACGGCCGCGATGTGAGCTCTAGCATTATCATGCATGAATATGAAAGCTTCGCCAGTAAAATGAGCATAGGGCATCATATGAGCCTCAAGATATGGTTCGATGTATCGATGATTAGTTAGTGCAGGCAGAAGTGGTCCAGATACGAAGACAATCTCTGTCTTACCGTCAGTACTAACGCCTCCCGAAACTGCCCACGAACCGCCACCACAACTTACTTTTTCTTCAATGCAGCATTGCGCATAGCGTTCTCCTTCTCTTCTGTATACCTTATTCCTTCCATCCTTACCATACAGCATAATTTCACACTCATCAGAAAAGAGAATCTTGCTCCACAGTTTGAATGACGATTTAGGTGATCACGTGCAAAGTTAAGACGCGCTCTACGGTGGTCTGCAGTTAGTTTCGGTCCATTTGCTGGGTTGTGTGGTACCAGTCCACGTTCCTGCAACCTTCTTCTAATTGTAGAGTCACTTACAGCCACCCTTCGAACAACACGAAGCTGCTGCTGCAGTTGAAAAGCGTTAAGGCGTCGATTTCGCAAAAAAACTGTTGTAATAAACCGGTCGTCTCGCTCAAAAGTGAACCGATTCCTACTAGACCCTGGACGGCGCATGAAGAAACCAGTCTCTCGATATCGTTTGTACACTCTATGAACAGATGACAGGCTTAGATGCAATCTTGCAGCCACAACACTCTGACTAAGCCCAAAATCCAGCAACGCCACAACTTGGGCTGCTTCCGCGGGCGAAGTGTCAATGTTTTCTTAGAAAAAAACTTTTTATTAGACGTGACAAAGCATAGTAAACAAATAAAAAACAAAAAAATTGCCAATTAAGGTTAGTTTTTCAGTTTATGCGCGAAAAAAGTACGCAAACTCTAAACACCACTTTGTATCAAAACAATGTTTCAGTTCATTTTCAGTTCATTAATCGAATAAACAATTGAAAATCTAAGTATTTCCGTACACCATTGTAAAGGCCAAACTACCAGCTATAAAATTGTGTCATTATTTTCATGGAAATAATTCTCTTTTTTTGTTTAATTTTGAAAAGAAAAAAAAAATCGGAGGTGTTTCGATTTTTTTGATGAGGAGTGTAATAATAATAATCTTTTTTTTATTCGATGACAAGATAACCCTTGACTGCGATCTCACCTGATGGTAAATGACGATGCAGTCTAAGATGGTAGCGGCCTAACTTGGAAGGGGTAGGTATAGCAGTGTAAATTCAACCCATACCCCTAATCGGTTTCTACACGCCATCGTGCCGGAACGCTAAATCGCTTGGCGGCACGTCTTTGACGGTAGGGGTGTAACTAGCCACGGCCAAAGCCTCCCACCAGACCAGACCAGAGACTATCTTTATTAGAAAAAACTCAATACAATACATATCGTTGGAATCCTGACCCCTAAACTAGGAAAGCCCGTATCTTAGGGGCCAAATATATTAATATTATGTAAAATACAATACTAATTAGGGTTCCGTATCAAATGGGTGCCAACGGACGGACAGCTTAGTAGTGGGGTCCCGTTGGCACATGAATAAAATAAATTACAAAGCAAAAAAATGCTTGTACGGTAACTTTTCTATGATAGTATAAGCGGTTACTGGTTTCATGGGTTCTATTTTCGATGGTAGTTAGTATAAGCGGTTATCGGTTCTATTTTCTATGGTAGTATAAGCGGTTACTGGTTCTATTTTCTACAGTAGTATAAGCGATTACCGGTTCTATTTTCAATAGTAGTGTAAGCGATTACCGGTCCTATTTTCTATGGTAGTATAAGCGGTTACTGGTTCAATGGGTTCTATTTTCTATGATAGTATAAGCTGTTACTGGTTCAATGGGTTCTATTTTACATGCTAGTATAAGCGGTTATGGGTTCTATTTTCTATGGTAGTATAAGCGGTTACTGGTTCTGTTTTACATGCTAGTATAAGCGGTTACTTGTTCCATTTTACATGCTAGTATAAGCGGTTACTTGTTCTATTTTCTATGGTAGTATAAGCGGTTACAGGTTCTATTTTCTATGGTACTATAAGCGGTTACTGGCTCTATGGGGTCAATTTTCTATACTCGTACAAGCGGTTACTGGTTCTATGGGTTCTATTTTCTATAGTAGTGTAAGCGGTTACCGGTTCTATTTTCTATGATAGTATAAGCGGTTACTGGTTCTATGGGTTCTATTTCCTCACCTCAAGTCCCCCCACCCCCCGTTCCCCTTGGTCAGCTTCTTGTTGTGCTTGGCGCCGCCCGCGCTGATGGTGGCCGTCACCCGCGAGGGGTAGAAGTTCGACTTGGCGTCCTGCAGCAGCTTCTGCACTTTGCTGATGACGGTCGAGGCGTTGCAATTCGACTTCTTGTGGTGGAATCCGCTAGAAAATACATATTTAAGTAGATTTCGTTCTCTCAAATATGGTTGAGCGAAGCAACGGCTGGATCATGCGTCGTGCTCGTGAACGGGTGCCACCAACGGGAACGGGTCTGCTTTGTCTGCCCGTCTTGACATGCATTGGATTGTGTGTACCTACGTATGCATTTTTGAAGCTTCATTGTGGAAGCACTGTATACATAGCAGTTTTGTTATCTATTGTAATTTTTTTTTTTTTGAAAAGAGCAACTGCTGAGTTTCTTGCCGGCTCTTCTCAGCAGAATCTGCATTCCGAACCGGTGGTAGATTTATGACGTGTCATAAGAGCCACAAGCTGGCCTACATTAAATAAATAGATTTTGAATTTGAATTTGATTTTTTCTTACTAGTTAAACCGCGAGTTCATACGCGTGAATTAAGTTTATTAATTCCAGTGGGAACTCTGTTATTTCCCGGGATTAAAAATAGCCTATATCACTCTCCCGGTCCTCAAGTATGCCCATGCAAAAAATCAAGTCGATTCGTTGCTTTGTTGCGGCGTGATATTTAAATATTTTTAGCGAGCAAACGAGCAGGCGGGTCACCTGATGTTAAGTGATTACCGCCGCCCATGAACATTGGTAGCACCTGAGGCACCGCCAATGCGTTGCCGGTTTTTTAAAGGACATTTCGACTTAGAACAAAGTCTCATCTACTAAATTCATAACTTGAGATTTGAGCCTTAGAAATTTTAGTTTTAAGGCTCAAATTTCAAGTTGCAGATGTGACTTTGTTCTACGGAACAGTCGATTTTTTTTGACAAACCAACAATCCAGTAGTAAGGATTAAAATTATTAATTAATTAGTATATTATCGATATTATATTCTATTTAGTTTTGTTTCTATGATAACACTTTTGTTTTTTTTTTTTTTTTTAATTCTTTTTGTCTTTGTGAATGTTTTTGTTATTGTAGTATGTAGTTAGTCCTTAGTATGTTCATTAATGTATTAGTGTAAGTGATTGTAAGTAAACTTCCAATCCTTGACCTCTAAACCTTTCTTGACGACCTCCCTGGCGCAGTGGTGAGCGCTGTGATCTTATAACTGGGAGGTCTCGGGTTCGATTCCCGGCGGGGGCAATTAAGA
Source organism: Hipparchia sbordonii (assembly GCA_038048805.1). NCBI lineage: Eukaryota > Metazoa > Arthropoda > Insecta > Lepidoptera > Nymphalidae > Hipparchia > Hipparchia sbordonii. Next base: position 586,414 of record JBBIWI010000026.1, on the reverse strand, counting down.
AATTTATAATTTCTAAATTGTCTCTGGTCTGGTGGGAGGCTTTGGCCGTGGCTAGTTACCACCCTACCGTCAAAGACGTGCCGCCAAGCGATTTAGCGTTCCGGCACGATGGCGTGTCGAAACCGATTAGGGGTATGGGTTGAATTTACACTGCTATACCCCTACCAAGTTAGCCCGCTACCATCTTAGACTGCATCGTCGCTTACTATCAGGTGAGGTCGCAGTCAAGGGCAATCTTGTCATCGAATAAAAAAAAAGAAAAAAAAACCTAATAAAAAAAAATAGAAAACGCACCATTCCCCAATATGGAAGACTCTAGGGCCCTTGCACAATATGACCTTGAACTTCTCGCGGCCGGGCCGATTTTGAGACAGATGCAGCAAAGAATAGTCCCAGTTGTAATCATCGTAAGCGCAGAACTGGTCTTGCAGTTCTAGAATATTCTCCCACACTGTCCTGTTGAAGGCCATCCCCATGTTGTGCATACTGGAGTGCCAGGGCGTTATTTCTACCTGAAATTTAAAAAAAACCCGTCAAACGCGACTCGAACTCGCGTACGAAGGGTTCCGTATCATTTTAATATACTTTGTATTTGTACATACGCTTTCAATCGTGCAGTGCAATGTGATTTTATTATTATTGAATAAAGAAAAAATATAAACAATCTCTTTGGTTGATAAATTCATTAAAAATCAAGTACTTATTTTAGTTTTTTTAAGCTATTGCATAGCTTCTACCGCGGGCCAGCGTGGAGACCGAATCCAGAAATTCCGTAACGAAAATAACCTGACACGGGACTCCTCTATGGTGAGCCACTAGATGGCGCATTTTTTATCAACGCCATCTAGCGGTGAGTCGCTAGATGGCGTTGATAAAAAAATGCTATGCAATATCTTTACCGCGGCAGTCCCCGAGTGCCACACGTCTTTTTTTATTATTATTAAAAACCGTGTGTGAAGTTGTAAAATGTTTCTGGTATCTTTTAGTGAATTAATGAAAAAATATATTAAAAAAACAAGTATTGCCGATTAATAGACTTCCCTAACTAATCTAATGTCTCTATTTTTTACATCATTTAATTTATCAACCATAGAGTAAAGACAAGGTGCTAGCGTGCATATTAATATAGAATGTAATTGAAAAATGGGTTTTAATACATGCTCGTAATGTTGATATTATTTCATCGCTAACACTGTGAAGTAAACCACTGAAAGTACACCATTACTACACGCGTGCGATAAAAATATTATCGTACAATTTGCATACACGAGCGAAGTGAGGGCTAAGAGGTACTTGGGCTAAGATTAATATTGGTTCACATGTCCGCCTGTCTGTCTGTCAGAGCCTTATAACTCCTGAATTAATGAACATAATTAAATCAAACTCTCAAAAAATATGCAAAAACACAACATAAAAAAACATAAATTATAAAAACTTGATTCGAATATATAAGCTTACATAATTTGTAAATTAATACTTAAGTATAATTTCAGTTTTATCCTGTAGTTAAACAACAATTAATATTAAACAAGAACACAATTAATAGGTACACTTTTTTTTTACATAAACTTCTCTATACCAAAACTTTACACAATTCGAGGTGCCTACAAACATCTAGGACGCAAGGTCTTAGTTCGGTTCAAACCAATAGTACATTGGCGGCCATTTTGGAAAAGATATTACCGCACACGTGCCTTAATATCTTATTCAAAATGGCCGCCAAAAACAACAGCTGTTATCTTCTTGTTAACTATTTACATTAATTTGAACCCACGCGTCTCTGCTCAAAATGAGAAGAGTATATAGTACTAACTAAAATTTAAAAAAAATGAAGTGTATTTACAATGGAGTTTTTAGACTATGTGCCAAAGCATACTTACAGCATTCCGAGCAAATGTATTAAAAAAATTAAAAAAAAGCCATTCCAAATGAAATGTAATAAATATGAGTTGAAACACACTTTTAACAGTAAACGCATTGTTTTCGTTCGACGTGGCGTCTTACAAATGATTTCGAATAGAGATAAGACTGCATTGAATTTTGGAAATTGTATCATAACGTCGAGAATTAAAAGTATGTTCCCACCTTAAAACATGCTATTACTATTTTACAAAATTCTTAATTCAACTATTACAGTCTCAAAATAAGTTTTCTGTCTTTTATATAATGGTAAAAATCTACCAATTCTCTACCAAAGCAGAGCTTATGCCTCGCGGACTGAATTCAGTCACTGTACGTAATGAAAACTAAAAAAAAGATTTTTCTAGATCTACATCTGACATGCAATATTATATAGCTTAGAATAATGCAAAAGAAACTAACAAACATTTTAAAACGTATGGGAACTTATTATTTTTGACAATTTATAATTCATATTTATTTTTTAAAAATATATAATTATTATAGGTATTGTTAAGTAGAATCTATCGCACATTTGGCTATTTTTAATACAGTGCGATAATAATATTATTACTCCACATGTGTCGTAATATTTTTATGTAATTATAACTTACATAAAACGCAAATATCTAACTTCGAAAAGTATTACAGTACTTATAAACCTAATATATGTGATAGTTATCGATATTCTTTTTAGATTTACTTCCTTTGTATTCTATCCCTATATTATTTTTAATACATTCATATATTGTATTGAACTTATTTTCTCCATAGAACCACATATATCTCTCCTATGACTATTAAACTCGTGAAAAAAAATAAAAAAAAACTTTATTTTTAAACGCACAACCACCATTAAAATAGCAAAGAGGGAGGGGGGTACCATAGCATTCAGGAAAAACGTCTATACAAGATTTTGTTAAAAAAAAAAAAAAGAAAGTCATAGACAACCTTTTGGGTGCTAGAATAGAAATTCGGGTAGACTTGGTAGTTCCACGTTTGACCCTCGTGCTGTCTCTTTCTTCTCTCTTCGCTGACCGCTCGCACTTGTTGTATGTAGCTCAGGGTAAGGTGTTTCTTTCTCTGTTACGTAGGTGGTAAGGTTCAATTTTGCTTGTACTGTACTTGCTAGGTAGGATGAATGCTTTTATATATAAAACTAGATGGCGCCAGCTGTAAGTTAGCACACGATTTGGAAGTCATCAAGACCTTGCATAAGTCACTTCAATTTTATTTATTTGTGTAGGTAGCAAGCAAACGCGCAGGCGGTTCACCTGATGTTAAGTGATTACCGCCACCCATGATCATTTGGGGCACCAGAGGCACCGTCAATGCGTTGACGGCTTTTCAAGATTTTGTTGATTGATGCCGATTTGTAATATCACCGAAATCGATTCAGATTTCATTTTGTATTCGTTCAAAAGTAAAACAAAAAGCGTGTGCATATTTAATTAAAAATACTTTTTATTTTTATGGAATTGTTTATTTTTCGGTACTAATTTTGCTGTTCTTTAAACTAAACTGAGACGAACAGATCTAAAAGTATTCTTGTCACTTTCATAAATTTATTTGTGGATATTATAAGACACCATAATTAGCACCATATAGATAGTCATGTAAAAAAGTGTATAAAGGCATTGCGTGTGGTGTAAAATATTATCTTTTACAAAAATAAATAAACACAAAATTGAAGTGTAAAATAAGTGATTTGTGTTACAAAAAATAATGTATTAATTAAGCCCAAAATATTAATAGCTATTACCAGTGTGTGGCGTTAGATTTTCTATCCCACGAGAACTCTTTGATTTTCCGGGATAAAATGTAGCCTATGTCACTCTCCCGGTCCTCAACTATACCCATGCAAAAAACCACGTCGATCCGTAGCTCTATTTCAGCGTTATTGAAGGACAAACCAACAAACAAACACACTTTCGTATTTTTTTATCCATACTTATATAAAATAAATGAAGCACACGTGTTTAAAATAACTACCTTTTATTAAGCGCATATGATTACTTTTTAAATACATAATTTATTAATTGATAAAAAGTTGTTTAAAAAATTGTTTTCAGAAATTTCTTTCAAGTATACGTAAACTAGTAAAAATATAAAATACTAGCTTTTTCCAGCAAATTCATCCGCGTGGAGTTAGGCTTTCAAAAATCCCTCAGAAACCCTGTTTTTCGAGGATAAAATAAAATACCAAATCCATAGAAACTCACGCCCATTCCCACAAATGTTTTTTTTTAAATTCGAAAACAAGAGAGTCCAAGACTGCGATCTCACCTGATGGTAAGTGACGATGCAGTCTAAGATGGTAGCGGGCTAACATGGAAGGGATATTGCAATTATTTGCATAAGTATAGCTGAAGATTAATTGTAGAATGACATAGGCCGCTATCTTATACCAAAAAAAAAAAAACAGTGATCCCGCGGAATTTTTAAAACCCAAACTCAACACGGATGAAGTCGCAAGCAAAATCTAGTTTATCATATAAGTGTACATAGGCTGTATCGATTTTGATTCGCTTCGATTTTATGATACACACATACCTTATCACTATTGCTATGGTACTGGTAAGTCTTCAAGTAAGTACCCAGGCATAGAATCTCGCACTGTGGACAGGTCCTGTCGGCCGTTGAGCGCAAGAGGTTCAGCATGTGGATGAAATCTTCTGCCACGTAGTGGTCTTCCTCTAGAAACACCACCATGCCTGGAAAGAAGGAAGTTAACTCGTCAATAATGAACTAGATGGCGCTGTACTGAGTTGTGTCGCGCTAGAAAAGTTTTCTTTTGAAACGAAATGACGATCTTCCTGTCGCATTGGTCTTATAACTGGGAGGTTTTGGGTTCGATTCCTGGCGAAGGCAATTTTTTTATGTGAATAGCGGGAAAACGAGCTGGCGGGTCACCTGATGTAAAGTGATTACCGCCGCCCATGAACACTTGTAGTACCAGAGGCACCACCAATGCGTTGCCGGCTTTTTAGGAACTTATTGGTTCGCCCCATATTGTAATTAAGAGGGAACACTGTCGAAGGGAGATGATTCCACGAATTGGGGAATTTATAATTTCTGAATTGTCTCTGGTCTGGTGGGAGGCTTTTGGCCATCCTCCGTCAATTAGTGGTCCTCTTCTAGAAACACTACCATGCCTGGAAAGAAAGAAGTTAACTCGTCAACCACGAACTAGATGGCGCTGTAATGAGTTGTGTCACGCTAGAAAAGTTTTCTATGGGCGATTTGACGAATTCCCTGGCGCAGTGGTGAGCGCTGTAGTCTCTTGCGTGGGAATTTATAATTTCTGAATTGTCTCTGGTCTGGCCTGGTGGGAGGCTTTGGCCGAGGCTAGTTACCACCGTCGAAGACGTGCCGCCAAGCGATTTAGCGTTCCGGCACAATAGCGTTTATATATGGCGTGTTCACGTGATACAGACCACTGACAGACATACAGACGGACGGACGGACGGGCGGACAGCGGGCGGAACCGTAATAAAAGCTTGTAACTAAAATATTACCCGTATGGCCAGCAGTGCATTGCAGCTGGTTGAATATCCTGTTAGCCTTCCACCACCAGTGGTGTTTGGTTTGAGTATACTTCGCCTCCCGGTAGTGGCCGTGCAGGTCCGGGTGCAGAGCGTTGTTGCATTTCAGCTTAATGGCTCTGAAATAAACAATTCTCTATCTGTCTGAATGTTTCAGGGCCTTATATATCAATTACTTCAAGTTCACAAATCCTAATTCCTATTATTATTATTATATACTAGATGGCGCTAGCTGTAAGTTGGCACGCGCTGTGGAAATTCACAGCCAATCTTATACTTGTATAAATTTGAGAAATATATTATAAGTCTGCTCATGAAAAAGTATTCAAATTCAAAATTTATTTATTTGATGTAGGCCAACTTGTAGCTCTTATGACACGTCATAAATCTACCACCGGTTCGGAATGCAGATTCTGCTGAGAAGAGCCGGCAAGAAACTCAGCAGTTGCTCTTTTCAAAAAAAAAAATTTTTTTACAATAGGTAACAAAACTATGCTATGTATACAGTGTTTTCACAATGAAGTTTCAAAAATGCAAAACAATCCAATACATGTTACTCGTAAAACGGGCAGACAGAGCAGACCCATTCCCGTTGGTGGCACCCGTTCCCGAGCATGACGCATGATCCAGCCGTTGCTTCGCTCAACCATATTTGAGGGAACGTAACAACCCGCACCACACGTAATATTTATTAAATACTTACTGCTCTAACTTGGCATCCCGGGGACAATCGTTGGGATCCATCCCGGGAAACTCCGCGGGGTGCGTTTGTACTGAATAGGGGAAGAAGATTTGCATCACCTGGAAAACATGCGAGTTTCAACTCTAATGCCATGGACATACGGTTGCATTTGTTAAAAAAAAAAACGAAAAAGTTCAATTAAATGCCCTCAATAATCTAACGGTTAAAGGTGCGGACTGAAACCTAAAAGGTCGCAGGTTCGAACCCCACCCGTTGCACTATTGTCGTACCCACTCCTAGCACAGGCTTTCCGCTTATTTGGAGGGGAGAGGAGAATATAGTCAAGTTCAGCTTGGCTAATATTTAAAAAAAAAAATAAGCACAGCTGCACCCTTCAATCCAACAACAGGTTTTTTTAACAGACTCTAGTTTTATTTGCTTGAATATGGATACAAAAATAGATTTATAATAAAATAGAATAGAATAAATTTTTGCAAATAAACTTTTACAAAGTGCTTTCGAATCGTCAAATGAATCTATCACACAATATATCCAAGATAATAAGTATGATCCTACTTTTATTCTGCCATTGCAGTGTCTAGGTTTAGATCTCTTGCATGGACTTCCACAGTACCCGGTCTTGTACCGCATGTACCCAGCGGCTTTCTGCGACTCTAATTTCGGTCCACCTAGTGGGAGGGTCACCATTCCAGCACCTTACCAAGAACGACCTTGGGGGGTTTGCCCCAATCCTAGTTGGTATGGCTAGTTATCGCCCTACCCTCAAGTCTTGTATATTACAGAGCGCAAAGCTCAGTCGACGACTGACCGCCGGCGGCGACGGACGTGCTTACCTTAGTGAAATCTATGCTCCTCACTAGACTGTTGATCTCTTCATCGTAGTAGTCGTGCGAGAAGATTAATAGCGTCTTGTCAATGTCCTTAGCCTGAGCTAGAGATACTATGAGATGTCTGAGGTAGGTGAGACGGGTGTGTACCTGGGGACAAGGTACAAAATGTTACTATGAAAAACTTGTAGAGCAGTTGTGTCTGTATATCCTTACTTATATAATACATGCTTTTGCCCACGACTCTGTCCGCGTGAAGTAAGGTTTTTAAAAATCCCGGGGTAATCCTCCGTTATTTCGGGATAATTGCATTGAAAAATATGTTATTGCATTTTTAAATTGCAAAGATATGTATTGCATTTTTGAAGCTTCACTGTGAAAGCTCTGTATACATAGTTTGGTTACTTATTGTAAAATCGTTTTATTTTATTTTTTGAAAAGAGCAACTGCTGAGTTTCTTGCAGGTTCTTCTCAGCAGAATCTGCATTCCGAACCGGTGGCAAATTTATGGCGTGTCATAAGTGCTACAAGGTAGCCTACATGAAATAAATAAATTTTGAATTTGAATTTAAAAGGTAGTAAGTACACTTTAGCATCTATATACAAGGTGTAACGGAAGGGGGGTATCAACCCTGAAGGAGGTGAATGCGCTCATGTAACTGAACAACTTTTCCCAAGGAACATAGGTCGAAATATGAAAACCATCATTCATGAATTATGAATTCATCTTCTAAAAACTAATCGGTATTTTTCTGTTACCTACATTTCGTTTTATATTTAAATTATGTCTCAGTCATTCGGTTGCATGTATACAGGTACCTATCCTCTGTATTTTTCTACTTTTTTTTGCATGTATGTAATCTATTTTACCTATAATAATTTTACAATATTGTTTGCTCATTTATTTAGAAATTTTGTTTAAGACTTAGTCTATCCGGTGCTGCTTTTTTTTTGTATGAATGCTGTGTATGCTTGTTATTGATATACATATCAGTCAATGTTGCAATGTTTTTGTATGTTTGTTTTTGAATGTATAATATGTATATTGTTAGTATATCTAATAAATAAATAAATAATAAATAATAATGAAAAAAAAAATTTGGACCTCCCTTACAAAATTGACGACCAACCACAAACATATATATGTTTGTGCGACCAACTAACTGATTGATTTGTATGTGTGTATGCTAGTATTGTAATATGCGCCAAAGCATGGAAGGAATATATGATTATACTCCCAAGAGAATATAATCACTTTGTATTATACTCTGTGCTGTCATATTTAACAGTGTCAAACCAGATGTTATTTTACCAAACATTTTTGTGGATTTTTATTTTTCGTATAATTTAATTCCGATATAATAAGTTTAGATAAAACCATTTTATTTTGTAATGTCTGAAGAAGATTTTGTAACGGTGAGAAAAAGTGAACTTAATATATGATAAAATTGTATTTAATCGTTCTGAACAAAAACCCATGTGACAAATCACGTCGATCCATATTTCTCTTGCGGCGTGATTGAAGGACAAACCAACAAATATTTTTCTCCACGCACTACCAAACTGTGGAACCAACGTAGTTCCCACTTAACTACAACATGGGGTTATTCAAGGGGCGGACAAATTACTGAAAAGTCAACACATTTTACCATTGACATAATTGTGCCATTATAATTCTCATATAATAAATAAATGATATTTAATAGAAATACAGCAAGCAGCACACTTTTTGACTGCAATTTTGCACACCATGCAAATGGTAAAGTGTGAGAGACTTTAATCATGTATTATACCATCTTTGCTCTGTACTCACATTTAGCAAAATAAACTCATTTCATTTCATTGGTGGTGCCTCTTTTGCTACAAGTCCATAAAATGGCGTATAAAAAAAAAATTGGTGACTCTTACACTCTCTGTAGAAAAATAAAATAACCAACAAGCAAACACGCTAATATTAGTAAGGATTTCTTTCTAGGCAAAGAAAAAGCCCGAAGAGCCTCCACCTCGCAGACGTCCGAAAAAGATCATACTACCGAGACGAGCGCCCTCTATCGTCGTCCCGGAAAAACTGCCAGTTTACATCACTCCCGACAAAACCACCTGCGCGGCGTGCCCTTGCTTCCCCAGAGAAGATCCTTATGATAAAAATAAGTACGTATGGAGAAATAGTCCCGGCGGGAGTCTCGATTTTTCTTTGTCCCGGAAAAGTCCCGATTTTTTCATGATACCTCAAAAATCTCAATCTTTCTTTGTCTCGGAAATTTTCATCTAAATATATAAAAGGCAAAGGTGACTGACTGACTGACTGACTGACTGACTGATCTATCAACGCACAGCTCTAACCACTGGATCGATCGAGCTGAAATTTGGTATACAGGTAGCTGTTAGGACGTAGACATCCGCTAAGAAAGGATTTTGGAAAGTTTCAACCCCAAGAGGGTTAAAAAATCGAACCTAACGTGAGCGAAGCCGCGGGTTAAAGCTAGTATTTATATAAAATTTTAAGCGTGTGGTTATGTAAAAGCAGATTTGTCATTATACTCGTTTATTACTCCAAACAAAACTACCTGCTCGGCGTACCGGTGGAAGATCAAGTACCAAGAATAATTAAAAAAAAAAAAAAGAATATTAGCAAGCTGAAGTTGACTAATATCCTCCTATCCCCTCCTAATACGCGGATAGCTTGTCTAGGTGTAGGTACGACAATAGTGCTATGAGACCTGCGAACCTGCGACCGTTCAGTTTTGAGTCCGCCCCTATAACCGTTGGGCTATTGAGGCTTCAAAATAAATCATGAAGACCCAGTATATTTAATACCGCAAAAGTCCCGATTTTTCGTTGTCCCGATTTTTCATTATACCTTAAGAACTCTTAAGTGGTTATGTAAAAGATAGTTATTTTGAAGATCAGAGCTTCTCTATGATCTGACACTTGTTACAGGAAACTCAACCCGTGTCAAAAATCCCCGCTGACATTGTACGAGCTGACAGCTGTCATTGTGGACGGCTTGAAGTATCCGGACGCGTTTAATTGGTCCGAAGGCGACGTCGCCCGATGGATGGAAGAAGACGTGGGGTTGCCACAATATACTGTAAGACAGAGAAGTACTATAGACTTAATGATATCTCCTTTTCACTCCCACACGAAAGAGATGCACAATAGCGATGTCAAACAAGATAGAATGGGACACAGCTATGTCTATATCCGTCCCTCACTGCATGCCACGTTTTGAGTTGTTGCTCACAGTACATTGTGAGGTGATTGTGAGCAACAAGACGTATAAGAGTGGCTATTTTACAGTGTTATGATAATTTTAGTGTTAATTAAAGTCTTTAACCCGAAATAAAGAGTGCTGTAAGTTATTAAAACTGATCTAGAATATAAACGACGATTTTGACGACCTCCCTGGCGCAGTGGTGAGCGCTGTGGTCTTATAACTGGGAGGTCTCGGGTTCGATTCCCGGCGGGGGCAATTTAGGGATTTATTATTTCCAAATTGTCTCTGGTCTGGTCTGGTGGGAGGCTTTGGCCGTGGCTAGTTACCACCCTGCAGTCAAAGACGTGCCGCCAAGCAATTTAGCGTTCCGGCACGATGGCGTGTAGAAACCGATTAGGGGTATGGGTTGAATTTACACTGCTATACCCCTTCCAAGTTAGCCCGCTACCATCTTAGACTGCATCGTCACTTACCATCAGGTGAGATCACAGTCAAGGGCTATCTTGTCATCGAAAAAAGATTACTATTTTTTTCAATTTGTGAGTTTAATTTATTTATAAGACCACAGCGCTCGCAATTTTCATTACACTTTTTATACGACTGCCTGAAAAAAGGAGTATATTGTTTTCAGGGTTCATGTATGTATGTATGTATGTGAGTTCCTATATTCCACTATAACTTCTATACGCCTGAACCGATTTTAATGAATGAGCTATCGTTAGAATGCTTAGCTTATTCCGGGTGACATAGGCTAGTAAAATTTAAAAAAAATGATAGGGTGACCATGGTCCAGCATTAAAGACTAAAGTTGAAAAAAAATTTCGAAAATAAGATTAAGTATATAATCATCATCTAGAAAATGATGAGTTGATTCCAAAAATATATAACACTAGAAGCCCGCGCCGACTTCGTCCGGGTTGAAAATTAAATATTTGTTCTTGTGAGCTTCTTATAGGAGACGATTGTCAATAAGATCACCACAGGAACCACACGAATATCCCGCACCGATACCCGCCACCGTGCCCCGCCGCGCCAACCGGCACCATTTTATTATTTTGTCGCGCGGACATATTAATTTTCCGATAACTCCTAATATATTTATTTAAATTGTATAATGTAAAGGGCAAATATGTTCTAAATTAAATACTTACGATAATAAACATATTTATTTAGATATAGATTGACATCACATCGGTTAAAGAAGCTTCGAAAATAATTCATTATTTTTAATCAAAATTTGAAAGATAGAAATGGTTACTGTAAGTTATCCTTAGAATATAGACATATGCTATCGCGGACTTTTTTTTAGTACTCTTTAAGAGGAACAATTCACCCATACATCATTTTCATCCAATAACAATATATGACCCAGCGCACGCCTTGAAAACGTTTAAGAGTCAAAAAAATTTCCGACTTCCTTAACAAATTTGCACATAATATCTAGCCATAATACATTTATTAACATAATTATAGCCTATAACCATCTGGAATAATGTACCTTTGAAATGGTAAAAGAATTATTGTAATAGGTGCGGTGGTTCCAAAGTTTGCTCCGGACATACATACAAACTCACAAAATTCGCGCTCTCTCTTTATTATAATAGTATAGATTATAGTTCAATATCCAGTGATTTACAAAAAAATATCATTTAAAAATGTGAATAAGATTCCAAAGGTAATGACTGTAGTATTTAACTTTTTTAGTTCCTTTTTTTGGCTGGGCAGTCGTATTTTTTAATATTTTTAATTATAGCTTGTTTCCAGGAATGCATTTGGGACAATCACATAAACGGTAGGCGATTGTTGATGCTGGAAGATCCTTCCAAATTGGCTGAAATGAATATAAAAGATTTTGGACACATCAAGGTATGTAAGAAAGAAGTCAACAACTCTACTAATTATGTGGAAGCACTGTATACATAGCATAGCTTTGTAAAAAAAAAAATTTTTTTTTGAAAAGAGCAACTGCGGAGTTTCTTACCGGCTCTTCTCAGCAGAATCTGCATTCCGAACCAGTGGTAGATTTATGACGTGTCATAAGAGCTACAGGTTAGCCTACATGAAATAAATTAAATTTGAATTTGAAAAATTGAATTTGAAGGCTCAATAGCCCAACGGTTAATAAAGGTGCGGACTGAAAGCTATAAGGTAGCAGGTACGAATCCCACCCGTTGCACTATTGTCGTACCCACTCCTAACACAAGCTTTCCGCTTATTTGGAGGGGATAGGAGAATATTAGTCAACTTCAGGTTGGCTAATATTCTTATTTAAAAAAAAAAAAATTTTAAGCTATTGCATAGCTTCTATCGCGGGCTAGCGTGGAGACCGAATCCAGAAATTCCGTAACGAAAATAACCTGACACGGGACTCCTCTACGGTGAGCCGCTAGATGGCGCATTTTTTATCAACGCCATCTAGCGGCTCACCGCTAGATGGCGTTGATAAAAAATGCTATGCAATAGCTTTACCGCGGCAGTTCCCGAGTGCCACGCGTCTTTTTTTTCTCTACGTCCTCACAGCGCATGCGTTGCACAGAATGAGACAGCGCTAATGTAGCCAACAAAGTTTGGCGCGTTATTTAACGCGTTAAAATCCTTTGATGTGTCAAAAAAACCGCCATCCGAGCTATCGCTTAGTGTTTAACGTCAGTAGCAATGCATTCAATAAAAATTTAAATGTAAATCTCAGAAATGTATACAATAAGTTAGCTTTTCCAGCTCCAAAATGCGCACTATATATAGAAATAGTATATGTTATATGGCTATTTATATTTATATATTCAATAAACTTCCAGAAAATATTAGACAGCTAAATTACAATACCTTCAAACAAAAAATCTTAAAGATTCTTAAGAAAAAAAATCATTATTGTATCACAGAATATATTGATGAATTTTAATGTATGTATCTAGTGATATTTTCTAGTTTTAAGGTAAAAATTTGTACGCCTCTCAGTATAAAATAGTGACACATAGCAACACTTACAAGAACTTATACTACCTATTTCAACAAATAAATGGATTTTGAACAACACATTTAACGCATTAAAATATTGGCCCCATCCTTTGCCTTTATTATCGTGTTAATTTACGCGTTACTGAACATTAAACGTTATTTCAGGCAATAACGTCGTCGGTGCGGCGCGTATTTCACGTGGAGTACGTGCGTTTCGCACGCAGTGTGGGTCTGCCGCCGCGGAAGCCGCTGACGCACTGTACCTGGTTCAAATCCAGGACCGGACCCACTTGGGGCATCAGGCAGAATTGGACCAGGTAACAGCAACCCATCAACTCGCTACTGAGCGCAGGTCTCCTCTCAGAGAGGGGTTATAGTACACTAGCTTTTGCTCGCGGCTTTGCTCACGTTAAGTTCGATTTTTCAAACCCCTATTTTATCCCCTTAGGGGTTGAATTTTCAAAAATCCTTCCATAGTGTGCGCCTACGTCATAAAAGGAACCAACTGTAAAAATTTCAAGTTTCTAACTTCAGTAGTTTAGGCTGTGCGTTGATATCTCAGTCAGTCAGTCAGTCAGTTAGTCAGGACTTTGAATTTTATATATATAGATAGTCTTAGGAATATAGGACTTAGGAAACTTCATCGTGGAAGCACTGTATACATAACAGTATCATTAACTATTGTAAAAATTTTTTTTTTTTTGAAAAGAGCAACCGCAGATTTTATTGCAGGCTCTTCTCGGCAGGAAAGGCATTCCGAACCGTGGTAGATTCATTGATGATTCAAAAGTGCTTGTAAAAGTTTATTTGAATAAAAAATATTTCTATTTCTATAGTCCGCCACGCTGGCCCAACGCGAGTTGGCAGACTTCACACACCTTCGAGAATATTATGGAGAACTCTCAAAGCCTATACTAAGTAGTGCTTAAAGCAGTATCACACTTATAATATAAAGACGAGAGTTTGTGTGTGTGCGTGTGTGCGTATAGGATCAGAGTACTTGTCAAGGCGAATCAAACATGCCCAAACTCGATGGGGTTACGACGTTTTATTTCAGAGTTCCACAGCCACCTTCTAGCTCCATCATCAGACACTGAATATCATGACTTTTTTTTATAATTTAAAATGCAGTCTTTTAAGCGGTCTTAGAGTATATTGTATGCAATAGATGGCGTATGAAAGCTGTATAATAACTTGGACGCGAGTTTTATTCTACTTCTCTGGTATACTTCTTTAACAAATCTCTGATCTTAGACATCGCAATTGTTTTCTTATTTCAGATGCGACATACTTCGATGGATGAAAATTTTAATGCCAGAACCTCTTAAACTGGACCATTGGGATCTAGTTTGGTAAGTTTTCAATGCCAGAACCTCTTAAACTGGACCATTGGGATCAAGTAAGTTTTTAGGGCAATAGCACATTTCAACTTAACGGAAGAAATAGGGAAATCGCTTCCAATCCATCGATATATATCGCGTGTAGAAACGATTAAAGGTATGGGCTGAATGTACACTGCCATACCCCTTCCAAGCCCGCTACCATCTTAGACTGCATCGTCACTTACCATGTGAGATCGCAGTCAAGGACTATCTTGGCATCAAATAAAAAGTCTTTTTCGGGGTACATATATAAGAAAGTCGTGTTAGTTACACTATTTATGACTCAAGAACGGCTAAACCGATTTGGCTGAAAATTGGTGGGGAGTTAGCTTAGAACCAGGAGACGGACATAGGATACTTTTTATCCCGTATACTATAAAGCAAAGTCGGGTTTGTTCGAACACTTATAACTTTAGAACGGCTAGACCGATTTTCATGGTTTTTGGTTTGTTGTATTTGTCTCCGTCCCGAATAGCAGAATAACTTTTAAAGTATCGGAAAAATTTACGAAAAAAAAATTATGAAAAAATTTTATTTTCTCATACATTTTGTATTGAACGGGGCAAGGAAAGTGACCTTTTACCCCGGAAAAACAGTAACCTAAGTCACGCGGACGAAGTCGCGGGCAAAAGCTAGTGTCACATATTTCCAGGTATCAAAAGCCAGATTTCCCAAGAGTGACGTTGGCGCGTATTCCAGAACGCCCTCTATGGCAACGAGAGCACATTCCGCACTACATACCGCCTGTGGAATCTGCCACTTGTCTAGAGTATTTCGTACCCTTATTGCAAAAACCGATTATCTGCACCAAAATTTGAGCGAAAAGTTTTTGAGTTATAAGCATTTGAAACTTTAACGACTTAAAAATTAGTTATAATGATGTCCATTTTTAAACAATAATAATTTTTATAAACAAGAAACTATTCAAGAAATGTTAAGTAGGTTAATAATTGAAAAAAACTTACTATTTTTTCAACAAAAAGAAGAAAATAACCGGTAAGGAGCTCACTTAGTTAGTTTTTCCTGAATGTAGAAAAACTACCAAATTTTCAAATTTACCGTTCTGGTAGCTCTAATGGCATTTTTTATTTAATCACTTGTTTTGAATAGTAATAATCATCAAGACAAAAATCGTTTTAGTTCAACTTTAGCCGGTACAGGTGTAAAATAAATATCTTTAGTCGCTTTTGGCTGAAGGTAAAGTAGATTTCATTTAACTTTGTACGTACTAACTGCAGCGCCCTATGGTTTTACCCGAGGAGTTCCCGTTCCTGTGGGAAATGGGCAAGCCTACATTATTTCTTATAATCTTAGCTATCTTTAAAAGAAAGTTTCGTTGAAATCGGTCCAGCCGTTCTAGAGATTAGCTCATTTAAATAAAAAAACTATTTCGTTTTATTATATTAGAATAACTAGCTGTGCCTTGCGGTTTCACCTACATTTGTCCCGTTCCCGTAGGAATTTAGGGAAACACTATAACTGTAAACTTTCCTCTCCAATCCCTCTATCTACTGATGAAAACTGAATTAAAATCCGTTGCGTAGTTTAAAATATCTACGCGTACATAAAGAGGGCCAGACAGCGGGAATCGATTTTGTTTTATACTATGTAAAGATAACATATACAGCAGAGCTAAGTTTGCCCGCAAGCGTTGCTATATGGGTGCCCCATTGTAGCTTTGAATCCAGGGTTAATCCCAAGAACACTTTGGAGTCCTCAGTTTTCAAAGGTTCATTATTTATCTTTAAATTTTTACTGACAGTTCTCGGGTTAGGTAATAAAAACTCAACACACTTTGTTTTTTTAGTATTTAAAAGTAGATTATTTGCCGTAAACCATTCAGAAACTTGAGATAATGCATTATTTACATCGTCAAAATTGTCTTTTATCCTATCGACTTTAAAATTCAAAGACGTATCATCAGCAAATAGTACAATATCGCAAGTATTGTGGACAAAATGTGGTAAATCATTTATGTAGACCAAAAACATGAATGGACCTAGAATATAACCCTGGGGTACACCCATTACTGAGGCTGATCCGGATGATTTTACATCATTGACACATACTCTTTGGACTCGTTCACTGAGATAAGACGCAATGAGACTAAGTGCAAAATCTTTAATGCCATAGTGGCTCAGTTTAAGCAAAAGTGTCTCGTGATCAACGCAGTCGAATGCCTTTGACGACAAATCACAGAAAATACCAATGGCACTCTGTGAGTTCTCCCATGCATCGAATATGTGTTGTAACAGCCTTGCGGCTGCATCGGTTGTTGATCGACCCTTTGTAAAACCATACTGCTCAGTGTGTAGGATTTTATTTAAATTAAAGTGTAAAAGCAGTTGGTTGAGCATTATTTTTCCGAATATCTTGCTGAGAGTTGGCAAAATTGAAATTGGCCTGTAGTTATTCGGGTCACTTTTGCTTCCCGATTTAAAAAGCGGTATTAGCTTACTACATTTCATAAGGTCTGGAAAAGATCCAGAATCTACTGATTTATTAAAAATTAAAGCTAGATATGGCGCAATAATATCAATTATGTTATGAATTATTTTAACTGATATCCCCCATAGATCTGCTGTTTTCTTATTTTGTAAAGATTTAAATGTTTTGACTATGTCATATGGGGTAACGTGTTCAAACCTAAATAACTTATTGCACTCAGAGACATTGCTCCTTAGAAGACGATAGACTTCTGCTGGAGAGGAATTCAGAGAACTGGTTGTAGTAATTGGAATATTTTTGAAAAAGTTCTCAAATGTATTTACAATTACTGTATCGGAGTTAATTACATGATTATCACTTTTAAGCTCCAATTTATTATTATTATGTACCTTATGTTTACTCATTTCATCGCCGATGATGTCCCATGT
The DNA here is from genome assembly GCA_038048805.1 of Hipparchia sbordonii. Lineage (NCBI taxonomy): Eukaryota > Metazoa > Arthropoda > Insecta > Lepidoptera > Nymphalidae > Hipparchia > Hipparchia sbordonii. The sequence continues at coordinate 569,010 of JBBIWI010000026.1, read as the reverse complement.
TGTTTTAATTTTATTATCAGAATTGGCAATTTTTTGTTTTATGTGAAGTGACTTTGCTTGTATGCACACATTTTCAAACAATTTAGAATAGTTTCTTACATATTCAATAAACGCGGGGGAATAATTATATTTTTTTCTGCATATAAGTCAAACAGCTTATTTCTACTTTTATAGATTCCGGCAGTTGGCCAGTTACTAAACTTAAGATCTTTAGACAGTCTTTTCTCTATCACCTTAAAGATAGAGTTATATTGTGAGCTTAACAAATCAAAAAACTTTTGATTTGTGAAGATGTTCAAAAACCCTCGTAGCCCAGTTATACAGTAAAAGTGAACTTAAGTTCTTTTACCTGCAATAATTTTAACAAAATATTGAGTTCATTATTCTGCAAAAAGCAACTAATGTTGTTTAGTTCGTTTTTCTTTTTAGATACATCAGCAATTTCTAGTATATTAATAAAAGCTGAAACCTGTTAACGCAGGTTAACATGTATTAACAGAATAATATTGACATAATGATAAATCAAGCAACTACATCTGAAAAGTATTATAATACAATACATTGTTTTTGTGGTATAGATTTATAAATCTAAATTATTTAAATGAGTTTAGTTCTTTTTTTAAGAAGGTAATTAAATCATACCTGTAGGTAGTTGCTTTTAACTCTAGCTATCTCCGTAAAAAAGCGTCGTAGCAGATAATGGGATTTACCTACAGCTTCGCCGTGAGTTGAGGAGTCGATTGATATATTTAACCTAATTTTGGTACAAAAATGCAGATAATCGGTTTTTGCAATAAGGGTACGATTTGGTAAGACTGCGACACTATACCTATCGGTCATCTAATAGAACAAAGACATAATTGCAAAAACTCGAAAACGACTTTTTGATGTATCTGTACTAATATAATAAAGTGGAAGAGTTTGTTTGAACGCGCTAATCTCTGGAACTAGCAGTCGGATTTGAAAGATTCTTTTTGTATCTGATAGCCCAGTTCTTGAGGAAGGTTATAGGCTATTCAATATCTCGGTACGACTCTTAGAAAACGAGCAAAAAGAAAAAATACCGCGGGCGAACAATGCGATGCGGTAAGTCGGTGGTCGAGGGCGACGAGAACCGAACAAAAACCGAACCGAAGGATATTTGTTAATCCCGAAGATGAAAGCATTCCCACGGGATTATTACAAACTAAATCCACGCGGACGAAGTCGCGGGCAACAGCTAGTAGGTAATATAATAGTGGATGTTTTACCCAAGGAGCGGATAAACAGTGGCCATTACCATTTCAGTTGGTTATTTATACTCAAAGTACAAAACCGACTTCAAACGCCACTACAAAGTATATCAATTGTGTCTATAAAATTTGAAGAGTTCCCTCGATTTCTCCAGGATCCCATCATCAGTTCCTGACCTGGGAAGTATCCCCTTCCAAACAAAAAAAGAATTTTCCAAATCGGTCCAGTCGTCTTCGAGTTATCGGGGAACGTACATTTAAAAAAAAATCCGACGAATCGAAAACCTACTCCTTTTTGGAAGTCGGTTAAAAACACAGGGTTCCCGCGGAATTTTCAAAACCCAACTTCACACAGACGAAGCCATGGATATGAGGGTATTCATTAAAAAAACATTTTTCCAGGCACCAAGAAAATTCAAACTCCAATCTGGCATACCAGACACGCATCAGTACATTTGGATGTGCAAGCAGATTGAATTAGAAAAAAGAGAACTAGAAGAAAAGAAACAAAGAGAACGGAAGAAGAAGAAAAGGCTAACAGTGCCAAAAGACACCAGACTAATGCCAAAGAAGATCAGTCTTACGGGGCTTACTGGCAAAGAGTTTATTCTGGCCAAGAGGAAGATGCCCGCGCCAAAGTTTCTGCCATCGACAAAACATAAGAAGAATGATTAATTTCTTTGCACAAAGTTTTTTTTTTTTAACCACCAGTAGGGGTATAGTTGAGGACCTGCACTGGTAGCATGGGCAGGAGAAATTGTATCCCCGGGAAAAGGTTGTCCCCTCGCTTAGTCTTATCCACCCATCGAGCATGGGCACAGCGGTGGAAGAGTATTGACAGTGGATAAAATGGAAGAAAATTTATCCCCGCAATTATTGCCATTATAAGCTGTGGTGGTCAACTGTCAAGTTGACAAGTTATAAAATCAGCTGTTCCGCTGTTAAATTTAGTTTTAAAATATATTTAATACTTATTTACTATTGTAGTAATTATAAAAAGTGTTGATTAGAGTTAGATTTATTGAATAAATATCATTGAATAATACCACTGTCGGTGAAGCTGTGTAAAACAAGTCAACTATTGTGAGGCCGTGACAGCTCGACGTGCTCGCCGACTTTCGAGTTCGAAATTCAACGACTTAACCCGGGGAGTATTGCTTTTTATTTTTTTTAAATTTGCATTACAGCAGCTAAAGATTAGCTTAATTGACAAACTACACATTATACGTATAATCTCGACGTTCGAGACACGTCTATCCCCACAACGACAGAGTTTTCTCACTTTGTTTGACTAAGTGAAAGTAAAGCTGAAGAAAACTGGCTTACTGCTTTAGACAGATCAACGTTAACAGTTAACAGTCTAAATGCAAGTACCTACTTTTTAATTCCTAGTAGGTAGATAAAGCTTTGAAAATATTATTAATATAGACTGTTTAACCTTAGCCGTAATAACACAACACTAGTCCTCTTTTCCAGTCCAGGTTGTTCTTTATATCCCTGACCTAATCAGTCCTCAGTCGGTAACTCTAAGTGGCCTTGTTCGCTTCACTCACATATATTACCTGTGTTTTTCAGGCAAAACAGTTGCACATCGGCATCAACTATGCAAACCGGACGGGCAGCTGCATTGGAACAGCAGCAACAACTAAAAAATGCCCTACATGAATTAAAATCAGTTAAACAACTAAATGAGCAACTACTGAAGGAACAAGATGACAATGAGAACGAAATGCGAGAAATTATTGCCAGAAATTCGCAATTGAAGACCGAGTTGGCCAGCCTGAACAGTGCCTACAGTTTGGTGCTAGCAGAACGTGATCAACTTCAGGACGCAGTCAGCTCATTCGACCAGTGCATACAAACTTATGAGGAAGCTCTGGGAAAGATTACTGTGTTGGAGGATGAATTGAGCAGCTCACAAAAAACAATTGATGACCTTCAGTCACAATTAAAAACTTATGAAATTCAACAAACAAATAATTTATATAACGAACTGCTCGCTTCATCTTCTACAGCGCCTGTGATGACCATTGATCTGACTTGTGACAGCCCTTGTGTTACCAAAAAGTTGCAACCAGAATCTCTTAGATTTAAAAGTCACAAAAAATTAAAAAAATACATAAAAATTAGTAAATTTATTACAAAAACAAAAAAAATAATTAAATCACAAAAGACAAGTAGTCAAAACATTGTACTGCGGAAAGAACGCTCAGAATTGTTAATAAAACTAAATACATATTGTTCCTCATTACAAGAAATGAGACAACAATATGAATCTGACGTTCTATGTCTTAATAATGAAATTTTGAAATTGGAAGATTCGTTGAAAAATGTATCTAATCAGTATGAGCTGTCACAGAAACAGATTGGTGAGCAAATACAGGCTGCTGATGAACTCTTAACCATAAGTAATTATAATATGGACCGCTTCGACTCCCTGGTAAATAAATGCCAGTGTTCAAAAAATATTCCATTAGTTGTGCAAGCGGATAGTCAGTGCAGGAATTCACAAAATAGAGATATTTCTTTACATACTTCGCAGCGAAAAACATTTGTGGTCTCTGATGAGTTGGGAAAGGACTTTGGCTATTTACTTAGTAACCAATTACAGCAACAGGTCCTTAACATATGTAACCCAGGGGCCCCTTATGAATACATCATTAAAAATATTAAAGAAAATGACTTAAATAAGTATAGTACAGTTGTTCTGTTAATAGGGGACAGTTTGAAAATACTTAAAAAAGATGTTCTTAGAAGTTTTGAATATTTATTAACTATACAGAAACAGTCAGGTTGCAAGTTTATACTTTGCGCTTTTCCCTACTCTGACACATTGACCCCTGCACAAAATAGTCGTATTTATAAACTTAACAGGCTCTTGTATAATTTAACTTATGGTCATAGAGACTATTTTCATTTGTTTAATACTAATAAATTTATTAAAAAATTAATATTAACAAGGGATACTGTGTATCTCCCAATTAGATATAGGAAACAAATAGCTACATTAGTAGCTTATAATATACAAGATTCAGCTATTTTTAGCTTGAATGAAATTGGTACATATACTAATAATGTTGACTCAATTAGTAGTATTACTAATTTAAGTATTTTGACATCTCATATAAATGAGTCTAATTCTATTGACAAAGGTACATGCTGTACTAATAATATAGACATAATTAGTAGTAGTACTAATTCCACTTTTGTGAATTTGGACCCAAGTAAAAATCATACTTGTGAAAATTTAAAAATTTTAAACTAGGTAATAAGACAACAGATAAGCAGTGTAAAATTAATCTTGTTCATCAAAATATACAGGGCTTATCTGGCAAAGAACATGAGATTGAGCTTTTTATTAAAGAATTTGATATTGAAATATTATGCTTCACTGAGCACTGGCTCAATACTCATCAGTTAATTGTACACCTTGACAATTATTCACTGTCAAGTGCGTTCTCAAGAAAGACTGCTATACGTGGGGGATCTTTGATTATAACGCGAAACAATATTAATTACAAAGAGCGAAAAGACATTGTTAGCCTTTCTATAGAACGCACTATTGAGCTGTCTTGTGTTGAGCTGGACCGATATATTGTAGTTTGCGTGTACCGCCCACCCTCGGGCGACTTTGTTGTTTTTGAGGAGGTTATGGAGGATGCCTTAAGGCGGCTATGTAGGTCATCAAAAAAAATAGTGGTCTGTGGAGACTTTAATATTGATATTTTGCTTCACACTCCTTTTACTGGTAGGCTACTTAACTTATTTAAAAGCTTTAATTTAGAGAATATTTTTGATGAACCTACAAGAGTAACTGCAAACTCAGCTACCTGTATTGACAACATTTTTTGTGATTGTAACATTATTGAAAAATCTATTATAACTTATCTCAGATCTGATCATTGCGGTCAAATGATATCTATTCCAAGCAGTGAACAGAATATAACAAAAGTAATAAAATACAGGCCAGTTACCACTAAAAAAGTAAAGCATTTCAAACAAAACATCTCAGCTATGTTGCCGATGCTTGACCTTGCACAGGATGATCCGGATGAAATTTATACAGAGTTTTTTGATTTGTTAAGCTCATAATATAACTCTATCTTTAAGGTTATAGAGAAAAGACTGTCTAAAAATCTTAAGTTTAGTGACTGGGCAACTGCAGGCATCTATAAAAGTAGAAATAAGCTGTTTGACTTGTATGCAGAAAAACAATATAATTATTCCCCCGCGTTTATTGAATATGTAAGAAATTATTCTAAATTGTTTAGAAATGTATGCATACAAGCAAAGTCACTTCACATAAAACGAAAAATTGTCAATTCTGATAATAAAATTAAAACAGCATGGGACATCATTAGCGATGAAACGAGTAAACATAAGGCGCATAATAATAATAAATTGGAGCTTAAAATAGATAATCATGTAATTAACTCCGATATAGAAATTGTAAATACATTTGAGAACTTTTTCAAAAATATTCCAATTACCACAACCAGTTCTCTGAATTCCTCGTCAGCAGAAGCCTATCGTCTTCTAAGGAGCAATGTCTCTGAGTGCAATAAGTTATTTAGGTTTGAACACGTTACCCCATATGACATAATCAAAACATTTAAATCATTACAAAATAAGAAAACAGCAGACCTATGGGGGATATCAGTTAAAATAATTCATAACATAATTGATATTATTGCGCCGTATCTTGCTCTAATTTTTAATAAATCAATAGATTCTGGATCTTTTCCAGACCTTATGAAATGTAGTAAACTAATACCGCTTTTTAAATCGGGAAGCAAAAGTGACCCGAATAACTATAGGCCTATTTCAATTTTGCCAACTCTCAGCAAGATATTCGAAAAAATAATGCTCAAACAACTGCTTTTACACTTTAATCTAAATAAACTTCTCCACTCTGAGCAGTATGGATTTACAAAGGGTCGATCAACAACCGATGCAGCCGCAAGGCTGTTACAACACATATTCGATGCATGGGAGAACTCACAGAATGCCATTGGTATTTTCTGTGATTTGTCAAAGGCATTCGACTGCGTTGATCACGAGACTCTTTTGTTTAAACTAAGCCACTATGGCATTAAAGATTGTGCACTCAGTCTCATTGCGTCTTATCTCAGTGACCGAGTCCAAAGAGTATGTGTCAATGATGTAAAATCATCCGGATCAGCCTCAATAATGGGTGTACCCCAGGGTTCTATTCTAGGTCCATTCATGTTTTTAGTCTACATAAATGATTTACCACATTTTGTCCAAAATACTTGCGATATTGTACTATTCGCTGATGATACGTCTTTGATTTTTAAAGTCGATAGGACGAAAGACAATTTTGACGATGTAAATAGTGCATTATCTCAAATTTCTGAATGGTTTACGGTAAATAATCTACTTTTAAATGCCAAAAAAACCAAGTGTGTTGAGTTTTTATTACCTAACACGAGAACGGTCAGTAAGAATTTAAAGATAAATAATGAACCTTTGAAAACTGAGGAATCCACAGTATTCTTGGGATTAACCCTGGACTCAAAGCTACAATGGGGCACCCATATAGCAACGCTTGCTGGCAAACTTAGCTCTGCTGCCTACGCTGTTAGGAAGATTCGACAGTTGACTGACATAGAAACTGCAAAAATTGTTTATTTTGCATATTTCCATAGTATTATGTCATACGGAATCTTACTGTGGGGTAAGGCAGCCGATATTGGAAAAATTTTTGTATTGCAGAAGAGGGCAATCCGCGCAATCTATAATTTGAGACCGCGGGATTCCCTTCGAGAAAGATTTAAAGAGATAGGCATTCTTACAGTAGCTTCACAATATATTTACAACAACAATATTTGTCAGACAAAACATTTTGAGTTACAAAAAAAAGTGTGATTTATCCCATAGACCAAGTAGAAATCCAAATAAGCTCATGTATCCTGGGCTGCGCCTCAAGAGGGTCCAAAAGTCATTTGTGAGAATGGGCGTGACGTTTTACAATAAAATTCCACAGTCAATCTTAAACTTGCCTCTACACAAGTTTAAGAAATCAATTAAATCTGCTCTCATGAAAAAAGCATATTATACAATTGAAGACTATGTAAATGATAAAAAAGCGTGGATATAGTTCGCTCCAGTGATTCATAAGACAGTAATAACTATCCTGTGTAACATGATTTTATTGTATTCTGTTCCACGGTGTTTCCACTATATTTGTCTCAGTCATGTCTTAAAATGAGTAGTTTAATATTAGTATTCAATTCGATGCCTTAACATGGGTAGCCTAAGTATGTCATGCTCTCTTTAAAGTTTCTGTGGTGGTGTCGTGTGGTGCGGGTTGTTACGTTCCCTCAAATATGGTTGAGCGAAGCAATGGCTGGATCATGCGTCATGCTCGTGAACGGGTGCCACCAACGGGAATGGGTCTGCTTTTGCCTGCCTGTGTTGACATGTATTGAATTGTATTTATTTGTATTTGTATTGTATTTATTTTTACTTGTATTGTACTCAGGAAAATTCATCGTGGAAGCACTGAATACATAGCATAGTTTCAATAACAATTGTAAAAAAAATTATTTTTTTTGAAAAGAGCAACCGCCGAGTTTCTTGCTGGCTCTTCTCGGCAGGAAAGGCATTCCGAACCAGTGGTAGATTCATTGACGATTCAAAAGTGCTTGTAAAAAGTTTATTTGAATAAAAAATATTTCTATTTCTATTTCTATTTCTATAAGAAAATCATGGAAGTAGGAGGTACAAATATCACAATACTTCAAAATTTATGTCAATTCGGTCTCAAAAAATCATTATTTTTATCTATACTCGTGATTTTGACAGTTAATACGTGATTCCTAGGTGGTTTTTGTCTGTGGTTTTTGTTTTCGTTTGACCCTTTCAAAAGTCAAAAAAGGACAAGTTTATCTCTTTCATTTGTTCCCATGCTCTAGCCGGGGGAAGTTGCTCCACTTGTAATGTCAAATAGGGATATACTTCTCCTTTCCCCTGTCGCCATGCTCTAGCATAGGGAGAAGGCAATTGTATCCCTTGTCAGTGGATAAAATCGGGGGATAAAATGTTTATCTCCTGCCCATGCTACCAGTGCTGGAGAGTGACATAGGCTACGTTTTATCCCGAAAAATCAGAGTTCCCGCGGGAAGTAGTATAAAATTTTTGAGTAGTGGTGGCATTGCTTGCTTGGCAACTTGGCTCTCTTGCTTGGTTGGGGAGGTAAGCGGTGCTTAGCTTGTAACTGCATGTTTGACCATACAGATTTTTTCTGTTTGCGGATTATAGCAAAACAATTCTGACCTTTCCGTTCTAGTTTCCGCGGGAATTAAAAAACTTAAAGGTGCGAGTTGGTAGCCGATCGCAGACAGAAACAGCAGGCGACGTGTCGCCGTGACACTACAGGGCCCCAAGTCTGCTATTTTACATGTCATTGTCATTGAACCGCAATACAATAACAATTCAATTATCATTGGTCCAAAATTTCGTAGTCTACTAAATTCACAATGGTCGTTCAATTTCTCATAATTGGATTGTAATTCAATGATACATCGGTATTGCCATTAGCTTAAAAAGCGTTTGCCGAAATGAGTTTCAAAAAAAACTACATATTATAAACGTTTATTTAAGCTAGATTCAAAGCTAGATGTGTCAGTGGCAAACCATCGGAAAACAATTGTGACGCCATTGAATTAGTAGACTACCAAAATTGCTAAAAGTGGCAATTGGGATGTCATTGATAGACAATTGAACTACAATTACAATAGCAGACTTTTAGGGCCCTACGTTTCTATGTACTTCTATGAAATACCTTCCGTAGTTAGCGACACGTTGCCTGCATCTCGTACCTTAATCCACGCGGACGAAGCAGCGGTCGTCGGCTAGAAAAAAAAAAAATGACTCACTTGTATAGCGATGATGATGGTGTCGTTCTGCACCGGGCCGAAGATATCCTCGTTGTAGATGGTCTGAGCCTCGTTGACGCGGTGGATGGCTCGCAGGATGTCCGACACGTTTTTCGGGCCGTATCTCTCGGTCGAGTTCGCTGGAAATATAGAAGAGTTTCATTTATTTTATCACAATAATATCATACTATCACACTAATATCAAACTAATATCATACTAGCTATCACACTAATATCACACTTATCACACTAATATCATACTATCACACTAATATCACACTAATATCATACTATCAAACTAATATCACACTATCACACTAGTATCATACTATCAAACTAATATCAGACTATCACACTAATATCAGACTTTCACACTAATATAACAATATCACACTAATATCACACTATCACACTAATATCATACTATCACACTAATATCACACTATCACACTAATATCATACTAATCACAGTAATATCACACTAAACATACTAGTATCACACTAACACACTATCATCACACTAATCACAATATCACACTAACACACTATCATCACACTAATCACACTACCACACTAATATCAAATTATCACACTAATCACGCTATCACAATATCACACTAATCCTACTAATCCTATATACAGTTACACTTATACAGCTTTTTTCTTACCTGTAGCATTCCTGGGATGTACCGTGAGGTACTTATGAAGCTCTGGTGGTACCAACGCCAGCACTTGCTCCGATGTGTCGTTGGTGTTCATCAGCTCTTCTGAAATCAAGGGTTTCATTGTTTTAGGTTTAGCTTTTAGCAGCCAAAAAAGTGCTTATTTACAATTTAAGAACAAATCACTGCTTCAATTCAAAAGTACCACAAATAAAAAAATTATAAGAAATGTTTTTATTGCAAAAATACAAATCTTTGACGGATTACCTTCATATTTTAAAAAATACACCCATTGATAAATCCACTTCTAAGGATGTATGCATATATTTGATACAAAATAAGAAAGCAGTAGACGAAAAATAGTTTATTTTTATTATATTAACTCCTCTGTAAAAAAGTGTAATTTTGATTAATGGTCGTTTTGAATTGAAGCAGCAAAGTGTAAATTTAAAATTTAAAACACCCCCGACATGTGGAATCTATGTCCGGACTATGTATCATATATGTAGCATCCACATTCCACATCCTATTACCCAGGATATATTAAACGGATGCCGGAACCTTAAAAACCGTAATTATGCCAGAAATTATTAAATACAAGGGTGCTTATTTACAATAATTAAAAAAATTATAATAACAAAGTATGATTTTTAAATTACAAAATTTTTTGTGCTGTACGTATATAACATATAGGGTGTGGTAGCCAAGTTATTCATAAAAAAATCTATACAAATCATTATAAATCCACCACAACTTTGTCTGATTTCGAAAAAAGCTAGAGAAAGTTATGACTCTACAGTTTTTTTGTTGTTGTAACATGGTGCTGATAACCGGTAAATTCCAAAATAGGTGGAGGTTCTCAATTCCTCAGAATCTTTTTTTTATATGTATGTTCCCCGATTACTCGAAGACGCCTGGACCGATTTGGAAAATTCTTTTTTTGTTTGAAAGGGTATCCTTCCCAGGTGGTCCCATCGTCATCAGGTCAGAATCTGATGATGGGATCCCGGCGAAGTCGAGGGAACTCTTCAAAATTTATAGGCACAATTGATATACTTTGTAGTGGCGTTTGAAACCGGTTTTGTAAAAAGAATTTTTACGTTTATATTATTTAACTCGGAATGGTTCTTGTGTAAAAAAAAAAGACGTGTAGCACTCGGGGACTGCCGCGGTAAAGCATAGCATTTTTTATCAACGCCATCTAGCGGTGAGAGGAGTCCCGTGTCAGGTTATTTTCGTTACGGAATTTCTGGATTCGGTCTCCATGCTGGCCCGCGATAGAAGCTATGCAATAGCTTAAAAAAGTTCTCGACATTATAGGGAATACACCTGTTACTGTCCTTATTATCAGAAGGTTATTTTTATACATTTTCACGGCCTAACCGCTCAACCAACCTTGAAGAAATTTGACACGGAGATAGTTTGCATCCCGGAGACGGACATACACTTTTGATCCCGGGATATTGAAAGATACCCGCAGGATTTTCAAAATCCACGCTAAGTCGCGAATCTAAACGTGTGCATTTCAGACAAAAAAGGAAACAAAAACACTGAAGAAACATGAAAACAACAAAATTGTTTTTTTTTTTTTTTGAAAATTTTAAAAAAGAACCTGTTTTCGCCATTTTTTTAATAGTATTAGGGATAGCTGCTTTTGTCTTGGTACCTGAAAAAATCGTAAACTTAGCCCCAAATGGCAAATACTTAATTGTGTTCTAAAATTAAATTACTTATTATCATTATTATTTAGTTTGTTCTAAGGACGGATTTGCAAGTCGCTGGAAATTGTGGACATCTGATCGTCGCAGAGAACCTCTGGATACAACCACCGCAAAACATAGGCATGTGGAAGTACCGACAAGCGACTTATGACAGAACAACCCCAATACATAGCACGCGGGATAGCCTTACTCCCGTAGACAGATAAGTACCATAGACTTAATGATATCTCCTTTTCACTCCCACGCGAAAGAGATGCAGTATAGCAATGTGAAACAAGATAGAATGAGACACAGCTATGTCTATATCCGTCCCTCACTGCGTGCCGCGTTTTGAGTTGTTGCTCACAATACATTGTGGTGGTGCGGGTTGTTACGTTCCCTCAAATATGGTTGAGCGAAGCAACGGCTGGATCATGGGTCATGCTCGTGAACGGGTGCTACCAACGGGAATGGGTCTGCTTTTGCCTGCCTGTCTTAACATGCATTGGATTGTTTCGCATTTTTGAAACTTTATTGTGGAAACACTGTATACATAGCATTGTTTTGTTATCCATTGTAAAAAAATTTTTTTTTGAAAAGAGCAACCGCCGAGTTTATTGCTGGCTCGTCTCGGCAGGAATGGCATTCCGAACCATTGGTAGATTCATTGACGATGCAAAAGTACTTGTAAAAGTTTATTTGAATAAAAAATATTTCTATTTCTACTGTATGGTGATTGTGAGCAACAAGACATACAAGAGTAGGTATTTCATAGTGTTATATATGCTATCTCTTTCGGCGACACGCTTGGTAGGATTCTAGAGAATACTCATTCTATGCTTATTCCATACGAGTGAAAGGGAGATAGAGGGGTAGTCTGTCTCGCTCGTGCACCCAGTAACTCACCGCTATCCTTCTCCATGGCGCCATTAGTCGCTGACAGCATGATCTGCACCCATAGACAGAACAGCCCCAATATAACCAGTACACGCAGGATAGACGCATATTTTAATCTTGGCATTGCGTCTATAGGGGATTTCCCGGAAGCATTTTAACCACCCTCCTCCGATAGATGGCGTTAGGTGTTGGTTGCTCTTGACGGTAGGTGGCGTTGTTTCATTTTCTTCTGCCTCTTTTTCTTTCTTTTCTTTATTGTGAATTCTGAAACAAGAAGATAAGTGGCTATAGATACTTTTTTTGTTGAACACTTCAAACGCCACTACAGAGTATATCAATTGTGCCTATAAAATTTGAAGTGCTCCTTCGATTTCTCAGGGATCCCATCATCAGATCCTGACCTGATGACAATGGGACTACCTGGGAAGTATACCTGTTCAAACAAAAAAGAATTTTCCAAATCGGTCCAGGCGTCTTCGAATAATCGGGGAACATACATAATTAAAAAAAAAGACGTGTGGCACTCGGGAAGTGCCGCGGTAAAGCTATTGCATAGCATTTTTTATCAACGCCATCTAGCGGTGAGAGGAGTCCCGTGTCAGGTTATTTTCGTTACGGAATTTCTGGATTCGGTCTCCACGCTGGCCCACGATAGAAGCTATGCAATAGCTTAAAAAAAAGATTCCGACGAATTGGGAACCTCTTCCTTTTTTGGAAGTCGGTTTATTTCTATAAAGGGGAATAAAAAAAACAAAGATTTTAGACTTTATTCGTGGTTTAATGACATAATTGTTATAAAATAATACGAGTACTTACTATTTTATAACAATTATACCACGGCAATTATTACACCACACCGGAACACAGCAGTCCCGTCGTGACCACGGTCCATGCAATTGGATCGAAATATCGACAATCCCAACTAAAGTAATTACAGTGGTACGTACCTACTCGTAATATTTTATAACAATTAATTAATTAAATAGTAAAACAAGCCTCAAACGTGAATACTCGACGATAACGATTACAACTAAAACTAATAAGTACAGAGTCAGTTTAAAACCCATTTGCATTAAGTTTAATTGGAAAGTGGGACATGTATGCACGCATTAACAAGCTGTCAACATGTACGTCCTTGTCACGCCTACATTGAATGGTAGCACCTACACACGTCAAGGTTAAAGTTATGGGTATACTTTGATACCAAACAACCTCACGGTAGGTAGATAGAAAAATCGATCGAGTATGCGTAGAGTGAAGATATGCGAGCCTCAATGATGATTAATTAGGTATTTAACAATGTTTATTTTATTAAACTCAAAATAAAGGGTTTGATTTCTTTTTTAAAGAATATTAGCGTTGCTTCGGCGCATACGCCGTGAACGCGTCGTTTGTGTATTTACTAGGGTTGCCAAATTTTTTTTTAGCCTATAAGGGACAAATGGTTTAATAGGCAAAAAAATACGGGATTTCAGTTTTTTACCCGGGACAAATAAAAAACAAGATAATTCAGTGTCATTTTTTTTTGAGATTTTTCCGAGGATTGAGTCAGTTTAAACATATTTTTATTCGTTTTAACATATCTGCAAAAATCAATACAACTATAATCGTAATTATTATAAACGGTCATCAACTCGCTTTTTTACGAATGTTGCATGTGTGAATACTTGAATCGATTTCATAATGAAAAACGAAGTACGGTTCAAACACGGGACAGTCAGTCCCGCCGGGACATTTTAAACTATGCCTAAAATACGGGATGTCCCGGGAAATACGGGACGTCTGGCAACGCTAGTACTTACTGTCAACTTGTAAATGTCAAAGCATTATAAATGTCAGTTGATGTCATTCGTAAGCGCAAATTCAAAAATTAAAGTAGCGAATATCTTAAGCTGACCTATTATTTTTTCGCCCTATTGTCTGCCTAAACAGACAAGCGTATAATTTCACCTTACTCACATTCAAGGGAAGCTAATTTAATAAAAAATGCTATGCAATAGCTTTAGCGCGGCAGTCCCCGAGTGCCACACGTCTTTTTTTTTTAGAGATAAGCTTCACCTATGTCTACTTCTTCTAATTTACGTTTTGTCTTGTAAATCCTTATATGTACATAAAAAAAAATAGCGAAGCTGAAGTTGACTAATATCCTCCTATCCCCTCCAAATAAGCAGAAAGCTTGTGTTAGGAGTGGCTTTCTATACATATATACAATATCATAACAATTTATATATATATTCGTCGATATCAATAGTCGATAACACGACATTCTAAAACTAGACATACGAGTACTTACATCAAGTATGTCGCCATAAACAAACACGCTAACATCAGCAAACAATACGTAGGAATTTCAATAGCATAGTGTATGTGTATAGCAATCGTACAGTTGGTTAAAGGAAAATCCTCAAAATGTGAGTGTGAATGTTAGGCGGAGTGGCGTGCACACAGGGTTGGCATAATGCGGCAAAATGATATAAAATGGAGAAAATCGCCAGTACGATTTATAAAAACTTAAGGGTAGGCTTTTTATAATTTGTACAATGCCTACCCTTAAGTTTTTTTTAATTCGCACTGAAGATTTTTTCCATTTTGTATCATCTGCCTACCCTGTAGTACATCCTGTGCACGCCACTGTTCTGACTGTGTTACCATCCGACGTACAAAACCATGCTGCCAAGAAGTTAAGCGTTCCGGTACGATGCATGGTAGAAACCGATTGCTATTAGAGGACGGGTTTAATGTAACAGTGACATCTCTTTGACCTTGAGATCTATTAGACTTCATCGACGCTAATAACCAAATGAGATCGCAGTCATTAACTGATTAAAAAAAAAATTAAAAAAAAAAAAAAAAAAATTAAAAATACCGACCGAATTGAGAACATCTTCCTCCTTTTTTGTATGTCGATTAAAAAATAATTTATTCTCTATGTTGTCACAAACAAACAATTTATTTAAAAAGAATTATATGTATAGTTCTTGCAATTCACAAGGGCGCATGAGCTTTACTAGTGGTGACGTTGTGTACATGCACATTGTGTAATTGCGTGCCTTCCAGGAGCCTAGGTAAGAGCGGTCAGACACGAGCAAGCTCTCGCTCACACTTATACAGATACGACACACACAAACAACCTAAAATTGAAAGAACTATAACAAGATTTACTCGTACACTCACTCTTCTGCTCTTAAGCGCCCTCAGGTAAAATCTTTGGCACACAAGAGCAGTCTCTATTTCTCTCCCACGGTATGATTTTTAAACTGTGTTACAATATTGCGTAATGGAGATAGGTATTAATTTGAACCTTTTATGCAAAGCGCTACAACAAAATGTTAAATACATAGGTTAACATAAAATTATCAATATTTGAATGAACTCAAAATGACTAATGTAAGTAGGTACTTAGTACTTAATTGTGTCGATATCTAAACGTTTATGATTTTATTTATGTGTAGTATATTGTACAATTGTACACGTTTGTTGAATAACTAGCTTTTGCCCCCGCGACTTCGTCCGCGTGGTATTAGGTATTGGGGTGGAATTTTCAAAAACTGTGACACACGTACTTCTTTATTTTTAACTGATAGCTCAAATACCAACTTTGACGGAAACAGCTTGAAAAATGACGGAGTTTCATATAAACTTCCATCCCCTATTTAAACCCCTTAGGGGATGAATTTTCAAAAGTCCTTCCTTAGTGTGCGCCTACGTCATAAAAGGAACCAACTGTAAAAATTTCAAGTTTCTAACTTCAGTAGTTTAGGCTGTGCGTTGATATCTCAGTCAGTCAATCAGTCAGTCAGGACTTTGAATTTTATATATATAGATTAGGTAACTTTTTGTTAACCGTCTTCAAAAAAGAAGGTTATCAATTCGAAACGTATAATTTATATGCGAACTCAATTTTTTTTAAAGAATATTAGCCAAGCTGAAGTTTACTAATATTCTCCTCTCCCCTCCAAATAAGCGGAAAGCTTGTGTTAGGAGTGGGTACGACAATAGTGCAACGGGTGGGGTTCGAACCTGCGACCTTTCAGTTTTCAGTCATTTCGATGTTAATTTTTATTTAAAACTAGCGGACCCGACAGACGTTGTCCTGTCTTAAGTTTTTTTACATCCTCTTTGACGAAATTGGCAGCACGCATTCTGTCAATGTTATGTCAAACGCCATAAGGTTACATCAAAAAAGTTTGAATTGTAAAAGCGGTTACATTAGAAATAATTTAATATGGTGGTTAATATTTCTTAAATTTTCTAATTTTCCGCGCAATTTTCTTAATTTTTTCTTTCATAAGAACCTTCTCCTAACAATAACAAACACATTAAAAAAAGAATTAGCGAAATCGGCCCAGCCGTTCACGCGTGATGCGATGACCAAGGAAATAGGGTTTCTTTTTTATTTATATATATATATATATAGATACTAAAATTAAACAAATGGACATTTGTCGTTCAATCCCGCCAAAACGACTGAACCGATTTGGCTGAAGTTTAGCACAGAGCTAGATTATAGTCTGGACTAACACATAGGCTACTTTTTATCCCGGAAAATTATAGATTTCCCGCGGGAATCCAAAACATTTAATCCACGCGTAGTTTACACGGGTATACTGAAGTCGGGCGGGCACGAATAGAAACGATGAAACCGATGCACGACGCTGGCTTGCCCTCGGGCGGGCGAAATCGCGGACACCAGTTAGTCGAGCAAAATTACAGAGCCTTTACATGTTGGTCGCAATTTGTAATAATGAAAATTGTTTTCAAACTAAACTCACAACAACTATGCAATTACCAACTGAACACACACAATTCACATCACTGAATAATTTATGATTACTTTCAAGGTTACATTCATAATTCACATCTTCCTGCCGATTTATCGATCAAATTACCTGTACGTAATAACATTCCGCGCGTCGAATTTCGGCCACTTAACGTTCTGCGCCGGAATTTCGGCCACATGCTCTGCGCACCGAAATTCGGCTAAAGAACGCACTAGTACGCACCGAATTTTAGGCACAATGCAATACGCACCAATTTGTGGTGATGAGTGGTGGTGAGTGGTGGTGAGTGGTGGCGAGTGGTGGCGAGTGGTGGCGAGTGGTGGTGAGTGGTGGTGAGTGGTGGTGAGTGGTGGTGAGTGGTGAAAATTAGCAATAAATTACTGCAAAATCGGAAAGTAACAATTGATCATATTGCACATGCGTCATGCATAGTTAATAATTAATCAAATAATCAAATTCATGATAATGATTATCATTAATAATCTTAATCATTTTAAATTTGATTATGATTACTTAATCTTAATCAAATTTTTTGATTATGATTTTTAATCATTAATTTTTTATCGTTAATCAGATTAACTTTGGGCCGACAATGGCACCGAATTTCAGCCACATAATGCACTAGGTACGTGTGCTGGAATTTCAGCTATAATGTTCTGTGCACCGAATTTCAACAACATAATGTTCTGCGCACTGAATTTCAGCGATAATTTTCCGCGCACCGAATTTGCCACATACCTAATGTTCTGCGCACCAAATTTCGGCGATAATGTTCTGCGCACCGAATTTCGGCCAATCTCTAACGCATTATAAAAAATAAAAAAATATTATCTATTTATCTGTCTATCTATCAACAGGACCCGTATTACTAAGTCTCCACTGTCCATCTGTCTGTCAGCGGGTATACCTCATGAACCGTAAGTAGAGATAGTGGAATTTCTCACAGAATATGTATTTATATTGCCTCTACGTCAAATCCTTACTAATGTTACAAATGCGAAAGTGTGTTGGTTTGTCCTTCAATCACGCCGCAATAAAGTAACGGATCGACGTGATTTTTTGCATGGGTATAGTTGAGGACCGGGAGAGTGGCATAGCGTACTTTTTATCCTGAAAAATTAAAAATATTCCCGCGGGATTTTAAAACTAAATCCACGCGAGCGAAACCGCGGGCATCAACTAGTAAAGTTGATAAAAACTAAAGGGGATCTCCAACAAACTGTTGTTTTTGCTCGATCTTAATAATATCAGGTGTTAAATCTTGTACGATGGTACGGAACCCTTCGTGCGCGGGTCCGACTCGCCCTTGGTCGGTGTTTAGACTAGGCAACATCCCTATTACGTAAGTAGTGGCTTAAATCTTACAAGTGAAAGTTATGGGCTCGCGCATCTATGTCGTAAGGCGCGGCTAATGATTTATCTACCTACCTACTTGATTTACACACTTTAGCACAGCTGTTCTAAATTACGAAAAATTCTTCTTAAATGAGGAGCGTCGGAACAAAAACCGATAAATCCATTTTGTTTTTTTTTATCTCAACAGATACCGAACTCACTACTGTGATATTTAAGGTTTCGAAACAGTGCTGCCAACATCAATATATTAATAAATATTGTTCATCTTTAAATTAAAACGCCATAGACTTAGACACATTTTTTCAATTTCTCAACAAAAATTCTGAAGTGATTTACTTATCGGTTTTTCTTCCGGCCCTCCTCAAATAATATAAAGGTAATAATTATTTCAGCGATCACACCTGATGTTAAGCGAAAATGCAGCCTAAGATGGAACGTGCTTGCCTAGAAAATGCCTATTCACTCTTGATTTGAAGGTACCCAAATTGTAGTTATAGGGAAAAACGGAAGCCGGAAGGGCATTGTAAATTTTAGCGGTGCGTATCAGGAACGACCTCCCTGGCGCAGTGGTGAGCGCTGTGGTCTTATAATTGGGAGGTCTCGGGTTCGATTCCCGGCGGGGCAATTTAGGAATTTATAATTTCTAAATTGTCTCTGGTCTGGTCTGGTGGGAGGCTTTGGCCGTGGCTAGTTACCACCCTACCGTCAAAGACGTGCCGCCAAGCGATTTAGCGTTCGGCACGATGGCGTGTAGAAACCGATTAGGGGTATGGGTTCCAAGTTAATCCGCTACCATCCTAGACTGCATCGTCACTTACCATCAGGTGAGATCGCAGTCAAGGGCTATCTTGTCATCGAATAAAAAAAAAGGGCTATGACAGCGTGAATTAAACCCATACCTTGCAGGATCGGCCTCCACCTTGCATACCAAAGCCTTTTTGCTTTGCCTTTTTTTCATGCGGGCTTTATCAGTACTGATAAGGTGACGCCCGTAGTTTTATCAACACAATTAATAATTATCTTCCGAAGGTCTTAATTCAAGCCTCAATAGCCCAACGGTTAAAGGTGCAGACCGAAAACTGAAAAGTCGCAGGTTCGATCCCCACCCGTTGTACTATTGTCGTACCCACTCTTAACGCAAGTTTTCACTTATTTGGAGGGGAAAGGAGAATATCAGTCAAGTTCAGCTTGGCTGATATTCTTTATTAAAAAAATAATTTAAACTAATATAATATAAAGCTGAAGAGTTTTTTGTTTGAACGCGCTAATCTCAGGAACTACTGGTTCGAATTGAAAAATTATTGTAAAATTAGTTTATTTTATTTTTTGAAAAGAGCAACTGCTGAGTTTCTTGCCGGTTCTTCTCAGCAGAATCTGCATTCCGAACCGGTGGTAGATTTGTGACATATCATAAGTGCTACAGGGTAGCCTACATGAAATAAATAAATTTTGATTTTGATTTATTTTTGTGTTGGATAGTCCATTTATCGAAAAAGGTTTTAGGTTATATAACATCACGCTGCGACCAATAGGAGCGAAGCATCAGTGAAAAAAGTTGCAAAAACGGGGAAAATTATCCATATTTCAAATATGTTATTTGAAAAACTTCTTAATCGCGATCAAAATAACAGAAATTGACGCGGACGAAGTCGCGCGCAACAGCTAGTAATAATATAAACGTAAAAATTCTTTTCACAAAACTGACTTCAAACGCCAGTACAAAGTACCTATATGAAGAGTTGTGCCTATATGAAGAGTTCCCTCGATTTCTCCAGGATCCCATCATCAGATCCTGACCCGATGACAATGGGACCACCTGGGAAGTAGGTATACCCTTTCAAACAAAAAAAAAAGAGTTTTTCAAATCGGTCGAGGCGTCTTAGAGTAATGGAGGAACGTACATAAAAAAATAGATTCAGACGAATTGAGAACCTCCTCCTTTTTTAGAAGTCGGTTAAAAATAGATAATACTAGTTGATTCCCGCGACTTCGTTCGCGTGGATTGAGGTTTTGTATTCCCGCGGGAACTCTTTTATTTCACAGGTTAGAAAGCCTATGTTATTCCAGACTATAATCTATATCTGTGCCAAACGACCAAATCGGTTCAGTCGTTGCAACGTGTTTGAGTAACAAACATACAAACTAAAGATTTTAGACTTGATTCGTGGTTTACTGACATAATTGTTATTAAATATCACGAGTATTGTTATTAAATATCACGAGTGCAATTGGATCGAAATATCGACAATCCCAACTAAAATAATTACCGTGGTACGTACTCGTGATATTTAATAACAATTATAAACATACAAACTTTCGCATTTATAATATTCATAGGATCATAGGATATATAAATAATTAGAAAATAGGATATGTCAAATAATTACTTGCTGAAGTTGACTAATATCCTCCTATCCCCTCCAAATAAGCGGAAAGCTTGTGCTAGGAGTGGGTACGACAATAGTGCAACGGGTGGGGTTTGAACCTGCGACCATTCAGTTTTCAGTCCGCACCTTTAACCGTTGGGCTATTGAGGCTTACTATCCTATAGAGTTAACATAGACACATAAGCAGTGACAGTATGTTCATTTATAAAGCATGTATGTTTATAATTTAAATTGGAATGCTGGAAACTGGATTCCAGTTGGAATAATAGTCTGGAATTCGTGTAACGTGATGCCACCTATAATTACTCGAGTATGACGTATGCATCCGGCGAATACGATACCACTTTCCGTTATTTTCACTAGCGAACTCTATAAAGTGGCTCGTGAATGGTTTTGATACTGGGCAAGGGCGTTTTGATATCACGAACAACGGGTTCCGTTCATTAGGAGTAATGAGATATCTGCGCGAGAGATATTATAGTGCACAAGTATGTGCGCAAACACAGGTGCACTCTCTGTTCCCTCACTCTCATAGTCGAACGGAAATCCGGCACGACTGGAAAGAGATCAGGCGCAGGACCGACGGCTTTACGTGCTCTCCGAGGCACGGGGGTGACACACTGCCTACTTCCTAACTCCGGGCTAGTACTGAGAATTTCTTGATAGACAAACCTGTTACATTTTTTTTAATCCGACCCAGGAATCGAACTCGATACCTCGTCATCCGCAGTCGAACTTGCTAACCATTAGACCAACTAGGCAGTTACATTACATACATCCTAATATCCTAATCCTAATAATATTATAACGGCGAAAGTTTGTTTGTGTAATGTGTGTGTTTGTTACTCCTTCACGCTACAATAAATTAACCAATTTGGCTGAAATTTGGAATGGAGGCAGCTCATATCCAGGATTTAAACAAAGGCTACATTTTATTCCGGAAAATTAAAGAGTCGCTACTTAAAAAAACCTTAATCCACGCAGACGAAATCGCGGCCATCATCTAGTAGACTACTAAAAATATAACTCCTCTTTTTTGCTTTAACATAGCCGAGTAAAAAAAAATGGTTTTTCCTTATACAAAAACCTCATAAACAGGCAAATGTGCCATTCAACATTTCCTTTTATAGTACCTACCTTCATGGCTAGCTTTAATACCTCATTAAGATAACACTTAATAAGTACCGCCTGTTATCTTATCAAGCACTGAAAAATTATTTCAATTTAAACGTGTGCATTTTTTTAATTAGATGACAGCCTTAACTAATATCTCAGATATGAATCTTTACTAATATTATAAAGGCCGAAGTGTGTTTGTTTGTCGGTTTGTCCTTCAATCACGCCGCAGCAAAGGATCGATGTGATTTTTTGCATGGGTATAGTTGAGGACCTGGAGAGTGACATAGGTTACTAAAAAACTAAGTCCACATGGACGAAGTCACAAGCATCAGCTAGTTTATAATAAAAATATAACATTTATTTAAAAACTATTATGTCAGACAAGCAGTGGCGTGCACATTATTTACAACAGGGTAGGCAGATGACATAAAATGGAAAAAAATTCCAATACAAGTTATAAAGAACTTAAGGGTAGGCATTGTACAAATTATAAAAAGCCTACCCTTAAGTTTTTATAACTCGTACTGGAGATTTTCTCCATTTTTATGTCTTCTGATGGGAATGGGTCTACTTTATGTCTGCTCGTCTTAACATGGATTGTAACATGCAAATGTAGGTATGCATTTTTGAAACTTCATTGTGGAAACACTGTATACATAGCTTAGTTTTGTTACCTATTGTAAAAAAAAATTTTTTTAAAGAGCAACCGCCGAGTTTATTGCTGGCTCTTCTCGGCAGGAAGTGGTAGATTCATCGACAATTCAAAAGCACTTGTAAAAGTTTATTTGAATAAAAAATATTTCTATCCTATTCTAGCCCTCTTAATGCATCCTGCATGCCCCCTGTATGCATACCACTGCAGACAAGCTAGTTTAATATTACTGGTCCAACTGCCCTTTCCAGTGTGGGGTCTCCACTCTAGCACAGCCTCTGGATGCAGCCAAGGCTGAGGTCAGTGAAAGTCCATGCAAGAGACCTATGTCAAGCAGTGGACTATTATTTGAAAATGGAGAAGAAAAACTAGCTGATATCTATCTGCAATGTCTTCTGCATGTATGTGGTTTAATCTAACTTTTTCTACTTTTTAGAGTTCAGTACTCGAAAGGTAACCAATGGGACGCTGTCCATCTGTCTGTCTGTTCGTCAGCGGGCTGTATCTTATGATCACTTATAGGTAGAGAGTTGAAATTTTACTAATAGGAAGAGAATTATGTAGCCAGTACGAATGTATTCCTGTTGTGACTATAACAAATAATAAAAATAAAAATAAATTAAAAATGAAAGGGGGACTACTAGAAACGTGTTTTTCGGCGTTTTTTGGTAATAAACCAGTCAAATGACTGGTTTTTGACTGGTTTATTACATTTTAACGATAAAAATACAAGCCGCAAAAGGCTAAGTCAGACAGCATTTTTCGCATACAAAATATAAATATAGATATCCATAGAAAATTTTGGTAATGTTAAATATTACTTAGCTTAACTAATAGCCTCTACAGTTTTCATGTTATAAGCTAACTTAGCTTATAAAATCGTACAATTCTACGACTTAATATACTTAACAGTAAACTCACCTGTTAAATCCAAGATACCGTTCTCAATACATAAAATATACAACAAACAAGTTTATTACGTAAAGAAAACACTGACTGAATACTAATTAACCCCTTAGAATCACACGCCTTGGAATTAGCACAACATAAATAATAACACAGCAAACTTCAAACTCTAGTATATTTATAAAACACGTATCGATTATAAATTATACTCTTTTTATAAAAATTTACAGTTATTATATCCTTTATTAGTCTTTTATTTGTAACTAATTTACGACTTTTAAATTACACAGTTATCACATGATTTTGATTTATTCAAACAATTTTATGAGTTTTCAATAAAACATTCGCGGACAACAAGTACTTACATATCGACATTAACGAACACAGATTACTATGATACTACGTATCAGATGGCTCAGTGCCCTACAAATTTTAAACCCTCGAAATCAAGGCCTATGATTGGCTAATGTATCATTTTGGTAAACTGCTGTAACCAATGGCGTAATAACAATTTTTTTTTCTATTTTTGTCTATGGATTTTTATTTTTGTTATGAAGGTATCTACCATAGGTATGTACCATAGGTATCTACCACAGGTATGTACCGTAGGTATCTACCTATTGCCATCCTTGCTCATAATAATAATTATAGGTTATAATTTATAAAAAATAGGAAATAAAGAAACAAACTTTTAAAAAATATTTGTTTAATTCACTTTGAAATAACATAATACCTATCGCTTTTGTTATACACATTTTTGGAATTTCAGGTAAGTCTTTATGATCTTGTCTAATATATACTTATATGTCCTAATTTTGTTTATTAGATACACTCTACACCAATTAAGACGTCATATTTTTAATAATTTGTTTCACGAAACGTTTTTCAAATTACAACACACTGGTAAACACATAAGATCCTAAACACTTTTATAATATAAACCATAAAACTTTGTCTTTTCTCACACTGTGGAAACTTATAAAAAAAAAGCGTCCTTACGCGAATTATTATAACGGGCACATAACACTTGCACTATATTTCAATAAATTGAAATAACAATTGCTATTCTGGGACAGAAATATATGAAAATTAAACTAAAAAAACCAAATACAATAATGATGGCGTCGATTGGGCGTCAGCCATCAGGAGAATCATAGATTACTGTAGATCTATAAATACTTCAGTCTTCATACTACATATAGGTATCTAATGTAGATATAGAGATGTCTGTAAAAATTGTCATGCATCATAGTGGAAAAGATTTTGTAAGGCTATGGAAATTTGTATGGGACTGAACTGGCCGTGAAATTCACGGAGTGATTACATTCTCTTTCACAGATTACTATGATACTACGTATCAGATGGCTCAGTGCCCTACAAATTTTAAACCCTCGAAATCAAGGCCCATGATTGGCTAATGTATCATTTTGGAAAACTGCTGTAACCAATGGCGTAATAACAATTTTTTTTTCTATTTTTGTCTATGGATTTTTATTTTTGTTATGAAGGTATCTACCATAGGTATGTACCATAGGTATCTACCACAGGTATGTACCGTAGGTATCTACCCACTATCTACCTATTGCCATCCTTGCCCATAATAATAATTATAGGTTATAATTTATAAAAAATAGGAAATAAAGAAACAAATTTTTTAAAAATATTTGTTTAATTCACTTTGAAGTAACGTAATACCTATCGCTTTTGTTATACACATTTTTGGAATTTCAGGTAAGTCTTTATGATCTTGTCTAATATATACTTATATGTCCTAATTTTGTTTATTAGATACACCCTACACCAATTAAGACGTCATATTTTTAATAATTTGTTTCACGAAACGTTTTTCAAGTTACAACACACTGGTAAACACATAAGATCCTAAACACTTTTATAATATAAACCATAAAACTTTGTCTTTTCTCACACTGTGGAAACTTATAAAAAAAAGCGTCCTTACGCGAATTATTATAACGGGCACATAACACTTGCACTATATTTCAATAAATTGAAATAACAATTGCTATTCTGGGACAGAAATATATGAAAATTAAACTAAAAAAACCAAATACAATAATAATGGCGTCAATTGGGCGTCAGCCATCAGGAGAATCATAGATTACTATAGATCTATAAATACTTCATACTACATATAGGTACCTAATGTAGATATCGAGATGTCTGTAAAAATTGTCATGCATCATAGTGGAAAAGATTTTGTAAGGCTATGGAAATTTGTATGGGACTGAACTGGCCGTGTTAACGAATGACAAAATGATTTTTTAATTTTCAATTTTGCAATTTTTCTGTCGTGCGTTTTCGCGAAAACCGTAAATAACCAAAGAGTACATACCTAGTACCTATTAATTTTACGATATACACACACCTACAAGTAAATGCCCACCACAGACGCACAAGTAAAAGCTCAAAAAGACTGGAACCTGTGGCTCGTCTGTGGCTAGAACACAGAGCCACAGAACCACCAATAAAAAAAACAGACAATTATTAGCTGTGTTTATTTGGAATTTTGGATGTTTTGTTTTTGTATTTTTGGGCTGTGTTTTTGTGGATTTTCGAGCAAGTTTTCGAGTTTTTGATTTTTCATAATTTTTAATACGAAGTGATATTCTCTTGGATAATTTTTACTAGGAATTTATTCTGAATAATATCAGAAAAAGGTTTAGAAAAAATTATTAACCACTCAGACCTTACGTTTTATATCTATTCCATTATTAAGTGCATTTTAATAAGTTTAATTACAAAACAATTGTAAGTACTAAGTGATTTATCTTTACTGAAAGTATAAAATTTACAATTTACAAGCCTCAAAGACGATAATAATGATGCAAAGATGTTTCTGTACTTAGCAAAAAATTTTTCTCAGTTTCAGTATGGAGGACGCAGAACTGGATCCGTCGGAATTAGGCACCCATGTATACTGGAAAGAAGCTTACACAAAGGAAATAAGCAACTTTGAGGGCCACGGTGACCCTGGAGATGTGTGGTTCGGTGAAGATATCGCTGTCCGAGTCATAAACTGGATATGCGAGTGCGGTATTGATAAGGACACTGCGATTATTGATATAGGTTAGTATTATCACTTTGTATGTCACTTTCTAGGTCCGGAGAGTGACATAGGCTACTTTTATCCCGGAAAATTAGAGTTTCTGTGGGATTTTAAAAACTCCATGCACATCTGCCCGAGAGATATAGTGTACAAGTATATTTGGGAACACAGGTGAATTCTATTCCCTCACGCTCATAATCTGGTGGCATGTAAATTGGACACGATTAGAGAGAGATCAGGCGGAGGACCGACGACTTTACCTGTTCTCTGCAGTATGGCGGTGAACTTCCTAACTCCAGGCTTGTACATAGAAATTCTTGACAGAACAACCCAATACATTTATTGGCCAGATCCGGAAATCAATCCCAGGACCTTGTTGTCTGTAGACGAATATGCTAACCACTAGACCAAGTGTTGCCAACTAGATTAGAACTAAGATCGACTATTTACTGACCAAACCCTGTGAGAAACAGTACAAGTTACTCATGTAGTATTTTTTGAATGATTAAAAGGGAAAACATAAAGTTGAATTCTTAGTAACCAGTTACTAACTAGTTCATAATATTAGTGTGACTATTGCGCCTGAGCATCTTCCACTAGATTTGCAGCGATCAACTTAACTAATAGCTGTGATCAACCAGTTGGCCACTAGTGCACTAAACTAACAAGGTAGTTAATATTTTACATATTTGAAAATGTTCTTACAAAATGTATAATAAAGGCAATATCTCTTTTTACAGGTTGCGGCAATGGTTACACATCATTGGAACTGGCGAAGGAGGGTTTTACAAACTTACTCGGCGTAGATTACTGTGTAGAAGCGATCACTTTGGCTGAAAAAGTTGCTAAAAGTAATTTTCCTATACTGAAATTTCAGGTAAGAATTTGGAAGTTGAGAATTTTTATATGGATTTAAGGTTTAAATTCAAATTCAAAATTTATTTATTTCATGTAGGCTACCTTATTGTCCAATAATAGTGGACAATAAGCTACTTATATATAAAACAGTACTAAAGCCAACTTGGGCCTATGGCACACAGCTGTGGGGTAGCGCGTGCGACTCCAGTTTAAACATCCTGCAAAGAATGCAAAATATAATATTGCGTTCTATTGCTAACACGCCATGGTACATAACCAACGAAGAACTCCACCAGAACCTGAATATGCTCACAGTCAAGGAGGAAGTTCGGGGGCTAGCACAAACATACAAGAAAAGGCTCTAAATACATCCGAACGCACTCGCAAGCCAGCTCTTGATCGATGACTGTCCCAGGCGCCTGAAAAAGAAACGAATACTAGACCTGGACAAGCCAAATTGATCTAGGCTATTACATATGAGTGCCGACTCCTACAGAGGATAGGCCTCTACACAAGATGCTACTGCCCAACTCATTTGTTTAAAGTCCTGCGACTGATTGCAGATCATCATTTCAAAAAAAAAAAAAAAAATGTAGGCTACCTTGTAGCTCTTATGACACATCATAAATCTACCACCGGTTCGGAATGCAGATTCTGCTGAGAAGAACCGACAAGAAACTCAGCAGTTGCTCTTTTCAAAAAATAAAATAATTTTACAATAAGTAACCAAACTAAGCTGTGTATACAGTGCTTCCACAGTGAAGCTTCAAAAATGCAATACATATAATCCAACACATGTCAACATGGGAAGACAAAGCAGACCCATTCCCGTTGGTGGCGCCCGTTCACGAGCACACACCTCTTTTACACACCTTTGAGAACATTATGAAGAACTCAGGCGTGCAGTTTTCCTCACGATGTTTGCCTTCACCATTGACGCATGTGATATTTAGTTATGCTCATAACTCAGAAAAAAATAATAAGTAAGTATTAAAATTAATTACATAAGCTTAATATTTAGTAGAACAGATAAAACATTTACAAATGAATTATTCCAACAGTGAGTTATTTCATTAAATAAATAAATTTAAACAGTGTGTAAAGACATATTTAATAAGTAGAAGTTATTACACAGTTAAGCCTCAATAGCCCAATGGTGCAGACTGAAAACTGAAAGGTCGCAGGTTCAAGCCCCACCCGTTGCACTATTGTCGTACCCACTCCTTGCACAAGCTTTTCACTTATTTGGAGGATAGAGGAGAATATAAGTCAAGTTCAGCTTGGCTAATATTCTTTGTTATGAACTCCTTAATGACAAAGTTGCTGGGAACCTTCTGCCTTTGCTTCAGCTGTCCACAAGATATAGTGCGGTCGCGGAATAGGAAGAATTTCGTACATTAACCTGTTACTACCTGTCTCTGTCACTCCCGCATTAAAATAATGCGTCACGCTCGCACAGATGCAATGACCGCCGTCCTCGGGGATTGTAAACCTTTTTACCTGCGAACCAAAGGCTTGTTTTTGTTTGCGTGTGAATTGAATTTAGGTAGTCTAGATCATAGTATAGACAAAACTGTAGATTCTTTCGTTATAACTGTGACAGGCGAGACGTCGTCGGAAAGTAGTTATTCCGATACAAAGAAATCGGATTTTGATTTTTGAATTTTAATTTTTTTATTTCTATGTAATAAATAAATATAACTCGATTATTATAACTGTTTAAAAATAAATAATTTATTTAATAAGCTACTAATTTTTTTCTCCTTCAAATATTTTATATAAACCGCACTTAATAGAAAAATGTTTGTGACCACTGTCAGTAGGCAAAGAGGTCATTGTATGAAATTCTTTCTGTTCCGCGACTCGACTATAGATAAGCTATATATTGTAACATTTTTTGTTTTGAAAAGAGCAACTGCTGAGTTTCTTGCCGGCCCTTCTCAGCAGAATCAGCATTCTGAACCAGTAGGAGATTTTCGACTTGTCATAAGAGCCACAAGTTGGCCTACATGAAATAAATAATTGTATATTTAAATTACAATCATCAAATTAGTAGGTTTCTTTATGGCATTCACATATTTACAATACATCCTATAAGATAACAACATTTTTTACAGGTATTTGATATAATAACAGGCGATGTCAAAGATCTAGGCAGTAAGTTTGGTCTAGTCCACGACAAAGGCACTTTCGATGCCATAAGTCTTAACCCTGAGAATGTAAATGGTTATAGGCAGAAATACATAGAACAAGTTGCTGAAATGCTCAGTGATAATGGTATGTAAAGTATTAAATTGTTTTTTCAAATTCAAATTCAAAATTTATTTATTTCATGTAGGCTAACTTGTAGCTCTTATGACACGTCATAAATCTACCACCGGTTCGGAATGCAGATTCTGCTAAGAAGAGCCGGTAAGAAACTCAGCAGTTGCTCTTTTCAAAAAAATTTTTTTTACAAAGCTATGCTATTGCTATGTATACAGTGCTTCCACAATAAAGCTTCAAAAATGCATACGTAGGTACACCAATCCAACGCATATCAAGATGGGCAGTCAAAGCAGACCCATTTCCATTGGTGGCACCCGTTCACGAGCATGACGCATGATCCAGCCGTTGCTTTGCTCAACCATATTTGAGGGAACGTAACAACCAGCACCACACGACACCACCACACCACCACACACCACACCACCACAGAAATGTTTTGGTTTGTTGATCACATGGACCGTTCTATAGAACAAAGTCTCATCTGCTAAATTCATAACTTGAGATTTGAGTCTTGCAGATGTGACTTTTAAGGCTCAAATTTCAAGTTGTGAATTTAGCAGATGAGACTTTGTTCTACGGAACGGTCGACATGTCCGTTTAGAGTAACAGATCGCCATGATTTTTTGACGACCTCCCTGGCACAATGGTGAGCACTGTGGTCTTATAACTGGTTGTTCTCGGGTTTGATTCCCTACGGGGGCGATTTGTGAATTCATAATTTCTGAATTGTTTCTGGTCCGGTCTGGTGGGAAGCTTTGGCCGTGGCTAGTTACCACCCTACCGTCAAAGACGCGCCGCCAAGCGATTTAGCGTTCCGGCACGATGTAGAAACCAACTATAGTATAGGATCCCGCTATACAACGACCTTCACCGAGATGCTTATTTAATGAGACGTATTTTTTATGTTATTAAATATGCCAATAAATATATCCTATATAAAAGATAAAATTTGCCAGATAAGTAATATATATGTTTTACTCTAACTGTCTTTTTTACTAAAGATGTGTATATACTTTAGTGTCACATAAACAATAAACATAGATAAATAATTAATTGATTACAAAATAAAAAATTAAATAACTATTTCTGTATATTAATAATTAACTACTCCAAAATAATGCACAGCATATACGAGTCTATCGCTATCCTTTTCATTTCCAAGCACAAATAGCATGCGCACTCTCCTTCTTTAAATGGGCGGACTTTAAACAGCTGCTACGCTGCGTCCTTTTCTACCGCATGGGATGGTTGGTCTGGGACCTCTCTCTCACACACATTCACTCGCAGCGATATTTTATTATTTAAAATTCGACAACCGTAATTCGGGACTGATTTTTCGCAGGCAACCCTATACCACCGTGTTCCTTATGAAATAATCTTTCATTTTATCTTAGTTTGATTCAATAATCAGTAGCCTAATCACGAACTTTTTGAATTCCGCGTTACGTTATCGTATCGAGTGACGATGACGATACGATAACGCAGAATTTTGGTAGCACGAATCATTAAAATTAACTCTCGTCACTCGATACGATTATTTAACGCAGTCTGCTGCACGTTCAAAAATTAAATACTTGTATAATTGTATAATTTCGTATATAGAAAAATAATTTCGAAAATTTTCAAACACTACATCATAATAATTATATTTTTAGCTAAATTATTAATATTTTTATCTTTTTATGTATGATTTTTAATAAAATAGCCAATAAAACCGAATTTAATTTAAATAATTTGAATTTGTATTTTTAACGTACCTACCTATGTTTTTGAACTGTCATGTTTATAAAATTATGTCTAACCTAACATTCCATAATCCATTATCTTTAAATCATTAAATAAGTACCTATGTAGGTATTTTAATTTATTAATTAGTCGTCATTTTTTAGTTGTGTCCGTTATATATATAAATATTATACAATAGCAGCTTTATTAGTGTTTTCCTGAGGTCGCCTGTCTGTTGTAAAGACAGGCGCTGAGGCAAACTTACCATCAAGAATATGCAATACCAATGGTCTATTTTATGGATAATGTAAGTATAAAATATAATATTCTATCCAATTAAAATCTTAAAATGAACCTATGTTATGTTGAATAAACGTTGGAATACATAATTTAGACATCCTATAGGCTGTCCGCCGACGATCGCGTCGCGACCCACGGGTGTTTGTTTTTGCGCTGGCTAGGTTGATATAGGTAAAAGACTAGTTGGGTTAAAACCTAAAATACTATTAATGAAATTGTAGTCATACTTATAAACCATAATTTATCATTGATATAATCATAAGTAGATAGATACCTTTATTTGATGTGATTGAAAAATATTGAAAGGCAGCACCTAATCAAGTTGTACTTTAAAGTAATGTACCTACCTAAGAGAGGCATCAATTAACCCCAATATATATTTTTTTTTGTATAAAAACTTGAGATAACCTAATATTTTTGTTTCTAGATGATCAAGAGTGGAACACACTATACCCCAGTGAGTCATGGACCTAGTCTGAAGGCTACCACCACAATTAACACGACCTACCTAAACCTAGACCTTGGTCTACAATCAAAAGTGCCCATTTAAGCTGTGGCAAGAATGCCACTATAAGTCAAGACTTTCTATGTGTACTTACTACTTAGGACCTTCAGGGCTTTTTGAGAATTCTATAAGAAAAAACCCTATTTTTATTTAAAACTAAGTGTAATAAAAGCAATTTTTCTATTCTTGGTTTTATTTTATATTATTATTCTAATATGTCTTAACTCTAACAATAGGTATCATTTATCCACAAAAAGCTACTTCAACATGATATGAAACTTCCTAATATAAAATATTAAATTAGCAATGATTTGATTCAATTGAATTCCTTGCCGGGTCTTCATAAATTTGAAGTTCAGTCTGCTATCAAGCCGGGATGGCTTTTGTAATGTATTCCTATATTCATGATGCATCATGGTCAATCTGAAAATAAAATGTTGTTCAGTAATAGGTATTATAAATATGAAAATAACTCTCCCTGTGACCCTTTTACACCTAACTAACATCTAACTGAACTTAACCACTGAACCAAATCAAAATGACATGGAAGTAGTAATTATAAGTAATTTATTAAAAAAAAGCATTTGAATAAATAGAATTTATATTAGGTATATGAAATGAAATTTATACAATACATACTTAGTAACTATTAAGCAACATTGGTGCTACCCAAAAGAGGCCTATATACACAGCGAATGCATTGTGATTTGTTTGATGAAGATAATGAACACCTACGATGATTCAAAAACAATCTTCCAGGAATTTTATGTACATACCTATGGGCCATGAAATAATAACTTTCTGCTTCTAGATTGAGACTAGCTAGTTGGTTAGTTGTGTTTATCACATTCTTGATTATGGTCTATTATTATTTTTGCTTTATGATGATGGTATAGGTATGGTTGAGTTAGTGGTCTTTTGTTGAAAGTCCATTTTGTATTTATTGAAGTTTACAAAACCTTTCTCCATCTGAAATATTAAAATGCAAATTAGGTACTACTTAAGTATTTTAAGTATGTCCAGTCAAGTTTTTAATTATTCAATTGTTCAATTAATGTACCTATTATTAGTTTGAATGGAAACAGTTATTAGTCTGTTTAAGGGGCAATATGGTATCAATAGTTATAGTTATGCTCAATAAACTTAGTAGGTATACTAAGACTTAACACTTGCAATGCATCTAACTTCTAACCTCAAATTGGCAATGTAGGTACACATATTATATTGTTCACTGATTGATGTAGGTACCTACTTAATTTCATGATGAAATTACAAAGGTGCTATGTTTATTTAACATAGAAAAAAACCTCATAATATCCTCATAGAGAAAAACACTCGAAATAACTAATTCCTTAGATATTAGGTATCATTCTTTGAGCAAGTTTTAAGGCTGCAATGCAACAACTCTTTTTTGTATCTTAGCACTCCGAAACACTTTTGTCCTAAATAAACTGTAAATCTAAGTTTTAACAACACATAATTTTATTTACTCAACACTTGTTTACGTTACAATATGTTTTTAATATCAATTGTCAATTGTCATTGCCATTCGCCCATTTATTTGCCCATTGGTCCTACATAAAAATCAAACGCGGCAAAGGAGATTGTTCATGGATGATATCGCTACAATCTGAATGGTATGCCTACTTTATAAATTCAGTAATTCCTATTTTGAATTAAAAAGTTTTTTGTAAATGTTATGAGATAACAAATTCTCCGGATAAATAAAAACTGATCAAAATAAAAGTAGTTGTTTTGTCTATTTTGTCCTTGATTTTGTCGACATTACTTACCAAAACACGTAGTGACGGATCAAGGAATCGATAAGCTTAGGTCGATTATGATAATGTCTTGCCAGCTTTGAGTTTCGATTATTACATTTAAAATATTTGAATTTTTACTTTAGACTTCAGCTTCTAACATTATTGTAATATCACTGAAGTAGAGGTAAAAAGACATTTTTACTATTTCTTCTGTAATATTAATAAACTAATATTAAAAATAATGAATAAACAATCGATAGCTAAATCGATTATTAACTTCAGTGAAACACTGAGAACGGAGACGTTTCATAATGTTTTTAAAACTATATTTAACATAATGAATTAAAAAAATATATGGATTAAAGATAAAAGTCTCAGATAACATTTTTAAATGCATATCTAAAGGACTGAGAAATAGATGATTGAAGTTTACGATGTAATCTAGCGTGGAACAAATGTAGTCTTTATACTCATCTTGCCTTGTCAGTGGGTCGATTCCCGAAAACCTGTTCATTATTACAATAGCAATACAATTATTACCATAGGCATAGGTACCTGAACCATACCTATTGGTTGCCTGAATCTATGGAATTCTTGTTGCAACAATGCATTGTAGCCAATAGTGAGCGAGTGTCAGCAAATCAGAGGTGATTGCGATCATCACTCTGTAGCTGTACAGCATTTTACTGTAATCGAGAGGTTGTGGAATGTCAAATCTTAATGGCGAATCTTCTAAAAAAGATAGATTTTCGATTTACAAAAAAATCGAAGTCTGGAATATCGATTTCCTAAAAATCGTTTCCTTTTTCGATATATTTTTATTATAAAACAAATACTTATTAAGATAATTAACACGGTTGCATTCTTCCCGATGCAGGAAAAACAAATACGCGGCAAATTTGATTTGAGTTTATTTTCTTATTTTTGTTTAAACTTGTGTGTATTGAAAATGATAGTAAATATAATATATCTTTACATAAGCATTGACTATTTAAGATGATATATTAATGATATTAATTAATGTTATAGGTTTAGGTACTAAAATGCTATGACGTATGAAGTTATAATATTATTAATAATATTATTTTGTTTATTAGGTACTTACTTGCTTTGTTACAATCCTACACTTATTCTTTGACTGGATCAAAACTTTTAGTTTTAAGTCGCAGACGTCGATGAATTGAATATCCGTCTTGCCTAGACTATAGGTGTAGGCATTTATATTCTTTCATTATTTCTTGTTCGTCTTATAGTCTTGAATCATTTTTGAAGTGATTCCTAGACACACTCAACATTATTTTAAAACGTTTTTAGTAAGAAAAATCCGCAAAAACAACACATTTGATGACGACGTAAGTTCACTCACTTCAAAAAGTTCAGTGAGCTATAATTCGGTAATTCTCGATAGCCAGCTTTCGTAATTCTCGAAACCAAACGTCAAAAAAAGGTTTGTGCTACCGATTTTTGAATTTCTTCGAGAAAAACGTGACGAAACCGGAGAGTGACGTCACAGCTGCGTCAAGTTTAACTTTACGTAGTTGCAGTTGCTTCGTGCTACCGATTTTAGCGCGTTACGTGCGTTTTCATACAAAACTGCGTTTTGACGTTAACTTCACCTTTACTATTCGAAAGTTAAAAAAGTTCGTGATTAGGCTACAGACCGTTGCAAAATGCTAGTAGGTATAGATTTACCTGTTTACACCTGGCAACCCGTGGTTGTGACCGGAAAAAAATAGGCAACCTAACGTTTGCATATTCTATGCGCTTCAAACTTTCGATTGGTATCAAATTTATTTAAGCCTGCAGTCTGGACGCGTGGGAAGTTGCGATTGAACACCCACATTGATAATTTCTATTCACACAGACATATCATACAATATTAGTATACGCACCCTGGAAAGTAACAATCTTAACAATCTACGTTTGGCGCTTCCCTCAAGTTAAATGTACATCACGCGTTCGTCTTAGTAGGATATTAATGAATTTCACAGAAAATACGCAATGTATTTAACCATTAGATTGTCGTTTTGTTTAGTTCGCGGGCGGCGACGTGCGGCAGTGAGTAGCCGGTGGCATAGGGTGGGGTCACAGTGTACGCTTTTTGTCATGTAATTTTTGCGTGAATGAATAACTTCTAAATAAGAGGTCCGATTCGAATTATTTAAAGAGGAATTTCCAAATACATAGTCAATTATAGTTACAAAAATATGTAATTGGATAAAGATTACTAAATAATCATGATGAGAACGTCAACATTTTTCATCGTACTCATGTTTCAACAGACTAATTTGAATAAAAAAGGGGTTATAGTTGCTCAACTATAATAGTTCAATATATAGACCCGCGGACGTGCTTGTAGGTAATTATGAGTATTGCAAACATGTATAGTACGTATATCTCACGAAGTTACGGTTAATTTTTTTTAAATAAAATATAGCTCATGTTACTTAGGAATAATAGCTTTCCATGAGTGTAAGAATTTTTAAAATCGTTTAAGTAGTAGTTTTTGAGTTTATCCATTACAAACAATTTTACAAACTTACAAATAAGCAAATATTTCATCTTTATGATATTAGTTTAGACAAAACAAGTGTCACTAAATAATTCAAACTCAAACTCAAAATTATTTATTTCATATAGAATGCTGATTCTGCTGAGAAGAGCCGGCAAGAAACTCGGCAGTTGCTCTTTTCAAAACAAAAAATGTTACAATATGTAGCTTATGTATCTTGTGGCAGTTGAAGCAAGCAGATTGGTTCCAAGTAACTTTGTCATTTTACAATTATATTTTGCATGTTTTGTACTTATTTCCTGAAATAGAACTCTCGTTGCTTTTTCAACATCAGTGCACGCATCATCCTTCAAGCTTTTGTTTTCCAGAATTGACACTTTGTTTCCTGAAACAATATAGTTAATAAGGTATTTATTAGAAATTAGGATATAATTAATTAAATTAGATTTTTTGCAAACCCCAATTAGATTTTAAAGGTTTAAAAGGTAGCCTATATGTTAATCCAGGGTATAAGCTATCTGAATTCCAAAATATGTATCAGCCAAATCGGTTTAGTGTTTGTAGGGTTATAAAGACAGCTAGTCCATTTTAAAGTAATTTTTTAATACGGTTGCTCAAAGAGCTTTTTGTAGCTGTATCTCGTGCGGAAAGTTCGATTTTCCGCATTTGTATCAAAATATACTATTGAAGGTTAACAAACATTCAGCCAGAAAACATAACAATGTTTTGGGCTTCGCCACAGTCGAAGTCGAAGCTTTGTCTGGTGGGAGGCTTTAGCCGTGACTAGTTACCACCCTACGTCAAAGACGTGCCGCCAAGCGATTTAGCGTTTCGGCACGATGGCCTGTAGAAACCGATTAGGCTTAGGTTGAATTTACACTACCGTACCCATTCCAAGTTAGTCCGCTACCATCTAAGACTGGCATCGTCACTTACCATCAGGTGAGATCGCAGTCAAAGACTATCTTGTCAACGATAAAAATAAAAAAGTCGGGTAAAAAGATGAGTACATTATAAGTACTTACAGCTTTATGTTAAATCTTCCTTTGTTTTTTTTTTTGTGTTTTTAGTAATTTCCTTTACGCTTTTTCATATCTACCTGAAGTGAGAAGAAAAATAAGTTACGATATTAATGAGTACATTAGTGTTTGCTAATTAATGAAGTGTTTGATGATTAAATAAATACATGATAAAACTCACATACTTACTACGTACTCGAAGAATACAAATAAAATTAGCAGTCGTTTCCGACACTCGCGACCCACCCTAATGCTCGTCGAAACAATTATTATATCGCGGTCGCCGGAGTTGCGGTGCTCTACGAAAACGAGCGTGCTATCACCTTGAATATTGGGACGCGATTGAATTCGTTTCTGGTTGAACACTGTAAAGCTGCATCCGCACGCTTGGCAAACCTCGGCAAACCTTCACAAACGCAAACGTGCGGATAGAGCGTTTGCCATGGTTTGCCTACGCTTGCGAGCGTTTGTGGCCGATCCATCGAGTGTCGGTCTTTTGATCGCAAACCAAAGGGAATTTGCCACAAGCGCTTGCGTCTCCGTCCACACGTTTGCGCGCACTCAGTCTCGTTTGTGCACTGGCGGCGATTAGACGTGTTATTGTATTACGATTTACGTATCGCACCTTTAGAAATCTTCATTTTGTGAGTGGGTAAAAACGTAAAATGAATGACTGGTCGACTGAAGACTTTTGAAGACGATTTGTTTATATAATTTAATTAATTAATTAGTTTTATGTATTAATAATAATAAGTGGCGACTCCGCACCGGAAAATGGTATATAATGGTATGGTAATAGGTGGACCGACACCATCAGGCGACCCTCAGGGAGCCACTGGGTACAGGTGGCGCAAGACCGAAGCCTGAGGAAGTCCATGCAATAAACAGTCCAGCAGTGGACGTCTATCGGTTGATAAAGAAAAAAAACAAAATATCTATTGAGTAGGTACATACTAGAATAGAGTAGAATATTTTTTTATTCAAATAAATAAACTAGGTACCTACCAAGTGTTTTCGAACATACTACTAGCTACTACTACTAATCTATAATATTATACTAAAACTGTAACTGGACAAATTGTGCACATGAAATATGTTTTGAAAATTTTAATTAGAGGACGCTTTACTATCAACTAGATGACGTCCGCGACTTCGTCCTCGCAGATTAAGGTTTTTTAATTCCCGCGGAAAGTCCTTAATTTTCCGGGCTAAAATGTAGGTATGAGCTATCGCTATTCCACATTTCATTCAAATCGGTTCATTAGTTGTGGCTGAAAGAGTAACAAACATCCATCCATCCATCCATCCATCCATCCATATTCCATTTTAGTAGGATTATTGATCGATATTGAGCTTAAAACATTTGTAAAAATAACTTAAGCCAAATAATAAAGCCGACACAAGTTCGACGTCCGTCATGCTTGCCTGTTCAGAACATACAAACGCCCTCGCAAGCGTGCGGATGATTCCCAAATTCAAGGCAAACGTTTGTGGAGGTTTGGCGTTTGCCGTTTGCCACAAGCATGCGGACGCGGTATAATATAAAGCGAATTACGGGCGCCTACTGCTTCATACTAAAATGTATGAGCAACGGGGAACGATTTTCGCTACAAAATTAATGATTTTTAGTCTTATATTATTGCTTTTTGGTTTGAATTAATATAAAATTTTAATGGTGAAAATAATCTCTATACTTCCTTCTCACGATTTAACCAAAAATTATTCCAAATATAACATCGGAATAGCATAAGATGTATTAAATAGAAAAGGTCGATTTCGGTGATTTTGATAGTGTTGCCGATTTTTTTTCTCAAAAACTGAGATTTATTTTAGATATATTTCGTGGCGTACTTATAGCCTCATCTATTAAGCAATTGAGGTTTTTTTGTGGTGTCATTCAATTCAATGAGTTTTTTAATTTGCGTTAAACCGTAAGTATCTATTTGCGCATTTCTTCCAGACTTGCCCCTTAATAATCACACCGGTGCAATGTTTAAAAAAATTTTTTTTTTAAATTATTAATTAAAAATACTCTGGACTGAAATTTGTTAGGCAACCCATATAGGATATATTTAGTGGCATATTTAATAACATAAAAATACGTCTCATTAAATAAGCATCTCGGTGAAGGTCGTTGTATAGCGGGATCTTAGACTACTAGGGGTATGGATTGAATCTACACTGCTATACCCCTTTCAAGTTAGCCTGCTACCATCTTAGTCTGCATCGTCACTTACCATCAGGTGAGATTGCAGTCAAGGACTATCTTGTCATCAAATATAAAGGAAAATGATCTAGATTCCAGGGTTAATGAACGAAACTGATATATTCCAATTTCTAAGTCCTGAACTACTTGCATTTATAGTAATAAGACTTATAAATATTGTGTGTTTACTTAGTGGATAGGTTTTCTGTTTCAGGTCTATTCGTAATAACTTCCTGCAACTGGACGGAAGCTGAGCTGATGAGGCAATTTTCGGAAAAAATGAAGATGAAATGCATAATACCAACGCCGCAGTTCAAATTCGGCGGGAAGATTGGCAGTGTTGTGTCGTCTGTGGTCTTTGAAAAGATATAGACAATATAAATAAATTATTTGTTTGTAATCTATGGTTTTATTGTTGAATTGACTAGGTATGTAATAGAATTTGCTAAGACAGTTTTAGTATGGTGGCAAATTATCGAATTTTGTTTTAAACGATAATATAAATGATTTTAGTTCATTTGAATGTAAGACTTCACAAGAATGCGGAATTTTTACTTGGTCGATTGAAATACTCATAAAATAGTAAAAATAAATATACTTGGTTGCAGATTCTATTACATACCTATTCTATGCAGTTTATCAACCGAATGAAGTTTGAGCTTGAAGTGAATTTTATATGGATGAATTGCACTTGTCCGTGTAGATATCTGTCTGTCAGAGCCTCCATCCAATAAGACTATTCTCTATCTCATTGGAAGTTGCTAACTACCTATATAAGAACTGTCAAGCCCGCATTTTATAAAGAAATGCGAGTTTGAAAGTTCTTATCAAGTTTCATTATAATTCACTGAAATAAAGAATAGCCTTACGCACAAAACACTTAATACTTACTAAGCTGTTAGTTCTCTCAGGCCGGTTGACACAGGACTTTGACAAAACAGGAGCCCACTTTCTAACGTAGTATCTAATTAGTGCAGATCCATCAAATTAATCTGTACAGTTGATGGGGTCGCTAGTAGAGTTTACTACTGCTACTTATGAAAACGAGGAAATCGGTATTTTATTTTCATAACATTCTATGGCGCTAGAAAGTACTGACAGCATCAAAGACCATGAACACTTGGACAGCGGAATTCAGCGGGGTGATATTATTTTAAAATAGCGGCAGTAGTTCCAATTTTGTCCACCTGCACCAGATAAGTTGGTGGCACTGTAGAAAAAGAAAAAATATTTATTTCATGTTGGTCAACCTGTAGCTCTTATGACACGTCGAGACTCTACCACCGGTTCGGAATGCTGCATGAATGCTGATTCTGCTGAGAAGAGCCGACAAATGATGAAACAGAAAGGCGGTGGGTAACTGCAGGATATCGGGTACCTATAGCATACATAAATAGACCGGCTGTTGATTTCAAATCGGGCGCGTGATTTGAAACTCACAAATCAGTCTGGTGAAAGACGTTGGCCACGGCTAGTTACAACTTTACCGACATAATCCATACTTATAATAAAACTATAACGGGACGAATTCTATACATTAAATATATTTTGGAATTTTTTATGGAGGATGCTTTATTTATCGATACTGTAGTATCTCCAATAGCGCCGCCCCGACACTGGCTCGGCAATGCACACGAGCACCTGTCGCACGTCTACTCGCACCGGCGGTTCGCGTAATACTGACGTTGCAACATTGCTCATGAACACACGAGACAGTGTATAGTGTATACACTACATCCCTTCCACGTTAAATAAATAAACAACTAAGATAATTTCAAGAGTTCACTTCTATATAATAATTTCCGGCATCACTAAATCCTCAAATCATAGTGTGACATGAGTTAGACTATTCCAAAGTTTTGGTATAGTTATCTGCATGATACAGCTTTAGAATATCAGCACATATATAATAAATCTCAAATTCAAATTCATAATTACTTATTTCATGTAGGCCAACTTGTAGCTCCTATGACAAGTCAAGAATCTACCACCGGTTCGGAATAATAATAATATTTTCTAATCACTTATTCAATCTTCCCTCAGTTACAGTTTATTCACTGATTCCATTACTTTGTCTATTCTTCTCATCCTGATCTTTCTCCGGTACTGTTGTCCACTGGCCTTCAATCTTTTTAAGATGAACTACATTCCTTAACTAACTTAGTCACCTTCATTTAGTGTCGATTCTGTAGTTCCTCTCCGCACTCTTTTCCTTTCTCTTTCTGAATGATATCTCTGTTTCTCACTTCAGTGTCTATTCCTAATCAATCTATTTTATCCACAATTGTTTAAAATAAAATTTTTTTTTTTTGCAGGATTTCACTAAATTTTTTGTCATCTATTTTTCCGCGGCCACTTTACCTTAGAAAATAATCGACCCTTCCTTACGATCCCGGAATGGCCTTTGCGTATGGCATCTATAACATTCTTATGCGACTTCTGAGGTATCACCATCCGGTTACCTCTGAGCAATATAAAGCATAGTTCGATCTCAAAAAATTTGTTATTCTTTACGAATTCATCCTGGTTGCGCTCATAAATTCATTTTCCAGTTTAGTGGTGGTCGCATGACCAAT
The DNA here is from genome assembly GCA_038048805.1 of Hipparchia sbordonii. Lineage (NCBI taxonomy): Eukaryota > Metazoa > Arthropoda > Insecta > Lepidoptera > Nymphalidae > Hipparchia > Hipparchia sbordonii. The sequence goes on along the minus strand of JBBIWI010000026.1, from coordinate 526,618 downwards.
AATATAATTTTTCCAATATTTATAATTTCCGATTTAATGGAGGCTTATTTCCAAAACCACTTTATATTTCCAATTTAATGGTGGTTGCATGACCAATAATACAAATATTCTTATACTTGAAATTCCCAATTTAATGGAGGGTTTTCCAATACCACTAGATGTTTCCAATTTAATGGCGGTCACGTGACCCGTTATACCAATATTCTGGTTTTGAAATTCCCAATTTAATGGAGGTTTATTTCCAACACCACTTTATATTTCCAATTTAATGGTGGTTGCATGACCAATAATACAAATATTTTCATACCTGAAATTCCCAATTTAATGGAGGTTTTTTCCAATACCACTAGATGTTTCCAATTTATTGGTGGTCACATTACCAATAACATAAAAGTTGTTATATCTGAAATTCCCATTTTAATGGAAATAATCTTCAACAAGTGCTTCAATATAAAAATACTAAAATCACACTCAATGTGTCCATTTTAACAAATTATAACCTTTTTCTATATACAGAAACCAAAAGAAAATCGACCTATATTGATTTAATTGTAATTAATTTTATGAACTCATCTCCTGGAATGAATTACCTGGCTTTGTCAGATCATAAAATCGCACAACACTGTCCAACCAATAACTTAATCGTCACATTACCAAAGTAATCTTAAACTGACAACACTACACCAGAAAATCAAATAGAAACAAGAAATACCGATTGACGGTTGACAATACACACGTTGCGAGTCTCATTTTAATGGACCGAACGAGCGAGGAGCAATGGTGTAATGCTCAATGAATAGTAATACCAACGTTATAAGACTACCGTTACTAGATGGCACTTTAAATAATAATCACTTTAATTTTAATCTCCGACACGGCCAGAACTGACAATCACACGTTCCCGTGTGGCAATGCACTTGTTGACAGGGAAAGGAAACATTTGAGATATACTACTTATAAGGTTCGGACTACCTGACATGTTATTTAAAATCAAATAACTCAATTTAACTGTAACCCATTAATTAATTGAAATCATAACTATCCGAATGAAAAGTTCCCACTAATTTAAATTGATCAATATCTCAGTCACACATCAATACAGAATCCATTAAAGGGACCAGTAACTGCTTAGTCGTACAATTTTAGGACCGACTGCCACCTGCAGCGCGTAACTACAACAGCGACCATCGGTCACGCAAGTTAACCAAACAAAATCAAATACACTTGTATACCCACAGGTATTCGGGTTGCATCAAATTGCCAATTGTAGTCTTCTCAGAACCCGAACCACCCTAGGCCAAAACTGTAGTTTCCTCAAGACTCGAGTTTCAAAGCATAGTCGGACGCTCATTACACCACCACAAAGTGGAAGCGATACGTCCGATGTCTGCAGATACGTCCCGCCAATGCGTACGTTTAATCATCTTTATCAACATGATTGTCACTATCGTTATCTAACTTTAAGGGAACTTCACATCCAGGCTACCTTCGAAATCTATCGTGAGTGTACTTGTAAGTACGCTTATTAATCAATGACTTCAGAACATGTCAGTCTTCATCTAAGATTTCTGTTAATTTAAAGAACCTTTAAACTTTGGATCTAACTTAAAATGGAAACTTCATTTAAAAATGAAAACCTAAATCTCATCAGCTCAAACTAATGGACTCTATTGTCAACGGTACTCAACATAATCACTCGTAGCGTAACCCAAACAAACAAATTAAGGTTTATTATTTTGGTAAACTCTTTATTGCGAAGTCTGTTCCGTCACAAAACACATATACAATTTCCATCCAGTTACTAATACACATAACCTCTATCCGGTTACTGCAATCCATAACCTCCATCTGGTCATCGACTTAACCAAACCAAACACCTCTATTTGGCGTTCTCACAGAGCGGGAACGCAAAACAACAAAACAGTAACAAATTTAGCAATGAAATAAGTTTTCTCGACAACTTACAAAATTAGGCATTACTCTTTTATTTATAAGTTCTCGCAATGAACATCAACGCAATATCCTCTAGTTAAGATCACTACCTTCTATAATGACTACTGCGGCTACTAATAATCAACGCAATACATTTAGTCTGAGCATGTTGCCCTCAACCAAGTTACAGTCCCACTTTGATCTCATTTTAACTCAGCATTAATCTCAACTTCATTAACTAAAAAGTCTCAAAGGTCATTGAACAAAGAATAATAAACACGGAACCCCTTAAAGAATCATAGCATTGATATACATTACTGTTGAATGACTCCACAAATGTCGCAATAGCTGTGCCTTCTTAACCCCCTTTTTCCTAATTGCAACCCTCTCCTATTATATTCCATGTGCATACATATTTGTCTGCAGTCTGTGGTCTGCTGTCAATATCAATTGTTATTATTACACTGCTGTGTTCTGTGAATTAATTAAATGGTTGCTTTATTTAGTAAAACGGGTTTTAATATTTATCAACGTCTTAATTCTTGTGTAACTTGTAAAACCGTGAAATATCTTACACGCTAACTGGCTATGGAATCGCCATGGCATCGATCATCCTCAAAGGATCCATGCATCCACGTCAACATAATATTATATTGGTTTAGTTTATTTAAATATTAGCATGTAAGTTTATCTTTTTATTATTGCAACACCTCCTGCTGTTTGTTTATTTTTTATTTTCCTTAGCTATAAGGTTGTTTGGAAGAGTTCGCCTTTTAGCGATAAGGCTGCCTTTTTATATCAACAATCGACATAATATATCTTGTTAAGTTTACTTTTTTTCTGTTGTGGTGCAATAAATAATAAATGAATCGCCACTATTCACTGTGCATCCACACACGGGATCGCACACTACCCCTAGTTTCCACGAAACTACTGGAACGTAAGCTGACCCCACAGAAATCTTAATTTCCCATTTACCTTAATAATCAACAATGATTCTATGTTACCCTTCTCATAAGAGGTTAGGAAGAGGTTTCTAGCTAACGAAACTAATGTGGTCATAAAATCATATCCCATGGGATGAAGTCATGTGGGTATAAAATTCTAACGTGGCATGAAGCTACATCTGTGGGTATGAAATTACCATCTCACTTTTGATGACGACAAAGGCACCTCTGGCCGAACATCAGAAGCAAAACGGAAAAAATTAAACTAACAACCATACGACTATAACTGAGCATTATTAAACGTGATTATCTCATGAAGGAGACGATACACCTCACCGAGCAACTAATAAAAGAAATCACCAACTATCTCGATAAAAATAACTACCCGCAGTAAGGTTATATCGTAACCATTGCGTAATAAACACAGAACCCAACATTTCCATGATTGGTTGTCTAAGGGCAACTCTTGGCAAAACTGATTCCATACTAACTAAAATATACTTATTTAGTTTTACTTCCATATTAACATCCATGATCTTTAAAATGTTCTTCCACAAACAAGTATAAAGCATAAAAGTACTAACTAACTGTTAAACTGTTACCTTAACTGTTTTGTTGGGATAAGAAAAATAATTTAATATTTTCTCCACTGAACTGGCGAAGGCGAAGAACAGGCTTATATTAGGTTACTTGCAAAGTGTAACAGAATTTGTTAATTTAACTTATTGCTGAGCCTCATGAATGTCCTGAATGTGCGTTTTAGTTTTGATATTTTGAATAGTTATTAGGTACCTACCAACGGCCTTTGTTCATGCGACTCGCATAGCTACAGATTGTTTATTTTAAACGTTAGGGGATCGTATTAACAATATGGAACTTGATAAATAATAATTTCCTTTGTGACTTTTCCGGCGTCACTTAAGGTAACTTTTGTTTGTATTAAAATATGATCAATTGATTATTGTTACTTGAGGCCGGGGTTCCTATATTCCTGACCGGCACCAGCAGATCTATTGTAAAACTTGGCGCGAGTACACGCTTTTTAAATACGCCAAATTAAAGTGAAATACGAAGTTATTTATTTAACCAACCTGACCCACTTCCTATTACAAGGATTTTACCTATGATATCATATTAAGTCAACCATAGCCCGAAATACAAATCACATCATGTAATAACAACGATATTTATTATCTCTACGTCATTAACTCTGACCATTTAAAAAATTATCCATTATCTATGATTAATAAAATATATGGGTATTGTGAAAAATCAAAATTTCACTCAGATTATTTTATAATAAAGACATTTTCTAACCGATTTGCCTTTACTCCCTTTGTAATTTTATATTCTGTTTCGTTACGTTGTTATAATAACAATTCTCGAAACTAACCGTGTGAAATATCAACTAATTTATAACCAATAACGCCTGCCATATCCTTCCCTCCTTCCTTATAAAAAATATTTTTTCCACTTACCTTTTTTCTCGTCGCCAATGTAGTATCTCCAATAGCGCCGCCCCGACACTGGCTCGGCAATGCACACGAGCACCTGTCGCACGTCTACTCGCACCGGCGGTTCGCGTAATACTGACGTTGCAACATTGCTCATGAACACACGAGACAGTGTATAGTGTATACACTACAGATACTAAACCCAAAACAATTTTTTAAGCTATTGCATAGCTTCTATCGCGGGCCTTGAGCGTGGAGACCGAATCCAGAAATTCCGTAACGAAAATAACCTGACACGGGACTCCTCTCACCGCTAGATGGCGTTGATAAAAAATGCTATGCAATAGCTTTACCGCGGCAGTCCCCGAGTGCCACACGTCTTTTTTTTAATTTTTTGTCTCTGTGTCTGTCTGTGCGCACATCACGTGAAAACTATAGAACAGATTTGGATTAAATTTGGTATAATGGTAGCTGATACTTCGGGTCAATATATAGGATGCTTTTTATCCTGATAAACAGTAAGGTTTATCCGGGATAGGGGATGAAAGTTTTTGTTGATCTTGCTCCATAACTTCGTCAAATCTGAACCGAATTTGATAATTCTTTTTTTATTATAAATTGTGTACTATTAAAAATATTGTGTCCAATTTTGGTGAAGATCTGCTAAATATTATCGGAGATAGAGGACAAAACTTCTCGCGGATAGCAAGTCACTCTAAACTTTTTCCACGCGGACGAAGTCGCGGAAGTCACTGATATACTTGTATTTAAGTAATTTGCATTTGTTTTAGTTTTTTTAAACAAAGAAAAGTGATTGCAACTAAAATCGATTCCGTGTTTATGATATAAGGTCATTTACTTTCAAAACACGAGTGCGAGGCCGGCCGGGCCTTTTCCTTGTCAATGCACTTGCCATAGATCACACAGACGCAGATGGGAGAGTTGAAACGTAGCTTCAGTAGCCCTACTGTATAGTACCTACTACCTGCCTACTACTATACCAATAATGAATTAAGAATTAAGATTTATTATCATATACAAAAAAAAAAGACGTGTGGCACTCGGGGACTGCCGCGCTAAAGCTATTGCAAAACATTTTTTATCAACGCCATCTAGCGGTGAGAGGAGTCCCGTGTCAGGTTATTTTCGTTATGGAATTTCTGGATTCGGTCTCCACGCTCAAGGCCCGCGATAGAAGCTATGCAATAGCTTAAAATACATCATAATATTACTTTCGATAAAACAGCATTAGTGTAACACTGTGTCGCAGTTTTATCACCCTACCCTAGTAAGTACACACAAACCATGAACACATATTTTAATAACAATTCAATTTATCCATATTGTAAAATAATAAATAACTATAGTATTAATCTCTGCGACATCTGTCCGCGCAGTTATTATGGTATGTTCCAATATTTTAATATTGAAATTCTAACCTAATTGAGGTTTGTTAGTTAAGGTATCGCTCGAAGGGTCTAGCCCAGTGGTGGGCAAACTTTTTTAATGGGGGGCCACAAAGTTTAAGAAATTCTAGAGGAGGGCAAGAATTATAGAAAAAAAAGACGTGTGGTACTCGGGGACTGCCGCGGTAAAACTATTGCATAGCATTTTTTATCAACGCCATCTAGCGGCTCACCGTAAAGGAGTCCCGTGTCAGGTTATTTTCGTTACGGAATTTCTGGATTCGGTCTCCACGCTGGCCCGCGATAGAAGCTATGCAATAGCTTAACACTTTAAACTTCTCGACCGTCAAATCGTAATTGTAGCGGACCATGGGGCCATATACAAAATCCATGTCGATAAACCCTCGGCGGGCCGAAGCTTCTGTTGCAGTCATTATTCGTTGCGGCATTTGAATGCAGGAATGTTATTTATCTAACATAACTGCATGTAATAGATTACCTTTTGTACTTTCAACTTTATGAACTTACTTTTTGTAGTCTATACATATAATATACTTATAATAAAACTGTAACGGAATGAAGCCTATATAAAGCATCCTCCGATTCAAATTTTCAAAATTCAAAAAATTTTTTAAATTTTTTGTCTGAAAAAAAAAGTACTGAAAGGATTTGAATGAAATTTGGTGTAGTGGTAGCTGATACTCCGGGTCAATGTATAAGATACTTTTTATCTTGATAAACAATAAGGTTTATCCGAGATAGGGGATGAAAGTTTTTGTTGATTTTGCTCCATAACTTCGTCAAATCTCAACCGAATTTGATAATTCTTTGTTTATTATAAATTGTGTACTATTAGAAATATTTTGTCTAATTTTGGTGAAGATCTACTAAATATATCTATAAGATAGAGGACATAACTTCTCGCGGATAGTAGCAAGTCACTCTAAACTTTTTCCACGCGGACGAAGTCGCGGGCATTAACTATAGGTCAGCTAGTATATCTATAAGTACAAACGAAGTTTAATCTGATAAATTAAATTGTATGATATATGTGATAACTACGACAAGTACCCACTTGAAGATTATTAACAATGTTTTTATAACACTCCAAAGAAATTAGTTCAACTTAATTGAATTAACTTTGTGCACACACTTGTGCACTATAATGTCTCCCGCTGAGATAGCTATCTCCGTCTAGATTAGCCATCCTAAGTAGATAAGTACTAAGCTAAAGATAAAGATATTTTTATTTGCTCGGACATGGGTACAAAATCTTGAACAAAATACGAGTAGATGTAAATAATTGTGATGTCATTTCCAAACATATCCTTCGATTCTGGCGTGCATAAATTAATATTGTATATTTATTCTAAAAAAATTAAATTAAAAAGAAAAATGTACTAATTATACTTATATTATATATTTAATTGTACATAGTGCACTTTCGCAATAACAATTTAAGTGGGAATTAGTTATGTTGATAAGATATTTCAAAATCACAATTCGATTGTGTTAATATTATTTATATTATAGCTGATAAGATGTTACTTCTAGATATACTAGCCGGTAATTACGACTTCCTGCGAAGATTTTGGGTTTTAAAATGATTTTTTTTTTCTTTATTCGATGACAATGGTAAGTGACGATACAGTCTAATATGGTAGCGGGCTAACTAGGAAGGGGTATGGCAGTGTAGGTAAATTCAATCCATACCCCTAATTTGTTCTACCCGCCATCATGCCGGAACGCTAAATCGCTAAACCCGCCGGGGATTGAACCCAAGACCTCCCAGTTATAAGACCACTGCGCTCACCACTGCGTCAGAGAGCTCGTCACTATCAAAATTGTAACAGACAAGACACACTTTCGTGTTTATGATAGTTACTTTGTTGTTTGTTTGATATTAGACTAGCTGATAGCCGCGACTTCATACGCGTGGATTGAGGTTTTTTTGGAGTCCCACGTAAATTATTATTTTTTCGGGATAAAAAGTAGCCTATATTTTAATTCAAGGTATAGTCTATCTCCATTTTAAATTTCAGCCAAATTCAGTACTTTTTGAGCCAATTACAAACACACTTACTTACATACAAATCTTTCCTCTTTATAATATTAGTATAGATTTGAAGGTCAACTTATCAATCAGATAAACACTTGAAAAAATAATCATTGTTATTGAAGGACCTTTTGTAATTTTGTATTAACAAAGGTTAATGACGTTATAGGGTGTAAGTCCACCTTAATGAAAACTTTGTGATTAGGTTTTTTTTTAATATTATCTCCAACTAGCTTTACCCCGCGGCTTCGCTCACGTTAAGTTCGATTATTCCAACCCCTATTTTATCCCTTTAGGGGTTGAATTTTCAAAAATCCTTTCTTAGCGGACACCTACGTTATAATAGTTATAACGTAGGTGTAATAGCCGACTTTCTTACTGGCTCTTCTCGGCAGGAAAGGCATTCCGAACCAGTGGTAGATTCATTGACGATTCAAAAGTGCTTGTAAAAGTTTATTTGAATAAAAAATAAAAAATAAAAAAAAAAAAAAAAAAAAAAATAGCTATCTACATGCAAAATTTCAGCCTGATCCATCCAGTGGTTTCAGCTGTGCGTTGATAGATCAGTCAGTCAGTCAGTCAGTCACCTTTGCCTTTTATATATTTAGATTTAGAAGAAGCCTCTGACTTGTGTCAGAGACTTAGTCTATTTTCAGTTTTTGTGTTTTATTTTATTTTATTTGTTTATTTATCAGTTATGTTTATTATATTATATATGCCAATTTTTATCTAAATAAATATATATATTCTAATTTGTGATTAGGTTACATTTAAGAGCGCGTGTAATGGTAAATCTTCGATGCATTTGATATTTACAGCTGTAGGTAGATCAACTTTAAACAAAACAGGCATTTACATCATATTTCCAAAGGACAATACTGAGTGGAAACATAATCAAATCAAAATCAAAATCAAAATTTATTTATTTCATGTAGGCCAACTTGTAGCTCTTATAACACGTCATAAATCTACCACCGGTTCGAAATGCAGATTCTGCTGAGAAGAGCCAATAAGAAACTCAGCAGTTGCTCTTTTCAAAACAATTTTTTACAATGGTAACAAAACTATGCTATGCACACAGTGTTTCCACAAAGAAGCTTCAAAAATGCACACCTACCACAACCTAACACATGTTAAGATGGGTAGACACAAAGCAGACCCATTCCCGTTGGCGGCACCCGTTCACGAGCACGACGCATGATCCAGCCGTTGCTTCGCTCAACCATATTTGAGGGAACGTAACAACCCGCACCACACGACACCACCACACACACCACCATAAAATTATTAAAGTTTGACAAAAAAGTTCTGTCTGGTGGGAGGCTTTGGCCGTGACCAACCTACCGTTAAAGACGTGCCGCCAAGCGATTTAGCGTTCCGGTGCGATCGCGTGTAGACTAGAAACCGATTAGGGATATGGGTTGAATGTGCACTGCCATACCCCTTCCAAGTTAACCCGCTACCATTTTTTTTCTGACATTCTGCACACTGTTAACAATCGGCGGAACCCTATGTGTGCCAGTCCAACTCGCGCTTGGCCGATTTTTTGTCCTTTCTCAACACAACGCGTGTCCTTGAATGTCCGAATGGAACGGTGCGCTCTACATCCTGATAAACCAGTTACGGTGACGAAATTAATTATTACTTAGTCATTAATATATTATATTTAAATATTGTTGCTCGCTAGCAGCTGCCTAGCTAGCTTTCGGGAATTTATAATTTCTGAATTGTCTCTGGGAGCTGATTCTGTAACTCAGGGCCTATCAAAAAATGAAAGCCACTGACATATTCAAATTCAAAATTTATTTATTTCATGTAGGCTAACTTGTAGCTCTTATGACACGTCATAAATCTACCACCGGTTCGGAATGCAGATTCTGCTGAGAAGAGCCGGCAAGAAACTCAGCAGTTGCTCTTTTCAAAAAAAAATTTTTTATTTACAAAGCTATGCTATGTAAGTATACAGCGCTTCCACAATAAAGCTTCAAAAATGCAAAAATGCATACGTAGGTACACCAATCCAACGCATGTCAAGACGGGCAGTCAAAGCAGACCCATTCCCGTTGGTGGCCCCCGTTCACGAGCATGACGCATGATCCAGCCGTTGCTTCGCTCAACCATATTTGAGGGAACGTAACAACCGCGTAACAAACGCGTTTATCCATTGAAGGTTTACTATGAAATAGAAACTGACATTTCTCTTTAAACCTTCAGTGGATAAAAAATGCCTATCGTCGTTGATAGGCACCGTGTTACAGAATCAGGGGGCTGGTCTGGTTTGGCCGTGGCTAGTTACCACCCTATCGTCAAAGACGTGGCGCCAAGCGATCTAGCGTTCCGGCACGATGGCGATACATATTAGCTTGAATGTACACTGCCATACCACTTTCACTGCATTGTCACTTACCGTCAGGTGAGATAGCAGTCAAGCTCTATCTTATCATCAAATAAAAAGAAAAAAAAATCCGGTTTATAGTTATGTCCCTAGGAATATAAGTAACTACGTATATTAGTACTTACCTAATTGTTTTCTTATTTTATTTACTTACCTATGGAAAAAACATACTTGCATACTTACCTCTTGCCTATCTAGAAAAAAAATTAAAAAGAACAATAAAATATTGTTTATGGTTCAAAATAACTTTCCCGCTCTTTTGAAATGTCAACATTGCGGAACGTCTGCGTTTAAATGTCAAGGTCAAGTGGCGATCTTTTGACATTTTATCGCAAATCGCGACATTTGAATCGAAGCGAAACATAATATAACTTGTTTTATATTTATAGAATATTTATTTATTTACTTGTTTTCGCCTGCGACTTGGTCTGCATCACGGCCAGTTCAGTCCCATACAAATTTCCATAGCCTTACAAAATCTTTTCCACTATGATGCATGACAATTTTTACAGACATCTCTATATCTACATTAGGTACCTATATGTAGTATGAAGTATTTATAGATCTACAGTAATCTATGATTCTCCTGATGGCTGACGCCCAATCGACGCCATCATTATTGTATTTGGTTTTTTTAGTTTAATTTTCATATATTTCTGTCCCAGAATAGCAATTGTTATTTCAATTTATTGAAATATAGTGCAAGTGTTATGTGCCCGTTATAATAATTCGCGTAAGGACGCTTTTTTTTTATAAGTTTCCACAGTGTGAGAAAAGACAAAGTTTTATGGTTTATATTATAAAAGTGTAGGATCTTATGTGTTTACCAGTGTGTTGTAATTTGAAAAACGTTTCGTGAAACAAATTATTAAAAATATGACGTCTTAATTGGTGTAGAGTGTATCTAATAAACAAAATTAGGACATATAAGTATATATTAGACAAGATCATAAAGACTTACCTGAAATTCCAAAAATGTGTATAACAAAAGCGATAGGTATTATGTTATTTCAAAGTGAATTAAACAAATATTTTTAAAAAATTTGTTTCTTTATTTCCTATTTTTTATAAATTATAACCTATAATTATTATTATGAGCAAGGATGGCAATAGGTAGATACCTACGGTACATACCTGTGGTAGATACCTATGGTACATACCTATGGTAGATACCTTCATAACAAAAATAAAAATCCATAGACAAAAATAGAAAAAAAAATTGTTATTACGCCATTGGTTACAGCAGTTTACCAAAATGATACATTAGCCAATCATAGGCCTTGATTTCGAGGGTTTAAAATTTGTAGGGCACTGAGCCATCTGATACGTAGTATCATAGTAATCTGTGGTCTGCATGGAGTTAAGTTTTAAAAATCCTGCGGGAATACCTTGCTTTTCGGGATATAAAATATAGGTAGCCTAGGTCCTCAACTAAGTATATATCCAAAAAATCACGTCGATCGTATACGTATTAATTCTTTTAAACACATACCTAACTAAACTCTATATAACAAAGGGGTTTGTTCGAGCACTTATAGCTCTAAACGGCTGGACCGATTTTCATGGTTTTTGATTTCTTGCATTTGTCTCCGTCCCGAATCACAGAATTATCGGAAAAATTTACGAAAAAAAAAATAAAATTTTCTCATACATTTTTAATTTAACGGGAATTTTGATGGCAAGGAAAGTAACCTTTTACCCCGGAAAAACATTAACCTAGTCACGCGGACGAAAGTCACGGGCAAAAGCTAGATTACAAGGACAAAATCGCAAAATAGTATTTTTTATTATCTGTTTTTTATATGTTTTTTTATAAAATAAAATTACAATGAAGTGGGTTTGAAATATAGTCAACTATTTTGCAATGAAAATGTCAGAACAGGCAGGCACCTAGGGTACGCCTATTTGTTAGGAAAGTGAAAGGATATTAAAGGTCAAATTAACTGTGCAAAATATTTAGAGGTTATTAGGAGGTCTTAGGTCAAATATAGTTAGCTATTTATTAGTGAAATGACATAAGTTGACCTTGAGGTCAGAATTCAGAATCGAACAATCGAGACTTCTCTCCCTCTCTTTATCAACTAATAGACGTCCACTGCTGGACATAAGTCTCTTGCGTGGACCTCCACAGGCCTCGGTCTTGCGCCGCATGAATCCAGCGGCTCCCTGCGACTCGTTTGATTTCTTAGGAGTTGACCTAGTTATGGTTTTCTCGAAGTATCCCTGCGAGATCAAATCAGAAATGAGGAGATCCGTAGGAGAACCAAAGTCACCGACATAGCTCAGCGAGTCGCGAAGCTGAAGTGGAAATGGGTGGGGCACATAGTTCGAAGAGCTGATGGTCGATGGGGTCCCAAGGTGCTGGAGTGGCGACCCCGCAGCGGGAAGCGCAGTGTTGGCAGACCCCCCACTAGGTGGACCGACGATATCAATTGATATTTAGTTAAGCTGAAATCTAAGTACCTATTAGATTTGTAAATAATATGACTTAGTTAATTAGGTAAGTACCACATTTGTTAAATTGTTTCATTTTTAAATAAGCAAATATATATTTTTAATGAAAGAATAACAATAATTAGAAACCTATCAAATTAAAACCGGTAATGAGTTATCATTGTAATTACTCCAAATTGAACCTGTTTTACATTTTTGTAGATATAAAGAATCATTATTGTTTCTTTCCTAAAACTTGGATCGATAGCAATATACCTACAAAATATACATTGTATTACCGTCGCTGTAGTCCGAACCAACCTCCCTGGCGCAGTGGTGAGCGCTGTGGTCTTATAACTGGGAGGTCTCGGGTTCGATTCCCGGCGGGAGCAATTTGGGACATTATAATTTCTGAATTGTCTCTGGTCTGGTGGGAGGCTTTGGCCGTGGCTCGTTACCACCCTACTGTCAAATGGGCTGCCAAGCGATTTCGCGTTCCGGCACGATGGCGTGTAGAAACCGACTAATGTACACTGCCATACCCCTTCCAAGTTAGCCCGCTACAATCTTAGACTGCATCGTCACTTACCATCAGGTGAAGGACTATCTTGTCATCGAATAAAAAAAAACCGTTTGGTGTATTCATCGCCTAATTTAGGTCAATGGTTGACATGTCCTACTGGACCATGAGGTCTCGGGTTCGATTTCCGGGTCAGGCCAAAAAACGGATTGGGGCTTTCTGTCAAGAAAAAAAATATATCAGCGTACCTACAATAGATATAGAAGATTTTTTTATTCGATGACAAGATAGCCCTTGACTGCGATCTCACCTGATGGTAAGTGACGATGCAGTCTAAGATGGTAGCGGGCTAACTTGGAAGGGGTATAGCAGTGTAAATTCAACCTATACCCCTTTTCGGTTTCTACACGCCATCGTGCCGGAACGCTAAATCGCTTGGCGGCACGTCTTTGACAGTAGGGTGGTAACTAGCCACGGCCAAAGCCTCCCACCAGACCAGACCAGAGACAATTTAGAAATTATAAATTCCTAAACTGCCCCCGCCGGGAATCGAACCCGAGACCTCCCAGTTATAAGACCACAGCGCACACCACTGCGCCAGGGAGGTCGTCAAAGATGAGTTGGTAAGTTTTAACCGAAAGTGATTTTGGGATGTGGCAATAAAATTATGGATGTGGTAATAAACGTAATGCGGTGGCGAAACCTGTTAGACGGCGTTCCTGAGTCGAGCGTGTTGTAATGTTATGCATTTTTATAATCCACGATCGCATTAGGACCATAATTGGTTAACTTTATATACTGGTTCTAAAAGATCAATTAAAGAAGTATCTTCATACCCGTTTCCTTAGAATATCCAGAAATTCCGTAACGAAAATAACTTTTTTTTAATTTTTATTCGATGACAAGATAGTCCTTGACTGCGATCTCACCTGATGGTAAGTGACGATGCAGTCTAAGATGGTAGCGGGCTAAATTGGAAGGGGTATAGCAGTGTCAATTCAACCCATACCCCTAATCGGTTTCAACACGCCATCGCCACCTGACACGGGACTCCTCTCTCCGCTAGATGGCGTTGATAAAAAATGCTATGCAATAACTTAACCGCGGCAGTCCCCGAGTGCCACACGTCTGTTTTTTTTAAAGAATATTAGCCAATCTGAAGTTGACTAATATTCTCCTGTCCCCTCCAAATAAGCGGAAAGCTTATGCTAGGAGTGGGTACGACAATAGTACATCGGGTGGGATTCGACCCTGCGACCTTACAGTTTTCAGTTCACACCTTTAACCGTTGGGCTATTGAGGATTTGCAAATCTGGCGGAAGATGCCCAGGCGCTATGCTCACACTGATATTATGAACAAAAAGTTAGTAACTAGTTAGTAAGTTTGTCTTGTTATAGATACTTAGATCGAGCCATGTGGGTATTGTTCTAAACTGTTGTTAAACAGCTGATCGGCACGCATATTGAAGTTTAAAACATTGCTCTTTTTGCAAACACAGTTCGCGGAAGCCAGTACGCAGTTTATATCAATCGTATTATCGTATCAATGTCGTATACTAGAGGTAGTCGTATAGATTAAAAGACATACCTACCTTGTGCAAAAAGATGGCGCGAAATTACTCATCATGAATCATAGACAATGGCGGATTAGTTAAGTTGTCTTTTTTTTTCGTTTTAAAATTATTTTTACAAAATTATCGACGGCGAGTTTATTCTTTAGAAAACAAAACTTCAACAAATATGTTATCATTATTTTTTACATTGTAGTGATTGTGGTATTTACCTATTTTAATTTTCATCAAAATAAACAAAACTTTTGAATTTGATTAGAACTCAGATGAAATACTCGATTAGAATACAATGCAGTCGGAAAAATCATTTTTTTTTTAAATTGACGATACACTTTTTTTTCGACTCGTCGACCTTTCAGTTTTCAGTCCGCACCTTTAAAATATGGACTATTGAGGCTTTCAAAAGGCATACCTATGCAGACCATTTTTCAGCACAGGCTATACCTATACCAGTATGATTCGGTCGCATCGGACGTAGCAGGTTTGTTAATATTTTCGCCACTGAAAACTGAAAATGTATTCTCGCGGCAGTATGCAATGACCTTTATTGTCAATTTCCTTGACCTAAGGTTTCACGATTTCTAATTCAGCGGTTACATATTATAACCAGACATTAAGAAGGCCATTTGATCGTAAAAATAAAAATAAAAAACTACAAAATTAAACATAATCAATATTATATTTATTTATAAGGAACGTAAATAATTAAAGAATCTCATTCAGTACATAATAATAATCATAAATCACTAAAAATTTAAGTACAATTCATTTTATTATGCAATAAGTAATAATTACTTACTTAATTAATATAATAATATTGCTAATTTGCATAAAACTAATTAATTTTTAAAATAATTTCAATAACAATTTGAACCAAAACTATGCAGCTAATTTACTTATACACGATCTCTAAACAAAAAATATCATTTTTTTTCTAAAGAATATTACCCAAGCTGAAGTTGACTTGAAGCTTGTGCTAGGAGGGGGTACGACAATAGTACAACGGGTGGGATTCGAACCTGCGACCTTACAGTTTTCAATCCGAACTTTTAACCGTTGGGCTATTGGACTATTGAAATTGACAGCTCTCTTAATACTCTTTTTCCACAAAGACCATAATAAATAACACGATTTTTTAGATTTCTCAAATTAGTTTAGAGATCGTTTAAAAGAGAATAATTACACAGTACAGATGACTTGAATATATTTTTTTTATTTACAAATGTAAAGGGCCCCACCCCACATCATCGAACTATAAACGCTTAGAAGCCCAATAATCGATGCGGTACTAAGCCATTTTTAATAAGCCTTTAAAGGCCAACTAAAATTGATGTAGGGAACAATGTGAAAAGGATAGCTTAATGTTGCAAGAGACCACGAATAAGGCGATATTTCGACATCTGAAAAGAAAAACATAGCAACCAACTTTTTAGCAATTTTGAGTTTTTTTTTGAATATTTTTAGCGAGCAAACGCGCAGACGGGTCACCTGATGTTAAGTGATTACCGCCGCCCATTTTTATATTATATACATTTGTAGCACCCGAGGCACCACCAATGCGTTGCCGGCTTTTCAGGAATTTGTTGGTCCGCCCCTTGAATAACCCCATGTTGTAGTTTAGTGGGAACACCGAAGCAGGAAGTTGGTTCCACAGTTTGAAAGTACGTGGAAAAAAAGATCTGGCACAACGGATGGTCGAAGTGCTCCAGGCACCCAGGTGGTGAGGGTGAAATTGTGTTCGGTGGCGAGCGGTGCGGTTGTAGAAGAAAGACGGTGGAATAAGATCAAATAGCTCTTCAGAGTTACAATCATAATTTTGAGCATTATGATCGTAATTCAATTGTGAGTTACGATGTTTTTCCTTGCAGCACTGGTAGCATGGGCAGGAGATAAAAGGTTTATCCCCTGATTTTATCCACCGACAGGGCATAAAATTATCTTCTTCCTATGCTAAAGCATAGCGACAGAGAAGGCGAAGTATATTCCTATAAGTATATCCACTGAGTGTTATTTCCACCGCTGTTTCCCATGCTCGACGGGTGGATAAAACTATGCGAGGGTATAAACAATTTATCCTTTTCCCGGGGATAAAATTTCTCCCGCCTATGCTAGCTGGTGTCGATTTATTGCCTGTCTGATCTTTATCCATTGCATGCTCTAATTTTTAACTAAAACATTTTGAAACATTGATTAACATTCTAACTTAATTATAATGTACAACACTAGACTAGTCCCAAACTTCGATCTAATAAACGATCTTAAATAACCTATCTAACACTATATCGATCTGTATCTCTCGGTATCGATCCCCATTTTCAATCTTCGATGTAAAGATTGGAGATTGAAAATTTAATCCAGATATGTAGTAAACTGTATCTTCTATTTAATCCAGATACGTAACAAACTGTAGGTAAAGTTGTATTTAACTATGCCAATTGATAAAACAGATTGCAATCTCAAAATGCGTGGATTAGAATTATTGACACATTTCATAAAATATCGGGATGAATTTTTCAGTGTTAAATCTGTATAATCTGGATAAGATAGGTCATTCATTTCAGTCGTAAATCGATAGTAGGGTAGCATGAGATACAATTTTGACTTTGATTAAATATAATATAATAAAGTCTAAAATATAGATACAATAATAAAATGGCGCTATTTCATTTGAACTAAATTTAACCCTAATTTTTTAACCTTCATTTAGGGTACTAAACTTCTAGTTTAGTTAATTTTCTCATGCAACGAATTAGCGCCTCTAAAAAACTAAAATGACTATTTTAATTGTATTATTTATAGTGCTTTTTACAAAAATCTACAGTGGTTTTTAAAAGATTGTCTTTTTTGAATTTGCGTATTCAGGTACGTTTACCAAAACATTACATGATATTCTTTCAATAAAAAAAATTTCATGTCTTAAATATCGTCGCTCAAATTCATTAATGGTACAATTCAAAATATACATTTTCGAGTAATTGAAAGTCAAAGTTTTAAGTTGACAGCTAAGATCATATTCTAGCAGATTATGTAGTTTCCTGTCAATTAGAACCAAAATTTGACTTGTGCCGTTAGTGCTTTGGAAAGATTATTCAATTTCCAACCATTTTTCACACTTAAGTCAAATCCCCTGATTTTGGAAATGTTCCATTAATGAATTTGACCGACGATATTATATCAAATAAATGTATATTTTGAAATATTTACGCAAAAAATTCCAATAGATATAAATCAGCCATACTGTACCTAATTCTTGCAAACAATGTAATTTTTTTGTGATGATAACGTAAACATGTTATTTTAATTACTTTAGGCAAGATAATATAATTCATTAAATTGATTATTACCCAAAAATAGTTTGTATAATAGAAATTTTCATTAGGATTAGATTATATAAATATTCTAGCAGTGTAGAACTATTTAAACTAAATAACTGACGTTTTTCGAAGTATTGATTAATTGGAAAATACTTTGAGCATTTAACCAACTGGAGTGGAAATGAGTTCTATTTTAAAATACGGCAATGTATATAGAAATGACGCCATTTTATAATTAAATAAAAAAAACGACGTTTCTTACATATTTCAATCATTTAAAATCATTTCATTTCATTCATTTAGAAGGCAACATAGGAATAATTATTTATCCCGGAAAAAGTTATTGTTCCAGCGGGATTCATAAAAATTAACTCCACACGGACGAAGTTGCCAACTTAAAAGCTAGTAGGTAAATAACAATCATACAACTCATAACAAAACCTTGACATTTTTATCCTATTTGATAGTGAAAGGTTTGAATATAAAGTATTTACATTTACATTTATTACAAGCTTTAGTCTGCAACTTCGTTAACCAGGAATAGCTTTTTAAATTCCAAGGAAACCTGTTTTCTTGGGATAAAAAATATCCTATGAAATCATAACTTAATCTCAACTTTATTTACATTTAACAATCATGTCAGTTATTTAGTTCTGCTTCCTTACCATATAGCAACTTACCGTTATGTACAATTAATGCTTTCCGTTCACACCATTCGTGATGGACTCTTGCATACTTTTCAAATGGAATGGAGAAATCGTGAAGACTTCGTTATCAACTAAATCCTTCAAATTCTCGCCACCGTACGAAAGCAACGGAGAAATCTCCACATCGATATTATCTTCAATGACACCGCCTGCTTGACGTATGTATTTTCTATGCAGCCTCAACAAATCTTCCCGAGCGGTAGACGGACAGTCTTTTTTAGCTGAATCAGCATTTTTCAACGCAGAGAACTCAACATCTCTCGCCACTTCTAAACAAATAAAGTTTTTGGCGAATTCAAAGACATCGAAAATGAATTTCTCCATTTTAATTCCATTCGGTTCTGATGGTTTTTGCTTAACACCGTTTAAATCTACGTAGGGTATTTTCTTCTTGGCAACATGAAGTTTCAGTTTTGTTTCATAATCACATATGTTTAGTAGAAATTCGGATGAAAAGTAGTGGTTACAGATGTTACCAGCGGAAAATGTGAGCTGTCCATCTTGATTCCGTCTTTCTGCTGCCTCATCCGTGAGCTCGGAATATTCAACAACTTTATAAAAACCGTTAACTCTGCACACAACACCCACAGGTTCACTCGGTGACGATTTCCTCACAACTTTAGCAGCACAATCAGCATTCTTACTCTTACAGTAACCGATGAAAATTGGATCGGCCACTTTGATGAGAATATTATCAACGGAATGTGCGTGTAAATGTTTCACACCCCGTCTAACGATATCGTCCAAAACACCTTGGCTCTTGAGTGACCTATAAATTCCTCCGTTACCATCGGGAGCTGAAGACAAATGGTGTTTCTCGTCTAAGAATATTTTTCCATCGAAATCAAAACACGGCAGACGTCCCTGTTCGAAAAACACAATGTTTTCTTCATTCAAACCGAAGTAGTTATGGTTTTTGAAGAACTCTGCTGTCGGTGCTCTTGTATGTTCTGAAGTCATAATATACCAGGTGATATTACCTGCCTTTCCAGTATGATCCTCTGCCATTTGTTGTACACGTAAAATTCTTTCCGCTTGAATTTGGAACAACGTTTTCCTAGATGGTAAACCGACATCGTACATGCCTTTGGGATGTCCGAAACCTAATCTAGTTGCTTGACCGCCCGCTAGTAACAAAACACCAACTTTGCTGTCCGAAATCTCCTTAAATCCTATATTCTCGTACTCCTGGATCTTTGATTCAGTTAAACCAGGCACTGACTCGTAATGAGCTTGAGGAATAGGTTTCAAGTCATCGTCGATCTTTTCTAGGATAACTTTAGTGGATTCCATCGCCCTATGGAAGGTATCGTTCATTTCCGCCAGATCCAACTTATTAATTTCACTGGCCAATTGCTCCCGCTCATCCTGGGTCAGTTCCGGCCAATATTTGATCAAGTGTTCTTGGCCGTGGGCCGCCAAGCGGGTGTAAAGTTCCTCGTAAGACATGGCTCGATAACCGAAACTTGCGCGTTGTTTATCGGTGTTATCAAGTCCGATCGCGGCGATTAGAAAGTATATACTGGCGGTAACTCGCGGCCGTCTCGCTGTTGTTCATTTTCACCATTCTCCCACCACGAACTAAATAAAACACGTCGACGTCGGCTGGTTTCCTAAAATGACAGCTCCCATGTTTATTTACATATTCCTAGGGTGAGTATACATGTACGTACATATGAGCACTGTGCTCGCAAAAAAATAAACATGCGCGTTCAGTCTTAAAAAATAATTGTCTATGATTACATGTGATTGCGATTGTCATACCTACCTACTATTTTAGACAATCCTGCGCTGAACTGAATTTGTGTCATGACTCATGTGGTGTCAATGTTAACATGTTGTCAAGTTATTTGTTTTAGTTTTTTGTCTGTGTCTATCAAATGGGCAATGGCATATTTTCGTTCAACGAACTGTGTTATTTTCTATTAATTATCGTAAACTTTCTGCTAAATGGAATTTATAGTGTATTCAAATATTTGCTATACATTCTAACAGTTATATTACAACAATTCATCGATGTAAATATGACGGAAAAGTCGAAGAAACGCAAGAGAAACACGCCAAGTCAACCTAACCAAACATTCATAAAACGAGTTATTGACGAAAACTGGCAAAAATTACTATCAAGCAATCTCATGGAAGCGAAAACCGAGAAAGTCGAAGATAAAAAGGACCACTTCACCGGTGTGTTCCGAAGGGCGCGAAAAAAAAACAACGACGCGGCGAACAACGAGAAAAATTTAAAAAGTTTAAATATTAACAACAAATCGTTAAATAATAATACAGAAACGCAAAACGGTGCCCCTAAATGTGACGGTCAACATAAAAAACAACAATCTAGCAGTAAAAATGTGACCGAAAGTAATAATAAAATCAACAAACTTACAAAGTTCATAGCGATGGATTGCGAGATGGTTGGAGTAGGGTTTGAAGGTGGTGACCATATGCTGGCTAGAGTGTCTTTAGTCAACAAATTCGGAGACTGCATTTACGATAAGTTCGTCAAACCACGGGAGGAAGTCATAGATTATAGAACAAACATTAGGTAATTTATTAGTGGACCAATAACTTTACTGCCTGTTTTCACCAATGTTCCCTAACTTTTACGGACTATCTAAGTTAAGTTTATTTATTTATTTATATATTTTATTGTAATCAACAGCGATACATACAGAATATAATTTACAATTAAATCTTAATACTAAAATAAGGCCAAATAGGATTACAATTGTATGAATTTATAGATATGTATAACAATAGTGTGTGTGTGTGTGTGTGTGTGTGTGTGTGTGTGTGTGTGTGTGTGTGTGTGTGTGTGTGCGTGCGCGTGTGTGTGTGTGTGCGTGTGTGTGTGTGTGTGCGCGTGTGTGTGTGTGTGCGTGAGTGTGTGAGTTTGTAAGAGAGTGTGTGTTCATTTATGGATATTAATTTAATTATTTTGGTTACTTATTATAATTTTTCCGATGCCGTTTAATTATTTCTTTTTTTAATAAATATAATAAGTTAGAGAAGCTAAGTTAAGGCTACATCATAAAAGCAACCTAGTACAAAAATTTCAAGTTTTCAACTCCAGTGGTTTAGGCTGGGTGTTGATAGATCAGTCAGTAAGTCAGAACAAACTTTTCTTTTTCCAATTCCAGTGGTATTAGGAAAGAGGATTTGCTGGAAGGCGAGGACTTTACAAAGGTTCAAAAGGAAGTAGCTGAAATATTGAGAGGAAGAATACTCGTTGGTCATTCGTTGAAGAACGATCTGAGCGTTCTCTTCCTGTCGCACCCCAAACGGAATATAAGGGACACATCTAGATACAAACCATTTAGAAAAGTAAGTATTTTTTTACATGAAAATTTCCACCTCTTTAGCGTAATAACCGTTAAAGCTGCGGACTGAAAACTAAAAAAATTTTTTCCACATAGGCCAACCTGTGGCTCTTATGACACATCTTGACTCTACCATAGTACAAACAGAATAGTAGGCTAACTAAGGCCGATCGGCGAGTTAATTACCTACTCCTGCGTTGACGCCTAGGGTTGGCACTTTTATTTTTAACTAAATATTATTTGCGTCATAATTGAATTAAGTCATAATTGTTAATAATGGGTAGGTTACTACTTTTATTGAAAAATTAAACAAACAAAAAAGAGCGAGCGTGCGACGTAATACATGGTAATACGCAATTGCGCGCGATTAGCACGGCGGCGCGGCCCGCACTGCCGCCTGCCGGCCGCATGAGCCCGTAGAGACTATGGGAATGTGTGCGTGAAACTTCCGTGCGTACACGGCGCCCGCTGCTCACGCACACATTCAAACCGGCGGCGGCCACTTTGTATGAAGTTAACCTACTTTTCTGTTTGTACTATGACTCTACCACCAGTGCGGAAAACAGATCCGGCAAGAAACTCATTTCATGGTTCTATCCCCACTTGTTTGGGCACCAGTAACCTGTGTCCAAACATGGGGAATTGGGTGGAATAGTCCTGACACAGGACTGATCATCCGCCTGGTGTTGGGCAGGCGTCCCCTCCTTAAATAAATACATCCCCACTTATTGATCTAAGTCATACGCAGTCTTAACACAAGCTTTCTGCTTTGGAGGGAAGAGAATACTCGTCAGCCAAATGTTGAAGAACTCTTTCTGGTTTTAAAAAACCCTGTTTTTCCGGGATAAAAAGTAGCCTATGTCACTCCAGGTCCTCAACTATATCATGCAAAAAATTAGGTTGATCCATTATTCTGTTGCTGTGTGATTGAAGTACAAAACACTACTAAACACTTTTGCATTTATAATATTAGTAAGGAGTAAAGATGCCATAAATAATACCCAATAATTAAAAGTGCGTACTGAAAACCGAAAGGTCGCTAGTTCTATCTCCACCCATTATATTATTGTCATACCTACTCCTAACACAAGCTTACCACTTATTTGGAGGCAAGAGGAGGATATAAGTTATTGGCTTGGCTTTTCTTTTAAAAAATATGTTTTTTTCCAGATAACAAAAGGTAGCACCCCATCCCTCAAACGGTTAGCGAAAGAAATACTAGGAATAGACATTCAGCACGGTGAACACAGTTCTGTCGAAGATGCCAAAGCCGTGATGCAGCTGTACTGCACAGTGTCCAAGAACTGGGAGCAAGCGCTGAGCGAGAAGAGAGGTTACAGCAAGAAGTTTATTGAGTCTTAACGTTTATTAACCTAGGTATCTTAAAAAATCTGCCCCTTTAACAACAGACTTTGAGTTAACAGTATGTTACCTAAAAAGCTATAGTGGGAAAGTTTTGGAATAGTGTAAGCCAAAAGTACAAGTGTCAGCCAACATGGGAATGTGTAAGCCAACATGGGAAAATGTCAGCCAACATGGGCAAGTGTTAGCCAACATGGGAAAGTGTCAGCCAACATGGGCAAGTGTTAGCTAAAATGGGAAAATGTCAGCCAATAGTAGGACGGGTACCTATACTAGTTGTAATTACTTCTCTATGATGTAGAACAGCCAATGTGTGCCAATGTGGAAGAGTGTCAGCCGTTTATTACTCCTTTTATTTAGAGTATCTTAATTATAATGCCAGCCAGTGATATATCATGATATTCAAATTCAAATTCAAAATTTATTTATTTCATGTAGGCTACCTTGTAGCACTTATGACACGTCATAAATCTACCACCGGTTCGGAATGCAGATTCTGCTGAGAAGAACCGGCAAGAAACTCAGCAGTTGCTCTTTTCAATAAATAAAATAAACTAATTTTACAATAAGTAACAAAACTAAGCTAAGTATACAGTGCTTCCACAGTGAAGCTTCAAAAATGCAATACGTATAATCTAACACATGTCAACATGGGAAGTCAAAGCAGACCCATTCCCGTTGGGAATATACAATGATTGCAAACTCGATAAAAAAAACATGCTCTAGCTATTTTGCCATTTGCTTTTAATAAATCTAATTGCTAATAATAATCAATTATCCTAGCAGATATTAATTTTAAATCATGTCAATATTGAAACAGAAAAATTGATAAGCTACAATTTGAAAAGTCCAGTAATTACACTAAATAATTTTGTCAGATCTTAGCTAGAAAAAACTTATTATGTACAAATTAATATTGCAACCAATTATAGCAAAATATGATGCCATACGATAAACTCGAATCAGTGCTATTGGCTGATGTTCTTCTATTGTTGGCTGACCTTATTCCACTTTTGGTTGACTTTTTCACTGTTGGCTGACAACTACTATTCATATAAATTCTGCCAATAATAACAATCTCTATAATTGCCAAAGTTGACTGCATGCTGGTGCAGTATGCGAAATGCAGATGACATCAGTGTAATTTATATGGAATAAATCATAAAACGTTATGTAAATTGTATAATGTATTGTTAATGTGGATAGTGCCTTTTACCATAAAACTAATTAATTTTTTAGTATTTAATAAATAATTATTTCCTTTTTGGTACGAAAGGTTCATTGGTATCGTGCATCGTTCATCGCAAAAATAAATGCCGTCTAATTTGGGCTCAAGTCTTATGGTGATACGAAACGCGATGACTTTTTTTCCATCCAAAAAATTTTTTAAGCTATTGCATAGCTTCTATCGCGGGCCAGCGTGGAGACCAAATCCAGAAATTTCGTAACGAAAATAACCTGACACGGGACTTCTCTACGGTGAGCCGCTGGATGGCGTTGATAAAAAATGCGAATAAAAAAAATGCTATGCAAAAGCTTTACCGCGGCAGTCCCCGAGTGCCACACGTCTTTTTTTTATTAATATTTTCTCGCTCCGTACACCTACAAGTCCTTTGAATAGCTTTTATAAATTCTGTTGTATTGTGAACTTTTTTAATAAACATATTTTTGCGAAACATGACGTGTTAACTTTATTTAATCCATGGATCAGGCTATTCATCATCATTAACAGCATTCCTTCACTGTTGAAGCATGTGATATTTTATTGTTAAGACACATATAACTCCAAAAAGTGTTTGCCCAGGACCGAACCCGCGACTTTTATTCTTCTGTTCCTTGCAATAGCCACAACAGTCTTCTATTCTGCTATTCCATACTCCGAGCTTTGAAGATGACCTAGACCACACCTTACTATGCTTAAATTATGAAAATAAATGGAAAGAATAACTATAGGTACAAAAATTCAAAAATTGGCTTTTAATGAAATTGGAAAATTTAAACTTAATTTTAAATCGATAAAAATTAAAAACTAAGGATTTAAAAATAAATAAATAAGCAAAACAAAATCCCTTTCGATTAAGGGAACACTCTGTTATAATTAAAAAAAAAAACTCGACCTCCAAATATCACCACCACGTTCCTAATTACTAGGCTATTGTTGTTCTCACGTAGTCTAATCTTTCTCTTTCTGTCTTTGTCTCTCTTTCTCTAGAGACAGATCTCTCTTCATAATGATCGAATTGAAAAAAAAACTCTTCGTCGGGGAATAATAAAACAAGAAAGGGTAAGCATAGATATATAAAAAAGTGTATATTTCGTTCAATTATGTACAATATCTATAAGAGGCGGCGGTATATTCTGCGTGATGACAATGTTCTGCTGGAAGTATTGCATTCGGTTCGTGAGTTCGATTTCCGGGTAGCCCTCCGGCTTCTTTGTCGTAACACGCGGCTGCTGTGAAAGAAAAGATAACAATTTTTTTTTACAAGATAGTCCTTGACTGCGATCTCACTTGATGGTAAGTGACGATGCAGTCTACGATGGTAGCGGGCTAATTTAGAACGGGTATTTTTTTAAACATATAGACTAGCGCTTGACTGCGATCTCACCCAAGATGGTAAGCAAGATGGTAATGCAGCCTAAGGTGGTGCGCGCTTGCCTGGAAGATGCCTATTCATTCTTCATTTAAAGATACCCACATTATAGTTGTAAGGGCTGTGTATTCAACCCATATCCCTAATCGGTTTCTACACGCCATCGTGCCGGAACGCTAAATCGCTTGGCGGCACGTCTTCGACGGTAGGGTGGTAACTAGCCACGGCCAAACCCTCCCACCAAACCAGACCGGAGACAATTCAGAAATTATGAATTCCCAAATTGTCCCCGCCGGGAATCGAACCCGAGACCTCCCAGTTATAAAACCGCAGCGCTCACAACTGCGCCAGGGAGGTCGTCAAACACAACATACTCTGAAAATTTCAACTGTCTACCTATTATGGTTCATGAGATACCCGCTGACAGACGGAGTGATCTGTTAATAACTTACCTTTAATCGTTTAGTATAGTGCATCATTTTGATGTGCTTGTATATGCTCGTCTGCCAGCTGAAAGTTGCTGGGCAAAGTGGGCACTTGAAGCTCTTCGACTCTGAGCGTTTAGTGTGCATTGCCCACACGTGGCCCTTCAGTCTCTTTACAGTCTGTAAAAAAAAATGTAAACCATTAGTGGAACAGTGTCAGCCAATAGTGGAACAACGTCAGGCAATAGAAGAACAGTGCCAGAACAAAGCGAAACAGTGTCGGCTAATAGAAGAACATTCTCAGTCAATAGTGGAATCTTGACACATAAGTAAATTGTAGAATATGTAAAAATGGAACAATGTCAGCCAATAGAAGAACAGTGCCAGAACAAAGTGGAACAGTGTCAGTTAATAGTGGAACATTGATAGTCAATAGTAAAATATTTTGAAACACTCTCAGCCAATAGTGGAATCTTGTCACGTGTTGAACATATAAAAATGGAACAGTGTCAGCCAAAAGTGGAACAATGTCAACCAATACAGGAATATTGTCAGCCAATAGGGGAACATTGTCAGAAAAGTACAAAAATATTACTATTTTTACTGTACACAATTTCTAAACTAAACTGTATTAACAGGACTTTGTTTTTTTTATTCAGTTAACTAACAAATAATTAGTGGTAGAATAAAATCAGCCAGTGGTGGTATAAAGTCAGCCAAGAGTGGAACATGTGGTTGTTGTATACATCACTAAGGTACCCACCAGTGAAATATTGTCAGACAATGGTAAAACGTTGTCAGGCAATAGTAGAACGGACTCGGCCAATAGAAAATTACCATCTTCTCTTATTATAATCCCAACTAATTACTAACCTTATAAGATTTCCCACAGATCTCGCACAAATGCTCGCCGTCGGGTTCCCTTTTGTTTTTGCCCCCGTGGATATTGTTCATATGCGCCACCATTATTTTGGCAGTCTTGAATGGCTGCAACATATGAACGTGAATGTTACAAGAGGAAATTATGAAAAACAAAATAATTGAAAAGTAATTAAAAAAAGTTGGTTATTGAAAATTAATACATAAAGAATTTTTTTTTTTTTGAAGAAAGAGCAATTTTTTTAGTCTTCTAAAAAGGTATTTTTGATACTTAAAAAGACCGTCCGATTCTAATGCTGAGATCTATAGAGCTTGCTATGACTTAGCTCGGACTCAAGATAAGAGTTAAAACGAGACACAAATATGCTGCGACATAAATCTCGTTTAAGCTCTGTCTTGAGTCTGAGCAGAGTAAGAGTGCGGTCTATAGATTTCAGCCTTATTGTGTTATGATAAAAAAAATGATTTTGACTTTGACTTATTACCTTAAAGCACATGGAGCACTGGTACTTGATGATCTTGAGATGCTCCCAGTCGATATGGTCGTTCATACACCAGCGCGACGCGAACTTTTTAGCGCAGAACTGACACGTGTGACTGGAAAACATTTGTTTTTAAATGAACGCTATCTATGTGATCTATAATATGGGGAAGTGATAAAATTAACAAGGAACAAAATGCTTTTGCTGTAATCCGCCAAACTAGAAAAAGTCTTTATGATACATCATGAAACTCTTTTTTTTCACTCGCTGACACTTGCAAGCCTCCGCTAAACCTCCCACCAGACAGACCAAGAGCGGAACTTTGTAACCTTTTTTTTTTAATTTTTTTATTGAAGGAAATAACTTAATAGATTTATAAATATGTACATATTAAAAATTCCGAGGCCGGCGGGATTCGAACCCAAATCTCTCTGGGAATCGCGCCCGAGTGTGTTAACCGTTACACCACGGCCGAACCACACGTCAGCCACGAAATTAGTGATATGTATCTAATTTTTCAATCAGTTTTATAGCAACTGTTAGCGACACATTACAGTTGTCGAGTTGTAACCTTGTCCAGCGCTGGATGTGTTGGTGGATCATCGAGATAGGAAGCCTAATAGAGAGGCCCTATTCTACTATAGCAGAATAGGTTATACATGTATATATCAATATTATGTTGTCTCTTTTTAACTAAGCGACACCTGCATATGCAAAGAAAGACAAATATATGTTTGCCGAGTACTTATTTATCACAACGTGTGACGTCATGAGCGTGATGGGATTTATACCGGCGCGGACGTCATTTTAATCGCCAAGAGTATATTATCTGGAAGTAAAGTCTATGGTAAAGAAGTAGCCATCTTAAGTGCCATGGTAGTCACGATCATTTTGTAGATAGGGCCGGTCCATATGTATAGGTCAGTGTGGTGTATACTCACACGTAGGAGTCCTCTTGCGCGTGCCGCTTGCTGAGCTTCATGTGGTTGTTGTAGCAGTCGCGGCTGGAGAAGCTCTTGCCGCACTCGCGGCATTGGTGCGTGGCGCCCTCCTCGCGCTCGCGGTGGTTGCGCATGTGCCGCGCCAGGTTGCGCTTCCACTGGAACAGCTTGCCGCACACCGGGCACGGGTACGTCAGCCCGTCGTGGATCACACTGGGAAATGTAACGAGTAATATACATCAAAAAATGAAAAACATGACTGAATTTTTTCAAAAAAAAAAAATCATTTTTTTTATTTATTCGGTGACAAGATAGCCCTTGACTGCGATCTCCCCTGATGGTAAGTGACGATGCAGCCTAAGATGATAGCGGGCTAACTCAGAAGGGGTATAGGGTATAAATTTAACCAATACCCCTAATCGGTTTCTACAAGCCATCGCATCATGCCGAAACGCTTATTTCATGGAGGCCAACTTGTGACTCTTATGACAAGTCAAGACACTACCGCCGGTTCGGAATGCTGATTCTGCTGAGAAGAGCCTCTCAGCAGTTGCTCTTTTCAAAACAAAAAATGTTACAATATGTATGTAGCTTATCTATCTTGTGCACAGCTGAAGCAAAGCAGATTGGTTCCAAGCAACTTTGTCATTAAGGAATTCATTAATTGTGTAATAACTTCTACTTATTAAATGACTAAATTATAGCCAACGTCACTCAGAATGATGTAAGGACTCTTACATCCCAAACTGATCAGGCATTTAGAAGTTATGTTGGAATAAAGAAACTCACATACATGTACCCTGAAAATATTGGCTTTGCCTTGGGTAAAAAGATACTTACACGTGTGCTCTGTAGCTTTTCTTGGAATAGAACACTTTATCACAGCCCTTGCAAGGTATTGCCAGCTTTTCCTTTGGTTTTTCGTCTTTCTGTGGCAGAATTCTAAAAAAAAAAAACCGCTGTTAGTCAATTGTGAAAGTGTCAGTCAACAATGATAGTGTTAAGTGAAACTGTTGGCCATTCGTAAAAAAGTGTAAGCCAAAAGTGGAACAGTGTAAGCCAAAAGTTGAACTGTGTCAGACAAAATTGGAACATCAGGCAATTTAGTCTCATTGAGTGTAAGGCAAATGTGGAACTGTAAGCCATTCATAAAACAGTGTAAGTCAAAATTGGAACAGTGTCAGCTAATAGTGAAAGAGTCAACCAAAATACTCTCATTGAATGTAAGGTAAATGCTGAACTATAAGCCATTCGTAAAAGAGTGTAAGTCAAAAGTGGAACAGTGTCAGCCAATAGTGAAAGAGTCAATCAAAATTGGAACATCAGCCAACAGTGACAGTGTAAGGCAAAATGACAAATGGAAAAGTGTCGTTCAATAATGTTAAAGAGTACTTACTTAAGATGGTATTTTAAAGTCATTTTGTTGGCAAAGACTTTACCACAGCAATCGCACTGCGGTTTCTCTTGATGCGTCACACTTCTGTGGTACAGGAGTTTGGCTCTGGTGCTAAAAATACACAATACACAGGTTTAATCTATATGAAATGCTGTTCGTTTGGAATCTTTTGAGAACGGCTGAACAGATTTGGATATTTGTTTTTAAATGCTCGCGAATCGTGACGGTACGAATTTGGTTGTTGTGGAAAATTGGAAAAGTTGAACGAAAAATTTTCAAATTTGGGAAGTTTTTAATGGTATGAATTTGCATCCTATTACTACAACAATATTGTACAAAATAAGTTATTTTATATTGACCGGTCACCCGCAATATATTATACGTATAAAAAAAATAACCACTTAGTTTATTTGTCCGCATACAAAGATTTAGTACAACACAAATTGCTTACCTAAAGGTTTTTTTGTCCGGACAGTCGGGACATACATTGACCGCTGCAATAGCATACTTAGCACACTCATGCGCTAACATGATCTTTTTCACCGTTGTCAACAAGTTGCACTCGCGGCATCTGAAGAATAGAGTGCTAGCGGATTAAACACGCATAAATTCAACCAATCCGACGTAATTGTGATCGTCACAATCTGTGGTCACAATGTAGAAATAATTTTTAGACAGTCCCCCTCTGATTGTCTTTTTAGACAATCTCATAACTGTATTTTGGATTTCAAATTCATTTTCAGATTTGATTGGTTATCAAAGCAAAAAATAATAAATTGATAAAATCTTATTAAAGATAAAGATAAAATCTTATTTACTTGTAAGCGATGTAGTGTAGTTTTTTATGTACTTTAATATTGTCCTTTGTGATGAAATAAGCTTTACAAATGTCACATTGCTGGTCGCTATCCGTTTTCTGAAAAAGAAAACAATAATTTTGATAAAATACTGTAACTGATGACAAAGTTACAGTATTTTATGGTTATTATTCGGCCGTTCAGAGAATGCGTTCCTGACACCTATCAGTTAGTCACGACTAGTGATGGGCACAACATAACACTGAGTTCGTTACCGTTCCTCCAAAATGAACCGGCGCATTATTTTAAGATTATTTTCGTTTTAAATTGGCGGAATCATTTAAAATTTATATTTTAGTTATTTAAGTAGAAACCAAAAAAAGGTAATATTCATATAATAAAATTGTTTTATTTATTCTTTGTTACAAAGTTACAATCTGTATTTCTATGCAATAAAGTAAATACATTGAATTGAATGTGCGTACAGAATATTAATCAGACTCCGATTCGCTTGAGGAGGTGGTGTCTTCATCATCTTCGCCTACATGTATAATTATATTATTATCAATAACAGAATCAATCCTCATATCTCGGTCAAAGTAATCTTGCAGCTTGATGATTAACTCACGGGCTCCACTTTTCAATGTTTGTCCACGTTTAGGCATTATTATGCACTAAAAGTAAAAAGAACGTAATACAAAACACAATCGAAGTCCGATTTAGCGCCGATGTCAGTTTGAAAAGCAGAAACAGTCCATTAAACGAAAGCCGGGTAATCAAATAAAAACAGATCGAAAACACGATTGAAGAACGTGGTCTATGCGCACGAAACGACAACAGACGACTGTTTTAGCGTCACAAAATGGCGGCCCAACGCCATTTGGGATTACCATTTTCAACCTAAATATAAAAATGCTACTTTCTTTCGCGCGTTCGGTTTGGTCATAGTTTTATTTTTATATTTCGTAAAAGTTATCTTATAGTCCATTATTTTCAAATTCTTAAAAAGAAAAACAAAGCGTATTATTTTATATTATAAGTATAACTGTATAAGAACAGATTACGATATTACGATACTTGCCTGTTATTTTTAGCACAGCACTACAAATATAAAGCGCTGACATAACCTTGTAATAGCGCAGTATAGATTTAGAAAAATATTGTTTACTAAGTTATTTGACACTCAGTTTGGCACAAAATTATAACATTCATTGATTATTGATATAATAATGTTGTTTTAATGCTCATCAATTGTTAAAACGGTAAACAACCAGCAAAAATATTTTTATCGTAACTGCAACGCCATTACAAAGCTACGTCGTCAGTTCAATCGCGACGTGTCAGGAACGCATTCTCTGAACGGCCGAACTTTAGTTACAGTATAAATAAAGAAATACTGAAACTAATGATAAAATATAATATTATAAATGCAGCAATGTGTTAATTTGTTGGTTAGTCCTTCAATCACGCCGCAACGGAGTTACAGATCAACGTGTTTTTTTGGATAGATATATTTAAGGGCCTGGAGAATGACATAATTACTTTTTGTCCCGGAAAAACAAGTTTTCCGCTGGAGTTTTAAAACATAAGTCCACGCGTACGAAGTCACTGGTAAAAGCTAGTCAATAATATCAATACTTACTTACCGGAGAATGTTTCCCGGTCATATGAGTCTCCATCTGCTTGGCAGTGTTGAAGCCTATAAGGCAGTGCACACACTTGTTCTTCAAACGCGAAAACGCGTCGCTTGCCGCGTCGGTCTCTCTGACGCGCCACATCTCCTGTTCGTCCATTTTGTACAGCTTTACTAAGTTTTCTGGAAGGTTCTTCAGTTTTCTACTTTTTTTTTGCGCCTGCAATTGAATAATTAGCTATTTCACCATCAACATCATCAGCAACCCATCAACAACCTACTATTGAGACCCCTTCCAAGTTAGTCCGCAGCTATCTTAGACTGCATCGTCATTTACCATCGGGTGAGATCGCAGTCAAGGATAATCGTCATTGAATAAAAAAAGGTCTCCTCTCAGATGGGCCTTAGTCTACCACGCTGTTCCGATACGAATTGGCAGACTTCACACACTTTCGTAAAAGTCAGTCAAAAGTGGAACAGTGTCAGCCAATAATGAAACAGTGTCAGCCAATAATAAAAGAGTGTCAGAGTGAGAGTATAAGTCAAAAGTGGAACTCCTGGATATTTGTAAAAGAGTGCAAGCCAAAAATGGAACGAGTCAGCCAACAGTGAAAGAGTGTCAGCCAAAATTAGACAATCAGCCAATAGTAAGAGTTTAAGGCAAAAATGAAACAGTATCAGCCAATAATTAATTAGTTTCAGCCATTATTGGATAAGAAGCTAAGTGGAAGTGAATCAGCCAATAGTGGAAGAGTTTCATCTAATTGGAACAGTGTCAACCAATAATGGAATAATGTCAGACAATTGTGGTTGTTATACAGGATGTGTGTTTTTTAAAGAATATTAGTCAAGATGAACTTGACTAATATTCTCCTCTCCCCTCCAAAAAAGCAGAAAGCTTTGTTAGGTAGGAGTGTGGGAACGACAATATTGCAACGGGTCGGGCTCGAACCTGCGACCTTGACTTTCAGTCCGTACCTTTAACCATTGGGTTATTGAGGCTTAAACAAACCTTTTCAGATTTCCGTTTAACTTTCTTCTTCCTCTCTTTTTTCTTTTTCTTGCCATCTTCTGCCTTCAGCTGCGAGAGGGCCAGGTCATCTTCTGAACTCTGCTGGTTGATTGACTCGAAGTCTTGAGAGCAATCGTCCAGATTGTACTGTGTCAATTCATATTGTGTGTCGTCCAATTCTTCCTTTATCTCTATTTCTGTCTGAAGGTTCAAAGTTTCTCGGGCATCCACGGAGATTTCTAAAAAGTCAATAATAAAACAATTAATTTAAAAAAAAAGACCTGTGGTACTCGGGGACTGCCGCGGTAGAGCTATTGCATAGCATTTTTTATCAACGCCACCTAGCGACTCACCGCTAGATGGCGTTGATAAAAAATGCGCCATCTAGCGGCTCACCGTAGAGGAGTCCCGTGTCAGGTTATTTTCGTTACGGAATTTCTGGATTCGGTCTCCACGCTGGCCCGCGATAGAAGCTATGCAATAGCTTAAAAAAAAGACACTAGAGATTTATACATATGCGTGTCAATATTTTTTTATTTTTGCACCAACTTCAAAGTAATATTAAAAAAATATTTTTTAAAAAACCGATTTCAAACGCCACCTAAAAGTATGGAATAATTTTAGTTGTTAAAGAGGTGACACACATGAAGTATTTACTAGACATCCTCATAAACTAGTAGCACCATATTATCGTTTGCGTAAAGTGCAAAAGCCCTTTGCCACAATTTATATAATTTGTAGTGGCGTTTGAAATCGCCTTTTTAAAAAGAATTCTTGTTTATTTATATACTAAACTAGCTTTTTCCAGCACCTTCGCTCACGTTAAGTTTGATTTTTCAAACCCCTATTTTACCTCCTTAGGGGTCTAATTATCCAAAATTCTTTCTTAGCGGATGCTTACGTCATAATAGCTACCTGTATACCTTTCAGCTCGATCCATCCAGCGTTTAGAGCTGTGCGTTGATAGATCAGTCAGTCACCTTTGCCTTTTATATATTTAGACTATCGTGTAAGGCGTGTAAAAGAGGGCAGAAGATATGCTTCTGCCCTCTTTTACACGCCTTTTCTCCCTCTACTTACCAATCTCATGTTCGACATCCTCAGTCTTGTCAACTTCATGTTTGACTTCCGTCACTGGAGTTTCAAATTTCGGGGGTAGTTCGGAACATATTTCAAAAGTTCTCACTGAGAGCCGTTGGATGGCGTGACTAGACAAATCGGTGGGTGAATTGAGAAATGCTTGCTGCAAACAAAAACTAAGTTAACAAACTGTAATCTGTCTATGGAAAATTGTACATGACATTTATTTATGTATTTATTTAACACACACTTAAATCTATCTTTACAGGAACTTAGCCTAATACTATAGAAAAAAGGTTAACATTAAAAATAACTTACAAACTATCATCTTCGTAAATTAAATTAAACATTACTAATAAAACCTTATCAACTAATATTTACAATGCACATAATCTATAATTATATAAAAAGGCTTGTCCTGACTGACTGACTGACGATCAACGCACAGCCTAAACCACTGAAGTTAGAAACTTGAAATTTTGACAGTAGGTTTCTTTTATGACGTAGACGAGCACTAAGAAAGGATTTTTCGAAATTCGCCCCCCAAGGGGGTAAAAAGGGGGGTTAAAGTTTGTATGAAACTCCGTCATTTTTCGAGTTATACTCATGAAATTCGGTATTTAGGCTTTAAATTGAAAACAAAAAAGTACGTGTTTCACAGTTTTTAAAAATTCTACCCCCTAAGGGGTTAAATAGGGGTTGAATGTTTGTATAATAGTCCTTCGTTCTTCAAGTTATTTTTCAAGTTACGTTTATGAAACTTGATATTTTGGCTCTTGATTAAAAATAAAGAATTACGTATTTTACATTTTTTTTAAATTCTCCCCCCAAGGGGGTAAAAAGGGGGGTTAAAGTTTGTATGAAACTCCGTCATTTTTCAAGCTATACCCATAAAATTCGGTATTTAGGCTTTAAATTGAAAACAAAAAAGTAAGTGTTTCACACTTTTAAAAAATTCTACCCCCTAAGGGGTTAAATAGGGGTTGAATGTTTGTATGATAGTCCTTCGTTCTTCAAGTTATTTTTCAAGTTATGTTTATGAAACTTGATATTTTGGCTCTTGATCAAAAATAAAGAATTACGTATTTTACACATTTCGAAAATTCTCCCCCCAAGGGGGTAAAAAGGGGGGTTAAAGTTTGTATGAAACTCCGTTATTTTTCAAGCTATACCCATAAAATTCGGTACTTAGGCTTTAAATTGAAAACAAAAAAGTAGGTGTTTCACAGTTTTTAAAAATTCTACCCCCTAAGGGATTAAATAGGGGTTGAATGTTTGTATGATAGTCCTTCGTTCTTCAAGTTATTTTTCAAGTTATGTTTATGAAACTTGATATTTTGGCTCTTGATCAAAAATAAAGAATTACGTATTTTACATTTTTTGAAAATTCTCTCCCCAAGGGGGTAAAAAGGGGAGTTTCAATATTCATAGTTAAGACAGGACAACGTCTGTCGGGTCCGCTAGTATACACATATATCATAACATTGTTTTTTTATTTGGAAAGATTTTTTTTATTCCTGCCATAAGAGCCACAAGTTGGCCTAACGTTAGTTAGTTGGAACGCTAAATCGCTTGGCGGCACGTCTTTGACGGTAGGATGGTAACTAGCCACGACCAAAGCCTCCCACCAGAACTGACCAGAGACAATCCAGAAATTATAAATTCCCAAATTGCCCCCGCCAGGAATCGAACCTGAGACCTCCCACTTAAAAGACCAGTGCTCACCACTGCACCAGGGAGGTCGTCAAAAACTAATAAGACTAATATTTTAAATCTGAAAGTGTGTTTGGTTGTTTCAATCACGCAGGAAGAGAATAAAAAATCAGAGATTTTTGGGATTACTTGAGGACTTAGAGAGTGACATAGACTATATCTATTATCCCTGAAAAACAGAGGGTTCCTGCAGGATTTTTAAAATCTAACTCAGATAAAGTCACTGATAAAGCCTAGTATAAAAATAAAAATACATAATACCTTTTGAGAATATGCAAGTAGGATTTTGAACGATGCTATTATTTGGTGTCTAAACTTCAAAACTCCCTGTATAAGGGCCAGGCATTCCCAGCACACCTGGACTGACAGGCCATCGGGTACCTGAAATAAATGAAACTTATTACTGTACCCATTTTGATGGAATTTGTACATGATTTTGATGAAGAAAAGGATAATTAATGTGTTGAACAATGTTTTTTTTTAAATATAAAGACTAGCGATCACACCTGATGGTAAGTGAAGATTCGGCCTAAGATGGACCGCATTTGCCTAGAAGACTTCACTCTTGATTTTAAGGTACCGAAACCATAGTTAGAGGGAAAAATGGAAGCCGGAAGGGCATTCCAAATTTTAGCGGTGCATATCAGGAACGAGGAAACAAAGCGTGTAGTGCGCGTCCCTGGGATTTCAACTACGTAGGGGAGCAGATCTTCAGATTCATTCAGTGTTAGTAAAATTTCATATTATACCTATTAATTTAAGATAACTTTAGCTACCTCATTAAATATGGAATTTTCTATCTTGTATCTGGAACGAACTATCCTCTGCAACACAGGATAGGGACTAACAGAAATTGTTATGTCAATAAATAAATTCTTATTCTGCCTGTTTTCACCAACCATTACTAAATCCTCCCCAAAGTAGGAGTCTCTTTACATAGGCAGCCCCTAAATACAATCCCTTATCCAATGCCATTATCTTCATAATCCATTGCCGTCTTTCAGCTGGGAATAGTTTTTCCTTTCAAGGATGACAAAGGATTTTTTTAAAATCTGAAATAGGCTTGTGCATGACAACAATCAATACTGGATAGCACTGATGAAGTCTTGGTTGGAGTGTGCTTGCCTAGAAGATGCCTACTCACTGTTGCCTTGAAGGTACTCAAATTATAGGTGGCAGGAAACACGGATGCTGGAAGAGTGTTCCACACCTTAGCGGTTCTTATCAGAAACCTTGAGTTGAATTGATACTTTAATACTAGGAAAACAAAGGGACTAAGAAAGGAAAGGAAGAAATCTTGCAGGATTCTAAAAACCTAACCATGCAAACAAAATTACAGGCTCTTCTTTATTAGTTATGAAAATATTCCATACTTCATCACTACATAGTATAAAACAAAGTCGCTTTCTCTGTCCTTATGTATGCTTAAATCTTTAAAACTATGCAATATGCGGTTTTTTTTAATAGATAGAGTGGTTGAAGAGGAAGGTTTATATGTATAATAACATCCATTAACAGTGAATGACATAGGTATATATTTTATACCCGTGCGAAGCAGGAGCGGGCCGCTAGTAATTCCATATTTATTGAACAAATTTTGACAATGTTTTCCAATACTTACAGTGTAGTTGATAACTAGGTAATTGTAAAATATGCCATAAGTAGATAAATTACGTGAAACTATTTTTCTCAGAAAAAACTGTCATTAGGTATTAGGTAGGTATCTCCTCATGTATTTTATCTTTTTAAGCAAACAGCAAGAAACCCTAAACATCCTTCAAAGACCTTGAAAACTTAAATTGAACTTCGTATAAGATAAAACGAGTTCCGCAAGAAAAGGAACAAAAATTTTTTCCAATCATGGCCGATCTAAAGATTTCTGTTCATTGAATTTACAAAAAACACGAAAACATAACTTAAAAGTTTTGCAATAAGAACCGTAATAAGTATTTTTATAATTTTTACAGCTAATTACGTAACTTCTGGTGTTTATTCAAGAATTATTTGCCAAAATCAAGAAATTAAAGGGATTTCCTTACATCGATATCTGCCAGCATTTTGAAGCATTGCTTCACTTCTTCCTTATAAAACATTTTTCTATTGTAATTTAGACACCCCACACATATTCCATTCACATTATAGCCTTCAATATTAATATTTATTTCACTCATTTTGCACTAAATTATTTTATCATCAATGGCAGCTTCATGGCTTTCCTTCGGCCATTTTGGTTTTGACATATTTTCATGTTCTTGACTTTGACATTAAGGTGATGTCATTTTTTCTTGCCATCCATAGAATAAGGCTGTAATAGAATCTGCAACTACGTGTACTCGAAAGCATACAGAAAAAACGCGTTTGTTATAATTTATCGATTCTAATAAACAATAATAAAGTAATATATCCCATACACAAAAAGTTTTGCAATTTTGCGATGCAGATAAAATAATGTACTGCTCTGACGTCCTTACTTAAAGTTGAAAATAAAATAAGCACGTGTTAGCCTTCGCTTTTACATCTTGTTATAAGGTCAGGGGGAGTAAGTGAAACATACTTTTCTGTTTTTTCTACAAAATGACCTCTAAATCAATAAAAAAAATGTCAATTTAAATAACGATCAATGCAAAGTACTCTTCCTTAAATGGGCTTTCTATGACATGATCTTTAGGTCCTCTATTAGTGCAAATAACGATAAAATTACTAAGTAAAAGTAGACCATGGTTTCGTTTCACTTACCCTCAAAATGGGGTAAGTGAAACAATGATCAGTACGCTGCTAATATAAGGTCTACAGAACTATTTCAAGGACTAAAATGACACCTTTAATTGCTTCAATCGAATACGAGTCTCAGTGCATGGCTACGTGGTCTAGTTTCTTAAATAAAAGGAAAAAACTGAAAATGGGGTAAGAGAAACATAGTCAAGCAGTCAGGGGTAGTAAACCAAAACAAAAATTGGTACGTTATAAATTTTTATTAGTTAGCTAACACCATGTTTACAATATTTTTACGTCTTCTTCTATTCTTGCTTTCTTAGTGGATGCCTGCGTCATAATAGCTATCTGTTGGCAAAATTTCAACCCGATCCGTACAGTAGTTTGAGCTGTGCGTTGATAGATCAGTCAGCCAGTGTCAGTCACCTTTTCCTTATATATATTTAATAGATTAACTTTTTTATAACTAGCAGCTCCCTCAAATTTTATCAAAATAATTATGGGAATAAAATTAAATATACTAAGTCTTACTGTCAATAAAAACATTTTATTCTATACAACGAATATAATATTATGTACAGATGATTCTATATGTGTGATAAGTTTCATCAAAATCAGTCGAGTAGTTTTTGATTGACGCTCGAACAAACAGAATGACTGGTGTGTCAGACACAAGACGGCCTATAATCAAATATTAGTTTTTTTTAAATAAGACTAGCTTTTGCCCCCGCGACTTCGTCCGCGTGGAATTAGATTTTGGGGTGGAATTATCAAAAACTGTGAAACACGTACTTTTTTATTTTTAACTGAAAGCTCAAATACCAACTTTGATGGAAACAGCTTGAAAAATGACGGAGTTTCATATAAACTTCCATCCCCTATTTAAACCCCTTAGGGGTGGAATTTCCAATAATCCTTTCTTAGTGTGCGCTTACGTCATAAAAGGAACCAACTGTAAAAAATTCAAATTTCTAACTTCAGTAGTTTAGGCTGTGCGTTGATATCTCAGTCAGTCAATCAGTCAGTCAGGACTTTGAATTTTATATATATAGATTATTTTTAAAAAGGTTGGTAATCTCTGACATGGGGTAAGTGAAACATATGTTTCTCTTACCCCGCTCATCTCTGTTTCACTTTCCCACTCGAAACTTTTAGTGACTAGAATCTTTACCATGTCTTAAATTAATAATCTGAACGTTTTAGACAAAAAATACAATTGGAACATTAAATCTATACCTTATTCAAGGTACTTACGGCAAAAAACTTTTGAAAACTCTATAAAATCACTTTAAAACAAGCAATAAATATAACCGCGTCTAACTCGTGTTTTGAGTTTTGAAAAATGTCAAATTTCTTTCCTAAATATTACCTTGTAGAATTATCGCAGCAACATCTATGTTAAAAAATTGATACCATTTCGTCAATACTCTTTTATCGACTGAGAGCAAATATCGATAAACTGCATAGTTTGTTAGATATGGCTTTGTGTTTCTCTTACCCCACCGTTTCTCTTACTCCCCCTGACCTTAGTTGCATCTCTTTCAATTTATGCAAAGAAAGTAGAAACACACTAGGAAGGATATTAGTAAAAATGTTTCCTTATATATTATTCATTTATTTTTATAATGCACCAAATGATCACACTCTCTCAACTTCCCAGCAGCCTGCTCCGGCGTCAGGTCACGTTGCGGTTGCGCCAACATCTCGTAGCCCACCATAAACTTCTTGACGGTGGCAGAGCGCAGCAGTGGAGGGAGGTAGATGCCGTGGAACAGCCAATGGGGGGCGTCACCGGGTATCCTAGATGGACCGGTAGGGGCACCTAGGAATAGGAGATAAAATTAACTAAGTAGGTACGAATTGAAATTGAACCTCACTTGCTAGTGTGTAACAGCTGAAAGGCTACTGCTTCAGCATAATGCTGCAGTCTAGCTGCAGTATTAGAATGCTGCAGCGCTCAAGCATAGTCTTTAGTGACGTTTAGTGATTTTAGTTTGTTGATTAACTACAGGAATAAATGAACAAAATTAATTCATAATAATTTTATTATGTGAATTTATTTTATTAAAGTATGAATTGGAAATAAAGTTATTACACGTTTTACTTGCATACTTTTCTCAACCAAAATTTTACAATTGCGTTGATAGATGGCGCTCATAGTTCGTGACGAACAACTAGCTGTTATAAATAAATAAATAAATAAATAAGACTATTAATTTCCTTCTTCATAATAATTTTTATAATCATATTTTATATACTAATTAAGCTCAGTTATCACTTCTAGACTTACCATGCCATCCCATACTGTATGGAAAGCTACAGTTAAATAGGTTGTCATATTTCGTACATAGCTGCTTCATGATCTCTGCTAGCGCCACCTTTTGGTCGTCATTTAGATCTGACATGCGCTGTGGTCTATTGTTTATGGGCAGAAGCATCGTTTCGTATGGCCAAGCTGCCCAATATGGCACTAGGGCCACCCATTCAGTGTTCTGGAGAACGATGCGTTCCTGAAAAGAAAGAAAACTATTTTTTTCACCTCACTAGCTGAAAAAGAGCGACTTGGCTGTCTAAAACCAGTGAGCAAAGGTTGTTTTTGCTCACTCCGTGAGGAAAAGTGTTGTGTCAAAAAAAGTTCAACACTTTTTCTCACTGAGTGAGCAAAAACGACCTTTGCTTACTGGTTTTAGACAGCAAAGGCGCTCTTTTTGAACTAGTGAAGTGAAAAGTTGTATGTATCACACGTGTTAGCGATATATTGAAATAGTAAAGATTAATGTAGGTATTGAAGGTGGTTTGATAAAATTAGTAGTAGGTAGTTTGACTTTGTTGACGACGTAGGCGCCGGTCTGGTGCCGCGCCGTTAGTATAAATACAGCGGTTTGG
Source organism: Hipparchia sbordonii (assembly GCA_038048805.1). Lineage (NCBI taxonomy): Eukaryota > Metazoa > Arthropoda > Insecta > Lepidoptera > Nymphalidae > Hipparchia > Hipparchia sbordonii. The sequence continues at coordinate 484,651 of JBBIWI010000026.1, read as the reverse complement.
ACGTTATTAATTCAGTCTCTTCCAGAGACTCATACGGCTATTGGATGCTCCCGCGTCTAGGTCGTTGTATTTGATTGACGGGTGGTGATAGCAATCACGCCCTAATCGAATAAATATTACCCGTAGGTTTAGATGAATGTAATTAATTAAATACCTACTTAGATATGTTTGATAGTTACCCTCACGTTCAGATGGTGGTTTGTCTGACGTGTTGTGGTTAAATAGGTTAGATGTGAGGACAGGGGCCGTTATAGGGGCGGTTGGAGACGGCTTTAGGTAGGGTTTCAACGGTTTTGTTTGTAGTTTATACACGATAGCAAAGTTTTTGTTTCTTGTGCCTTTGAATCCCTCACTACACTCAAGATTCTATTATAGTATCCTTCGCCCGCTCGGGGTTCAAACTAGGCACTCGCAACAAAAATGAACTTTGCTATCTTGTTGAACAAATAAGTAACTTTTTTTTATAAACGTCAAAAGAAAAAAGAATACTATTTTTTTTGTAAACGTCAAAGTTTTGATTTAACTATGGTATTAGGATAGAGCAGAGACTGCCCAATGGTTATCTTAGTATGGTCTTCTATTCGGAAGGGCGCAAGTTCGATCCCGACCTCTAACTTTTCGAAAGTATTATGATAGATTAGGAAATTATGTAAAAAATAAAAAAGACGTGTGGCACTCGGGGACTGCCGCGGTAAAGCTATTGCATAGCATTTTTTATCAACGCCATCTAGCGGTGAGAGGAGTCCCGTGTCAGGTTATTTTCGTTACGGAATTTCTGGATTCGGTCTCCACGCTCAAGGCCCGCGATAGAAGCTATGCAATAGCTTAAAAAATAATAAAATAAAAACCCATATCTTAACTAACCTTCTTTTTCATCTCTTGGTCCAAGTATTCCACCAGCAAAGGTTTGCCGAACTTCGTGTAATATTCCTTCTGGGTCCTACAACATAATTGCATTTATATGATTGTCACAGAATATATTATAATAGTACCTAAAGGTACAGAAGATTCACTCCGCAAAATGATTTAAATAAATAGAGACTCTTTTTTACACACAATAAAGTGCAATTCAGGTTGACACAGCGCTACTTGCCTACCGTCTTATTCACCTAGACTTTTTTCTCTTTCTATCACGTAACTCTTATCCCTTCGCACAATCTGAATGTAGGCCCTTGGAAGAAGTACGCCATGTACTTGTAGCTCCGCAGTTTACTGCGGAGTGCGCCAAGCCTCATTATGTATGAAAATGGAGATGAATGAAAATTATTGTCTCTGGTCTGGTCTGGTGGGAAGCTTTGGCCGTGGCTGGTTACCACCCTGTCAGACGTGCCATCAAGCGATTTAGCGTTCCGGCACGATGGCATGTATGTAGAAACTGTTTAGGGGTAGGTATGGGTTGAATTTACACTACTACCCTGCATACGCCTTCCAAGTAAGCCCGCTATCATCTTAGATTGCATCGTCACTTACCATCAGGTGAGATCGCAGTCATGGACTATCTTGTAAGTCACCTTTTCTTTTTATATATTATTTAGAAGATATTTTTAACCGACTTCCAAAACAGAAGAAGGTTCTCAATTCGTCGGAATCTTTTTTAATTTTTTAATTTATGTTCCCCGATTACTCGAAGACGCCTGAACCGATTTGGAAAATATTTTTTTTGTGTGAAAGGGAATCCTTTCCCGGTGGTCCCAGGTTAGGATCTGATGATGGGATCCTGGAGAAATCGAGGGAACTCTTCAAATATTATAGACACAATTGATACCTATTGGCGTTTGAAGTCGGTTTTGTAAAAGGTATTTTTACGTTTATATTATTAGTACCTTTCTTTAACCCTGGGCTCGTTCGGTAGGAAGCTGGATGACCATATCTGGCAGTGGGGATGGGGGTTAGAACACCCCATTATTGCACCCTTGTTTTCAAATATTTGCACCCACGTGTACCGTCGACCTAGCTCATGCAGCTGATTGATCCATCTGCATTGACATAAAAACATAAATATAAATATTTATTCAGCTTAGCACACATAAATAAAAAAAAAATACTAAATTTGCGTATCACTAAATCTATGATTAAATACATAATTATTTAATTAATTAGTAAACATAATTCGTAGCAGTTTTAATTTATTTAATTTAAGTTTTTTTTTAATATTACTGTGAATTATGCGACAAATAAATATATTTTTTACAGACAATTGTTGCTAAGTGCTAGTTTAGATCTCATGTGATTAAATACATAGGTATATGATACGGTAAAAAGCATGGCTGTTATAAGCTGAAAAGCAAAGAGTATAATAATATATAGGGAAAAGGCTACTGCCTCAGCATGATGCTGTATACTTGATTCATCTTGACAAGTATTGTTACTATATTATGGTATCGAGATTCTGACGATGGAATTGGAAAGTGGGTATTTGAATTTTGATATTGTTTTTTTTTTGTTTTAAAGGTGTATTAGTGTGATGAAAATCGGTCCAAGATGGCCGCCGCAACAAAATGGCGAATTACGAGTACTTATATTTTTTAATATTACATGTCGGGGGTGTTTTAAATTTTCAATTTACACGTCTTGTTTAATGTTTTTTAAACATAAAATTCTTCATTTACACTCTTGTTGATGTATTAGCTAACTTACTCTTCAATAACAGCAAGTATTTCTTTGACGGACATCAATGGTATGGTCATACTGGAATCTGGATGGAAGCACATTACCCTGGAATTAAAAAAAAGAACACCAGATAAGTTTCACAGTTCGTGGACTAGATGGCGCTAGCTGTGGATTGGCACGCGATGTGGGAGTCGTCAAGGCCTTCCATAAGATGCTGCTGTAGCAATTTTATTCTTAAAATAGTCTTTAAATAACACCAAAACATACGTGTTCCAGTCAGAAAAATGTAAAGGTAAAAACATGCCAAACATGCCTCACTGCGATATCTCGAGGTCGCGATTTACCTCGCTACCTCGATGTCCTACATGTAAAACAAATGTATGCAAACAGATAAGCACGAACATGTCGAAGGATACCTCACTGCGATACATCGCGGTACAGCGAGGTATCTTCGGCATGTTCGTGCTCGTCTGTTTGCAATACATTTGTTTTAAATGGAGGTGACTTCGAGGTAGCGAGCTAAACCGCAACCGCGAGATATCGCAGTGAGGTATCTTTGGCATGTTTTTACCCTAGACATACCTGCAAGTCCCTTTGGCTTGTGACGTCTGGAAGAGCGGGTGTTCTGGAGGCGGCGGTTCCGGTACTCGTTCCAGGAGTGCGGGGAAGTCGTTCGGAAACACGTACGTTGATGTGTAGTTGGGGTTTTTCTAGAAAAATGCGTAACCTATGTCTACTTCTTCTAATATACATAAATGTTTTTGTTATCTGTATATATAAAATTCAAAGTCCTGACTGACTGACTAACTGAGATATCAACGCACAGCCTAAACTACTGAAGTTAGAAACTTGAAATTTTTACAGTTGGTTCCTTTTATGAAGTAGGCGCACACTAAGAAAGGATTATTGGAAATTCCACCCCTAAGGGGTTTAAATAGGGGATGGAAGTTTGTATGAAACTACGTCATTTTTCAAGCTGTTTCCATCAAAGTTGGTATTTGAGCTTTCAGTTAAAAATAAAAAAGTACGTGTGTCACAGTTTTTGAAAATTCCACCCCAAAATCTAATTCCACGCGGACGAAGTCGCGGGGGCAAAAGCTAGTTCCTTATATGTATGATTATGATATCATTGTTGTTGTATGATTTGTCTGGTGGGAGGTTTTGGCCGTGGCTAGTTACCACCCTACCGTCAAAGACGTGCCGCCAAGGCATTTAGCGTTCCGGCACGATGGCGTGTAGAAACCGACTAGAGGTATGGGTTGAATGTACACTGCCATACCACCCTACCTTCAAAGACGTGCCGCAAAGGGATTTAGCGTTTCGGCACGATGGCGTGTAGAAAGTAGAAAACTGTTCCGAGTTAGCCAGCTGCATCGTCACTTACCATCAGGGGCCCAAGTCTGCTATTGCAATTGTAGTTACATTGCCTATCAATGACATCCCAATTGCTACTTTTAGCAATTTTGGTAGTCTACTAATTCAATGGCGTCACAATTGTTTTCCGATGGTTTGCCAGTGCCACTGACACATCTAGCTTTGAATCTAGCTTAAATAAACGTTTTTAATATGTAGTTTTTTTTTAAACTCATTTCGGCAAACGCTTTTTAAGCTAATGGCAATACCGAGGTATGATTGAATTACAATCCAATTATAAGAAATCAAACGACCATTGTGAATTTAGTAGACTACGAAATTTTGGACCAATGATAATTGTATTGTAATTGTATTGCGGATTAATGACAATGACATGTAAAATAGCAGACTTGGGGCCCAGGCGAGATTGCAATCAAGGTCTATCTTGACATCGAATTAAAAAGAAACGTAGATTGGCTCTAAAGGTACCTGTCCACTAGACCGGACAGCGCCCGCTCTCAGTGGGTTGTTGGGGTCGGGGGGCAGTTCCTCGGGGGGCTGTTCCGTCTGGCCGCTCCAGGGCCGCTTGCAGCGATGAGGGGACACCAGGATCCATTCGTCCTTGAGCGGGTTGTACCTCACGTGTTGGTGTTCTGGAAAGGTACACCAATTCTTGAAGAATATAATAATTACCGGTCAAGTGCGAGTCTGACTCGCCAGCGAAATGTTCCGTACAGTTTTTGCAATTTACGAGGGCGCGCGGCTTATGGTTTTGTGTCGATTAAGATACGATTATATTTTATATAATCTTATAAATCGTAGATATAGTTTTAGGATAAAATAGTTTTAGGAATAATAGTTTAAGGAATACTAACATTAGCTTAAGTGTGTGTTTACTAACAATTATGATCTTCATGGTCGAAATAAAACATTTTTATTTTATTTATTTTATTTATTTATATTTTAAAATTATAATTTTTCTTCTTTTAAATTTTTCTTTAATTTAATAGAATACTGATTAATATTATATATAAAGAAATAGACTGTAACTAACTTTTTATGACTGTAATTAACTTGACATTTAGGATTTATTAATACTTAATTGACATTTGTACTGAACTACTTTTAACTAACTAACATTGTATCAATTTATTTTATTTCTTTCTGTGTATGTATAATGTATATGTAATGTATCCTCTAAATATAATATTATTTGTTTGCCATACCCTTACAGGGTCTCATGTATATATGTACCTACCTGTTACATGTGGAATGCAATAAAGAACTATGACTTTGACTATGACTATGACTATAATAGCAGTAAGAATTGATCTCTGCGAAGGAAATATGCGACTTTTACTTATTTCCGAGAAATCAACAATTTTTACGTATAGTTCTTTCAACTCACGAGGGCGCGGGGCTCATGGTTGTGTGTGGGTGTCGCATCTGTATAAGTGTGAGCGAGAGCTTGCTCGCGTCTGACCGCTCCCATCTAGGCTCCTGACAGGCACGCACACTTGCGCAATGTGCATGTACACGACGTAACCACAAGTAAAGCTCACGCGCCCTCGTGAATTGCAAGAATTAACTACTTATACCGAAAAAACACGTTTTTTAGTAATAAAAATAAGTTAAAAGGGGGCTTATTTTTATTTTTATTATTCTTGTTGTTATAGCGACGATAGAAATACACATTCTGTGAAAATTTCAACTGTCTACCTATTACGGATCATGAGATACAGCCCGCTGACAGACAGACGGACGGTCAGACAGCGAAGGCTTAGTAATAGGGTCCCGTTGGTTACCCATCCGGTACGGAACCCTAAAAAGCCTTAATGGCCTAATGGGGCACACACACAGAGTTTATCGAATAAATTATACACAATAAATTGTTTTGATAACCTTCATAACATATAATTATTATGTTTAAATAATCTAACTGTATGTATTCATTATACAATGTCTAATTGTATATTATTATCTAATTATATTATTATACTTTGCATTACGCTTTTTAATTGCATTATTAAGTAACTTATAAAATATCCTACTAATATAATAAAGGTGAAAGTTTTTGTGTGTGTGGGTAGGGAATGCAATCTCGATCTCGCGAGATCTCGTTTTCGCGAGATCTCGGCCTTTTTTAGCGAGATTGATCTCGGCCGAAAAAAGGGGCGAGATCTCGCGAGATTAACGAGATTGCACTGGAGTATAAAAAAGTCTTATTCGAAGCGCGGACTGACACTGACGGAGTTGCGACCTGTTGGTTTCGTTCGGTGCACGAATTAATTTTTAAATTACTAAAAGATTTGCGTTTGATATTAGAAGAGAAGACTGGTTGTTTTTCTCATTTGTTATTTCAAATTCAAAATTTATTTATTTCATGTAGGCCAACTTGTAGCTCTTATAAATCTACCACCGGTTCGGAATGCAGATTCTGCTGAGAAGAACCGGCAAGAAACTCAGCAGTTGCTTTTCAAAAAATAAATATTTTTTTTATTTTTTAATAGGTAACCAAACTGTGCTATGTATACCAGTGCTTCCACAGTGATTTGATTGAAACGTACGTCAAAGTTTACTACTTAGAAGTTTATTAAAAAATTATAGACAATTTCATTCATAAAAGTCTATTGAAAAAATTCGTAAAAATAAATGTTATCTTATAATACTTATAATTTTTGTTATTTTTTTTCTAATTTATTCAAATATTGTGATTATTTGCAAAAAAAAACACACAAAACTGCCAATCTCGCGAGATCTCGAAATTGGCGAGATCTCGCAGTATTGTTATTTACAATCTCGCGAGATCTCGCTTGAGCCCCAATCTCGCGAGATTTGCATTCCCTATGTGTGGGTGTGTTTGTTTTCTTCGCACAAGCCATTCGCGACTTCATCCGCGTGGTTTTTAAAAATCCCGCCATAGGTACCTCATGCCATTCTCCAAATTCAAATTCAAAATTTATTTATTTCATGTAGGCTACCTTGTGGCTCTTATGACACGTCATAAATCTACCACCGGTTCGGAATGCAGATTCTGCTGAGAAGAACCGGCGAGAAACTCAGCAGTTGCTCTTTTCAAAAAATAAAATAATTTTACAATAAGTGACAAAACTAAGCTAAGTATACAGTGCTTCCACAGTGAAGCTTCAAAAATACAATACATATAATCCAACACATGTCAACATGGGTAGTCAAAGCAGACCCATTCCCGTTGGTAGCACCCGCGAGCACGACGCATGATCCAGCCATTGCTCCAACTTTTCAACTGTATCTATGAAAAAAATCACGTCGATCCATTGCTCTGTTGCTGCGTGATTGAAGAACAAACCGACAATCAAGCACACTTTCGCATGTATAAAATTAATAAGAATTAATTTTATTTTTCTTAGCCATAAGGTGTCTGGCTTTTAAGCGATAAGACCGTCTTTTTGTACTGACAATATATTTTGTTAAGTTGACTTTTTTCTGTTTGTGCTGCAATAAAGAATAAATAAATCTATACTTATCACTACATACTTAGTATAAAACAAAGTCGCTTTCTCTATCCCTATGTACGCTTAAATCTTTAAAACTACGCAACGGATTTTGATACGGTTTTTTTTTAATAGATAGAGTGATTGAAGAGGAAGGTTTATATGTATAATAACATCCATTAACAGTGAATGACATAGGCTATATATTTTATACCCGTGCGAAGCCGGAGCGGGCCGCTAGTAATAGAATAAAGTATAAGAGTTTGTTTGTTTGAACGCGCTAATTTCTGGAACTATCAGTCGGATTTGAAAAATTATTTTCGTGTCTGATAGCCCAATTCTTGAGGAAGGTTATAGGCTATTCAACACCTCGGTACGGCTCTTAGAAGCCGAGCAAAAATAAATAATAGCGCGGGCGAACAATGCGATGCGGTGTGTCGGTGGTCGAGGGCGGTCACCCGACGAGAACCGAACATGAACCGAACCGAAGGCTATTTATTAATCCGGAAGATCAAAGCGTTGCCACGGGATTATTAAAAAGTGAATCCACGCGGACGAAGTCGCAGGCAATAGCTAGTCTAAATATATAAAAGGCAAAGGTGACTGACTGACTGACTGATCTATCAACGCACAGCTCTAACCACTGGACCGATCGAGCTGAAATTTGGTATACAGGTAGCTGTTAGGACGTAGACATCCGCTAAGAAAGGATTTTGGAAAATTTCAACCCCAAGAGGGTTAAAAAATCGAACCTAACGTGAGCGAAGCCGCGAGTTAAAGCTAGTAAATAAATAAAAAAGGATCCAACGCACCTGTTGCTTCGAATTCCTGCATGTTGTTATAAACGCCGTTGTTAAATAAACTATGTTGTTATAAACGTTGACAAAGACGTCCTCTGTCTGTCACTCAGAGGGCATGACTGATTGTGATTAGGGAAGTGAAAATCACGTAGATATTATAGGTCACACATACGATAAATAAGTTTATCGATAGAACGTAAGATCGAAATGGAGTTTCATAGACCCATATTACACTATACTATTGTTGTCGGCGACTACGTCCGCGTCAATTTCTGTTATTATTATCGCGATTAAAAAGTTTTTAAAATATATTATTTTCAATATGGATAATTTTCCCCGTTTTTGCAACATTTTTCACTGATGCTTCGCTCCCATTGGTCGCAGCGTGATGTTATATAGCCTAAAGCCTTCCTCGATAAATGGACTATCCAACACAAAAAGAATTTTTCAATTCGAACCAGTAGTTCCTGAGATTAGCGAGTTCAAACAAACAAGCTTTATAATATTAAGTATAGATAGATATAGGATCCTATGTCGCACCATAGATTATAATCTCAGGAAATATATATGATGATCTATATAGAATGTCATATATGGTAGAATGACATAGGATCATATATATAGTAGAGTGTAATTATCAGTAGAATATAATATGCCAAGTTCAAAATGGCCAGTAAATAAAAATGAACTATTTTATCGTTTTTAACCGATTTCCAAAAAAAGGAGGAGGTTCTCAATTCGTCGGAATCTTTTTTTTTATGTATGCCGAATTACTCGAAGACCGATTTGGAAAATTCTTTTTTTGTTTGAAACGGCATAGGTACTTCATCAGGTTAGGATCTGATGATGGGATCCCGGAGAAATAGATTCTTCAAATTTTAAAGGCACAATTATACTGGCGTTTGAAGTCGGCTTTGTAAAAAGAATTTTTACTTATAAACGTATCGATAAAATAACTGACACATCCCTATGCTGTCGCCTTTGCTGATAAAGTGCTATAAAGTTATCAGTTATAGTTTATGAGATTCTATAGGCCACACCAGAATACACGGTTTGTAGGTTTATTGATTTCTTGGTTTGTCCTTCAATCACGCAGCAACGGAGGATCGACGTGACTTTATGCATGGGTAGATTTAGTTAAAGACTTTGAGAGTGACATATACCAACTAAGTAAGTATTTACATAATTGTGATAAAACTATACGAGTACGTACCACGGTAATTGTTTTAGTTGGAGTTGTCGATATTTCGATCCAGTTGCATGAACCGTGGTCACGACGGGACTGCGTCGTGACCACGGTCCATGTATAGGAGTTTGAAAAATCAAACTTATCGGAGCGAAGCTGTGGTGCATTTTTTTTTTTTCGGAAACTAAAATGGTAAAACACATGTTCGCTGTTAGTTTTAAGTTTGATAACCATTTTAAATTAATCGATAATTTAAAATGGCTTCAAACGTTTGTGACGTCACAGTTTCAGTTTCATACAAGCTCTCATACTATGTACTTGTCTTGATCTTAACGTTTATAATTTATAGGTATTTATTTAAATAACATAATATTTTACAAAATATAAATTCCTGGCTAATTCCGGATGTCAACGACCGACTAACTGTATATATCAATAAAGATTTTATCAGAGTATTCTTTTATTACACTGTTATTATGCAATAAAAAGTTTTATAATAATATTATCATAATATATCATTATTTATAATTTCAAGTTATGAAAGCACCATGAATGGCGCGGATTCCATATATTGTAGGATTAAAAAAATGTGCGATTATATAGTTTGGGTTCAATTTTTATTATAGAGGTTTTGAAAAGAATTAAGTCTTTATTCCGTCAAGATGGCGAAAATTCATGATTAGTTCATGAAAATGCCACTAGATAGCACTATGTGCTTTCATTGTAACTTTAAAAATAAAAAACATATCTATTGGACCTGTATAATTGACTGATTTTATATCTGAATAGTCAACAAATTTTATCTATCTTATATTATCTAATGCAGCTGACAGATTACTATTACATATTTTCACATAAAAATTAAAAAAATAATAATTTTTCACTGAAAGAGCTAACGAAGAGTTTTCTTTTAATAGCGCCATCTGTCGGCAACTACTGTAACTAAAAAAAATTATTTCCACCGCTGGATGGCGGTCATTCAAATGAAATTATAATATTACGTAGATGTTAAAGAAAATGTCTAAAGATGGCGCTACTTGTTTTCGCGGTAGTTCAGAAACAGTATAAGGAGAGATACCTTACTTAGTAAGTAACTTAGACCATTCAATCCATGTAAAAAAAAAATGCTTAAGCTACTGGTATGTTTATAATATCAACGATAATATAGACTAGCGATCTGCCCTGGCTTCAGACGATTGCAATTTACCAATGAAGAACTTGAGATTTTCATACAAAAATACTTATTATCCAATCGACTGTTCAAATGAATTTTCTTAAAACTTTATTTCATACAAATCTTGTCTTGATAATTACGAACAGGAAAAAAAAAAAAACAGAAAAATTCCTTGAGATAATTAATAAATAATGTCAGTACAAAATTAAAATTCTATCAAATCAATTTAATCGTCGATGAATCTACCACTGGTTCGGAATGCCCTTCCTGCCGAGAAGAGCCAGCAATAAACTCAGCGGTTGCTCTTTTCAAAAAATTATAATTTTATTTTACAATAGGTACCAAAACTATGTTTATGTACCTATTCAGTGTTTCCACAATGAAGTTTCAAAAATGCATACTTACATACGAGTACAATCCAGTACATGTTAAGACGGGCAGACAAAAGTAGACCCATTCCCGTTCCATTAGATTCACATGTCTCGGTCTTGCGCCACTTGTGACAAGCGGCGAACTTCGAAGAAGGTATAGGTAGATAGACACTAATTTTGTCGGTATCCGCATTGGGGCGAATTTTGGCCTACTACTGTTTTGCAGTACCAGCAACAGGTTAGTTATGTAATCTAACAGATACCTACAGTACAAAACTTTTTTTTTTATTATTCTCATCTGATGGTAAGTGACGATGCAGTCTAAGATGGTAGCGGGCTAGCTTGGAAGGGGTATAGCAGTGTAAATTCAACCCATACCCCTAATCGGTTTCTGTTGTAAAAAAAGTTCAAAAACAATAATAAGTAAGTGGTGAACGCTGTGGTCTTATAACTGGGAGGTCTCGGGTTCGATTCCCGGCGGGGGCAATTTAGGAATTTATAATTTCTAAATTGTCTCCGGTCTGGTCTGGTGGGAGGCTTTGGCCGTGGCTAGTTACCACCCTACCGTCAAAGACGTGCCGCCAAGCGATTTAGCGTTCCGGCACGATGGCGTGTAGAAACCGATAAGGGGTATGGGTTGAATTTACACTGCTATACCCCTTCCAAGTTAGCACGCTACGATCTTAGACTGCATCGTCACTTACCATCAGGTGAGATCGCAGTCAAGGGCTATCTTGTCATCGAATTAAAAAAAAAATTTTTGAAGATGGTGAAATAGGTCCATAGGCAACTTTTTATGCCGGAAATTAAGAGTTCCCGCGGGAATTAACAAATCACAATCCACACAAACTATTCGGGGACTTCAGCTAAAAATAAATAAATAATATTTTATTAGCAGGAACATGGGTACAGAAATAAGTCTTAAAATAGTAGGTAATTTCCCTCACATACATATATCATGTAATTGTTTGCAAATTGTTAGATTCTACTTCTATTCTTGAGAAAAGTGCTCTATATCTCTATGACGCGGAGTTACTTAATAATTTCTTAGTAGTAACTTATGAAGTATGACGTCAAAGTGTGGCAATACTGTAAGCGTGAGGCCACGACCGTGCCGGCGATAGCGGGTGGAACATGAGCGGAGCGATAAGCGATATGAAACAAGAAAAAAAGTTAAAAGTTAACCCTATTTTGACGATCTCCCTGGCATAGTGGTGAACTTGGAGGTTTCGGGTTCGAAACGATCTCACCTGATGGTAAGTGACGATTAAGTCTAAGATGGTAGCGGTTGCTGCTCACTTCGCTTAGATAAGTTGCTGCCTACATCGGTTAGATAAAGGGGCCCGTAAACTAGGGTTGCCAGATTTTTTTTCAGCCTATAAGGGCCAAATGGTTAAATGGGCAAAAAAATACGGCATTTCAGTTTTTTATCCGGGACAAATAAAAAACAAAATTATTTTGTGTCAATTTTTTTTTTTTTTATATACTTCCGAGGATCGAGTCAGTCGCTCGAGCCGAGGCGAGTCGCACAATTAAACCGTACGTTTTACGAACGTTGCGTGTGTGAATAGGTACTTAGATCGATTTCATAATGAAAAACGAAATACGGTTCAAATACGGGACAGAGTGAGTCCCGCCGGGACATTTTAAACTATGCCTAAAATACGGGATGTCCCAGGAAATACGGGACGTCTGGCAACGCTACCGTAAACGGTCAAACATGTTTGTCAAATTTTACGTTTTTGTTACGGTTTTGTTTGAACAAGGTCATCAAACACCAGCGCACACGATCAGACATCGGTCAAACTCCGTCCGTTTCCATTTGCCAAACACGTAGGTAGTTTGTTTGACAAACGCGTCAAACACGACTGCAGACTATCAAATAATTTGGCAAACACGTACAATTTAACAAACATGTTTGACCATTTACGGGCCCCTTTTGGTAAGTTGCGGCCCACTGTGCTTAGGTAAGGGGGCCCATACACGGTTAAACATGAATGAATGAATGAATTAATGAATATACTTTTATTGTACACCACACATATTATAAGAACAGACACAAAGAGCTTAATAAATAGCATACAATTTGGCGGCCTTATCGCTACATAGCGATCTCTTCCAGGCAACCAATACATGTTTGTCAAACACGTCAAATTGTTTTACGTGTTGATCAAAATCAAGGTCATCAAACGCACCCAATCAAACACCTTCGTTTCCGTTTGTTTGACAAACAAGTTTGACAGTGTACGGGCCCTCTATGTCGCGGCTCAGCCCGCTCGCGCGCCGCAGCCTCGGCCCGCGAACGACGCAGTGTGTACCCAATGCAGGCAGTATTGCCACAGCGCGCCCCGAATCCTCCGAAACACAATGAGGGGAAACGGAACAGAGAGCTGGGGCAGGGCGTGCGCGCGCACCACCATCGACCCGCACGATAAGCCTTATCGCCAGTCGACAGCCGGCCGCCGCGCGGGTCGGACGTATGCGCGGATGGGAGAGCTCCAATACCCCGGCGCACCTAGCGTCGACGATGAGCGCCAGTACCGCGCGCCCTTCCGCAGGGCTCCCCAGTACAGGTGGGGCGCGCCGCAGCCGCCGCAGCCCTCGGCCTTCGCCCCGTGGCGGCGCGCTCCGGCCCCCCCGCGGCCCCCGGACTACCGCCGCAGTGTGTCCTACCCCGGGAAGCCTGACGAGCCCTATCAGGTTAGCGAGTGCTGCGTCGACACTTGGAGAACCTTCAGTGCCATTAATCGAACGAAAACATATGTATATTCGTGAAAAATTGACGTATTTCCCTCAAATAGGATCTTTTTTACGCAATTTTTCAGATATAGACCGTAAATGTAACGAAAACTCGTGTTTTTCCATAGGAAAGCCTTTGGTGCCATTTCTCGAAAGAAAACATATGTACTGTCGTGAAAAATTTACGTATTTCCCTCAAATAGGATCTGTTTTACGCTATTTTTTTTCAGATATACACCGTAATTCTAATGTAAACTCATGTTTTTCCATATTGGACGTGATTTCGCTGGAAAACTCATGTATTTTCGTGGAAATTTGACGTGTCTCCCTTAAATAGGATCTTTTCTTACGCTATTTTTCAGATATAGACCGTAATTCTAATGAAAACTCGTAACATTCCTTAGGAAAACCTTTAGTGCAACTTCTCGAAGGAAAACATATGTATTCTCGTGAAAAATTGACATATTTCCCTCAAATAGGATCGAATTTACGTGATTTTTCAGATATGGAACACAGATCTAATGAAAACTCGTGTTTTTCCATATTGGATGTAATTTCGCTTAAAAACTCAAGTATTTTCGTGGAAAATTGACGTTTTTCGCTCAAATAAGATCTTTTCTTACTCTATTTTTTCAAATAATAGACCCTAATAGACCCTAATACCCTTAGAATAGACTCTAATTCTAATGGAAATTCGTGCTTTTCCATATTGGATGTGATTTCTCTGCAAAAGTCATTTATTTTCGTGGAAAATTGACGTATTTCCCTCAAATAGGATCGCATTTACTCGATTTTTCAGATGTAGAGCACAAATCTACTGAAAATGTGTGTTTTTCACTATTGGACATGATTTCTCTGAAAAGTTCATGTATTTTCGTGGAAATTTAACCTATTTCCCTGAAATAGGATCGCATTTTTCGTTTTTTACCACGTTTTCACGCATAATATTTTACACTGCAGAGAATAATTCTAACGAAAACTCGTATTTTCCTAAATTGGACGTGGTTAATTGATGCTTTTTAACCGACTTCCAAAAAGGAGGAGGTTATCAATTCGGCCGGTATTTTTGTTTCCACAATTAAGACCATTTTCAGACATAGAACATAGCTAAAATGAAAACTCGTCTTTTTTCACGTTTTTAGGGTTCCGTACCCGAAAGGTAACCAAAGGGATCATATTACTAAGCCTCTGCCGTCCGACCCTCCGTCCGTCCGTCCGTCCGTCCGTCTGTCCGTCCGTCCGTCCGTCCGTCCGTCCGTCTGTCAACGGGCTGTATCTCATGAACCGTACTATTACGGATCTCTACCTATTTAGAGAGTTGAAATGTGTATATCTGTTGCCGCTATGATAACAAATAATAAATATAAACATAAATTAAAAATTAAAGGGGCCTCCCATACTAGAAAAGTGTTTTTTTTTCTGGCGTTTTTTGGTACGGTATGGAACTGTTGTGGAACACAGTTCTAATGAAAATCTCATATTTCGATATTGTATACGTGTTGATTAATGTTTATAATTTATTGATGTTTGATGTTTGCTCAAATATGGTTGAGGGAAGCAACGGCTGGATCATGCGTCGTGCTCGTGAACGGGTGCCACCAACGGGAATGGGTCTGCTTTGACTGCCCATCTTGACATGCGTTGGATTGGTGTACCTACGTATGCATTTTTGCATTTTTGAAGCTTTATTGTGCAAGCACTGTATACATAGCATAGCTTTGTAAAAAAATTTTTTTGAAAAGAGCAACTGCTGAGTTTCTTACCGGCTCTTCTCAGCAGAATCTGCATTCCGAACCGGTGGTAGATTTATGACGTGTCATAAGAGCTACAAGGTAGCCTACATGAAATAAATAAATTTTAAATTTTGTTACACAGATTAGGCCATTTCTACGCGATTCTCCACAGTAAATAATTGTACTGTGAAAAATCGTTTAATTATCTTGCACGACTAGTTGATTCCCGCGACTTCGTTCGCGTGGATTAAGGATTTTAAATTCCCGCGGGAACTTTCTTATTTTCCGGGATAAAAAGTAGCCTATGTGTTATTCCAGATTACAATCTATCTCTGGGCCTTTCAGCCAAATCGGTTCAGCCGTTGCGGCGTGATTGAGTAACAAACATCCATCCATCCATCCATTCATCTATCCATTCATCCTCGCAAACTTTCGCATTTATAATATTAGTAGGATAGTAGGACATAATTTTTATGAAAACCCATGTTTTTCTATAATAATTGAAGTTTTCCACACAAAATGATATTTTCATTAATTGGGATGGCATTTTGAGGAGGAAAATATTTTTTTTTTATCACAATTTCCGTGAGAAAATGGCATTTTTCAGTACACACATGTAAATACTCACACAGACACCTTCAGCTGTCGTTATTGTGATTTTAATGATTCGCGATCGTATTGCGTAGAGGTAGTATGACGTCAAGAAATCATTACTTTTCATAAGCTTCACTACATAGTATAATACAACAAAGTCGCTTTTTCTGTCCCTATATCCATATGTATGCTTAAATCTTTAAAACTACGCAACGGATTTTGATGCGGGTTTTTTTAATAGATAGAGTGATTCAAGAGGAAGGTTTATAAGTATAATACATGCATAATATAGTAGAAAAACACTGATAGTTTTAGAGTTTTCTAATGTGATGTCGTAAATAAACACATTTTTTTGCGTTCTCATTACAAACGCTGGCTGAATCCTACGAAATAGATCAAAATAATGTACCACAGTATTGTACACCTTCAAAAGGTCTACAAAAAAGTCCGCGATGGTGTACGTCTATCTCTTAGGGATAACCCACAATAACTATTTTTTATCCCTTACTTTTTAGAGAGCCAGAGAATCGTCTGTAGAGCTTGAGGCTTGAGGCAGCCAAGATAGAGATAGACACAGTATATGAAGACATTCTGTAGTATATTTAGTATCAGTATTGCACCCGTGCGAAGCCGGGGCGGGTCGCTAGTTTAAGATAAAAGTAGCGCGATCCAATTAACTATGTTTTAATCTAAGTACAACTACACATCATATTACATCACACTAATTTATATCTATTACTTATAATAAAACTGTAACGGGACGAATTCTGTACATTAAATATATTTTTCATTACTCATACACGGAAAGTAGGTCTGAAGTTGCCTGAGAAGCGGGTTGAAAGTAATACTTTTCAGCCCTAGGGAGAATCGTTTTCAACTGACAGCTGTCAAATAATTAAAAAAAACTAGTTGTCACATTTTTATTGGAATTCAAATGAAACACGACATACCCGAGTGCATCCATAGACAAGAAGAAAGATAGACTTTATTCATAAAGTAAAGACAACTGATTCATAGACATTCATAGACATAGCTAATTTCTATTTTTATTTTGACTTTCCTTATATTCGTAATAAAAAGCACAGTGTTTACCTCGGGATAAAGACTTATTTAGTCCCTCGAACTATAGGCCCCCTCGCTACGCTCGGGCGCCAAACCCCGTCTCGGGACTAAATAAGTTACTTTCATCCCTAAGGTAACAATGTACTATTTCATTACTCATACACGGAAAGTAGGTCTGAAGTTGCCTGAGAAGCGGGTTGAAAGTAATACTTTTCAGCCCTAGGGAGAATCGTTTTCAACTGACAGCTGTCAAATAATTAAAAAAAACTAGTTGTCACATTTTTATTGGAATTCAAATGAAACACGACATACCCGAGTGCATCCATAGACAAGAAGAAAGATAGACTTTATTCATAAAGTAAAGACGTTGATTTATGTAAAATAAAGTTCACTCAATTTTCTTTAGCTAATTTCTATTTTTATTTTGACTTTCCTTATATTCGTAATGAAAAGCACAGTGTTTACCTCGGGATAAAGACTTATTTAGTCCCTCGAACTATAGGCCCCCTCGCTACGCTCGGGCGCCAAACCCCGTCTCGGGACTAAATAAGTTACTTTCATCCCTAAGGTAACAATGTACTATTGAAAATTTTAATCGGAGGATGCTTTGTTATCGGTACTGAGCCCAAAACATTTTTTTTTAATTTTTAAGTTATTGCATAGCTTCTATCGCGGGCCTTGAGCGTGGAGACCGAATCCAGAAATTCCGTAACGAAAATAACCTGACACGGAACTCCTCTCATCGCTAGATGGCGTTGATAAAAAATGCTATGCAATAGCTTTACCGCGGCAGTCCCTGAGTGCCACGCGTCTTTTTTAAGCTATATTGCATAGCTTCTATCGCGGGCCTTCAGCGTGGAGACCGAATCCAGAAATTTCGTAACGAAAATAACCTGATACGGGACTCCGCTCACCGCTAGATGGCGTTGATAAAAAATGTTATGCAATAGCTTTACCGCGGCAGTCCCCGAGTGCCACACGTCTTTTTTGTCTGTCTGTCTGTCTGTGCGCGCATCACGCGAAAACTACTGAATGGATTTGAATATAGTGGTAGCTGATACTCCGGGTCAATATATATAGGATACTTTTATCTTAATAAACAATAAGGTTTTACCGGGATAGGGGATGAAAGTTTTTGTTGATATTGCTTCATAATAATTCTTTTTTTGTTTGAAAGTCATTTTTATCAAATTCATTCAATTTTGCCCAGTTTTGGTGGAGGTTTGATACACAATTACAATACGGGTCACCTGATGTTAAGTGATTACTGCCGCCCATGAACACCTGTGGTACCAGAGGCACCACCAATACGTTGCCGGCTTTTCAGGAATTTATTGGTCCCTTGAATAACCCCATGTTGTAATTAAGTGGGAACACCGTCGAAGGGAGATGATTCCACAATTTGGTAGTACGTGGAAAAAAAGATCTGGAGCAACGGATGGTCGAAGTGCTCCAGGCACCCAGGTGGTGAGGGTGAAATTGCGTTCGGTGGCGAGCGGTGCGGTTGTAGAAGTTAGAGGGTGGAATAAGATGTACAGATAGTTATTTCTCAGTAAAATTAACCTTGTAAAGCATCACGCTTCGACCTTAGTGACCCAGATACATATAGGTACACCTACCGATCGATCCAGCGCACTGGTTGTTGGCGACAGCGTAGGTTTTTGTAATATTCAACGCCTTTTTAACCGACTTCCAAAAAAGGAGGAGGTTTTTTTGGCATTTTGAAACGTAATCCTAGTGAACGAACTTGTGTTTTCTAGTGTTTTGGAGTGATTTTTATGTAGGTTATAATTTTTCAAAGATATTTCCGCGCCGGTCAGCCAGGCTGATTCTTTGCGCAAAGAAAGAGTCAGCCGTTCTGTCACCAGATATTGCCATTATTAATTGCAGTGGAAAATACTTATATATTATTATTAATATAATTTTTAACCGACTTCAATGAAAAGAGGAGGTTTTCAATTCTTTGGAATCTGTTTTTTTTAATGTATTCCCCCTGAACTCGAAGACGCCTGGACCGATTTGGAAAATTCTTTTTTTGTTTGAAAGGGTATACTTTCCAGATGTTACCATGGTCATCAGGTCAGGATCTGATGATGGGATTCCGGACAAATCGTGGGAACTCTTCAAATTATATAGGCACAATTGATATAGTACTTTGTGGTGGCGTTTGAAGTCTGTTTTGTAAAAAGAATTTTTACGTGTTTTACGTTTATATTATTTAATCCCCTTTTAATTAATTCATGACGGAAAAAGGGGGTTTTCTAAGTTTGACGTGTGTACCTATCTGGTGTGTTTGTCTGCTCCTTCGTAGCATTCTTACGAGTGGAACGATTTTGATGCGGTTTTTTTTATTCGATGACAAGATATACTTTCTTGACTGCGATCTCACTTGATGGTAAGTGAGTAAAATCGGCCCACGCGTTTGGTCTCCAGAGCGCCACATACACACTTACAAACATACATAGACTGATAAACACATTACCCTCTTGCGTGCCGCAGGCGGGTAAAAAATAAAAAAGGACCCGACGAATTGAGAACCTCCTTCTTTGAAGTGGGTTAAAAATACATTTTTTCAAAGAATATTAGCCAAGCTGAACTTGACTTATATTCTCCTCTCCCCTCTAAATAAGCGGAAAGCTTGTGCTACGAGTGGGTGCGACAATAGTGCAACGGGGGGGCTCGAACCTGCAACCTTTCAGTTTTCAGTCCGCACCTTAACCGTTGAGCTATTGAGGCTTAAAAATTTAGAATCTCCTCCTTTTTTTGAAGTTGGTTAAAAATGGCGAGCGAAGAGTTTATTGCTGGCTCTTCTCGGCAGGAAGGGCATTCCGAACCAGTGGTAGATTCATCGACGATTCAAAAGTAAAAGTTTATTTGAATACAAAAAATATTTCTATTCCATTCTATACTCGAAAACATTAGAAAACACAAGTTCGTTCGCTAGGATTACGTTCCAAAATGCCAAAAAAACCTCCTCCTTTTTTGGAAGTCGGTTAAAAATGGCGATCTTTAGCCATTTAGCAAGCAAAAACATTGAATGTTACGATAGCGATTCAGTACCGCACAGGAAAGGCCGCCAAACATTCGCTACCTACACTACACGTAATATAAGAACAATCAATGTTTGTATGCATTCTTTTCAACAGTCCATACCTCCATCTCGGGTTGAGGTGGTATGGTTACATTTGGTGTTATATAATTTCTATGATTGTTAAGCCAATTATGTATTGTATTCATCGAATTTTAACGCTTAGAACGAAAGTTCAACAGTAACAAAGTTAGTAATAATTATATAGGTTCTCTTTTTTTTTTATTCGATGACAAGATAGCCCTTGACTGCGATCTCACCTGATGGTAAGTGACGATGCAGTCTAAGATGGTAGCGGGCTAACTTGGAAGGGGTATAGCAGTGTAAATTCAACCCATATCCCTAATCGGTTTCTACACGCCATCGTGCCGGAACGCTAAATCGCTTGGCGGCACGTCTTTGACTGTAGGGTGGTAACTAGCCACGGCCAAAGCCTCCCACCAGACCAGACCAGAGACAATTTAGAAATTATAAATTTCTTAATTGCCCCCGCCGGGAATCGAACCCGAGACCTCCCAGTTATAAGATCACAGCGCTCACCACTGCGCCAGGGAGGTCGTCGAAATCAATGCGTATTTTTTACGTAATGAGGGTCATTCAAAGTGGTGATTTAATTTGAGCCATATGTCAAAAACTACTTCATATTAGAACCTGAAACTTGTTTCTAAATTCAGTTATATCCTATACTTGAACAACAAATACTAAAATTAGATAAATATTATAAAGAAACGAAATTATTTAATTTTTAATGCTAATAGATTCTATAGCTTCACAATAATGCTAATAAATAATTAATGGCGCTGTGTGTACCATCGGTAAAACCATGGTAAAATAGTTTTGCGTCAACTATAATTATTTAGTTTATCAAGTACTAATTATATTATTTAATTTTTTTTATTTATTTTGACGACCTCCCTGGTGCAGTGGTGAGCGCTGTTGTCTTATAACCGGGAGGTCTCGGGTTCGATTCCCGGCGGGGGCAATTTAGGAATTTATAATTTCTAAATTGTCTCTGATCTGGTCTGGTGGGAAGCTTTGGCCGTGGCAAGTTACCACCCTACCGTCAAAGACGTGCCGCCAAGCGATTTAGCGTTCCGGCACGATGGCGTGTAGAAACCGATTAGGAGTATGGGTTGAATTTACACTGTTATACCCCTTCCAAGTTAGCTCGCTACCATCTTAGACTGCATCGTCACTTACCATCAGGTGAGATCGCAGTCAAGGGCTATATCTTGTCATCGAATTAAAAAAAAACCTACCATGTAATTTTTTTTTAAATTTTCTATACTGGTAATGATAATAATTCAAGACTTCATAAAATTGAAAACAGAAGAGATATTTAGGACAAGGAAGACGCTCGCAATCACTTGTACTCAGTATGAAGTGATCTGTTATCTTATCTGTTATAGTGTGTATCTTTATCTACTCTAGATGCGTAATAAAATTGAGAAATTTAATCTAGGATAAAAGGTTTCTTAAATTTATCCCACAAAATGTGGATTGTTCCTATGAAGCTACACTAAAAAGTTTCATATAATAATATAAAAAAAATATTTTTAAGAAACCGACTTCAACGCTACTACAAAATATAAAAAAAATAACTTTAATTTGTAGCGTCGCGCATTGGTTTCATCCTTTCTGTTTAGGCCCGACTTCAATATACGCGTAGAAACTACAATTTTTTTTAAGCTATTGCATAGCTTCTACCGCGGGCCAGCGTGGAGACCGAATCCAGAAATTCCGTAATGAAAAACCATAAAAAGGTTATAATGAGTCAATCTTAAAAAATAGACATAATATACTGTCGCGGACATTTTTTTAGATCATTTAAAGAGTAATAATTCTTTCATACATATTTTTTGGGTAACTTTTACGCAGCGCACGCAACGGAAGCCCTCAAATATGGATAATTTTCCCCGTTTTTGCAACATTTTTTACTGATGCTTCGCTCCTATTGGTCGTAGCGTGATGTTATATAGCCTAAAGCCTTCCTTGATAAATGGACTATCCAACACAAAAATAATTTTTCAATTCGAAATAGTAGTTCCTGAGATTAGCGCGTTCAAACAAACCAACTCTTCAGCTTTATAATATTAAGTATAGATTGGACTTCCAAAAAAGATACCGGCCAAATTGATAGCTTCCTTCTTTTTGGAAGTCGCTTAAAAAGGAGGAGGTCATCAATTCGGTCGGTATCTTTTTTTTTTCTATGTAGGTATGTCCACCGATTTTTTGTATAAATTTTTATAGTCTCTATTCTATTACAAAGTAGTGCTAACCTGAAGGGGTTAGGTAGGTTACATCAAGGAATCTAGGTCACCTGATTGCAATCCTGGCATGCAATCTAATGGGGCATTTACTTTATCTACCGTAGAATACAAACCTTGGTTTAGCAATAAAAATCTGGGCTGTAGGGTTCCCCCACTCTCATAAACATTGTTTAGGTATATAAGATTGAAAACCTCAAATATGGTTGAGCGAAGCAACGGCTGGATCATGCATCATGCTTGTGAACGGGTGCCACCAATGGGAATGGGTCTGCTTTGTCTGCCCGTCTTAACATGTATTGGATTGTATGTAGGTATGCATTTGTGAAACTTCATTGTGGAAAAACACTGTATAAATAGCATAGTTTTGTTACCTATTTAAAAAATATTTTTTTGAAAAGAGCAACCGCCGAGTTTATTGCCGGCTCTTCTCGGCAGGAAGGGCATTCCGAACCAGTGGTAGATTCATCGACGATTCAAAAGCACTTGTAAAAGTTTATTTGAATAAACAATATTTCTATTCTATTCTATTGATTGTCGTCAAGCGCAAGCCTATCTCATAATTAAAAAAAAAAAACTTTGCGTGAGGTCGCTCTTTTAAGACGTGTTGCTCTATGGTCCATATTAAGTTTTTAAGTTTTACTTTTTTATGGTACGCGAGGCAAAGGCATAGCCCCATTCTGCCGCACCGGTCAGGTCACAGCCTCGCGACCTACATTCCCCGTTCGATGTAAACGGCCATAACCCTTACACGATGGCGCGTTCCAACGTCGCTATCATTTACCATCAAGTAAGAAAGAAAGAAAATACATTAATCGATACCTCCTAATCCCTCAAAATTGGCATTTTAGGTTTGGTTCACTATATCATTTGCTTTTATCTATTTTATGTGTTCGTTTTAAAAAAAAATTAAAACAGCATTCTTTAACATACTCTCAAGACGTATAAAGTTGTATCGTTATTAAAACGACGGCCTAAACCATTGTATTAACCTTCAAAACAATTAACGCGTCACGTATCCGTTTTGGGGTGTCTGTTTGTAATATCAAAAGAACAGCTTATTACCAACTGCATTTGAAAGTTAATACGGTACTTATAACAAGAAAACAATTTTTAAAATTTTTGTCCTTCTTTCTGTTTGTTGCCGCTAATCTCGGGAACGGCTGGACCGATTTTGACGGGACTTCCACTGGTAGATAGCTGATATTATCGGGCGTGATATAGGCTACTTTTTTAACCGACTTTCGAAAAGGAGGAGAAGGGGTTGTGTTTTTCTACCTCGTATGACGATATCTCCGTGATTTCTTAACCGATTTAGTCTTAGATGTCGGAATCTTTTTTTTAATGTATTTTTCACGATTACTCAAAGATGCCTGGATCGATTTATGAAAATTCTTGTTTTGTTTGAAAGGGTATACTTCCCAGGTGGTCCCATTGTCATCAGGTCAGGATCTGATGATGGGATCCTGGAGAAATCGAGGGAACTCTTCAAATATAGGCACAATTGATGTACTTGTGGTGGTGTCGTGTGGTGCGGGTTGTTACGTTCCCTCAAATATGGTTGAGCGAAGCAACGGCTGGATCATGCGTCATGCTCGTGAACGGGTGTCACCAACGGGAATAAGCCTGCTTTGTCTGCCCGTCTTGACATGCGTTGGATTATATGTACCTACGTATGCATTTTTGAAGCTTCATTGTGGAAACACTGTATACATAGCATAGTTTTTTTACCTATTGTAAAAAAAAATTTTTTTTTGGAAAAGAGCAACTGCTCAGTTTCTTGCCGGCTCTTCTCAGCCGAATCTGCATTCCGATCCGGTGGTAGATTTATTTGTCAGAAGAGCTATTTTAGAAATAAATTTTGAATTTTGTAATGGCGTTTGAAGCTGGTATTGTAAAAATTTGACCGATTATAATATTTTGGTTTTAGTATCACAATACCACGAACATGAGTAGGTAGGTTATGGTGGCGAGGTCTAATCAAAATGTTTGTTATTTGACTGATAAGTGATAAGAGGTCATTAAACCAGCAATTATAATAATTGGGTAACGCACTCTAAAATCACAAACGACTTATCAGAGTTATATCAGGTCAATTATAAAATAATTATTATAATAAATCGCGACAATATATTGAATATATTTTTTATGACTGTAATAAAGTTTTGATTTTTTTTTAATATACACGGTGTTATTTTATTCCCCGTAAACCCTGAAGGAGGTGAATGTACTCATGAAACTGAACAACTTTCCCCAAGGAACATAGCTCGAAATTTGAAAAAAAAAAAATTGAGCTCTCCTTACAAAATTGACGATTAGCTGATTGATTTACTATGGGAGGTCCAAAATTTTTTTTCATATTTCGAGCTATATTCCTTGGGGAAAGTTGTTCAGTTTCATGAGCACATTCACCTCCTTCAGGGTTTACGGGGAATAAAATAACACCGTGTATAGATTAGCGCTTGATATGCGATCTCACCTGACGGTAAGTGAAGATGCAGCCTAAGATGGTGCGCGCTTGCCTAGAAGATGCCTATTCATTCTTGATTTTTAGACACCCACAAGAGTTGGAAAAACGGAAGCCGGAAGGGCATTTAAAATTTTTGACATATTCAAATTCAAATTCAAATTCAAAATTAATTAATTTCATGTAGGCTAACTTGTAGCTCTTATGATACGTCATAAATCTACCACCGGTTCGGAATGCAGATTCTGCTGAGAAGAGCCGGTAAGAAACTCAGCAGTTGCTCTTTTCAAAAATTATTTTTTTTACAAAGCTATGCTATGTATATAGTCGCGAAACTGAAGTGGAAATGAAAAGGCATCCGTTAAGAAAGGATTTTTTTATAATATATTTTTAGCGAGCAAACGTGCAGATGGGTCACCTGGTGTTAAGTGATAACCGCCGATCATGAACATTTGTAGCACCTGAGGCACCACCAATGCGTTGCCAGCTTTTCAGGAATTTGTTGGTCCGCCCCTTGAATAACTCCATGTTGTAATTAAGTGGGAACACCGTCGAAGATGATTCCACAATTTGGTAGTACGTGGAAAAAAAGATCTGGAGCAACGGATGGTCGAAGTGCTCCAGGCACCCAGGTGGTGAGGGTGAAATTGCGTTCGGTGGCGAGCGGTGCGGCTGTAGAAGTTAGAGGGTGGAATAAGATATAGAGATAGGTGGTTATGGTCCGCCCCTTGATTATAGCCCCGTGTTGTAGTTTAGTGGGAACACCGTCGCAGGAAGTTGGTTCCACAGTTTCAAAGTACGTGGAAAAAAGATCTGGCACTACGGATGGTCGAAGTGCTCCAGGCACCCAGTTAGGGGAACACCGTCGCAGGAAATTTCGAAAATTCAACCCCTAAAAGTCTAGTTCATGCTTAGTTAGTTAGTTAGTTAGTACTTTCAGTTTCTAATGGCATTTGTTTTCTTGTATTTTTCTATTTTGTTAGCTATTTGCAATTTTGTGTGCACCCTTCCCTGTGTTTTGTTTAAAACTCCTTCTTTTACCATGGGTTGCCTGGAAGAGATTGCTTTTCAGCGATAAGGTCGCCTATTGTACTCTGTGTTTTTTTTATATATGTATTAGTTATGTAAAAGGATAACATCCTTTGGTGTACTATA
The DNA here is from genome assembly GCA_038048805.1 of Hipparchia sbordonii. Classification (NCBI taxonomy): domain Eukaryota; kingdom Metazoa; phylum Arthropoda; class Insecta; order Lepidoptera; family Nymphalidae; genus Hipparchia; species Hipparchia sbordonii. The sequence continues at coordinate 458,579 of JBBIWI010000026.1, read as the reverse complement.
AAGAATATTTTTATATCATTTTATTTCTTAAAAAAAAAGATTTAAAAGGACCTCAATATAAACAAAAAGTACCTATCTGTAGGTATATTATAAAAGTTTTGAAAACACGAGGCCTACAATGGCGCGGCCAATCAGGGCGCCGCACTGCGCATCGAGCGCGGAATGTAGGTCAGGTGCTGCGGCCCGATGCGGCTCAATGGGGTTGTGTCTCTGCCTCATGTACCATGAAAAAGTTAAACTTAGTCTATGGAGAGAAAAAAAATACTGGGCTCTATGGTTTTGGATCTTTGCCTGTACCTACCGTTTTGATTTTAAAAAAATCTGTGTCTCTGCCTCGCATACCATGAAAAAGTTAAACTTAGTCTATGGAGAGAAAAAAATACTGGGCTCCTATGGTTTTGGATCTTCGCCTGTGACTACTTATTTTATTTATTTACTAGCTTTTGTCCGCGACTTCGTCCGCGTGACTTAGGTTACTGTTTTTCCGGGGTGAAAGGTCACTTTTCTTGCCATCAAAAATCCCGTTCAATACAAAATGTATGAGAAAATGAAATTTTTTCATAATTGTTTATTTTTTTCGAACAAACATTAAAAATAAAAAAGATTCCGACGAATTGAGAACAGACTTCCAAAATAGGAGGAGACCTTTTTTGGAAGTCGGTTAAAAATGTCATACTGTTCTATGAAAGGCTGTCATAATTCATCACAATAACTGTCAAAAACGTAATCGTAAGTAGGTACCAGTACAGAAAATAATAATATCAGAAATTAGCCATCTGAGACTTCTGAGAGGGAGATATTATAGTACACAAGTGTGCGCAAACACAGGTGCACTCTCTATTCCCTCACTCTCATAGTCCGATGGGACGGAAATCCGACACGACCGGAGAGAGATCAGGCGCAGGACCGACGGCTTTACGTGCTCTCCGAGGCACGGGGGTGACTCACCACCGACTTCCTAACTCCGGGCTAGTACTGAAAATCCAATACATTTTTGGCCCGACCCGGGAATCGAACCCGGGACCTCGCAATCCGTAGTCGAACTTCCTAACCACTAGAATAGAATAGAATAGAAATATTTTTTATTCAAATAAACTTTTACAAGCGCTTTTGAATCGTCGATGAATCTACCACTGGTTCGGAATGCCCTTCCTGCCGAGAAGAGCCAGCAATAAACTCGGCGGTTGCTCTTTTAAAAAAAAAATTTTTGTTACCATAGGTAACAAAACTATGCTATGTATACAGTGTTTCCACAATGAAGTTCAAAAATGCATACTTACAATCCAATACATGTTAAGACAGGAAGATAAAAGCAGACCCATTCCCGTTGGCGGCATCCGTTCACGAGCATGACGCATGATCCAGCCGTTGCTTCGCTCAACCATATTTGAAGGAATGTCCAACGGTCTACTACTAGTACCTCGGCACTAGACCAACGAGGCAGTTACAGAAAATAATGAGGATGTTAACAGCAATCACAAATTAATGTTAAGTGTTAATTTTATGATAGTTTGTAGGATTAGAATATCGAAAATCACATTTTTGTAATTTAATATAACTTAATAAATTTATTAAAAATGATTTTAAATGCTATATTTATAATCTGATGTCACGTGACTGCAAACGCCAAGAAGAGCTCGTGACGTCACTAGACGAACCGCGAAACAAACGGAGTGATTATTGGTATAGTACGCGCCACGAAAGAAGTCCCGCGGCCATCAGGTGGAACTAATAGATTTTACATACAATAATTGCCTAGACATACGACTACTAGCGCCGCCTCTATGGGACTTCTTTCGTGGCGCGGACGGACCGATGACGTGATGTCAGTCAAGTGACAGTTGTAGAGTGTTTTAGCGGGAAAATTCAAAATTACTCTATTTTTTTTCTATATTTTCTCATCGAAAATACTAATATTTTTAAATAATATATATTTTTTTATGGTAAACAAGAGTCAATCTTCAAAATAAAAGCAATTCCGAAAAATTGTTAACATCCCTATTACACAGCACTCCCGCATTCATTGGTTGATTTCTTTTCTACGTTAGGAGTGAAACTTTCTCAGAAACTTCTGTTCTGAGCGTTATAGTTCGAGGATTAAGAGTAATCTCATTGGCTTCCCAGAATCCGTAATCTTATCACCCTACATCGATCACGATAATACATTTTACGCAGAGCTCACTGAACGAATGATAACAAAATTGTACTGCGATACATGTCACACTAAAGTAAAGTATATATTTACTAGCTGTTGCCCGCGACTTCGTCCGCGTGGATTTAGTTTTTAATAAATCCGTGGGAACTGTTTTCTTCCGGATTAATAATAAATAGCCTTCGGTTCGGTTCCCATCGGGTGACCGCCCTCGACCACCGCATTGTTCGCCCGCGCTATTCTTTCTTTTTGCTTGGCTTCTAAGTCATACCGAGATGTTGAATAGTCCATAACCTTCCTTAAGATTTGGGCTATCAGATACAAAAAGAATTTTTCAAATCCGACTGATAGTTCCAGAGATTAGCGCGTTCAAACAAATAAACTCTTGCACTTTATTATACTGGTATAGATTTGGAATAATAATATCAAAAATACTTTTAAAAAACCGACTTCAAACGCCACTGTAAAGTATAAAATAATTTGAAGCCTTAATAGCCCAACGGTTAAAGGTGCGGACTGAAAACTGAAAGGTCGCAGGTTCGAACCCCACCCGTTGCACTATTGTCGTACCCACTCCTAGCACAAGCTTCCCGCTTATTTGGAGGGGATAGGAGGATATTAGTCAACTTCAGCTTGGCTAATATTCTTTAAAAAAAAAATTGTAGCTTGTACACGTATGTTGAAGTTGGGCGGGCCTAAATAGAAACGATGAAACCGATGCGAGACATTAGGTTAAAATTGGTTAAAATTGTGTTTTTTGAAAGCAAATATGTACTCGTACAAGTCACCATAAAAAATCCAATCGTTTCAAGTGTGCTTATAAAATTTGAAGAGTTCCCTCGATTTCTCCAGGATCCCATCATCAGATCCTGACCTGATGACAATAGCACCACCTGGGAAGTACACCCTTTCAAACAAAAAAAGAATTTTCCAAATCGGTCCAGGCGTTTTCGAGTAATCGGGGAAAATATATAAAAAAAAGATTTCAACGAATTGAGAACCTCCTCTTTTTTTAATAAGGTTAAAAATATGGTACATACAAGAGATGTGGTAAAATATTATGTACTTTTTGTCACATTAAATCGAAGAATTCTCATGGGACTTCCAATTTACGTGAACGAAGTCGCGTGTATCGTCTAATCAATTTATTGTTTTACTGGGTGATGCCCACGACTTCGTCCACGTAGATTTAGTTGGTTTGTTCTTCAATAACCCTGCACCAGAGCTACGAATCGACGTGGTTTTTGCATGGGTTTTTTTTTTAATTCTAAGACAAGATAGCCCTTGATTGCGATCTCACCTGATGGTAAGTGACGATGCAAGATGGTAGCGGGCTAACTTGGAAGGGGTATAGCAGTGTAAATTCAACCCATACCCCTAATCGGTTTCTACACGCCATCGTGCCGGAACGCTAAATCGCTTGGCGGCACGTTTTTGACGGTAGGGTGGTAACTAGCCACGGCCAAAGCCTCCCACCAGACCAGACCAGAGACAATTTAGAAATTATAAATTGCCCCCGCCGGGAATCGAACCCGAGACCTCCCAGTTATAAGACCACAGCGCTCACCACTGCGCCAGGGAGGTCGTCAGTTGAGGACATAGGCCACTTTTTATCCCGGGAAATCAAAGAGTTCCCGCGGGATTTTAAAAACTAAATCCACGCGGTCGAAGTCACGAGAATCAGCTACTAAACAATAAGTTAAGAACCACAAAAATCATAACCCTCCGCATTATTCACCTCACTTCGGTTAAAATACTGAAATTTTTATGCAAAAGTATCGTTTTTCAATTCTTATCAGCCAGTTAATTTCAAGGCTGGCCGCCATGATGGAAATGTGAAAATGATCGCCCGTCCCTCTCTGATCTCTAGCGCGAGAGTGGGACAGATTGCCGTGCAAATGACGTATGGTTCGTGAGTCTATTGATTTAATATTACATTGTTATGTATTTTTTTCTTATCGATGAAAGGTAGGTACTAGTATTTTGCTGCGAACTAAGAACTATACTAGTTACCTATCTAGGATTTCCTAGATACGTTTAGGTTAACCTAGAATTGACATTGACTAGAATATATTTGACTAAATTTTTTAATATCACACTAATATTATAAAGCCGAAAGTTTGTATGTGTGTGTGTATGTGTGTGTGTGTGTGTATGTTTGTTACTCCTTCACGCCACAATGAATGAACCGATTTGGCTGAAATTTGGAATGGAGATAGCTCATACCCAGGATTAAAACATAGGCTTTTTATCCCGGAAAATTACAGAGTTCCCGTGGGAATTGAAAAACCTTGATCCACACGGACGAAGTCGCGGGCATCGTCTAGTACATACATATATTTTTTATACTTACTAGCTGATTCCTGCGATTTCGCCCGCTAGGAAAAAGTTTAGAGTGACTTGCTACTATCCGCGAGAAGTTATGTCCTCTATCTCCGATAAATATTTAGTAGATCTTCACCAAAATTGGATATAATATTTCTAATAGTACACAATTTATAATATAATAAAAAAAAGAATTATCAAATTCGGTTTAGATTTGACGAAGTTATGGAGCAAAATCAACAGAAAATTTCATCCCCTATCAAACCTTATTGTTTGTAAGGATAAAAAGTATCCTATGACCTATATATTGACTCGGAGCATCTGCTACCATTATACTAAATTTCATTCGAATCCGTTCAGTAGTTTTCGCGTGATGGCCGCACAGACAGACAGACAGACAAAAATTAAAAAAAATAATTTTTTGGTTAAGGTTTTTCGATTCCCGCGGGAACTCCTTAATTTTCGAGAATAAAATAGCCTGTTTTAATCCTGGGTCTGACTTATCTCCATTCCAAACAGCCAAATCGGTTCAGTCGTTGTGGTGTGAAGGAGTAACAAACATACACACACACACACACACACACACACACACATAAAAACTTTGGCCTTTATAATATTATATATAGTGTGAAGTGTGATATTAGAATAGAATAGAAATATTTTTTATTCAAATAAACTTTTACAAGTGCTTTTGAATCGTCGATGAATCTACCACTGGTTCGGAATGCCCTTCCTGCCGAGAAGAGCCAGCAATAAAATCGGCGGTTGCTCTTTTCAAAAAATATTTTTTTTACAATAGGTAACAAAACTATGCTATGTATACAGTGTTACCACAATGAAGCTTCAAAAATGCATATCTACACACAATCACAATCCAATACATGTTAAGACGGGCAGACAAAGTAGACCCATTCCCGTTGGTGGCACCCGTTCACGAGCATGACGCATGATCCAGCCGTTGCTTCGCTCGACCATATTTGAGGGAACGTAACAACCCGCACCACACGACACCACCACAGAAATGTTTAAAGAGAGCATGACATACTTAGGATTAGGATGGTTACAGCGGCAACAGAAATACACATTATCTGAACATTTCAACTCTCTACCTATTACGGTTACGGATCATGAGATAGAGCCCGCTAACGGGCGGACGGACGGACGGACGGACGGACGGACGGACGGACGGGACAGTAGAGACTTAGTTATAGGGCCCCGTTGGTCACCCTTCAGACACGTAACGTGAACAAAGTCGCTAATAAATAGATGCTTTTATACACAAATATGTTTACTTAAAAAATTCAGATAAGCAAATATTTTGTAGCGACATCTGTCAACACTGATAACGCACCTGTACGAATGTTTATCAGTCAACTAGTCTAGCTATTGAGGTCATCACAGTGCGACCTTTTAAATCCAAATATGCACGTGATTCCTCGACTGAGGTTGTTACGGGTTGTTACGTTCCCTCAAATATGGTTGAGCGAAGCAACGGCTGGATCATGTGTCGTGCTCGTGAACGGGTGCCGCCAACGGGAATGGGTCTGCTTTGTCTGCCCGTTTTAACATGTATTTTTATTTAGTTCCTCCATCACCATTCTACCACCGAACTGCGAGACATCGACATACGAATCTGCACCGCTACGTGGTCGAAATTCCACGACCCCGCACTAAGCGCTTCGCTTCCTCGTTCCTAATACGCACCGCAAAAATTTGGAATGCCCTTCCGGCTTCCGTTTTTCCGACTAACTATAAAGTGGTTGTCTTTAAATCAAGAGTGAATAGGCATCTTCTAGGCAAGCGCGTACCATCTTAGGCTGCATCTTCACCTACCATCAGGTGAGATCGCAGTCAAGCGCTAGTCTATAGGTACATTAAAAAAAAGAGCGAAGCAACGGCTGGATCATGCGTCGTGCTCGTGAACGGGTGCCACCAACGGGAATGGGTCTACTTTCTGTCTTAACATGTATTGGATTGTGTGTACCTACGTATGCATTTTTGAAACTTCATTGTGGAAACATTGTATACATAGCATAGTTTGCTCTTTATACAGATGCCTATTCACTCTTGCTTTGAAGGTACTCAAAGGAGTTGTCCCAAAATGGTTTTTTATTATTGAGTATAATTAACCAGAATGATTTTAATATAGTTCGATAGAGATCCAAAAAGGCTTCTATCTAAATAATTTACCGATTTTTTAAAGACCCCGATTTGGAGAAAATATTTTTTTTTGTTTTGATGCATTTATGGACCTTTGCTTGTGATTACGCACCGATTAAAAAAAAAAACTTCAAAAATATTATTTGTCTAGGTAACTTGTCAATGTCAGGCGTATGTCAGGTGATTGTCAGGACTGTCAAAAGTGACAATTATAATGACGTTTTTGAACTTTTGGCATTTAAATGACATTAAAGTGACAGTAACAGGTGTCAGATTCAATTATTTCTAGATAAGAAAATGTTTTTAATGTTGCCATCCATCGAAAAATATTTTCTACAAACAATATTTTTCTTTATTAATTAAAAAAAAAATGGGGGTTTCTAAAATTATTATTTAAATGGCGTTTAATTTTATATTTTTTTCTCTTTCATGTGATAGCAGTTTGGTTCTGGTTAATAGACACTCAGAATAAAAAACCACCCTCCATACTAAACTGGGACATGTCCTTTTTTTGGTAGCAGGAAACACAGATGCTGGAAGACTGTTCCATACCTTAGCGGTTTTTATCAAATACGTTGAATTCAAATTCAAATTCAAAATTTATTTATTTCATGTAGGCTACCTTGTAGCTCTTATGACACGTCATAAATCTACCATCGGTTCGGAATGCAGATTCTGCTGAGAAGAACCGGCAAGAAAATCAGCAGTTGCTCTTTCCAAAAAATAAAATAATTTTACAATAAGTAACCAAACTAAGCTATGTATACAGTGCTTCCACAGTGAAGCTTCAAAAATGCAATACATATAATCCAACACATGTCAACATGGCAAGACAAAGCAGACCTATAATTAAAGTCTGCTATTCGCTATCCTCTGAAGCCAATATTCGTTTTTCGAATAGGTATGATAAAAAAAAACATTCGTACACCTCGCACAGCGCGGTGCGAAGGCGGCCTTACACAAGCCACGCAATTCGTGTATCTGTCAGTTTAACATATGTTTCGTTATCATCGCATTTACTGATAAACAACCAAATGAGTCAAACACATTTCTAGCTAGGATAAGTACCGAAATGGTAACACGAAAATGGTTTAAAAAAAGACGTGTGGCACTCGGGGACTGCCGCGGTAAAGGTATTGCATAGCATTTTTTATCAACGCCATCTAGCGGTTCACCGTAGAGGAGTCCCGTGTCAGGTTATTTTCGTTACGGAATTTCTGGATTCGTCTCCACGCTGGCCCGCGATAGAAACTATGCAATAGCTTAAAAAAATTTTACTGTGCATTTGGGTACCCATGTTCATTTAGTTTCTATGTGTAAAAACCTATTATTAGCTACTAGCTGCTGCCCGCGACTTCGTCCGCATAGATTTAGTTTTTAATAATCCTACGTGTATATTATATCTTTGATTGTCCAGTATGAAAAGTAGCCTTCGGTTCGGCTCTCGTCGGTTGACCGCCCGTTCAGTAATTCGTTTTCGCTTAGCGTATTTTCTTACTTTCCCTCTTTTTACTCGGCTTCTAAGGATCGTACCGTGATGTTAAATATACTATAACCTTCCTCAAAGATTAGGTTAACAAATGCAAAAAGAATGTTTCAAATCCGACGGGTAGTTCCAGAGATTAGCGCGTTCAAACAAACAAATTCTTTCGCTTTATTATATAAAAAAGGTATAGATTAGTCACTTAATTAACCGACTTCTTTTAAGTTTATGTAGTATTATAAGCGGTTGGTTTTCCAAAATAAATAAAATAAAAACTAACCGACTACGAAAAAATTGATGTAAGTATCATATTGATTTATTTATTAAGATGGTCCTTGACTGCGATCTCACCTGATAGAAAGTGACGATGCAGTCTAAAAAAAAGCCGGCCGCGGCGGCCAATCACCACAGAGATTAGCCGTCTGCGCGGGATATATTATAGTGCACTAGTGTGCGCAAACACGGGTGCACTCTATCCCGATTTCGTCCGAGCGGATAAAGGTTCTTTTAACTTCCGCGGGAACTCTAATTTTCCAGGATAGATTGTAGTCTATGTGTTATTCTGATGTATGAATTACATTGTGCAGTTTTATCAAAATATATCCTGTAGTTTTTGAAAGAGTAACAAATATTCATCCATCCATCCATTTATCCTTCCATCCATCCATCCTTAGGCTTAAAAACTTACGAATTTATTACATTGTTAGATTAGTAAAAAACAATTTGCAAAATGTTCAATTTTGACGATCACTTGAGATAAGATTTATTAGTATTACTAGATTTTGCCCGCGACTTCGTCGTGACTTAGGTGACTGTTTTTTTGGGGTAAAAGGTCACTTTCCTTGCCCTCAAAAAACCCGTTCAATACAAAATGTCTGAGAAAATTAAATTTTTTCATATGTATTTGTTTTTTTCGTGAGTTTTACGGATATTTTAATAGTTATTCTGCGATTCGAGACGGAGACGAATACAAAAAAAATCAAGAACCATGAAAATCGGTCCAGCCGTTCTAAAGTTTAAGTGTTCGAACAAACCCGAATTTGTTTTAATATATTAAAACACTAGCTTTTGCCCCCGCGACTTCGTCCGCGTGGAATTAGATTTTGGGGTGGAATTTTCAAAAACTGTGACACACGTACTTTTTTATTTTTAACTGAAAGCTCTAATACCAACTTTGATGGAAACAGCTTGAAAAATGACGGAGTTTCATATAAACTTCCATCCCTTATTTAAACCCCTAAGGGATGGAATTTCCAATAATCCTTTCTTAGTGTGCGCCTACGTCATAAAAGGAACCAACTGTAAAAATTTCAAGTTTCTAACTTCAGTAGTTTAGGCTGTGCGTTGATATCTCAGTCAGTCAGTCAGTCAGGACTTTGAATTTTATATAAGTATAATATAGAAGATTACCTGTAGTTAAAAGATTAGTTATTACCAATTACCTATCTTTGCTTCAATTTATTTGATTCATTCGTAAAATTACCTACATTTTTAAAATGACATACCTTTAATTAATGTCATGCTTGAGTAATTATACAAGAAAAACCGGAAACGGAAGGTCAACGCTGAGCGTAAACAATTCCAAAACCAAATCGCAATGCAGTTTGACCCCGTGACCTTTCGCTTGCACCAAAAAATCGCATAAACAAAGAAATTTCAACCCTAATCCGATAGACAAAAAACCTTTTTTAATTTCCCATCACTTTCCTGAAAACATCTTCCGTCTAATTTAAACTGCTTTTGTGTTGTAATAAAGTCTATTTTTCAACGCGCCCGTCTTTGCGTTGTACTAAGCCGCGCTGTGAAGTGCAGCCAATTAATTTTCGACTTTATCACGTACGGTTTAAGACGTAATTCACTCTGTGAGGTGTCGTAGCGCAATGCTGTAGTGACGTCACACTGCGTAAGCGAATATGGGTCAGTGGGTGCCAGCTTGCTCTGACCTCCGTTGCTATGTTGACATTGAGAGCGCGCGGGTCAGAATAAAATTGATGTGTTAGCCTGTGTTAGGTTCTTTTTAATGTCAATACTTTGGGAGTTTAGACGATGTTCTGTTCCCTGATTTTATTAAGTTTTATTAAATAAATTAGAGTACTATTGTTGTTTTGAAAAGGTTTTTTTTTTATTCGATGACAAGATAGCCCTTGTCTGCGATCTCACCTGATGGTAAGTGACCATGCAGTCTAAGATGGTAGCGGGCTAACTTGGAACTAGTAGCGTGCACAGATGTACTTACAGGGTAGGCAGATGATACAAAATGGAAAAAATCTTCGGTGCGAATTTAAAAAAAACTTAAGGATAGGCATTGTACAAGTTATAAAAAGCCTACCCTTAAGTTTTTATAACTCGTACTGGCGATTTTCTCCATTTTATATCATTTTTCCGCATTATGCCTACCCTGTGTGCACGCCACTGCTTGGAACCATACCCCTAATCGGTTTCTACGCGCCATCGTGCCGGAACGCTAAAATCGCTTGGCGGCACGTCTTTGACGGTAGGGTGGTAACTAGCCACGGCCAAAGCCTCCCACCAGACCAGACCAGAGATAATTTAGAAATTATAAATTTCTTAATTGCCCCCGCCGGGAATCGAACCCGAGACCTCCCAGTTAGTATCTTCATAATATTTCTCATTGCTGAAAGTTATGATTTTTTTTCATAGTCCACGTAATGGTAGGGGTTTTCTTAGGATAATAATGCGGTAAGACTTGATTAATGTACTTTAATAACTTTTTATTTTATTCGATGGCAAGATAGTCTTTGACTGCGATCTCACTTCATGGTAAATGACGGTGCAGTCTAAGATGGTAGCGGGCTAACTTGGAAGGGGTAGAGGAGACAGGTTTATTTCAGAGCATATTTGTGCTCGTTTTAACCTCTATCTTAAGTTTGAACTGAGTCAGAGCTCGCTCTAAAGATCTCAGCATCGGTCAGGCCTGGCGCACTCCGTAAGCTGCGGAGCTACAAGTACATGGCGTACTTCTTCGAAGAGCCTAAATTCAGAGAGTGCGAAGGGATAAGAGTTACGTGATAGAAAGAAAAGTCTAGGTGAATAAGACGGTAGGTAAGTAGCGCTGTGTCAACCTGGGGCCCAAGTCTGCTATTGCAATTGCAGTTCAATTGTCTATCAATGACATCGCAATTGCTACTTTTAGCAATTTTGGTAGTCTACTAATTCAATGGCGTCACAATTGTTTTCCGATGGTTTGCCACTGACACATCTAGCTTTGAATCTAGCTTAAATAAACGTTTTTAATATGCAGTTTTTTTTGAAACTCATTTCGGCAAACGCTTTTTAAGCTAATGGCAATACCGAGGTATCATTGAATTACAATCCAATTATAAGAAATCGAACGACCATTGTGAATTTAGTAGACTACGAAATTTTGGACCAATGATAATTGAATTGTAATTGTATTGCGGTTCAATGACAATGACATGTAAAATAGCAGACTTGGGGCCCTGAATTGCACTTTATTGTGTGACAACAAGAGTCGCTATTTATTTAAATCATTTTGTGGAGTGAATCTTCTGTACCTTTAGGTACTACTAGTAGGGCGCGTGGGTGCGCGGCTCGCTAAAGCGAACCGCGGTTTTTCTGTCCACCAAGTAGACCTTCGGGTCTCGATCATCTTTGTCCAAGGAATTACTCTTCCATCTTTCATAGTCTCTGAGATATACACCGACGAAATTTGTATGACCGCCACCTTGAATCCGCCATTTTGGTGTTTTTTTTTTTCAGCATTGCCAATTAGATGAGGATTCGAGTGATTTTTGTTTGGGCACCCTCAACCTATCTTCAATACCCTGACCGTGCTCCTCATACGTCTCCGAAATCCTCAATCACCAGCTCCCTCTATATTTTTCATCCAAATGAATTTTTGTCCTCTATACAAAACCATCAGCGGAAAAGAACGTATCAAAGTCTTGCATACATTTTATGTGAAAAAAAATCCGTCATCTTGAATTTTTTTCTATTCATCGCGTGGACCATTGGGTCTTGATTATCTTTTCCCACGAAACCACTCTTCCATCTTTCATAGTCTCCGAGATAGACATCGACGAAATTTGTATGGGCGCCATCTTGAATCCGCCATTTTGAATTTTTTTTCAGCTCTCTGCCAATTGGATGAGGTTTTGAGTGACTTTTGTTTGAACATCCCCCACCTATCTTGGTTATCCTAGCCGTGCTCCTCAGCCGTCTCCGAAATCCTCAATCATCAGCTCTCTCCATATTTTTTCTCCAAATAAATTTTTGTCCTCTCTACGAAACCATCAGAAATTTCGAAAAGGAACCGTATCAAAGTCTTGCATATATTTTGTATGAAAAAAATAAATTCCGCCATCTTGAATTTTTTTCTATTCATCAAGTAGGCCTTTGGGTCCTGATCATTTTTTTCCAAAAAAACACTCTTTCATCTTTTATAGTCTCCGAAATAGAAACCGACGAACTTTGTATGGCTGCCATCTTGAATCCGCCATTTTGGATTTTTTTTCGACTCCCTGCCAATTGGATGAGGTTTCGAGTGACTTTTGTTTGAACACTCCCCACCTATCTTCGATATCCTGGACGTGCTCCTCACCCGTCTCCGAAATCCTCAATCATCAACTATCTCCATATTTTTTCTCCAAATGAATTTTTGTCTTCTAGACGAAACCATCAGAAATTTCGAAAAGGAACCGTATCAAAGTCTTGCATATATTTTGTATGAAAAAAATAAATTCCGCCATCTTGAATTTTTTTCTATTCATCAAGTAGGCCTTTGGGTCCTGATCATTTTTTTCCAAAAAAACACTCTTTCATCTTTTATAGTCTCCGAAATAGAAACCGACGAACAATTTGTATGGCCGCCATCTTGAATCCGCCATTTTGGATTTTTTTTTCGACTTCCTGCCAATTGGATGAGGTTTCGAGTGACTTTTGTTTGAACACTCCCCACCTATCTTCGATATCCTGGACGTGCTCCTCACCCGTCTCCGAAATCCTCAACCATCAGCTATCTCCATATTTTTCCTCCATATGAATTTTTGTCTTCTATACGAAACCATCAGAAATTTTGAAAAGGAACCGTATAAAGTCTTGCATATATTTTGTATGGAAAAAAATAAATTCCGCCATCTTGAATTTTTTTTCTGTTCATCAAGTGGACCTTTGGCTCCTGATCATCTTTTGCCAAGAAACCACTTTTCCATCTCTTATACTCTCCGAGATAGACACAAACAAAATTTGTATGGCCGCCATCTTGAATTCGCCATTTTGGAGTTTTTTTTCGGCTCTTTGCCAATTGGATGAGGTTTCGAGTGACATTTGGTCGAACACCCCCCACCTATCTTCGATACCCTGGCCGGTGCTCCTCACCCGTCTCCGAAATCCTCAATCATCAGCTCTCTCCATATTTTTGTTCCGAATGAATTTTTGTCCTCTATACGAAACGGTGGGTGAAAAAAAATTTTTCCATACAAAATTTTACAGGAGAGGTGATCAATGAGTCAGTCAGTCAGTCAGTGAGTCAGTGAATCAGCACGAGTAGCTATATATATAGTAATTAGGTATTTTCTGCCTCAGTAGTGAGCTGATGATAGGTTTTTGATGATGATGATATTGATGATCAAATTTGTTGTTACAGGATCGAGGAGGTCTAGACAACATGCGGTCACTAGAACATTACCTGACAGATATCATGCGAGCAGACACATCAGACCATATGAAAGGTAACATATAATTAAACTTACCTGTGAGAAATAAATATTAAATAGTGATTACCTTAACGTTTTAAAATCTTTAGGACATTATGCGAGCAAACATTACCGACGATATGGAAGGTAACATTTATAATTAAACTTACCTGTGAGAAATAAATATTAAATAGTGATTACCTTAACGTTTTAAAATCTTAAGGACATTATGCGAGCAGACATTACGGACCATATGGAAGGTAACATTTATAATTAAACTTACCTGTGAGAAATTAATATTAAATAGTGATTACCTTAACGTTTTAAAATCTTTAGGTCATTATGCGAGCAGACATTACAGACCATATGGAAGGTAACATTTATAATAATGAAACTTAACTGTGAGAAATAAACAATAAACGGTGATTACTGATTACCTTAACGATAACATCTTTAGGATATTTTGCGAGCAAACTCTTCAGATCATAAATGTGAAAGGTTGTACAATAAATAGTGGTTACCTTTACGATTCAATCTTTAGGACATCGTGAGAGTTTCAATTACAATAATTAGATTAAGTAGGTACGATAATAACAATTAGATTAAATACAATTATTAGGTATTCAAATATGTCAATTACAATCAGATTAATTAAAATTATTACATACCTAGTAATTATTAGATTCAGTAAAAATATATTAGTAGGTATATTGACTAGTCAATAGTCATCCTCGTATTCCTATTCTGATTTAAAAACATAAATATAACCTATATGAACTATATATAATCGTCTATTCATAGTACTTTTTACATGACAAACAATTTTATACTCTATCAGTGAAATGTAAAGATTGATTTTCGAGTGAAGGAAAAAATGTGGTTTTTAAAAATGGGTTAAATGATTCTGTGCTTTATTACGATACGTTTAAGGTTTAATATAAGTGGGGGGTAATAGAATATTACAAAAGGAAATGATAATTTACCGTGATGCAGTATTTAGCGTAGCAAAGTAGAGGACGTATTACAGTAGATATAGATTTGTATTGGTACATAAATGTAAAGTGTATGTAAATGCAAATCTATACTTAATATTATAAAGCTGAAGAGTTTGTTTGTTTGAAAGCGCTAATCTCAGGAACTACTGGTTCGAATTGAAAAATTCTTTTTGTGTTGGATAGTCCATTTATCGAGGAAGGCTTTGGGCTATATAACATCACGCTGCCACCAATACGAGCGAAGCATCAGTGAAAAATGTTGCAAAAACGGGGAAAATTATCCATATTTAAAATCTATTCTTTTAAAAACTTCTTAATCGCGATCAGAATAACAGGAATTGACGCGGACGAAGTCGCGAGAAACAGCTAGTTTCTAATATTTTAACACGTTTTCATTCTTGAGGTATAGTTCTTGCAATTCTCCTCCTTTTTTGGAAATCGGTTAAAAAAGGAGGGGCATAGGGACGTTGATATTTATTTAACTGTATAAAAAATCATTGCTATAAGCAGAGGCGTAACTATAGGGTGGCATGACGGCAAAATGCCACGGGCCCCCAGCCGGCAGGGGCCCCCGATCAGAGAGGGCCGGAAGCACAAGATGATCATAACATTTATAGCCATTCCTGTGACTACGGCTAGTGCCGAGCGATCATTTTCAAAATTAAAATTGATATAAACTAAACTCTTTGGGACAAGAAGAAAGGTTACGCACAGTGGTAGATTTATCAAATGGCTGATTTGACTGGAGCCTAGGGCAGCAGATTTTAGGGACGGCGAATTTGGGGCCAAAATTTTTATTTATGTCTTACAGAAATAAAAAAGATACATATTTGTAATACCTAAATATCATTAGGTCCACACACATTTTAAAATAACCCCAATAACAATTACTAAAGAGTTGGTAGAGCCGACCGGCGCATACAAACGCAAGGTCTCAAGCGCCAAAAGTACAGGACTAGATATGGCGCAGTGCAGAATAAAAAATTTCGCGCTCACTTCGTTCGTGAAAATGTCACTTTTCTGTTGCTATTGTAGGTGCCAAGAATGGACTACCAAGTGCCGTAATGCAATCATAAAAATTTCACGCTAGCTTCGCTCGCGAAAATGTCACTTTTATGTTGCTATTGTAGGTACCAAGAATGGACTACTAAGTGCCGTAATGCAATCATAAAAAATTTCGCGCTAGCTTCGCTCGCGAAAATGTCACTTTTATGTTGCTATTGTAGGTGCCAAGAATGAACTACTAAGTGCCGTAATGCAATCATAAAAAATTTCGCGCTCGCTTCGCTCGCGAAAATGTCACTTTTATGTTGCTATTGTAGGTGCCAAGAATGGACTACTAAGTGCCGTAATGCAATCATAAAAAATTTCGCGCTAGCTTCGCTCGCGAAAATGTCACTTTTATGTTGCTATTGTAGGTGCCAAGAATGAACTACTAAGTATCGTAATGCAACCATAAAAAATTTCGCGCTCGCTTCGCTCGCGAAAATGTCACTTTTATGTTGCTATTGTAGGTACCAAGAATGGACTACTAAGTGCCGTAATGCAATCATAAAAAATTTCGCGCTCGCTTCGCTCGCGAAAATGTCGCTTTTACGTTGCTATTGTAGGTGCTAAGAATGGACTACTAAGTGCCTTAATGTAATCATAAACACAATACGCTCCGAATTAAAGGTTATTAGAAAATCAAGTAATTGTAATTGCGTTTGTATGTACCTACTTCACGTAGTGATTTATGAAAAAATAAAAAATACTATCTCATTGGGTGAGCTTCTTTATATTGGGCGAGGGAGGGCCCCATCCGATGAATTTGCCACGGGCCTCAAACGGTATAGTTACGCCTCTGGCTATAAGGTCTTAAACCATAGAGAAAACAGGCGAGAGAGTTTGTATGGAGAAAATATCTTAAGTTCGTAGTTTTTTGTTTCCAATTTCGTAGACCTCGTAGCTCTGCCGTAGCTGTATAAAATAACTAGCTGCTGCCCGCGACTTCGTCTACGTAGATTTAGTTTTTAATAATCCTACGTGTATATTATCTTTGATTGTCCAGAATGAAAAGTAGCCTTCGGTTCGGCTCTCGTCGGTTGACCGCCCGTTCAATAATTCGTTTTCGCTTAGCGTATTTTCTTACTTTTCCTCCTTTTGCTCGGCTTCTAAGGGTCATACCGTGATGTTAAATAGTCTATGACCTTCCTCAAGGATTGGGTTAACAAATGCAAAAAGAATTTTTCAAATCCGACGGGTAGTTCCAGAGATTAGCGCGTTCAAACAAACAAATTCTTTCGCTTTATTATATAAAAAAAAAGTATAGATTTCTTTTCTGTTTTTGATTTCAGAAAAAGTTTTAGCTACCTATAGTTTTTTTTATGAACACTTTTCACCTTTTTTTTTTCTTTTAATAACAGAATGTTAGCCAAGCTGAAATTGACTAATGTCCTCCTACCCCCTCTAAATAAGCGGAAAGCTTGTTTTAGGAGTGGGTACGACAATAGTGCAACGGGTGGGGATTGAACCTGCGACCTTTCAGTTTTCAGTCCGCACCTTTAACCGTTGGGCTATTGAGGCTTTGTTCACTTTATTTAATACTAGTAGATGCCCGCGAGTTCGTTCGCGTGGATTAAGGATCACGAATTGACATCACATAATTATGCGTGGAAAAGAAAAAAAATATTAATTAATATTAATAAAATATTAATTTATATTAATTAATATTAAAAAATATATATTAATTAATATATATTAATTAATATATATATATTAATTAATATTTTTTTTTCTTTTCAATTTTAATTTTTTTATTATTATTACTTAATCAACTAAGATACCCGCGACTTCGTTCGCGTGGTTTAAGGTTTTTTAATTCCCACGGGAACTTCCTCATTTTCCGGGATAAAAAGTAGCCTTTGTGTTATTCCAGACTATAATCTATCTCTGTGCCAAATTTCAGCCAAATCACTTCAGTCGTTGCGATGTGATTGAGTAACAAAAAACCAAACATCCACACTTTCACATTTATAATATTACTAGCTTTTGCTCGCGGCTTTGCTCACGTTAAGTTCAATTTTTCAAACCCCTATTTTACCCCCTTAGGGGTTGAATTTTCAAAAATCCTTCCTTAGTGTGCGCCTATGTCATAAAAGGAACCAACTGTAAAAATTTCAAGTTTCTAACTTCAGTAGTTTAGGCTGTGCGTTGATATCTCAGTCAGTCAGTCAGTCAGGACTTTGAATTTTATACATATAGATTAATAGGATAATAGGATTACTTCTAAAATAAAAAAAATATACGCGACGAATTGAGAACCGCCTTTTTTTCGTCAGTTAAAAATCACAACCATCTTCAGTGCAGTCAGTACAGAAGTAGGTCGCGCAGTGCAACATAACAATGAATGAATGAATGAATGAATATAACAATGTAATATACGCGTTTGTTGCCGACGGTACTTCACGTCAGCCCGCTCGTTACTGAGGCCAGGGAAATATAGAGCTACCGCCTTGCGACTAGATGCGACACTAGAGCAGTGGTGAGCGCTGTGGTCTTATAACTGGGAGGTCTTGGGTTCGATTCCCGGCGGGGACAAATAATTTCTGAATTGTCTCTGGTCTGGTCTTGTGGGAGGCTTTGGCAGTGGCTAGTTACCACCCTACCGTCAAAAACGTACCGCTAAGCGATTTAGCGTTACACGATGGCGTGTAGAAACAGATTTGGGTTGAATGTACACTGCCATATCGACCCCTCCGTAGAACAAAGTCTGATCTGCTAAATTCACAACTTGAAATTTGAGCCTTAAAAGTCACATCTGCAAGGCTCAAATCTCAAGTTATGAATTAAGCAGATAAGACTTTGTTCTACGGAGGGGTCGATATGCAATACCCCTTTCAAGTTAGCCCGCTACCATCTTAGACTGTTTCATCACTTACCATCAGGTGAGATCGCAGTCAAGGACTATCTTGTCATTGAATTAAAAAAAAAAAAGATAAAAGTAGCGTTTTAAGCATGTAATGTAATGTAATGTTTTTTTTTAATTTAACGTTATCAAACGACAAAAAAAGGAGGTTCTCATTTCGTTGCGTATATTTTTTTCTAGATAATGCCCGCTACTTAGTCCACGTGGAGTGGAGTGGTTTTTTAGATCCCGCGTAATTAAATGTAGACTGAGTTAATCCTGGGTATGAGCTATCTCCAATCCAAGTCAAATTTGAAATTGGCTCATTCGTTATGGCGTGAAGAAGTAAAAATAGCCTTTGTCACTCTCCAGGTCCTCTACTATATCCATATAAACAATAAGCGGCCAAGTGCGAGTCGGACTCGCCCATGAAGGGTTCCGTAGCAGCAATTGCGGTTTACGATTTATGACGTATTAAAAAAACTACTCACTAGATCTCGTTCAAACCAATTTTCAGTGGAAGTTTGCATGGTAATGTACATCATATATTTTTTTTAGTTTTATCATTCTCTTATTTTAGAAGTTACGGGGGGGGGGGGGTCGAAAATTTTACCACTTTGGAAGTGTCTCTCGCGCAAACTATTCAGTTTAGAAAAAAATGATATTAGAAACCTCAATATCACTTTTGAAGACCTATCCAAAGATACCCCACACGAATGGGTTTGATGAAAAAAAATTTTTGAGTTTCAGTTCTAAGTATGGGGAACCCCAAAATTTATTGTTTTTTTTTCTATTCTTGTGTGAAAATCTTAATGCGGTTCACAGAATACATCTACTTACCAAGTTTCAACAATATAGTTCTTATAGTTTCGGAAAAAAGTGGCTGTGACATACGGACGGACAGACAGACAGACATGACGAATCTATAAGGGTTCCGTTTTTTGCCATTTGGCTACGGAACCCTAAAAATCACGTCAATCCATAGCGCTGTTACAGTGTGATTGAAGGACACACCAACAAACAAACATATTTTCGCATAAATTATAAGTAAGGATAGTAAAGATATTAGTAAGGATTAGTGAGGATTTTAATTTGATTTATCAGCGTACGTTCGCTTGCGGAGTGCGCCATATCCAGTGAATCAACATCTGGCGTGTTACGCAAGCGCATTGTACCTTTTGTGTTTTGGCCTTGCGTTTTGTTAAATAGCCTTATTAACTGTTGAAGCTATCGTGTCACCTTACCGGCCAGCGGCGCTATGCGGTCACTGGATAACGTTATTTCTAACGTTGTATAACGTTAGAAATAACCATAACGTTATATAACGCTATTATGATTTTTATGCTATTGCATAGCTTCTATCGCGGGCCTTGAGCGTGGCGACCGAATCCAGAAATTCCGTAACGAAAATAACCTGACACGGGACTCCTCTCACCGCTAGATGGCGTTGATAAAAAATGCTATGCAATAGCTTTACCGCGGCAGTCCCCGAGTGCCACACGTCTTTTTTTATTATTTTTTATTCGATGACAAGATAGCCCTTGACTGCGATCTCACCTGATGGTAAGTGACGATGGAGTCTAAGATGATAGCGGGCTAACTCGGAAGGGGTATAGCAGTGTAAATTCAACCCATACCCCTAATCGGTTTCTACACGCCATCGTGCCGGAACGCTAAATCGCTTGGCGGCACGTCCTCGACGGTAGGGTGGTAACTAGCCACGGCTAAAGCCTCCCACCAGACCAGAACAGAGACAATTCAGAAATTACTTGTCCCCACCGCGAATCGAACCCGAGACCTCCAAGTTATAAGACCACAGCGCTCACCACTGCTCTAGTGTTGCATCTAGTCGCAAGGCGGTAGCTCTATATTTTCCTGCTTCCAGCGGCTCCCTGCGACTCGTTTGATGTCGTCGGTCCACCTAGTGGGGGGTCTGCCAACACTGCGCTTCCCGGTGCGGGGTCGCCACTCCAGCACCTTGGGACCCCATCGACCATCAGCTCTTCGAACTATGTGCCCCGCCCATTTCCACTTCAGCTTCGCGACTCGCTGAGCTATGTCGGTGACTTTGGTTCTCCTACGCAGGGCCTGATTAACCCTTAGGCTAATTAGGCTGCAGCCTAGGGCGCGAGGGTCAGGGGGGCGCGCGCTGAAATCGTATCTCCGCATGCACTAATCTAGCATCATTGCTATGTGATTGCTATGATCAATGAGCTTGAGAGTCCCTTATTTTAACAATAAATTTTGAAATTTTAAAAAGCGCGCGTTAAAATTAGCCTAGGGCGGTCAGAACTCTTGATCAGTCGCTGCTCCTACGGATCTCCTCATTTCTGATATAGCGCACATACACATAAATACTTACTCGATATTCCCTCACTCTCATAGCCCACTGATCAGGCACCACTGAGGCACGGGGTAGTAACAACGGCAGTTAACACAAATAACAAAATAAAACAAAAAACACTGTTAACATAGGCTACTTTTTATCCCGGAAAAACTAAGGGATTAGGACTAACACGCTGAACCATTGACTCTATCTTGAAGAAGATGGAGACTCTAGACGAGCTTAGGTCCTGTTATCCTTGAAACTCACTTAGATACAGATTTTTTTGAAAACCTAAAGGAAGCCACGAACATCAGCTAGTCTTCCATAAATAGCGCATGCCCTGAAATACCTATACCAAAAGTACAAAACAAATAGTCCTAAAGCAAAACAACCGATCATCTTTTGACATTTTCAGCTTGGCTTGCAACATACGTGAAAAGTTTAAAAATACTTAGTGAAGAGACTATCCGTAGACCTCGTGATCGCCTACTGAAGTTAAATACGTAAAAACCTTCCACTGAAAATAGAGCCCCAGTTAATTTAATTTTCAAACAAACAACTAGCTTCCTAATTTATACGAATTACACCTTAGACATAACTTAGACAAATTAAATAGAACGTAAATATTCAAAGTGTTGTGTACGAAAGGTAGGCTACTGAATTCGGTTGGCTTATCATCAATTTATTGCATACAGAAACTAGAGTTGTCAGTAGTAAACCGCGCGCGGATAGAGCGCATGCGTCAAATTTAAATGTGGATTTAAAAAACAAAATTAGATACCATAGACGCTCGGTTCTATTTTTATAGAAAAAAATATTGTGCGTTCGGTCTAAATTTCAAAGTGCAGTGAACTCGTGTTTGAATTTGGAAGTGGAAAAAATTAGGAGTTAAATTTTTTATATTTTTTTACTGGTACAACTTTTTTTTTGTTTTGACTATTTTTATAGCTCTGAAAGACTTATTTCATTTTAAATTTTGCACTAATTTTGATCAACTACGAATTATATAACACATCGTAAACAATGCGTAAAGATTTTTTTCACCTGTAAAAATCACAGACAAGTATATTTTTTTTTAGTTTTCGTCATAGGCAAAGGTTTAAATCACTTTCAGTATCTATTTTACTAATCGATCTTCTCTTTCATATTTCATGCGATAAATCAATTCTTTCAGTATCGTAGAGACGACTGTACGTAGTAATTACTAGCCATTGTTATGCATTTGTTTCTATTCTGCGTCTATTTTTGTTCGACGCGTACCTAGTACCTACATAGCTAACTAAACTAAAGTTACCCGGTCTAGTCTAGTACTTTGACGTAATATACTACAGGATCCCGGGATTTATTGCGCATGATTGTCGTTGTTTCAACCTATCGTTGTCCACGCGTGGGCTTAGATTTTTTTCTCCAGGTTGCAAGTCGAGCACCTTAAGAGTTACAACCCCAACATGCGCTTTTTCGATTGAGAGAATAGAAAAAAAAAACAAAAAAAAAATGCGTCGTGCGTGGCTGGGGGGTGAAAACCTCTAAAAATAACTTTTTTGTTTATTCTATGACAAAATAGTTCTACTACTATAAGGCTACAATTTCACCTGATGGTAAGTGACGATGCAGTCTAAGATGGTAGCGGGCTAACTTGGAAGGAGTATGGCAGTGTACATTTAACTCATATCTATCCCTAATCTACGCGCCATAGTGCCGGACGCTAAATCACTTGGCGGCACGTCTTTGACATTAGGGTGGTAACTAGCCACGGCCAGACCAGGGACAATTCAGAAATTATAAATTCCCAAATTGCCCCGCCGGGAATCTAACTGGAGACCCCCAGTTGTAAGAGCACAGCGCTCACCACTGCGCCAGGGAGGTCGTGATTAAAACGAAAGGTCAAATCATTTAAATGCACTCAAAGTCACATAGCCTCGTTGTGTTTGTGTCGGTTTTTGTGTGTTTTTTGTGTTTTTTAGCGCCGTTTTTCCGGCAACCTTAGATACTTCGCCTTGGATATGATGTCAAGGAGCATCGCTTGTATTGCTTCACAATACTATTAGCGTTGGAAGATGCGATTTTTGACGACCTCTTATAGCACAGTGGTCTGTAGTCTACTCTTGTAAGTCCTGATTTCGATAGGGCATTTTACTCCTACTAAGAAATAATCAAAAAATATATAAATTCGATAGTTTAGGTAATTACAAATCGGGAAGTACCTTATCGGTGTACCTGTGTTTGCGCACACACATGTGCCCTAAATGTGTGCACTATATAATACTTACGCAAATATAGGATAAAAAGTATCCTATGATACTTTTTATCCCGAAATTCAGCACGGTTCCCTTGGGAGAGGGGATGAAAGTCAAAATGTGTATTTAGTTGTAATTCATTATCGCGTATTCCGATTTCATTCATTTTGTTTTTGTTAGAAAGAAGATACTGTATAAATTGTCCTGTAAAAATTTCAAGGTCATCGGTTTAGTAGTTCAGAAATTATAGACGTCACAATCCTCAGTAATAGGTCCAAATAACTTAAACTCCGTTATGTACAGGAAACTTTTGCATGGGTATAGTTGAGGACCTGGAGAGTGACATAAGCTACTTTTTATCCCGGAAAAACAAAGAGTTCCCGCAGGATTTTAAGATTTAAATCCACGCGGACGAAGTTGCGGGCATCAGCTAGTATTAAATAAACCACTTAGGTCAAATGTATACTTACTGAGATTTTTATAATAATTTATTGAAAATATTAGAATGTGCGAGAGAGAGGGAATGATAAACGAAAACTGGAAGTGCAGTTTACGTTTGCTGAGGTCGTGCTCTGACTCAGCTCAGACTTAAGATAGGGGTTAAAACGAGACACAAATATGATCTGACATAAATTTGTCTCGTTTTGACTCTGTCTTGAGTCTGAGCTGAGTGTGAGTGCGGTCTATAGACTTCAGCTTTAGTATTACCGATACGGTTGCCAGATTTTTTTTCAGCCTATAAGGGACAAATGGTTAAATAGCCAAAAAATACGGGATTTCAGTTTTTTACCCGGGACATTTAAAAAAAAAAACTAAATTATTTAGTGTCATTTTTTTCGAGGATCAAGTCAATTTTAACATATAATATTTCTATTCGTTTTAACAGATCTGTAAAAATCAATACAGTTATAATCGTAATTAAAAACGGTGATCAACTCGCTTTTTTACGAACGTTGCGTATGTGAATACTTGGATCGATTTCATAATGATAAACGAAATATGGTTCAAATACTGGACAGAGTCAGTCCCGCCGGGACATTTTAAACTATGCCTAAAATACGGGATGTCCCGGGAAATACGGGACGTCTGGCAACGCTAATTACCGACTCCCGATAGATAAGAAGTTGAAAGGACCAGTTAATTTATTCAGTGCAATAATACATCGAACTGTATTACATTAGGTACATAGGTATGTACTCGCAAACATTTCACGCTAGAACAAAAATCATAATACGCATTTGGTGTCAAGGTTGGCTGTCCGTGTGAAGAAATTATACGTGATCGGGTTTTAATTATTGTTTGTGGAGTTCACAACTGCACATTACGTGCCAGATACACTGGATGATTTATCAATACAGCAGTGGTCTTATAACGGGGAGATCTCGGGTTCGAATCCGGCGGGGGCGATTTGGGAATTTATAATTTCTGCACTGGTACAGCATGATTTAGCAATACAACCTCCCTGGCGCAGTGGTGAGCGCTGTGGTCTTATAACTGCGAGGTCTCTGGTTCGATTACCGGCGGGGACAATTTGGGAATTTATAATTTCTGAATTGTCCCCGATGGAAGGCTTTGTCCGTGGCTAGTCATCACCTAGCGTCAAAGACGTACCGCCAAGCGATTTAGCGTTGCTGCACGATGAGCGCTGTGGTTATATAACTGGGAGGTTTCGGGTTCGATTCCCGGCGGGGGCAATTTGGGAATTTATAATTTCTGAATTGTCCCCGATGGGAGGCTTCGGCTGTGGCTATTTACCACCCTACCGTCAAAGAACAAGCGATTTAGCGCTCCGGCACGATGTCGTATAGAAACCGATTATGGGTTGAATTTACACTGCCATACCAAGTTAGCCCGCTACCATCTTAGACTGCGTCGTAACTTAGTAACAGGTGATATCACAATCAAGGACTATCTTGTCAGTGAATTAAAAAAATACAAACTATTCGTTCGACCTTACGGTCGTAAGCTTAGCTGCCTCGACGGGTTCGAATCCTGGGTTGGACCAAAAAAATAAAGATTTTAGACTAGAGTTTTTAATTTTTTATTGAAGTGTTAACCTACACTTGAAGGAAATAACCTAATAGGTTTATAAATACATATCAAAATTCCGAGGCCGGCGGGATTCGAACCCACATCTCTCTGGGAATCGCGCCCGAGTGTGTTAACCGTTACACCACGGCCGAACCACCATCTGCCACGAAATTAGTGATATGTATCTACTTTTTCAATCAGTTTTATAGCAACTGTTAGCGACATCTAGTAGCGACACATTACAGTTGTCGATCTACTTTTTTCCAAGACACCATATTACAATGGAGCTCTTAAGAGAGATGTGAGTTCGAATCCCGCCGGCCTCGGAATTCTTGATATGTATTTATAAACCTACTAGCTTTAAAATGCGGCTTCGCTCACGTTAGGTTCGATTTTTTAACCCCCTATTTAACCCTCTTGGGGTTGAAATTTTCCAAAATCCTTTCTTAGCGGATGTCTACGTCTTGACAGCTACCTGTATGCCAAATTTCAGCTCAATCGGTCCAGTGGTTAGAGCTGTGCGTTGATAGATCAGTCAGTCAGTCAATCACCTTTGCCTTTTATATATTTAGATTAGGTTTTAGACTAGAGTATTATTATTAGAGGAGGCTTAGTAATAGCAACGGGATCTGGCACTCCTTTGGGTACATACCCTAAAAAGTAAAGCATAGACGATTGTGTCATAGTCGTTTTGAAAACCCTAATTTTTCCCGCTCCAAATAAAATCAGTTTTTTTGTAGTGCTATGTTATATAATATAACAAATGTGTTGTGTGTTTATGTGTGACATAACAAGTGTACAACCATGATGAGCGATCACTTAGTAGCGAATATGACTTATTACGGTAAGTTCTTGGTAGAAAATGTTAATTTCCTTGGTAGAAAATGTTCACTTCTTTGTACACCGGCAACGGTAGAACATGCAGATCTTACCTACTATGCTAATGTAACACCTATAATATTATGTAATGTATATTATAATGTACCATGTTCTGGACAATAAATAAATAAATAAATAAATAAATTATCTACTGTAAGTTTTCACTTCCTTGGTAGTAAATGTTCACTTCCTTGGTAGAAAATATTAATTTCCTTGGTAGAAAATGTTCACTTCCTTGGTAGAAAATGACACATATTATTATTACCTACTGTAACTTTTCACTTCCTTGGTAGTAAATATTAATTTCCTTGGTAGAAAATGTTCACTTCTTTGGTAGAAAATGACACACAAGTTTTTACTTCTTCGGTAGCGAATATAACTTATTACAGTAATATATGACAAGTTCTTGGTAGATGGTAGATAAATTATCACGTAAAAATTCTTTTTACTAAGCCGACTTCAAACGCCACTACAAAGTAGGTATATCAATTGTGCTTATAAAATTTGAAGAGCTCCCTCGATTTCTCCAGGACCCCATCATCAGATCCTGACCTGATGACAATGGGACCACCTGGAAAGTATACCCTTTCAAACAAAAATAGGAATTTTGCAAATCTGTCCAGGCTTCTTCGAGTAACCGGGGAACATACATAAAAAAGAAAGATTCCGATGAATTGACAACCTCTTTTTTCGGATATTAAATTATTGATACTGAGTCCAAAACAATTTTTCTTGACTTTTTTGTCTGTCTGTCTGACTGTGCGCGCATTACGCAAAAACTACTGAACGGATTTGAATGTTTGGTATAGTGGTAGCTGATCCTCCGGGTCAATATATAGGATACTTTATATCCTGATAAACAATAAGGTTTATCCGGGATAGGGGATGAAAGGTTTTGTTGATTTTGCTCCATCACTTCGTCAAATCTGAACCGAATTTGATAATTCTTTTTTTTATTATAAATTGTGTACTATCAGAAATATTTTGTCCAATTTTGGTGAAGATCTACCAAATATTATCGGAGATAGAGGGCATAAATTCTCGCGGATAGTAGCAAGTCACTCTAAACTTTTTCCACGCAAAGTCGAGGGAATCAGCTAGTTGCCAAATACATCATGAACTCCAGGCTCCACCTGTTTGTACCTACCGTTGGGTTTATTTTTTAACTTACCCGTGCGAAGCCGGGGCGGGTCTACTAGTCACCTGGCCGGTTTGAAACTTGCTTTAACTTGTCAGTCGTATAAAGTGTCATCTCACAGCCTATTGTTATCATTTCTTATCACCACGCCTTAAAGGACAGGTCGGTGCACGCATGCGCGTTGCCATGGTTACCGCAACATGGCCGCCGTCGCCATGGCGACCTGATAAGTGGGTCAGAACAGCCCTAGATGACCTGAATTTGGCCAGCCGACTATTATTTATGACTATTTTTAGCTTTCTCAATAACTCCCAAGTAGCACAGATAGCTGTATAAATACTCACTTTTAGACCTATTTGAACCTCTAAGCGTATTAAGACTCTTTTAAGAGTACACTGGTGATCCTACAGCTGCATAATAGCTGTCAGTGATATTTAAACAGCTTAGGCTGAATAAGGGCTGTTTAGTGGATAAAATTACGCCAAATGCTGTATAAGAAGGTATTTGTGAACTCTTATTACACTGACTTATTAAGGGGGCACGTGTGAACTATTATGAAGCTTGTTGCTGAATATCAGAGTTTTAACTATTCACGTCGCTGTTTAACATGAATCCACCATTTTGTTGTATAACCTCATAACCTATATAAATATACTGATTCATTTTTCAACTTTTATGATGTTTTGTGTATGAATTAGGAATGGATTGCATTAGTTTTTACTTCTCGATATCATAATAACAACTTTTTATCTTATAATTCTTTTCAAAGCACTAAAAATTGTTTATTCAAGTTTTCATCACGGCTTATTTATATCACGAAACTAATTAAAAACCGAATATTTTCGTGGCGCACTAAAATTTTATTAGGTAATATATATGTATAATGTCAGTAAAATTACATTCCCAATCATTTTTCTTTTATAAATATGAAAACAATGCACTTAACTTTGAATATATAACCACACGTATTCAATCAAATTCAATTCACTCCACGAAGTATATTAATTTGCTAGATTTGTATTATCTATGGTTTGCTACTTCACTTTTACGTCACGTGACATATTTGCTGAATAAAGAGTAACTTGTAATCTTTTACTCAACTTAAGGCTGTATAATTTGTGCCCATTTAAGAGGTATAAGAGCTGTATACGGCCGTATACAGCCCTTATGCAGCTTTTTTATACAGCTTTAAGCGTGACGGGAATTCGTTATTCAGCTGCTAAGCAGCCTTCGTGTGCTACTTGGGCTGTTTTTAATGTAGATAAACTTTAAATTATTGAACTAAATTGATCTCTTTGTATTTTTCGCTTTTCACAAAGAGTAAATCCAAAGTGGACCGTCTCCTAAAAATCTGAAGAGGTCTAAATATAATGCCGTCCTTGTTATGCAGAGAGCAGTGTAAAAAGGATAGCGTATAGCTACTTATAGTACTTATTTATAACTGTCAATCAAAGCTGTCAGTTTAGTTTATACATCGATGGTTGTTTTCGTTGGTTTGTTTGTTTACAATAAGACAACAAAAAATTAGCATCAATGTTGATCTTACACCAAAGTCGTATGCTGATTTATATAGCGTGCTTTGACTCAGCTCAGACTCAAGATAGAGGTTAAAACGAGACACAAATATGCTCTTTTATTTTTTTATTCGATGACAAGATAGCCCTTGACTGCGATCTTACCTGTTGGTAAGTGACAATGAAGTCTAAAATGGTAGCGGGCTAACTTGGAAGGGGTATAGCAGTATAAAGTCAACCCATACCCCTTATCGGTTTCTACACGCCATCGTGCCAGAACGCTACTTAACGCTTGGCGGCACGTCTTTGACGGTAGGGTGGTAACTAGCCACGGCCAAAGCCTCCCACCAGACCAGACCAGAGACAATTTAGAAATTATAAATTCCTAAACTGCCCCCGCCGGGAATCGAACCCGAGACCTCCCAGTTATAAGACCACAGCGCACACCACTGCGCCAGGGAGGTCGTCAAAAAACTCTCAGGCGCTCTGACATAAATCTGTCTCGTTTTAACTCTATCTTGAATCTAAGCTGAGTCCAGAGCACGCTCTATAGATCTCAGCCTTAGACCATTCAAGTTGATGTCATGTACCCATCAATGTCATATGAGGACTTAATTGTCCGAAATACCGTTCCAACCGAGAAGAACGGAGATCCAATAAGAAACTCAGCGGTTGCTCTTTAAAAAAAAATTTTAAGCTATTGCATAGCTTCTATTGCGGGCCTTGAGCGTGGAGACCGAATCCAGAAATTTCGTAAAGAAAATAACCTGACACGGGATTCCTCTTACCGCTAGATGGCGTTGATAAAAAATACTATGCAATGGCTTTACCGCGGCAGTCCCCGAGTGCCACACGTCTTATTTTTTAAGATAAATAGTGAGTGAAATCCTTGCCTTATTTTTTTTTATAAAGAATAGTAGCCAGTAGTAGTAGTTTATAATCTGTGTAGTAGTTATCATTATTATTATAAGTACTTACCTAATTATGTTTTTTAGCGAGCCCAAAAAATTTCTTCATCACTAAGTACATAGTATAAAACAAAGTCGCTTTCTCTGTCCCTATGTATGCTTAAATCTTTAAAACTACGCAACGGATTTTGATGCGGTTTTTTTTAGTAGATAGAGTGATTGGAGAGGAAGGTTTATATGTTAACATCCATTAACAGTGAATGACATAGGCTATATATTTTATACCCGAAGCCTTATAAAGGGCAAGTCTGAAGTTGACTGCGGAATTTATTCATCACGCCCATTCCCACAATCAAGGCGTAGTTGAGGATTCAATACGATCATACACCTCCACTGTTATGCCATACAGTCCATAGAGTAAGTCCATTACTAATACCGGAAATAGAAATTAGGTAATTGGCTAGTAGGGGAACTATTTGATGCCTTTTTCCGTTTGCTATCATTGATGTACTAATATCGTTACGGAACTGAATTTCATCAGAATTTGTTTATTGCATTACTAAGTACTAACTGATGCTGATTTTGTTTTTAAAATCCCGCGGAAACTCTCTGATTAACTTTTTAACCGGCCTCCAAAACAGGAGGAGGTTCTCAATTCATCGGAATCTTTTAAGCTATTGCATAGCTCCTATCGCGGGCCTTGAGCGTGGAGACCGAATCCAGAAATTCCGTAACGAAAATAACCTGACAAGGGACTCCTCTCACCGCTAGATGGCGTTGATAAAAAATGCTATGCAATAGCTTTACCGCGGCAGTCCCCGAGTGCCACACGACTTTTTTTATCTTTTATGTATGTTCCCCGATTACTCGAAGACGCCGGGACCGATTTGGAAAATTCTATTTTTGTTTGAAAGGGTAAACTTCCCAGGTGGTACCATATTCATCAGGTCAGGATCTGTCGATGGGATCCTGGAGAAATTGAGGGAACTCTTCAAATTTTACAGGCACAATTGATATACTTTGTAGTGGCGTTTGAAGTCGGTTTTGTAAAAAGAATTTTTACGTTTATATTATACTAGCTTTTGCCCGCTGCTTCACTCACGTTAAAATCACAAACCCCTATTTTATCCCCTAGGGTTTTTTTGGAAAATCCTTTCTTAGCGGATGCGTAGGTACGTCATAATCTACATATATACTTATATAAAATTCAAAGTCCTGACTGACTGACTGAGATATCAACGCACAGCCTAAACTACTGAAGTGAAAAACTTGAAATTTTTACAGTTGGTTCCTTTTATGACGTAGGCGCACACTAAGAAAGGATTATTGGAAATTCCACCCCTTAGGGGTTCAAATAGGGGATGGAAGTTTATATGAAACTCCGTCATTTTTCCAGCTGTTTCCATCAAAGTTGGTATTTGAGCTTTCAGTTAAAAATAAAGAAGTACATGTGTCACAGTTTTTGAAAATTCCACCCCAATACCTATTTCCACGCGGACGAAGTCGCGGGGGCAAAAGCTAGTTGCTATATGTATGCCAAATTTCAGCCCGATCCGTTTGAGATGTGCGTTGATAGATCAGTCAGTCAGTCACCTTTTCCTTTTATATATTTTTAGATTCTAAGTGAAATATTTGAAAGCAGATAAACGAAGCGCAACAAGCATGAAACCGTATGGAAAATAAGCCAATAACGATGAAACTATTACAGTTAGACAATTTTCCATGTAAGCGGCACGAGGCGCCTGGTGGCCTCTGATTGCGGCGTGACCTAGATCTAGATACGTTGTATATACCTGGTCTAGATTTTTCTTATCTCACGACAGAGATCCAGGCATCTGCGATTACAGAATACAAGCTAATGTCCGCGACTTTGTCCGCTCTGATTAAGAATTTTTTAATTCCCTTGGGCATCCTTACTAAATAATAATAAAATCTTAAACTGAACACAATCTGAGTTATTAAATAGTTATTAGTTTTAATTCGGTATTCTATAAAAATACAATAATCCAAAAACGTATAATCCTAACAATAGCTTTTCAATCTCTATTTTAAAATTGCGTAGTTTCTGTTCTCTTCGCTTCCAACCCAATAGTTACTCCTTCTTTTCTTTATTGCCCCATCCTCTCTTGTTTTCTTCGTTCCTTATTTTAAAAAGATTCTAAGCTCGTACCATAGTCATAATATTAGGTAGGTATATATCGTACCCTTATTGCAAAAACCGATTATCTGCATTTTTGTACCAAAATTAGGTTAAATATATCAATCGACTCCTCAACTCACGGCGAAGCTGTAGGTAAAACCCATTATCTGCTACGACGCTTTTTTTACGGAGATAGCTAGATTTAAAAGCAACTACCTACAGGTATGATTTAATTACCTTCTTAAAAAAAGAACTAAACTCATTTAAATAATTTAGATTTATAAATCTATACCACAAAAACAATGTATTGTATTATTGTAACTTTTCAGATGTAGTTGCTTGATTTATCATTATGTCAATATTATTCTGTTAATACGTGTTAACCTGCGTTAACAGGTTTCAGTTTTTATTAATATACTAGAAATTGCTGATGTATCTAAAAAGTAAAACGAACTAAACAACATTAGTTGCTTTTTGCAGAATAATGAACTCAATATTTTGTTAAAATTATTGCAGGTAAAAGAACTTAAGTTCACTTTTACTGTATAACTGGGCTACGAGGGTTTTTGAACATCTTCACAAATCAAAAGTTTTTTGATTTTTTAAGCTCACAATATAACTCTATCTTTAAGGTGATAGAGAAAAGACTGTCTAAAGATCTTAAGTTTAGTA
Source organism: Hipparchia sbordonii (assembly GCA_038048805.1). NCBI lineage: Eukaryota > Metazoa > Arthropoda > Insecta > Lepidoptera > Nymphalidae > Hipparchia > Hipparchia sbordonii. Next base: position 426,058 of record JBBIWI010000026.1, on the reverse strand, counting down.
ACTGGCCAACTGCCGGAATCTATAAAAGTAGAAATAAGCTGTTTGACTTGTATGCAGAAAAAAATATAATTATTCCCCCGCGTTTATTGAATATGTAAGAAACTATTCTAAACTGTTTGAAAATGTGTGCATACAAGCAAAGTCACTTCACATAAAACAAAAAATTGCCAATTCTGATAATAAAATTAAAACAGCATGGGACATCATCGGCGATGAAATGAGTAAACATAAGGTACATAATAATAATAAATTGGAGCTTAAAAGTGATAATCATGTAATTAACTCCGATACAGAAATTGTAAATACATTTGAGAACTTTTTCAAAAATATTCCAATTACTACAACCAGTTCTCTGAATTCCTCGCCAGCAGAAGCCTATCGTCTTCTAAGGAGCAATGTCTCTGAGTGCAATAAGTTATTTAGGTTTGAACACGTTACCCCATATGACATAGTCAAAACATTTAAATCTTTACAAAATAAGAAAACAGCAGATCTATGGGGGATATCAGTTAAAATAATTCATAACATAATTGATATTATTGCGCCATATCTTGCTTTAATTTTTAATAAATCAGTAGATTCTGGATCTTTTCCAGACCTTATGAAATGTAGTAAGCTAATACCGCTTTTTAAATTGGGAAGCAAAAGTGACCTGAATAACTACAGGCCAATTTCAATTTTGCCAACTCTCAGCAAGATATTCGAAAAAATAATGCTCAACCAACTGCTTTTACACTTTAATTTAAATAAACTCCTACACACTGAGCAGTATGGTTTTACAAAGGGTCGATCAACAACTGATGCAGCCGCAAGGCTGTTACAACACATATTCGATGCATGGAAGAACTCACAGAGTGCCATTGGTATTTTCTGTGATTTGTCGTCAAAGGCATTCGACTGCGTTGATCACGAGACACTTTTGCTTAAACTGAGCCACTATGGCTTTAAAGATTTTGCACTTAGTCTCATTGCGTCTGTCAATGATGTAAAATCATCCGGATCAGCCTCAGTAATGGGTGTACCCCAGGGTTCTATTCTAGGTCCATTCATGTTTTTGGTCTACATAAATGATTTACCACATTTTGTCCACAATACTTGCGATATTGTACTATTTGCTGATGATACGTCTTTGAATTTTAAAGTAGATAGGATGAAAGACAATTTTGACGATGTAAATAATGCATTATCTCAAGTTTCTGAATGGTTTACGGCAAATAATCTACTTTTAAATACTAAAAAAACAAAGTGTGTTGAGTTTTTATTACCTAACCCGAGAACTGTCAGTAAAAATTTAAAGATAAATAATGAACCTTTGAAAACTGAGGACTCCACAGTGTTCTTGGGATTAACCCTGGATTCAAAGCTACAATGGGGCACCCATATAGCAACGCTTGCGGGCAAACTTAGCTCTGCTGTATATGTTATCTTTACATAGTATAAAACAAAAAAGCGATTCCCGCTGTCTGGCCCTCTTTATGTACGCGTAGATCTTTTAAACTACGCAACGGATTTTAATTCAGTTTTCATCAGTAGATAGAGTGATTCGAGAGGAAAGTTTACAGTTATAGTGTTTCCCTAAATTCCTACGGGAACGGGACAAATGTAGGTGAAACCACAAGGCACAGCTAGTTATTCTAATATAATAAAACGAAATAGTTTTTTTATTTAAATGAGCTAATTTGTAGAACGGCTGGACCGATTTCAACGAAACTTTCTTTTAAAGATAGCTGAGATTATAAGAAATAAAGTAGGCTTGCCCATTTCCCACGGGAACGGGAACTCCTCGGGTAAAACCATAGGGCGCTGCAGTTAGTACGTACAAAGTTAAATGAAATCTACTTTACCTTCAGCCAAAAGCAACTAAAGATATTTATTTTACACCTGTACTGGCTAAAGTTGAACTAAAACGATTTTTGTCTTGATGATTATTACTATTCAAAACAAGTGATTAAATAAAAAATGCCATTAGAGCTACCAGAACGGTAAATTTGAAAATTTGGTAGTTTTTCTACATTCAGGAAAAACTAACTAAGTGAGCTCCTTCCCGGTTATTTTCTTCTTTTTGTTGAAAAAATAGTAAGTTTTTTTCAATTATTAACCTACTTAACATTTCTTGAATAGTTTCTTGTTTATAAAAATTATTATTGTTTAAAAATTTACATCATTATAACTAATTTTTAAGTCGTTAAAGTTTCAAATGCTTATAACTCAAAAACTTTTCGCTCAAATTTTGGTGCAGATAATCGGTTTTTGCAATATGGGTACGATATATTGGGCAGATATTATGTACTAAAAGAGGTTCTGTGATGGTCAGCCATCATAGAGCCTCTTTTGGTGCATAATATCTGTCCAATCCCAAACCATACTTTTTTTTTTTCGATGACAAGATAGCCCTTGACTGTGATCTCATCTGATGGTAAGTGACGATGCAGTCTAAGATGGTAGCGGGCTAACTTGGAAGGGGTATAGCAGTGTAAATTCAACCCATACCCCTAATCGGTTTCTACACGCCATCGTGCCGGAACGCTAAATTGCTTGGCGTCTTTGAAGGTAGGGTGATAACTAGCCACGGTCAAAGCCTCCCACCAGACAAACTTTGTGTAAAGACCAGACTTTGTGTAAAGGCTATATTGCTAACACGAATATATATCTTTCGAATATAATCTTTGATATAGTATATGTACGAAAAGAGTTGGATATGTAACAGGCGTGCGATAAATGATGTGCGTTATGGCAGATATTTGTCGTAATTTGTCATGGAACATGTCATTTAACAATGAAGTACTCTATTATATACTCTTCGTTGTTCGGAACAAGTTTTTCGCTTGTTTTGTAAGGATATATCTCATTCCTAGTAGAATATCATAGTATGTTGCTAACACTAATATAATATAGTTAGAAAAGCTAGTTTGATTAAAAAAATTGACTTTGACTTATAGGTAAGTTTTTGACAGCGCTACGCACATCTTACCGCGCAGGCGTATGCCACCACTGATCACGTGGGGTTCAATGACATTGTATTTCGTCACGGGAGTTAAATGGGGCGATTCCGTAAAAGTTTCGACATAGAGGCCCGAAAATACTGTCAACATTGTAAACGCTAACGTTTACGCAGTTTAGTTGACCTGCAGGGTTAAATAAATAAATAAATAAACATTCATTCGGCTCACACATAAATAAAAGATTAAGAAAAAAATACAAAATCTATGACATAAATTGGGTATGTATTACCTACTTAATGCTACTGCTCTATCTGCATTAATGTAGTGTTAACGGCTGCTCTCAAATGGCCTTATTCAGGGCATTAAAAAATAACGCGTCAAACAGGTGGCTACATAAGAAAAGATACTGCCAAAAGTAATTTTTCATGAATTAGTGCGTTAACTGGAGTAATAGTGTTCTGCGCTGTCGTCCGTGTTCAAAATCGTCAAAGTAAAATGACGTAAGCATCCGCTCAGAAAGGATTTTTAAAAACTCAACCTCTAAGGGGGTAAAAGCTGGTTTCTACTATTATTATAGTTCTTGCAATTCACGATTAATAATGTAATTAATAAGTGCTAAGTTTCATTGGAAACAATTTAGGTTTAAGCATTATATATCTGTAGTAATTATTAAAGTTGAAAAGCTTTAATATTTTTACAACACTATGTTTCCTCAAAATAAATAAATAAATAAAAAACATGTCAAGTCGGTCATTAGCGTCGCCTTATAATTGCCACAACGCACATAACTCCGAAAAGTCAGAGGACCAAACCTGCGACCCTCCGGAAAGAAGACCGTAGTTCTCACCACTGGGCTAACACCGCCCTAACGATAGAGCGTATGTCACAAAACTAGACGAACCTGCACGGGTAGGCAGGAAGTGGCTCGTTACGTGTACTTAGCTACTCTATCATCAGATGTATGCGATTTATGTGGCGACCGGCGAAGTACCTAAGTAAATATGTCATATCGTCGGGAATAGTGCAAAACCGCGTATGTGCCATAGGTAGAAACCGCGGATCTACACTAGTCACAATTTTACAGGGGAAGTTTCTTCTTCTTCTTTATCAACTAATGGACGTCCACTTCTGGACATAAGTCTCCTGCATGGACCTGCACAAGCCTCGATCTTGCGCCGCCTGAATCCAGCGGCTCCCTGCGACTCGTTTGATGTCGTCTGTCCACCTAGTGGGGGGTCTGCCAACACTGCGCTTCCCGGTGCGGGGTCGCCACTCCAGCACCTTGGGACCCCATCGACCATCAGCTCTTCGAACTATGTGCCCCGCACATTTCCACTTCAGTTTCGCCACTCGCAGAGCTATGTCGGTAACTTTGGCTCTCCTACGGATCTCCTCATTTCTGATTTGGTCTCGCAGGGATACTCCGAGCATAGCTCTCTCCATCGCCCGCTGAGCGATCCTGAGCCTTCTTATGAGACCCATAGTTAGCGACCATGTTTCGGATCCATAAGTCATCACTGGCAACACGCACTGTTCGAAGACTTTAGTCTTCAGACATTGAGGAATTTTGGACGAAAAGACATCTCTAAGCTTCCCGAACGCTGCCCAGCCGAGCAGCAGGGGAAGTTTAGAACTATATCTTATTTCTACGGCTATTGGGCTAATTTTTACATATAGAGTATATACACATATACACATAGAGTATATGATAAAATAGATATCTTATAAAGTTATTAATTTAGTCGCCACGGCACTTACGCGGTTTTGATTTGACCACAAACGTATGAAAATGGATTTTAATGTACTAATGCTAGTTACGCGGATTTGCACTATCCCCGACGATATATCTAGTTTATAGATTTTGGGGTACCTTCAAATCAATCGAATAGTAGCAAGTCAGTCTAAACTTTTTCCACGCGGACAAAGTCGCGGGAATCAGCTAGTTTGTGAATATAACAACGTCATATTTATATTATATACCTATAGACGATTAATACTCTACCATTGGTTCGGAAAGCAGATTATAAAACTAAAAATCGTGTGTCTAACACTTTGACACTATAATATGGTATCAAAAATCTAGACACAGTCTAGAATCCAGATACCCGCAAGTCGTCAAGACGTCTTTATGGAGACCCTTTAGCGAGAAGAAAATCATCGCTAGAGAAAACTCTTTTAAGTTAAGAGTTGTCTATGGTACTCGTACGTCTAAATCTTTAAATGGGTCCCCAAAATCCATAGTGTTAAAAAGAAAAAATCTGTAACGGGACGAAATCTGTACATTAAATATATTTTGAAAATTTTAGTCGTAGAATGCTTTATTATCGGTACTGAGCCCAAAACCATTTTTTTTTTTTTAATTTTTTGTCTGTCTGTCTGTGCGCGCGTCACGCGAAGACTACTGAACGGATTTAAATGAAATTTGGTATAATGGTAGCTGATACTTCGGGTCAACATACAGGATGCTTTTTATCCTGATAAACAATAAGGTTTATCCGGGATAGGGGATGAAAGTTTTTGTTGATTTTGCTCCATAACTTCGTCAAATCTAAACCGAACTTGATAATTCTTTTTTTATTATAAATTGTGTACTATTAGAAATATTTTGTCCAATTTTGGTGAAGATCTACTAACTATTGTCGGAGATAGAGGGCATAACTTCTCGCGAATTACTATTCAAAATCAGCAAATCACTCTAAACTTTTTCTACGCGGACGATGTCGCGGGATTTACTCGTATAAAACAGAAAGCTATGTATACTAATATTATAAAGCTGAAGAGTTTGTTTGTTTGAACGCGCTAATCTCAGGAACTACTGGTTCGAATTGAAAATTTCTTTTTGTGTTGGATAGTCCATTTATCGAGGAAGGCTTTAGGCTATATAACATCACGCTGCGACCAATAGGAGCGAAGCATCAGTGAAAAATGTTGCAAAAACGGGGAAAATTATCCATATTTAAAATATATTCTTTCAAAAACTTCTTGATCGCGATCATAATAACAGAAGTTGACGCGGCCGAAGTCGCGGGCAGCAGCTAGTATCTATATATGACTATAGCTATACCTATATCTACGCCTAGAACTGACTTTTTAATTCTTACTATTAATGGCTACTAGTGGTGGTAACGTGTTCGGTGTTATTGATTTTCACACGGTGTGACGTGATGACGTCACGTTATGACGAAGTGTGCCTAGTTCATACTTTAACCGACTGCGACACAGAAAGAGGGTTCTCATATCACCTACTAGCTGATATGACATTCCTCTCGTGAACGGGTGCCACCAACGGGAATGGGTCTGCTTTGTCTGCCCGTCTTGACATGTGTTGGATTATATGTATTGCATTTTTGAAGCTTCACTGTGGAAGCACTGTATACATAGCATAGTTTGGTTACCTATTCTAATTTTTTAAGCTATTGCATAGCTTCTATCGCGACCGAATCCAAAAATTCCGTAACGAAAATAACCTGACACGGGACTCTTCTACGGTGAGCCGCTAGATGGCGCATTTTTTATCAACGCCATCTAGCGGTGAGCAGCGGCTATCTAGCGAGATAGCGTTGATAAAAAATGCTATGCAATAGCTCTACCGCGGCAGTCCCCGAGTGCCACACGTCTTTTTTTTAATTTTTTTTTTTTGAAAAGAGCAACTGCTGAGTTTCTTGCCGGTTCTTCTCAGCAGAATCTGCATTCCGAACCGGTGGTAGATTTATGACGTGTCATAAGAGCTACAAGGTGGCCTACATGAAATAAATAAATTTTGAATTTGAATTTGATGCCCGCGACTTCGTCTGCCTGGATTAAGATTTTTTTAATTCCTGCGGGTACTCTTTAATTTTCCGTGCTATTTATTTTATTTATTGGTAATCAACAGCGTTTACAAGATAAAAAAGGATTTTTGAAAATTCAACACCCAAAAAGGTTTTGAAAAATCGAAGTTAAGTTAAGTAATAGTCTGCCTCAAGAGATTGTAGCTCAAAAGTCTTTTGTAACTTTAAAAAAAAACTTAGAGTGCACATTCAAAATGATTGTGTTTTATTGTTAGGAGTCACCAGTTTTTGTTTTGTTTGTAATTTTATATAAATTTTAGTTTTAAGTACCATATTGATCTTTTCCGCTACTCAAAAAATACATTTAGGCGATACATCTCATAAAAATCCTGATATTTCTACGAGAAAACATTTACACATACATGATCAGTCACGAACTCACATACATATAGTCACACACACACATACACAAACACACGATTACACTCACACATACACACACGCACTCGCACACATACTTATTCATTACTTACATTCTACTCAAACTATTTTGAAATTTCTTGTTCTCATTAGTTGTGTTTTTTACTCACTCTTACAATATTTATCTGTAATTTTTTAGAAAATCTATAACTGGCCATAAAATTGTTATTACTCTTAAGTTAATTATTGTTCAAATTCGCTGTTGATTTTCATAATATAAATAAAATAAAATAAAAATAAAATACTCTATAAGTGAGCAAAATGTTCTTTCGGAGAATAAATTTCTTTAAACCTAAACCTAAGTTAACGTGAGCGAAGCCGCGGGAAAAAGCTAGTCTATGATATTATAATGCATAAGCCTTTTGGTTAGGTAGGAAAGGTCAACGATCTTACGCCCTATTTTTAATCTAGTTGGTAGGAAATCTACAAGGCCATGACTATTGAAATATTTAAGCCTAATAGCCCAACGGTTACAGGTGCGGATGAAAAACTTTGAAAAAAGTTACAGGTTCGATTCCCACCCGTTTAAAAAAAAGACGTGTGGCACTCGGGAACTGCCGCGGTAAAGTTATTGCACAGCATTTTTTATCAACGCCATCTAGCGGTGAGAGGAGTCTCGTGTCAGGTTATTTTCGTTAAGGAATTTCTGGATTCGGTATCCACGCTCAAGGCCCGCGATAGAAGCTATGCAATACCTTAAAAAAATTAGAATAGGGTGTCCCCTTTCATAGAAAGGGATTTTGTTTTGCTTATTTGATTCCCACCCGTTGCACTATTGTCGTACCCACTCCTAACACAAGTTTTCACTTATTTGGAAGGGAGAGGAGAAAATAAGTCAAGTTCAGCTTGGCTGATATTCTTTAAAAAAAAAGAAAATAACATTTCACGAGGGCGCGTGGCTCATGGTTGTGTGTGTGTCGTATCTGTATAAGTGTGAGCGAGAGCTTGCTCGCACCTGACCGCTCCCACCTAGGCTCCTGACAGGCACGCACACTTACGCAATGTGCATGTACACGACGTAACCACAAGTAAAGCGCCCGTAACTTCGTGAGATAACAGTAATTCCGACATATATCGGAGAACAAAATGAGTCTCAATATTAAAAAAAAGGGAGCGCTAAATGGCGTTGATAAAAAATGCGCCATCTAGCGGCTCACCGTAGAGGAGTCCCGTGTCAGGTTATTTTCGTTACGGAATTTCTGGATTCGGTCTCCACGCTGGCCCGCGATAGAAGCTATGCAATAGCTTAAAAACTTCGTGAGATAAACGTACTACCAATAATGGAGACATCTCACTCAAATAAGTAGGTACCTAGTAATTAAATAGACGTAAGAAATCTATTAAGTAAAAGTAAACTATTAAAATCTCATCAGAACCACTAATGAGTCTAGATGAGTCCAAAACGCGTCCCAAACGAAACCGAAACTACGTTGAACAAAATAAAAAAAATAATTACCTACAATACCATTGATATTGCAAAGATATACAATAGAGGGATTGTTCGAAAACTGTACATCCCTAAATTCTTAGGCTGAAATCTATAGACCCCAGTCTCACTCAGCTGAGACTCAAGACAGAGTTAATTTTTTTTTTTTTTAGTTCGATGACAAGATAGCCCTAGACTGCGATCTCACCTGATGGTAAGTGAAGATGCAGTCTAAGATGGTAGCTAGCTAACTTGGACAGGGTATAGCAGTGTAAATTCAACCCATACCTCTAATCGGTTTCTACACGCCATCGTGCCGGAACGCTAAATCGCTTGGCGGCACGTCTTTGACGGTAGGGTGGTAACATAGCCACGGCCAAAGCCTCCCACCAGACCTAATACGAGACAGATTTATGTCAGAGCATATTTGTGTCTCATTTTAACCTCTATCTTGAGTTTGAGCTGAGTCAGAGTCCTCTCTACGGATCTCTGCATAAGAGTTACCCAATAGCGACAGATTACTAACCAATCAGAAGTGATTGCGATCGTCGCACTGTAACAATCATTTTTAGACAATCCTTCAACTCTTGGGTTCCAGCTGAAAGTCAGCGTTAAATGCTGATGATTTTTAAAATCCATTTATTTATGTAAGCCAACTTGTAGCTCTTATGACACGTCATAAATCTACCACCGGTTCGGAATGCAGATTCTGCTGTGAAGAGCCGGTGAGAAACTCAGCAGTTGCTCTTTAAAAAAAAAATTTTACAATAGGTAACAAAACTATGCTATGTACATATACACATTACACATACAGTGCTTCCACAATGAAGCTTCAATTTTACGGAATGTATACCAAACCAGTCTATATTGTCAAACTGTAAACAACAGTAAAAAAAACCAGTCCATTATAGGAGGTTTTACAGATATTTTCACCAATGTTCCCTAATTTTTACGGGATACCAAAGTTAAAGCAGCTTAGATATCCCCAGGTATATGCTTTAGTTTTTTTGTCAATTTTGTTTTAAAAAACCTTCAGGAATCCCCTAAAGTTGGAAATGATATTGGGTAAGGGATTGTATTTAGGAGCTACTTACTTAGGGAATGCACAGAATGATTTAAAATATAAACGGGCATTATTTGTGCCGTCAGTTTTCCTCCCTCTTTATTTACAATTAAATTATCTGAAAGTGTTTGAATTTCTTTCCTACATAAAAATATGTGAAATACCCATATTTACACTACATTACATTAACTTTTTACTAATGGATAAAAATTATCAACTTATTATCATAAATCATAATTTAAAGAAAAGTTAGTAACTTCGGCATATCCAGGGCTCATTATGTCAACGATACAAACGGACATAAATAAAAACAAAAGTATCCGCATCCATTTTTAAAATAGAAAGACAATAGTTATTTTCGTGGACACGTTTAGTTGTTTAGTAACCGAGTTACTTGGACGTTAGTCGCATTAAAATTACCTATATTATTTTTAAAAAAATCGTTTGAATAACATAAACATAATAATTTTAAACTTTGCTGCAAAAATAAAATATAGAAACTTTTTTTTATAAACTTTTGTGTGTTTCTTATATGCAGTGCGCAGGGAGCTTTTAAATAAAAAAATAGTTCGATATGTATAAAAACTTTTTTCATAAAACTTCTTTGTGAATTTTGTGTACGGGCAGGATGTGTGTGAATTAAAAAAAAAGAAACCAATTCGAAAAAAAACATTAAAATATCGAACGCGCTTGTCATTTTTTTTCATTCGCGGGGTCTGGTGACGCGAGGCGCTCGTGCGTTTGAGAAAATAATTTTCACGAAAGAAAATAAGTGTACGGGAGTTTTTGCGATTTTAATCAGTTATTTTGAATAATTGTAACATGTCGGTGCATACGATTCCGTTGATTACGTCTTTCATCCGAGGTCCAAGATTCCCGTATAGAAAGAGTGAGTACCTACAATTACTATAATCCTATTATTTTCCTATAATCCTGTTAATCCTATTATCCTATTATAATATTATAAATGCGAAAGTTTGGATGTATGGATGTTTGTTACTCAATCACACCGCAACGACTGAACCGATTTGGCTGAAATTTGGCACAGGGATAGATCATAGTCTGGAGTAACACATACTTTTTATTCCGGAAAATAAAAAAGTTCCCGCGGGAAGTAAAAACCTCAATCCACGCGAACGAAGTCGCGGGTATCAGCTAGTTTTTTTTATTAATTAGGTAAAGTAATTATTATTTTCGTATCAAGAAATAATCTATAGTAAAAATAATGTTATCCGTTTGAAATGCGTCATTTTTCGAAATAAAAAATATTTTGCCTTTCAGAGAAAAATTTAGTTTCTTATTTGCGATACAAATACTCATTGTATTTTGATACTGCTATTATTTACGTATATGAATGTCAAAATTTATCAATTGATAGACGTCCACAGCTGGACAAAGGTCTGTTGCATCGACTTCTACAGGGCTCGGTCTTGCGCCGCCTTTATCCAGCGGCACCGTGCGACTCATCAGATGTCATCGGTCCACCCATAGTTTTAATCGTAAAAGCAAAAAAGTTTTATCAAAATCGGTACAGTAGTTATGTACATAATTGTAGACACTGACTGATGGATTTATCAACGCACTCGCACAGCCATCCAAATTATTTTCTAAATAGTTTCCGCCGGGAATCGAACTCGAGATCTCCTATTATAAGACCATAGGGAAGTTGTCCTATGACGATGCCCCTGGATGATACCTATCCAGGGACAAGATAGTCCATGACTGCGATCTCACCTGATGGTAAGTGACGATGGAGTCTAAGATGGTAGCGGGCTAACTTGGAACGGGTAAGCAGTGAATATTCAACCCATACTCCTAATCGGTTTCTACACGCCATCGTGCCGGAACGCTAAATCGCTTGGCGGCACGTCTTTGACGGTAGGGTGGTAACTAGCCACGGCCAAATCAGAGACAATTCAGAAATTATAAATTCCCAAATTGCCCCGCCGGGAATTGAACCCGAGACTTCCCAGTTATAAGACCACAGCGCTTACCACTGTGCCAGGGGAGGGGGTTGAGGTTTTTAATTCCCGCGGGAACTCTTATTTATCGTGATTAAAATCTGTAACTATTATATAAATAGTTATTGATAGTTAAGATTTTTTTAACTTCCGTGGGAATTCTTTAATTTCCCGGGATACAATATAGCCTGTGGTGTTAATTCTGGATATGAGCTATCTCCATTCCAAATTTCAGCCAAATCGGTTCATTCGTTGCGACGTAAAGGAGTAACAAACATCCATACATCCAATCTATCCTCACAAACTTTCACTTTTATAATATTACTAGCTTTAACCCGCGGCTTCGCTCACGTTAGGTTCGATTTTTTAACCCCCTATTTAACCCTCTTGGGGTTGAAATTTTCCAAAATCCTTTCTTAGCGGATGTCTACGTCCTAACAGCTACCTGTATACCAAATTTCAGCTCGATCGGTCCAGTGGTTAGAGCTGTGCGTTGATAGATCAGTCAGTCAGTCAATCAGTCAGTCAGTCAGTCAGTCAGTCAGTCAGTCACCTTTGCCTTTTATATATTTAGACTAGAGTTCCTAAATTCCCACAGTTTAGGGGGCCAGTACCCCTGCAGCATCAGGATTGAACCCGAAGTTTTTATGGGAGCATCTCGCAAAGTTTTTGTATCGATTAAAAAAAGATTCACGCAAATCGATTAAGAAATCACGGAGATATCGTCATACAGAGGTAGAAAAATACAACTCATTCTCCTCCTTTTTCGAAAGTCGGTTAAAAAGTAGCCTCTATTACGGCCGATAATATCGACTATCTACCAGTGAAAACCCCGTCAAAATCGGTCCAGCTGTTCCCGAGATTCACGGCAACAAACAGACAGACAGACAGACAAAAATTTTAAAAATTGTTTGCTTGTTATAAGTACCGTACAACTTACATACGAAAGTAAATACTTTCGTATGCAGTTAATAAAAAGCTGTTCTTTTGATATTACAAACAGACACTTCAGTTTTATTTATTTGTATAGACTAGCTGATGCCCGCGACTTCGTGCGAATGGATTGAAGTTGTAATTCCCGCGGGAACTCCCTTGTCTTACGGGTAATACGCGGTTGTAGATTCTATTACATACCTAAGTAGCTATTCTATGATTTTGGTCGAATCAAAATTGAATCAAGGTTAAATTGAATACTCAACTTTAAACTAAAGTCAAATCAAGGTTTGTCGTCAAAACAGTTTACATTAACCTAAGGTCATACACTGCGACTTTTTGTCGTGTCGCCTTGCGCAGACTTGCGACAACGACTTCACCTGACAACTTTATCCAGTGACATAAAAAGGACTGGTCAAACTTTAACTAGGTTCCCACGGCAATTGACCGTACCTTTTTTTGCAGGATCAATTTTATCGAAAACATTTTTGACGACCTCCCTGGCGCAGTGTTGAGCGCTGTGGTTTTATGACTGGGAGGTCTCGGGTTCGATTCCCGGTGGGGAATTAATTTGGGAATTTATAATGTATAAATCTCTGTCTGGTCCGATGGGAGGGCTTGGCCGTGACTAGTTACCACCCTACGTAGCGTCAAAGACGTGCCGCCAAGCAATTTAGCTTTACGGCACCTCCCAGTTATAAGACCGCAGCGCTTACCATCCTCTAAGTAAGCAGCCCCTAAATGTAATCCCTTACCCAATATCAATTCCATCTTTAGGTGTTCCCTAAACGTTCGTGAAAGCTTAGCTTAGGTAGCCCGTAAAAGTTGGCAAACGTTGGGGAAAACGGGCGGCCGTCACTTACCATCAGACGCGATCGCAGTCAAGCGCTAGTCTACATATCTTATATTTATATAGAAGCCTCAATAGCCTAACAGTTAAAGATGCGGACTGTGGACTGAAAGGTCGCAGGTTCAAGCCCCACCCATTGCACTATTGTCGTACCCACTCCTAGCACAAGCTTTTCGCTTATTTGGAGGGGAGAGGAGAATATAAGTCATATTCTGTATACAAAAAAAAAGATAAAGCTACTTTAAATCGTGCGACATGTCGTAAATCTATGCTCACGATTTATGTAAAGGACATTTTTTGTGTATAACGCCTAGCTAGAACGATTCTTTGCTTACTTATGCTCCGTGACCAACTGGTTGTGGTTCATTGACCGCGACCTTTTTTGGATTTTTCGCCCTTAAACACGTACCTATAAAAATACTAGCTGGCGACCTCCCTGGCGCAGTGGTGAGCGCTGTGGTCTCATAACTGGGAGGTTTCGGGTTCGATTTACAGCGGGGGCAATTTGGAAATTTATAATTTCTGAATTGTCTCTGGTCTGGTCTGTAAGGCCGTGGCTAGTTACCACCCTACCGTCAAAAACGTGCCGCCAAGCGATTTAGCGTTCCGGCACGATGGCGTGTAGAAACTGATAAGGGGTATGAGTACACTGCCATTCCCCTTCCAAGTTAGCCCGCTACCATCTTAGACTGCATCGTCACTAACCATCAGGTGAGATCACAGTCAAGGACTATCGTCTATGAATAAAAAAATATATGTAGAGTAGACTACATATATTTTTATTCGTGCAACTTTGTTAGATGTCGTCGGTCCACCTAGTGGGGGGTCTGCCAACACTGCGCTTCCCGGTGCGGGGTCGCCACTCCAGCACCTTGGGACCCCATCGACCATCAGCTCTTCGAACTATGTGCCCCGCCCATTTCCACTTCAGCTTCGCGACTCGCTGAGCTATGTCGGTGACTCTGGTTCTCCTGCGAATCTCCTCATTTCTGATTTGATCTCGCAGGGATACTCCGAGCATAGCTCTCTCCATCGCCCGCTGAGTGATCCTGAGCCTTCTTATGAGGCCCATAGTTAGCGACCATGTTTCGGATCCATAAGTCATCACTGGCAGCACGCACTGTTCCAAGACTTTAGGTCTTCAGGCATTGATACTTACCTCTTACTCTTGGCTTTACTATTTGGTTATTAATATTTGGCGACTATGTCTATTACTGTATTATAGAGTCAACGACATTTTGTCTTGGAATAAAGCCAAGCGTCTCACAAACAAGTGAAAAATAAGTGCTCCTTCAAAATGTGATGTGTGGTTTATTTCCTGTTGACTTGTATTATATAATTCATTCATTTATTTGTATATATGTGGCACATTTTCTCTCAAATCTATATATTATAAAGCTGAAGAGTTTGTTTGTTTGAACGCGCTAATCAGAAAATGTTCCATCCGATGTTCCAGATCCTTTTTTCCACGTACTTTGAAACTGTGGAACCAACTTCCTGCGACGGTGTTTCCACTGAATTACAACATGGGGTTATTCAAAGGGCGGACCAACAAATTCCTGAAAGGCCGGCAACGCATTGGTGGTGCCTCCGGTGCTACAAGTGTTCATGGGCGGCGGTAATCACTTAACATCAGGTGACCCGCCTGCTCGTTTGCTCGCTAAAAATATATATAAAAAAAAAAAAAAAAAAAAAAATGTTGCAGAAACGCGCTAAATGTTGCAGAAACGGGGAAAATTATCCATATTTAAAATATATTCTTTTAAAAACTTCTTAATCGCGATCATAATAACAGAAATTGACGCCGACGAAGTCGCGGACAACAGCTAGTATATGTATAAAGGAAAAAGTGTCTGACTGACTGAGCTACCAACGCACATCTCAAACCACTGGACGGATCGGGCTGAAAGGTTAATGGGTAATTTTTATGAGCCCCGTACCCAAGACTACTGTAGTAATATGAACTATGTCGGCTTTTGTTGCCCTGATGAAGGAATTTAAATTAATTATACGACATTATGTTTGAACTCACTTGGAGAAATAATATAAACGTTAAAATTCTTTTTACAAAACCGACTTCAAACGCCACTACAAAGTACCAATTGTGCCTATAAAATTTGAAGAGTTCACTCGATTTCTCCACGATCCCGTCATCAGATCCTGACTTGACGGGACCACCTGGGAAGTATACCCTTTCAAACAAAAAAATAATTTTCCAAATCGGTCCAGGCGTCTTCGAGTTATCGTGGAACATACGTATAAAAAATAAAAATAAGATTCTAACGAACTGAGAACCTCCTTCTTTTTGGAAGTCGTTTAAAAAATCGATGGTTTTAGCATGTTTCGGGTCGATAAAAGATAACAGAAAAAAAAATGTTTCAGCCCAATTTAAACCACACGCATATATTATTCCTTGTTTACACACGGCTACCTACTCACGCAGACTAACTGTACCGACCTTGTGGTAACTCTGTGCAACAGACGACTTTGATAAATAGGCTTACAGTGACATCCACGGTAGTCTTAGAAAAACACGTCTCGGCCTGCCCGGTTATGCTAAGCCTCGAAGCCTTACGACAGGCGGCTGTCCTAAAATAGAGGGCGGCGTGAGTCGTGACCTAGTTTAAGCCACCATTAGTTTAAATAAATAGAAAAGGTAAAGTACGGCCCGGGACGGCCGAGGATTTTTTATCAGTTGAATTTAATATTAATAGAATGGATATAAGGTATATATTTTGATGCTCGGTGATCGATCTCGGCTCCAGAGAAAACTCGGATGTCTACTTTTGGGTGCGAAAATCAGCCTGCGCCCCTATTTGCCAACAAAAAAAACTAAATTAATGTTTTTTTATAATTTACTCTAAAAAAAGTTAGATACTTTTTAACCCATTTCAAAAAAAGGAAAAGATACCTTTTGATTTTGCAAGCGAAGCGAGCGCGAATTTTTTTACGGTTGCACTCTGCCATTGCGTAGTCCACAGTTGGCACATACAATATCAATTGATAACCAATATTTTACAGGTCATTTTGTATCTTTCCAGGCAAGTCGCCCTTCTTCCCCGGCGTGGAGGAAGCGGGGGTCGCGAGCGCGGCCGGCGCCGGGTCGCCGTCAGGCCCCGCGGACCAGACACAGGACGTCGTGTCCAGACTCAGCGCGGCTGGTGAGACACTGTCGTTAGCTGGTAGGCTTCAGGCGAGTCGCCCCTCTTCTCCGGCGTGGAGGAAGCGGGGGTCGCGAGCGCGGCCGGCGCCGGGTCGCCGTCGGGCCCCGCGGACCAGACACAGGACGTCGTGTCCAGGCTCAGCGCGGCTGGTGAGACACTGTCGTTAGCTGGTAGGCTTCAGGCGTGTCGCCCCTCTTCCCCGGCGTGGAAGAAGCGGGGGTCGCGAGCGCGGCCGGCGCCGGGTCGCCGTCAGGCCCCGCGGACCAGACACAGGACGTCGTGTCCAGACTCAGCGCGGCTGGTGAGACACTGTCGTTAGCTGGTAGGCTTCAGGCGAGTCGCCCCTCTTCTCCGGCGTGGAGGAAGCGGGGGTCGCGAGCGCGGCCGGCGCCGGGTCGCCGTCGGGCCCCGCGGACCAGACACAGGACGTCGTGTCCAGGCTCAGCGCGGCTGGTGAGACACTGTCGTTAGCTGGTAGGCTTCAGGCGTGTCGCCCCTCTTCCCCGGCGTGGAAGAAGCGGGGGTCGCGAGCGCGGCCGGCGCCGGGTCGCCGTCGGGCCCCGCGGACCAGACACAGGACGTCGTGTCCAGGCTCAGCGCGGCTGGTGAGACACTGTCGTTAGCTGGTAGGCTCAGGCGTGTCGCCCCTCTTCCCCGGCGTGGAAGAAGCGGGGGTCGCGAGCGCGGCCGGCGCCGGGTCGCCGTCGGGCCCCGCGGACCAGACACAGGACGTCGTGTCCAGGCTCAGCGCGGCTGGTGAGACACTGTCGTTAGCTGGTAGGCTCAGGCGTGTCGCCCCTCTTCCCCGGCGTGGAAGAAGCGGGGGTCGCGAGCGCGGCCGGCGCCGGGTCGCCGTCGGGCCCCGCGGACCAGACACAGGACGTCGTGTCCAGGCTCAACGCGGCTGGTGAGACACTGTCGTTAGCTGGTAGGCTTCAGGCGAGTCGCCCCTCTTCCCCGGCTTGGAGGAAGTGGGGGTCGCGAGCGCGGCCGGCGCCGGGTCACCGTCGGGCCCCGCGGACCAGACACACGTGGTGTCCTACCAGAACACTGTCGTTAACTGGTAGGCTTCAGGCGAGTTGTCCCTCTTCCCCGGCGTGGAAGAAGAGTCTGGACGCAGGATAAAGTAGACAGGTTCAGCGCAATTCGTAAGAGACTGTCATTAGCTGGTAGACTTTTAGCAAATCGTTAGACTTCCTGACGTGGAAGAAGAGACAATTGTCATTGTTGATTGCAGGTTGCAGTCCTTAATTCGGGGGCAAAAGCTCCCTCAAGCAACACAGGAGACTTCATATTCCAATTCCGAATGTATTTAACCAGGACTGTCTCCTATTTCCAGGGCTATCGATGTGCGTGAGCGCGCTGGGCTCGCCGGCGCGCTCGTCGCCCGTGTCGGCGGGCTCGGAGCACGGCGAGCGGTTCAGTCGGAAAGTTTTCGTTGGCGGACTACCCCCGGACATAGATGAAGGTAGTCTTAATTTTTTTGATGCCAATTCTCATCATCGCTAACCGACGAATTTATTTGAGACTCGCGTGGATTTTGTTTTTAAGATCCCTTGGGAACTCTTTGATTTTCGGTGGTAAAAAGTAGCCTATGTCACTCTACCGGTCTCGACTACCCATGCGAAAGATCCGTTGTTTTGTTGCGGCGTGATTAAAGGACAAACCGACAAAAAAACACTCACATTTATAATATTAGTAAGGATTTCGGCACATAATCTGCCGGTTATGTGAAAAATGTGTGAATCTGTGAAATTTTGGTAATTCAGTCAGCTGGAAACTTGAAGTTTCGCACTAGATGGACTGACGGCATCAAACGAGTCTCAAAGATAAAGGCGGCGTGAAACCGAGACCTGTGGAAGGTCCATTCAAGAGACTCTTGTTCAATAATGGACATCTATCGTTTGACAAAGTAGAAGAAGACCTAAGAAGGTCAGGAGGACATTAATTATGAGTTTGTTGTTAACGTTTCAGATGAAATCACATCGTCGTTCCGGCGGTTCGGCCCGCTGGTGGTGGACTGGCCGCACAAGGCTGAGAGCAAGAGTTATTTTCCGCCCAAGGGATACGCCTTCCTGCTATTCCAAGTGAGTTCATAGATCTATGTACTCATATTCAGCAAATAAACAAATTCAATTTCAACACATAGGTCCACGGAAATCACCTGAAGTCAATAAGGAATTTGTGATGGTTTCAACTTTCATAGAGATGAAATGAGAACAGCCCTTCATAAATATTGAGGCGAGAAAGTTGCATCGGTAAAAAGAACAGTGTTGATATCCCAATTAGATATCGGCCTTCTTTTTTGGTACTTGAATCCCTGGTACGTAGCTCTCAGGAGCTAAGTGCAGACTATAATCTATCTCTGTGCCAAATTTCAGCCAAATTGGTTCAGTCATTGCGGCGTGATTGAGTAACAAACATCCATCCATCCACCCATAATCCAAACTTTCGCATTTATAATTTTAACAGGTTCCCTGTCCTGACAACAGACACAATAGTTAAACAATAACCATGTTCACATGTGATTCATGGGACAGGGAAAGGGTTGATAGGATATTAGTTGGAAGTAGGATGAGAGACAACAAAATCCTCATGCGGGTAGTTAAACATTCCATGGTTAAATAAATTCCAGGATGAAAGTTCAGTGGCAGCGCTAATGGAGGCCTGCATCACGGACGACGACAAGCTGTACCTGTGCGTGTCGTCGCCCACCATCCGCGACAAGCCGGTGCAGATCAGGCCCTGGAGGCTGGCCGACGCGGACTTCGTGCTGGACGCGAGCATGCCCCTCGACCCCAGGAAGACGGTCTTCGTTGGAGGGGTTCCGCGCCCCTTGAAAGCTGGTGAGTCGCTGGGAAATGGGCGGGACACATAGTTCTGATGGTCGATGGGGAAGACTAAAGTCTTCGAACAGTGCGTGTTGCCAGTGATGGCTTATGGATCCGAAACATGGTGATCGCTTACTATGGGCCTCATAAGAAGGTTCAAGATCACCCAGCGGGCGATGGAGAGAGCTATGCTCGGAGTATCCCTGCGAGATCAAATCAGAAATGAGGAGATCCGTAGGAGAACCAAAGTCACCGACATAGCTCAGCGAGTTGCGAAGCTGAAGTGGAAATGGGTGGGGCACATAGTTCGAAGAGCTGATGGTCGATGGGGTTCCAAGGTGCTGGAGTGGTGACCCCGCACTGGGAAGCGCAGTGTTGGCAGACCCCCAGAAACTCAAAGTTCCTCTAAAGTTCTTTGAGACCTGCGCTCAGTAGTAAGCCGTTGGGAAGCTGGTGACAATAGTGTTGACGTTGATAATGATGATGATGATAACGGTTCTTGGCCTGGTTTCCAGTGGAGCTGGCGATGATCATGGACCGGCTGTACGGCGGAGTTTGCTACGCGGGCATCGACACCGACCCTGAGCTCAAGTACCCTAAGGTGAGGATTTTTTGATTAATGGGATGTTACAATTACTGCCGGTACTATCACTCCTGGAACTCCAGGAAATGGTTGGTGATGTGTAGGAGTCCATGGACGTCTATAACTACGTTTACACGCTTGGCAAGTCTCGACAAGCGTCCATAAACACAAGCGCGTAAACGGGGTGTTTGGCTTGGCTTGCGTGAGCTTATCGCCGATTTGGGCTAGTGCCGGTTCTTGAACACAGATCAAAAGAAACTTGCGGCAAGCGTTTAGTGTCGCTCATGACCTTACGCCGAACTGGTGTTTCTACGCTGCGCTATTACGACAGCGTATCGACCATGAGTAGTTAGTCAAACGACAAACGCAATAGCCAACACAACTTCAACGTCTACGTCTACCATCACTTCCATGTTTGTCTGCACAGTTTGGCTGTCCGTAACACACTCGCAAGCGTGGCATCCAAGCGTTTGTAAAGGCTTGGAGCTTGTGGACGCTTGCAAGCCTCGGGACGCATGTAGCATTACAATTACTGCTGGTGTTATTATCACGTCTGGAACTCCAGGAAAATTGCTCCCAGACATGGTTGGCGATGTGCAAGAGTCCATAGTCGTGTATCGGTGCTGTGACGGTGTGTGGTGTTGCAGGGCGCGGGTCGCGTGGCCTTCTCCAACCAGCAGTCGTACATCGCGGCGATCTCCGCGCGCTTCGTGCAGCTGCAGCATGGCGACATCGACAAGAGGGTCGAGGTGAGACCGTGGATAAACCTCCGAATAAATAATAAGTAAGGAAGTCTAACTGCGTTAAAAAAATGACCCCAACAAAAATTGCGCCGAAGTGGGTGGAGATTAAAATTAAGCCGTTAGAGACGGGGATTAAAAACAAAAATAGCACGTCAACAGTTAGTCATTTTTCTTGCACGTCAAATTTTCATAACATCGTCCAGTGACTCAGCTGTCATAGCAAACATAGCAGCACGCGCACGAACCAATTATTGCTTTCGTTCTGAATTTGAACCGATCACCAAGCTTGTCTACCTGTAACCTTAGAAGTGATTCGTATGATTCGTATTTTGAATCATACGTCGTTTTGGTTTGAAGTAGGGCCATTTTTTGAGTGGATTTTGTTCTGAATTAGACTTCCTTACTATTTATTCCTTATTATTTATTCGTAGGTAACTCATTACTTCTATTAATTAAACGCTATACCCACCACATATCAGGTAGACACTGACCTGAATCGGGAGTGTTCTATGTTTGATGAAAATCGATCCAAGATGGCCGCCGCCACAAAATGGCGGATTACATATTTTTTCACAACTCCCTCAATATGGGTATCAAAAGAAAGGGCTTGACTAATAGAATACTATGATAAATTTCAAATCCAAGATTGCTGCCACCACAAAATGGCGAATAATTTTTTTAAATTTCAATTTTCAATTGACACTTGTTGTAATTTCCAGGTGAAGCCGTACGTGCTGGACGACCAGATGTGTGACGAGTGCGCGGGCGCGCGCTGCGGCTCCAAGTTTGCGCCCTTCTTCTGTGCTAACGTCACTTGCCTGCAGGTATTGCACCGCGCACGGACATTTTTTTTTTTCTTTATATAATAGAGAAACCAACAATATTCATGCACAAATCGCTAATTTGCGACAAGAGTGACATAGTTCAAAATCGACGATGAGAATCTCTCGTTAGAGATTAATGTTTTGTGGATGCTGCGGTCTCGAAACAACACAGCGGCCAACAAAGCGACAGAGCATTAAGTCACAATCTCTCTCGCTCTTATTTTTTGTGCTTAGCGTAATGTTGTTTTTGCGTAATATTCACCTTATCATATTGGTGAATATTGTTTCAATTGTTTGTTACATTCCACTAGATAAATTTATAACTTTACGTTGGGGCTGGCGGGTCCCTGCCGCACGAAAGTCCCTTAAAATTGAGATAATAAAGAAAAACATTTGTTATTTTTCCAGTACTACTGCGAACACTGCTGGGCAACGATCCACTCGCGTCCGGGCCGCGAGTTCCACAAGCCGCTAGTGAAAGAGGGCGCCGACCGCCCGCGCGCCGTGCCCTTCCGCTGGTGTTAGAGGGGGAGACCGGGGGAACACTGGGGGTAACGTGGGGTACGGGGGGGATTAGTAGTGTGTGATTTGGGGAAACATGGAGTTAGAAATTTAGAAATTCCGCGGGGGTTAATGTAAATTGGTACACCGGTTGCGCTGCCATTTCTACGACGCATGTTCTTTTAAGCCTTTTTTCAAGGGTTTAACTTTTCAATAAATTTAGTTCATTTAGTTCTTTTTGAAAATTAGACCCTCTGACTTTTAGAAAAACTATTTCAGTGCTATTTTCAGGGGCTATTTTCTATCTATGGGCTATGGGAAACCAAAGTTGCCCGTCATACAAAATTCGGATTTGACAGTTCTTAATTAGCAACTTTCGAAGCTACGATAGAGACAGCTCTACTAGTAGCTAGTTTCTGTCAACAGTGGTAATTCAGGTAATGCATGTCGATGAAATTACATTAATCAAATCACACACTACTAAACTTCCTTTGTGTTAATGGACTAGAGATTTTTGTTTTCCAAATTCAGTCAGCTGCAGTGTTGAGTCGTCTACCAAATTGGTAGCAACAAAGCTCTGTTCTTGCAACACTGGTTGGTTACTTCGGTAGAGGAACACGGAGAATTATGTAGTAGAAAAAACTTAATAGTTGCGGTCCTTGACCTTAGATAATTACAAGATTTTTCACTTAAGGTGCGTTGTTGTTTGCAATACGACATTTTGTCACATTTTACACTGTATTTCAAACAGTTCCACTTTCTAGAATAAAATACACAGCTTTTTAGTACCTGTAGTGGAAATGTGACGAAATGCATATTGTATATCGCCTCCGGATATGACAAAATCACTGATTAGTCGAAAGGAGGTGGGTTGATAAGGCCCAAAATCCGCCCCTCATACACTCGAAAAAAAAAGTTCCAGATTCCGACAAATTGTAAATGTATTTATATACTTGAAGATATAAACTTTATTCTAATATAAAGTTTAGGTGATAAAAAAAATAGTAAGTTACAGAAAATATTACCCAAAGAGAGAGTGTTTCTTTTACTTTTCTTACATTTTCATACATTTTAGTCGTTTTTTAAGCTTTGATTTAATATTTTACAATGAGGCGCTCCATGAACCAAAATAAATTAATACTCATATAAAAGCTTATAAAAAGGAGCATCATTATCAGTTACGTTTACCATGGTTCATGGAGCGCCTCATTCTGAAATATTAAATCAAAGCTTAAAAAACGACTAAAATGTATGAAAATGTAAGAAAAGTAAAAGAAACACTCTCTCTTTGGGTAATATTTTCTGTAACTTACCATTTTTTTTATCACCTAAACTTTATATTAGAATAAAGTTTATATCTTCAAGTATATAAATACATTTACAATTTGTCGAAATCTGGAACTTTTTTTTTCGAGTGTATGAGGGGCGGATTTTGTTGCCTTATCAACCCACCTCCTTTGGCCGCCATTTTAAGGCGATGCCGTTTTAGGAAATATTAATTAAAGCAACATTATCCAAACGTAATGTTAAGCAAAATATATAGATTTCAAGTACAAGATTGATTGGCTCTTCGAATTTTCTCTGGTGTTGCCAACTGTAGAGAAATCCTACCAATTTGGTAGCATTTTTTCTGATCTAGCGTTTGGAGAATTCTACCAATTGGTAGGTTTTTCGACGAGAGAGAATTTGAAGGGATACTTCGATTTAAGCAAAATGTGTATTCAAAAACTTAGCTAGTTGTCAGTTTGTCGTTTGTGGATAAGCTCTATTACATCTAAGTGGCGCATCTCGACAAAATTGTCGCGGCCGTTTCGCAGCATTTTTGTCGCGGGTGCGTACGCTCATTTATCGTAAGATATTATTAAATAAGACATAAGTGAATCACATTTCTCAAAAAGATAAAAAATATTGTACCTGTTGTAGCTAGAGTGAATTTTCTATTTTCTCGAGATTTTTCAGTTTTTTGGATATTGTTGCGACTTATCTCGAATCTAATCTAGTATTTTCGTCGACTATTTGTAAGTTAGATCGTTATTAAGGCTCAAGGTATTGTTCGATAACTCTATCGATACCATCCCATGTTGATGACCAACTAATAGATTTGACGTTCGGACAAAACTGTCAAACTGTCAAATTTAAAAAACTAAGTTTGGGGAGTCCCCGCAAGCCATTTTCGATGGAGTTATAGACCAATAAAAAAGGAGCCTTTAATCTCCGATCGTTTTCGAACGGCGTCATAATTGAATCGATATTCGATCGATTTTATTTATTGGATAGTTCGAAAAGATTTATCGATTGTTTTTCTCGATCGTTCTGGACTTTCTTTCAGCTTTGTCGAGTATTTATTTTTAGGAATATTTATGTGTTCCGGTTTTGTTCCTAAACTAGACGATCGTTGAGTTCCGGGAGGCGGTATGGACTGGGTTCTTAGTACAAACATTGATAAAAAAAAACGTTACCAATCTTGGCTGTAGGCTCGAATTGAGAGCGATTCTTTCTTATATTTTTTTAGTATTACATAAAAGTTATATAATATTATATATATTTTTTGGATCCGCCGGGGTAGTGCAATAGATGATAGTTTAGGTATTCTTATAATAAGATTATAATAATATATAACCAAATATCTAGTGTATATAGGGTCATGTTTTTGAATTTGCCTTCGATTTTAAACTGTATCGGTTTTCTTAGTTTGTCTTTGATTAGAAATGAAGAGGTGTTGATATAATTCATCGTAACTATTTGAATTAAATTAATGTAAAAAGATTTTAGAACGATTTTATAATTCTCGTATAGGATTGTTAAGGCGGGCATCGTTCGAATTTTGACGCGATCGTTCTATTATTGATACGGTCCGGAAGCCGCTAACACTAAAATTGCACTTACATGGATTTTCAAATTTTTTTTTTAATAAATTGGTGATGAACCTATATTCAAAAAATAGGTGTGATCAACTTTTTTTGCTACGATGGTAGTTGGCACATCAAATTTTTCTTAAAGTAGATGAAGCAATAACATGGTCTGCTTACAATTAATTTCCGTATAATTAAATCTGTAACCAGGATAAAACCTTGCACACGAAGTTCTTTTTTAATATTCTACCTATACACTATTTATTGATACAAAACAAATTTAAAATCTGTGTAATTGGGATTTTAGTGTCAGCACCGGCTCCCGTACCAAGATAATGGAGAAATTTGCAAAAAGTTCAACACCAAACTCTAAAAAAGTGAGGTTTACGCGTAAGGCTTTTTTTTTGGGTGTGTACTTAATTCCTTCGGATACAGACATCGTATCCCGACCGACCACGGACTCTGAGACTGTAGTAAAAAGACTAGCGCGAATTTTTCGATGGGTTTTTTCATGATTTTTGTAGGCGGTTTTTTGCGTGTCGTGTTTAGTAGTGAGGCGGAAGTGCCTTGGTGCGGCGTGTTGATGTGAGGGACCCCTCCCGTGCTTGGTTTCTTGTGGACGGTTTCTGAGGCGCGCTTACACTTGGTCGTTGCCTGTATTCGGGTGAACGTATGAATGGCCCCGTTCAAGAAGTCGCTCCCTACCCCTTCCAAGTTAGTCCGCTACTATCTTAGACAGCATCGTCACTTACGATCAGATGAGATCAGTGGCATGCATACAGGGTAGGCAGGCAGCGGGCAGATTCTATAAAATGAAGAAAATCTCCAGCACCAGTTATAAAAACTTAAGGGTAGGTTTTTTATAATTTGTACAATACCTACCCTTAAGTTTTTTATAACTCGTACTGCAGATTTTTTCAAAAATGTAGTAGGAGGCCTTTTGTACATCCTATGCATGCACCACTGGGTGAGATTGCAGTCAAGAACTATCTTTTCATCGAATAAAAAAGTCCCTAAATATGGATTTAGGGACATTTAAACTGGGCCATTATGGAATGGCCCAGTTCAAGTGGTTCTTATGTACATTTTTCCAAAAAAGTGGACGTTTGGGCTTCTTGAACTGGGTCATTACGGACTTAGGGACTTAAGACTTTTTGAACTAGGCCGTTCAAATGACTCTTTGGGCACTTAACTCGCTGTTTATAAAGGCAGCCTAAAATTTTGGTCTCTCATGCTCGTTTTCACCGATCTTACCTAAATCATTCCCTGTGTAAAGCTCGCCTAATTAAGGTAGCCCTCCAAATGCAAATTTTCACCTTTAGGTATTCCTTAAAGGTTGTCAGTAAGGGCTGCCTAACTAAGCTTAGTTAGTCTCTAATATTTGGTGAATATTGGTGAAAACGCGCACTAAGCTCTGATTTTTTAGAATATCGCTGTCGTCAATTAGCATTAATGACACTGACGTTACGGTCTCTAGGAATTCACGGTGCCATCTTGTTTCCACAGACAACGTTTTACGGCGATGTCATTAGATTGCTTCTCTGTGACGTCACCGCTTATAACGGAAGCTTAAACCTAACTTGAAAATGAACTTGATTGAAATGAACTTGTCCGAAAACTTTAATTTAACCCGAATACGTGGAACGATCAAATATAATTTCGCCATTGGACCGATTCGATTTCGTTCTAAATTAGGCGAGTCATTATCTGATCGATTGTTGATTGATCGATCGACGGTCGATCGATTGCATCCACGGTCGTTTCTATTCGTCATTTTCATCCTCGTCATCAGTCCTAGAATTTTTAAATCTATTTTTTAATCGCTTAGTCGTTCGGGGGATGAAACTGAACGATTTTGGAACGCGAGCGTTTGGTAGGAAATTTGTAATAATATAATTATTATTGTAGAGAGCATATTAGTGAAATTTTATTTGCCATACTTGTGACGTGTCGTGATACTCTTTGATATGCGGCCTCGGGTGTAATTTATTGAATAACTATTAAGGTTACTTCACATTGTCTTTAAGCCCCTACCGTGCGTGTGTGCGTGCGATTTTTAAATTGCATTCCATGGGTCATGGCATTCGCAATCCATGTGATGAATTCTTTTTTCATTAGTTGATACATAGAGGCTAGAGTTCGCACTCTAAGTGCGGGTGATTTCTAAAATGCATGCCATAAGAGCACGCGCAATTCATGTGGATTCATAATTATACGGCGAAAAGTTCCCTTTAGTAGAGGGACCTACATACAATGCTATTCTTCTAATCATTGAGTACATAGAGGCTAGAGCTTGCACTGGAAGTGCGGGTGATTTCTAAAAAGCATGCCGTAAAGCACGCGCAATCCATGTGAATTGATAACAATTTTATTATGGCGAACTATATTCATTAATAGGTACACAGAGGCTAGAGCTCGCACTCAAAGTGCAGGTGATTTCTAAAATGCATGCCATAGCACGCGTAATTTGTGGGTGATTATTTTTATTCATCGATAGGGCATGTATTCAGGGTGTGGCAAATTTCATAAAGCAAGCCATATCACCTAAACATCGAGAATTATTACGATAACTCGATAGCGTGTGTATTTGTGGCGCAGGCGATTTCCAAAACGCATGCCTTAGCACCCGCATATTAGAAACCAATACATTGGTTGTTACACCGCATGCCTATTAAGCTAGTGAGTCCCTTTTATTCAAAAACTTACATTGTGAGGCTCTTACTATACATTTCAAGTAATACTTATCTATAAATATTATATATATTTTCTTAGAATATAGATATATTAGGTATGTATTTTCGAAACTCGTTTGAAAAGTATCACGACTGCGTATACATAGTTAAAAAAATGCACACACGTGCGTTTACACGCGGAAGCACACTACACTTGACGTCGCGTGTTACGAGTGTGTTAACGCCTTAAGTCTATATTGTAATGATAACTTTGAAAATAATAAAATAAAATAGATTCAGAATAAATAGCGAATAAAACGAAAAGTCGTGGTTTCCTCTTTGATATAATTATGATAGTTAGAAATTTCTAGACTATTTTTCTGTACGCTCTGTACGCATCAATATAATATTTCTAACAGCACTCTCGAATCTTCTATCCCTTTCATGCGCGTATTTTTTTTTTAAATTTGTTTCAATTTGTCTGCATTTAAATTTTTTTTAGTCTGTGAAAACAGTTTTTAAAATAAAAATAGTTTGACAGTTTACTAAAAAAAAACACACGTAAGCGATAGTTTCTAAACTACTCTATGGCGGGAACTAAAGAAGTACTATGAACGGGATTAGAATTACCACGATAAAATTATTTTGAATAAAGTCACACAAACATCTCGCCCAATGACAGCGTCGGTATAATCGCCGAATAACGATTAACCGAGGAATAAACTTGACTTTTGACAGTTCTTGAATGGAAAAAATGTCTAAACGTTAAATTGATTCCTCGATTTAACGTTACGCAGCGTTGGTAAAAAGGTACTTAGTGCTGCAAATTTCATTCAGTAAATCATTACTTCAACTTTTTGCCACCGGGCCAGATTTTGTGAGACTATTTTCTGAACTTGATACTTGATTATGGCGGAGCTAAAGAACTATGAACGGGATTACCATGATAAAACTATTATTATTATGACTGTTTTAGTTTGCTTTTGTTCCTACTCGATCGATGTGTGTGCATTTTCACTTTTGGTGTTCCTTTTGTATTAAGGTTGCTCAATGATTTTTGATAAAAAAAAAAACTTGTTTAAAAGTGCCCCCTACCCTCCCTAGTAAAGCGAAGCGTGGTTGTTGTATGGTCGCACTGTCCCATTTTGTATTTTTGTATTTTTATAAAAAACGTTAATGTGAAATTCGGACGTGATTTTTTTTAAGCGCAACGTAGTTTATTCCCCAGGCGACTTGAAAAGTTGGGTCGTTTTCTTCGAAAATGATAGCTTTCGGTATTTACGAGGAAATCTGCGAGAATCGCTTACGTCGCTAGATGATTTGTTAAATTACTAACTGGGTTTATTAGGTGTAAAACTTTACAAATTTTGTGAATTCGTGCGAATACCGAAGGTGTTTGAAATTTTTGGGGAAAAACCTTACAGTTCCTAGAGTTTTCGAAAATCTTAGGACCTGTGCCTGGTTGATTAGAAAAAAAAAACAATTGGTGTTTATACTTAACCGAGGTGTTTGGGATATGTGGTCTGTTGCGAGTTAGTTTTTGCACTATACCTAAAAGCTAATGTCAAAAATGGTGGGAAGCGCCATTGTAGGCTTTAGGCCTATACACTGAAATGCCAGGAATAGCTCAATTAATAACCCGGGAGATTCTACACCTATCGATGACATTTTCAGAATATCCTCTGCTAGCTAGCTAATTACCCTAAAAAGACAATCCAATTTAATTGGGATTTGTAATGAAAATGTCTAATAACATCTGTTATTTTACTTATTTTTGTACGATTACACAAAATCAATAATAAAGCATGCAATGGAAAATACTAAGCTTACCAGATTTGTTGAATAACTATCTCTGATTGAGCTATCCTAAAAGTTGTTAGGCATTTCAATGCATAAACTTAGTGAAGGCTTTGAACGATTTGACAGTATGGAGGAAGTTTCGATTTCTCCTGGTCTTGTTTTGAACTATTTTGTGAGTAACATTTTGCTTGTTTAACTTTTTACTTTGTAGTCTGTTAGCAGAGCCGTTGTGTCGTCGTTCACGGGATTTCTAATGTGCATCTCCTCTTTTCTTATTAAAAAATCTGAGTAAATCATAAATATTTTGACATTCGTTTGACATTGGTTTCTGAAAGTAGAGCAAAATCTTTTTCTCATTAAATAATTATATTATAATTATACTATGAACCCCGGTCCTTAAGCTTGCGTAAGGACACAGGTCCAACATGTGGAAATTTCATGAGAGAATTGACTCAAACAGTGTTATGCATACTACATGTAAACAAAAATCAAAACATATTACGTCATTAAGCTTCCTCCTTGAAAAAAAAAACCTTTTGGTATAACTTTCTTTAATTAAGGCAAAGGTGATGCACATTACAAATTCTTGTAGAACTGGCTGACTAGATGGCGTTTGTCAAATCAGCAGAGAATCGGCAAATAATGAATTTTCGCCACCAGCGGTTGTTTCGAACGTTTTTAGTTTTTACGCTCTTTGAATTTGTCGTTTTTAGTTTGGATACATAGTTTAGTTCGTCGCTGGGGCTAGTATGTACCTATGAGTTTACATTTTTGGTTTGTTAGTTTGTAGGTTGTTTAGCGTCTTGTTTATGGCCACTTAGGCCGTTTGTTCTTGTTGTACGTTGTCTGTTTTCTATTGATAGTAGCTATTTAATGCGTGGACGTAATGTGTAAACAGGACTGAACACTATAAGATACTTTAGCATGCGCTTTTGAATAAAGCGAAGACTGAATGACGTCTGTAGACTTATATGCGTCAGCTATACTTGTGCGTCAACGGATGACGTAATCTGCTCGCACCACATTGATTCGGCGCGTACTTACAAATAACATCATTACACTTTCAGTATTAAGTACATAAAATTATTAAATAATATTTGCGGCACGTGATAATTGCGGGTAGTAATGACATAGTTTTTTGAATATTTATTTATTCACTTCTGTTTTATTTTAGGTCTATAGATTTTCAGTACTACCAACATAATGTTTTTATTGCTTGTCTGTGATTTTGGTGTTGCCACAATTGTCTATTTTGCCAATGTAATGGTCAATAAATCTGATTTCCGAATTGATTATGAAATAGTTTTAAATAGTTTTAGCTGGCTTGGCGTAGCTCTGTCAGTTCGTCGATAATGTCTAAGTCCTGTTTACGCACTAGGTCTGCGGTACAATGCTATATTTTCGTTTTTAGATAGTAATTTTCGCATATCACGTAACTTTCACTTGTACGGGGGGCATGGATGGTTTAGTATTATACATTTTTTGACGTGGGAGGAGGACCGGTGAAAGTACCGGAGGATTATTCCGTATATTTTGTGACGGTTTCTGTTCAGTCGATCTGTCAAATTAAGATTTGACAGCTTCGATCGAGCAATCGTTGCTGAATTTTGTATGCGAAATAGATCGTGGTTCAAAACCGCGAGACGATACGGTAATTTCGCCTGGAGTATTTTGTGCGGTCCTCCTTTGAACTTTTTGATTAAAATCGTAACGTCGTCGTAGCTGTATTATTGTAACTTGTCACGAAATAAAAATAATAATAAGTATATTTATTTGTTGTTGTTGAAATAAAAACGGATTTTTGTCCCCTGGGCGTTTATACGAAATCAATTAAATTCGCTTTCTTGTGTTTTCCATTAAATAATTACTTGTGAATGTTTTCCTCGGATCACCAAATACTTTCGCATAAATAGGTCTAGAAACAAATTTATTAAGACTAATAATGAGATTCGAATTATTTCTAATCCAAATAACAATTTTAAGCTCTACCCATTAAATTCAGCTTAGCAGTTTTTTTTAATTCTTTGTAACCAGGTAAGGCAATTGTTCGTATAAACGCCCCCCTCGTCACGTCCTGGGTGATTTATTTCGCACTTTTCACTTGCATGCATAGTGGAGCGGTCGTGTTTAGTCCTATAATAATATTAAATTAAATTAAACATCCGCATTTTTTTATCCACTCGACGGATGATCGAGGATAGGCAATTTTTCTTAGGGTGCGCCTTTCGAGAGGGCGGGCTTGTAAAATCTCGTAAATAGAAATTTTAGTGAAATTATTACATAATAATAATAATAATGATAATTATGAGAAAAATAGCGAAAAGTAGAGCAATTGATTATTACCTAAAACCTAGTTGATTATAAATATAATGAAAAAAATAGTACCTAAACGCTGGTTCTCCGAGTGCGTACATTGTCGACGTTTTTTAGTTCGAGCATGTTCGCGAACGCGATCGAGCATTTGCTATGTATATGAAGCTTGCTCGTCGATCATGTATCTGCGTGGAGATCCGGCTTTATACCTTATAATGTTGCCAGACAATATTGTTTTGTAAAGTATTTCTTGCACCGTGTCGTTTGCGTCGATATTTTTGTAATTTAGGCACGATTCTCTCTTTAACTGTTTATTACAGGCCGGGATGGGTGCATAAGAGGATATTTTTTTAATAAACTTTATGAACTCGGACTCCTTTCCCGACGAATGTATGTAAATTAGCCTAATTTTATAAATGTAATGAGATTGTTTTCGATATAGGACGCCCATTTGAGCGGTAGAGTTGCCAGTGGAATAAATTCTTTGTAACAGATGTCTAAAATCTAAATACAATATTTCAAGATAAGGTGCATTTACATATTCGTACAAATATATTTCTCATACTCGCAGTAACGAGAGTGAAGCAAGCTTCTTCGTGTAAACCAATAATGGAGGTAAATCTACTTGACAAGGCATGTCTAAGTCATGAAATTTACGCTTTTAAACGAACGAATATGCTCTCTTGAAATGATCGCCACAGATCACGATCTTCTGGCGCGTGTATCGAGCATATGACATGCAGATTAATTGAAAATAGTTCAATTTAGTGACAAAACTACAGCTAAACTGGGCGTACTATGATTTCTCATTTGAGAAGTCGAAATCCCTTGGAGTCGATTCAACTATAATTTGAAATTAGATTTATATATTTTTATAGGCAGTTGTTTCTCTTGTTATAATTATTGTACCTACAATCAATTTTGTTGATCTCGCTGTGAATTTGACGTTTTGATACCTTGCAACACCAATTATTTTTTTCATCGCAAACAAAATAAAATGTCTACGTATGTAAAGAGCTCTATCAGCTATTTAAACCTGGTTTACCTGTCAAACTTGTACCACTAGTGACAACAATTTTCTTTCGTGCTTATGTTTAAAAAAACCAACTGCAAGAAAAAATAAGTAGAAAATAAAGTTACTTATTTCGACTTTCATAACATATGTATAAGTACCAACAATTTAGACATTCAATTTTTTTTTTTTTCAAATTTTACTACATTCAATTTTAAATATGTCGAGTCTAACTGCTTATAGCTCTATACCAAAGTGTTGGAAGTCAAGACGTCAAGTTTGAAGCCTAGCTAAATACTTATTTGAAAAAATGTGTAAACATAATCGATATGAATTTGTTTTTAAAAATAACCTATTCCGTTCTTAACGTTTGTAATTTTATCCTTACAAAAATATATTATTTTTATTTGACACATTTGTAGTGTGGCCGATTTTATGACTAACGAGCCGATTTTTAAATTGCCTTTTATGCGATAAATGCGGGTATGAAATACGTTTAATAATGATCGTTGATGACAAATCGACCGTTGATTATGATCGATTTTTAAATAGGACTTTTTTTATAAAATCGGCCACATATTATAAAAAGTATTCAAGCGTTTTTATGGATGTTTATTATGTTTGTAAATGAAATTGTTTTGTCGGATTTTTTGACGCGCAATTCGTTCTGCTTTTGTGTAAAATCTTCGCCCCCCATTTTTTTCAAATGCAATTAATTTTAGACTATTGTGAGAATATTAAAATGAATTTGAAACTTTCCTCCTGCGTTTTCTCTTGTAGTTTTTGCTTTGTGGGATAGTGCAATCTGCGTTTTTTTTATTCTATATTTTTTAGTTAACTTTATGATTATGTGACCGATTTTTTTTTCGTGAATATTAAATTGTAACCAGACGAATTTAACAACTTATATAATTGCAGTTTATCTGCAGTTAAATCTGCTGTTAATAAATGAATCAGAAAATCGGTCAGAGTCTAGACAGACGAAACAGCGCCATTTGCAAAATTGCTTTTGTACAGTTGATAAAATTACGACTTGGCATAGGGGGGCTATTTCTCTATTTCAATGGCTAATTAGAACTGTCAAACTCGCATTACCCGCGTATAACGAAATGCGAGTTTGACAGTTGGCAACTTTCCATTGTTTTTCATAGCCTCTAGAGCGTAATCTCTATTTTTGACATGTGTCAAAAGTGGAGAACACGGCACCTGATCGAAAAACTTGATAACGCAGTTGGAATGCAGTCTGCAGTTAATAAATACTAGAACTGCATATTAATTGCACGCTAACTGCACGCGGCCTGCGAATCGATCAGTTATGTCAACTGCCCTATAACTGAAATTTTGCAGTTTGCTTGCAAATCAAGTGCAGTTCGTCTGTCTAGAACCTCGGCGTCACAATATTAAATCATTTGCAATCTTTGTTTTGTCACACCCCTATTTTTGTAAGCACGTTTTTTTTTTTGAGATATTTTTTTTTCATAACGACCAAAGACGATTCTACCAAAAAGACAGCGGGAAAAATTGAACTCCCGAATTCCTATAACCGGTGAAAAGTCGCTTTTTGTATAAATCATTTTTTTTATTTAGATTTACTATTTACTTGTAGTAATTTAATCCCGCTTGTTTGGATGTATTTTTGAAGTTATTCCTATTTATTTATTTTTTACCATTTTTGTATTACTTTTTTATATTATATCGATTTATTGCATAGTTTAGTGTTTATAATTTTATGTAGTGCTGCATACAGTTTGGAGAAACGAAACGCAAAATACATAAATACTTACCCCATAGATTTAAAACCACTGATATAGAGAATAGTTAGTCCCGGAATAACAACATTTCATTTTTAAATAAAATGTCTACAAGTCAAGACATTTTGGCGAAATAAGCTGCGCTTTTTTAACCGATTTCATCTATTAAGAAAAATTTATCGATTTTCCAGACTGTATGTTGCCTTTTATGTAGCCAAGGGTTTTACGATACTAAATTATTGAACCGTCAAGATAATATATAACAGTAGGAGAATATAAATGGGCAGAATAGTTAAAAATTGAAATAATATAAATTATACATATAATCATTTTTTGAGAATCGCCCACAGATGCCCATTTTTCTTCTTTTTTTTTATTGCATAGCTTCTATCGCGGACTTTGAGCGTGGAGACCGAATCCAGAAATTCCGTAACGAAAAAACCTAAGGCTCGACGGGAACACGGACTCCTCTCACCGCTAGATGGCGTTGATAAAAATGCTAGGTATGCAATAGCTTTACCGCGGCAGTCCCCGAGTGCCACACGTCTTTTTTTTTTTTAATTTTTGTTGTATTGCCCTGCTACATAAATGGTTTGCGCTGATCCTTAATCTTTTTTTTTTAATTTTTTCAGTATTTCATAGTTTATAAAAGTAATTTTAAAACACTGCATTCTAGAGGTTAAGCTTTTCGCCAGTGAACTGCAGATCGGCCGTTGACCTAAGTAATATACTTATGTACCTATAAATAAATAAATTAAAAAAAAAAAACAGTAAGAGATTGTAATTAAAAATACCAAAAAACCAACTTCTGTTAAAAATAAATTAACGATTAATATTAGTAGATTTGGATTTTCTAAAATCAGAGCTTTACTAGGTATTCGATTGTTTCAATTTAAAAATAAAAAATCCTATTTAATTTATATTCCTACCTGATTATATTATTTATGTAAACTTTAAAGGGCTATCGCAGACTACAGACTTTTGGTTAAGTGATAGTTTGTGCAAAAGAATCCAAGATCGTTCGATAAGTAACTATTATATAATTTATATATTTTTTAACTCTAGTTAAATAATACTTTGAGCTAATATTTTTTTTATGATTGAAAGACTAATTAATATTATTTTATCAAATTTTAAAAAATCTTCCAAGTATGCGAGCAAAAAGTAGTTTGCTATCTGACCTGACCTATTGATAAAATATTATAATATAATCTACCCAGTTTCTATACAATTAAAATCGGCCCAACTATCATACGACCTCTTTTGTAGTCTGCGAAATAAGATTGCAGTAGTTAATTATTGTAGTTTGTTTTTTTTTCTTAAGAGTGTTTATTTTTTTTGTTGTTTGATGAAAATATAGTATCTTAGTGTTATTGAATTTGATAGAGATGGGTTGAACTCTGTTGATGGAGAGTTAGGGTGTCTATCCACTGAAGCGGAGATGCGTTCTACAGACCTGTCATTCTAATAATGAATGAGAATAATTTAGTTCAATCATCTGGAGATCATAGTGCTAGTAACACGAAAGCAATTTAAAACTTCTTTAGTAAAACTAAAAAACCTAAAATTTAACCTAAAACGTGATAAACCATGTCACAGTGGTCCAAGTGCGTACTGACCCAATCAAGCCCTTCAAAAAGGGCCTTCAACTTTTGTATTCTTTATTTTTGATATTTCCAGTGGCTATGGAAGACGGTGAAATATTGCTAAGAACTGTCAAACCTGCTTTTCGTCATACAAAACTTGCGTTTGACAGGTCTTAGTTGGACGCAATCACGCAATAATGGTTCAACCCACACAACTTATCAATTGAAAAGTTAACTTTGTTCTTTTACATTATGTATGTATTTAGTTTGACAAAAGTTTATGGGTTGAATCATTATATCTGCGTCTAGTTAGGACTTTTAATAGTCAATAAGATAGACAATAGCCCATCAGGACGCTATTTGTTAGATGACGTGATAAAATAATCGATTGATCGGATATACATGCCTCCAGGAGCGGAGTGGAGAGGACCTCCACTCCGCTCCACTTCGCTTCACTTCAGTGGATCGGCAGCTTTAAGCTGCTCGCACACAAGCGTCAAGCCGAATGGCCACGCATTTTTCAGTACTGAAAATACAATTCGCATGAAGCGAACCCTTGTTGTAAATTCCATTTTTCGTCGTGTCCGATGCGACAAACTTGTCGCTCAAGTCATTTTTTGACAACCTATGGCGCAGTGGTGAGTGTTTAATAAAGTTGTGTGTTCGATCACCGGCTGGGTCACTGGAAGTTTTATAACCAGGTAACTCTGATCTTGATTATAAATAACCAAGCCGTTGAAAGTAGATAATAATTTTTTTGGAGTTAAATGACAATAGGATCGTTGCCGTAGTGTAAAGTCAAGACATTCAGGGCGCGAGTGATGTGGTTTCAATCCCCATCAACGCCGCAATTTTTATATAATTATGTACTAGCTGATGCCCGCGACTTCGTCCGCGTGGATTTAGTTTTTAAAATCCCGCGGAAAATGTTTCATTTTCCGGGATAAAAAGTAGCCTATGTCACTCTCCAGCTCCTCAACTACATTAATGCAAAAAATCACGTCGATCCATAACTCTTTTGCAGCTTTTGTTATTGAAGGACAAACCAACAAACAAACAAACTTTCGCATTTACAATATAAGTAAGGATGTACCTAGGTAAAAAATATATCGCAACCCAATAAGCATACGCAAGACCAGTTGGCGGACGGACGGAATGGATAAAAAAACCTTTTCACCTCACTAGCTCAAAAAGGGCACCTTTGCTGTCTAAAATCAGTGACCAAAAGTCGTTTTTGCTCACTTAGTGAATAAAAGTTGTGTCTCAAGATAAGTTCGATATTTTTTCGCACTGAATGAGCAAAGGTGACTTTTGCTCATTCAGTGCAGCAAAGGCGCCCTTTTTGAACTAGTGAGGTGAAAGCATACATATGTATCACACGATAGCAAAGTTTTTGTTTCGTGTGCCTTTGAATCCCTCACTACACTCAGGATTCCAAATAGGCACTCGCAACAAAAATGAACTTTGCTATCTTGTTGAACAAATAACTATTCAATTACGACTGAAAAATGTGTCGTCTGCGGCTACACGGCGTTTCTGCAGCTTTCAGCTAGTAGATTGATCTATTACCCCATTCAAACGCTAACAGGAACGGCTGTACAACTCGCGCTAACTTCACTCAAATGTATTAAAATATTAAAGTTGTGAATGAAGTTAACTTGATGCGAAAAACCGAGCCTGTTAGCATTTGAATGGGGTAATCTCGGTATATACCCATCTAGTCGCAGTAGGTATTGTTTAAAATGAAATACTTGGATTTTTATATGAATTTTATTATTATAATATGGAATTTTACTAAATATTAGTCCAATATTAAATCTTTGATATTCTTGTTTTATTTTTTATCCCGTTTATTTTACGACTACTAACTTAGTCATCGACAATAAAATTCTTCGATGAATAAGTACCTACCATATAAGTATAGACGTAAAAATTCTTTTTACAAAACCGGCTTCAAATGCCACTACAAAGTATATTAATTGTGCCTAGAACATTTGAAGAGTTCCCTCGATTTCTCCAGGATCCCATCACCAGAATCTGACCTGATGACAATGGGACGAACTGGGAAGTACACCCTTTCAAACAAAAAAAGACGTGTGGCACTCGGGGACTGCCGTGGTAAAGCTATTGCATAGCATTTTTTATCAACGCCGTCTAGCGGTGAGAGGAGTCCCGTATCAGGTTATTTTCGTTACGGAATTTCTGGATTCGGTCTCCACGCTCAAGGCCCGCGATAGAAGCTATGCAATAGCTTAAAAGAGTTTTCCAAATCAGCTCAGGCGTCTTCGAGTAATCGGGGAACATACATAGAAAATTAAGAAAAAAGATTCCGACGAATTGTGAACCTCCTCCTTTTTTGGAAGTCGTTTAAAATAATAGTCTCATTAAAATCTATACGAAGAACTTGTGAAAAATAAGCTATCACTTAAGGTGCCACCACCAGCAACAAGCCAGCAACCCATAAGCGCCTCACTACTGAGCGCAGGTCTCCTCTCAAAGACCAGAATTACCATAGACTTCCACGCTAGCCTAATGCGAATTGGCAGACTTCACATACCTTTATGGAGAACTCTCAGACGTGCAGGTTTCCTCACGATCTTTTTCTTCACCCTTGAAGCATGTGATATTTAATCGCTTAAACGCAACTCCTAAAGGTCAGAGGTCCGGAATCGAAAGGGTTGTTATCGTATCGACACATTTTTCTTTCGTCTAACTGAATCATGGTTGCAACTATGTACGCTCGTGATCATTTAAGATCTCAATGGCGACTACATAGAGTTCTCGAAATGTTTGAAGTCCCTTAATTGTGTGACTGAAAATATCCATTTAAATGCGAATTGATGCGGGCAAGTGTAAGTCCACCCTTATGCGAAGTCTGTATAATTTTTTAACCTTCAAGCAGGCGCGTGGCCATTTATAACGGCAGCGGTCGCGCGTAACCTAAAAGACCTATTGGAGATTTTAGGGATTTAAAATGACAAATCATTAAATTATCATTTATGTTTTATAATCAAAACATTTACCTTTTAGTCAGGAAAGTATTTAGATGCAGAAAAATATTTCAATCCAAGTAATTGCCTTTAAAATGATATTTAAAAGAAATATATATTTCTTTGAGTTGGGTCTCAATTTTAGGACATAAATCTTACTCATTTATTAAAATAAAATCAAATAAATATCTTTGAACACTTACAAAACAAATTAACATCGTATGTATTATCATTAGAAAACAAACAATATAATAAAAACTTAAAAAAAAAAAAATTATTATAATTTTAGCGAGCAAAAGAGCAGGCGGGTCACCTGATGTTAAGTGATTATCGTTGCCCATGAATATTCTGCAAATAATTTTTGGATTATAAAACAATTTGCAAGATGAATCCCTATAATTAGAGATCAAAAATCTGGTATATATTAACGTTTAGTTTTCTTCCTCATCAGTCTCTTTTTCACTCTCTGTGTCTTCTTCAATTAGTTGGGCAATTATCTCGGATTCACTGACGAATCTACGAGTCATTTTTTACAAAAACTATCAATAAAACACAAATTTAGTTTAATACATAAGATAAAATATTTTCGCAAATAGAGTCGCGCGTAACCTTTACGACGACGGGCGCGTGTAGTCTTTTCGACGCCTACGCCACGATTAAAACAAAAGCTTTTTGTTAAATATGGGACGAGTGGGGAATGAAGGTATGTAGTTGTTTTTGTTTGTAATGAACTTAGAAGAGGGTACTTGAGACGAGAAATATTTGACACAAATATGTTTGAAATTATAAACAAAAATGTAACAAGTGCGGTCGATTCGACGCCGCGCGACCGCTTGAAGGTTAAGACGATGCGCATTCAGATTCTATTACATACTTATTCTATGTGCCGGCTTCAATGTCAATTATTTTCAGCAGCAGTACCTATGTAGTCTGTGATTGCAATTTACATTTATCTGTCACTGTTGAATATGACAAATCAATTCGCCTACCCGCTGGCTTCAGTGTTGCTAAAGCAAGGGATTTCCTTCTAGATTTAGGGGTTTTTCGACCGAGTTAGGAGCAGAATAAGGGGAAAAATATTTGGGGAATTTTCTAGGGGAAATTAAAAAACACACCAAATACAGTTTTTTGTTATATATTACGTTCCTGACGTTTTGTATTGATGTTTTTTTACCATCTTTAAATATTTGAACGCCGCAACTTGTCGAGGTCGACATTCGTGATGTTGAAGATAACGAATAAATTTAGCTATAAATAATCAAAAGCTTCAAAAATTGCGGCATGCCCCATCCGCTTAGTGAGGGTATTCTAGGGGATTTCTAGGGAGAAACCAAATTAGTCTAGGGGTACGTCGCTGAGACCATCTGGCAACACGCGGTCTGCCCTCAAATGTCAAATCACAAATGACAATTCGGAATTCCTATTTTCTATTTTCTTAGGGCAAGTAAATTTTTTATAACAAACAATGTGAACATAATTATTGAGGGCCTACTTTACGTAATGAAATCATTGATGATCGAAATCAATCAATTCATTAATAGGACGTTCCCAAGTGATTATTATAGAGAAAAGTAAATATAATTTTTTAATGAAATCAAAAGATGAAGAAATAACAACATCACGAACCTATTTTTAATAAAGACAATACTTAGTACTAATCCGAATAAATTGAGGATTTGATGAAGTTAAGCCCGAGAATAACGAAAGAGAAGTCGAAAACGTAAATTAGGTACCTACCTATCTGTTACAGAAAAAAAGTATGAAAATACAAATTTCAAGATACAGCTGTACCTAGTCCATAAAATGGTTGATGATCAAGGATTTTTGGTACCTCTATACACAAGTCGACCGCGTAAAGTCGAAGTTACTGCCACACATTCCATAGAAAATGCTGAACCTATAAAAAATGTGAAAAACTCTGCCGCCACAAATTCTATGTTAACAGAGGTTTATCCAGTGTTGAACAATGTGGTTTATTGTCCCAACTGTGAATTAAACTTCCTAGATGCCAGTGAATATGACAAACATATAAAGAACAAATGCAGAAGAAAACACACGTGTACATATTGCGCGGCTACCTTCCAAAGAAACGATCATCTAAAACGACACATCACTAGTTTGCACTCGAATA
Organism: Hipparchia sbordonii; assembly: GCA_038048805.1. Lineage (NCBI taxonomy): Eukaryota > Metazoa > Arthropoda > Insecta > Lepidoptera > Nymphalidae > Hipparchia > Hipparchia sbordonii. Next base: position 384,880 of record JBBIWI010000026.1, on the reverse strand, counting down.
CTAAGCACAACATATGCCCCGTATGCAACGAAGACTGCAAGAACTATGATCTGTTATTGAAGCATATAAAATTACATCCAGACCAGGTCGTTAACTGTCGTGATTGTCGAGAAGAGTTCAAGACGTTGTACGATTTGGTCGTTCACGAATCGACGCATTTATGGCCGGAGAGTCACGCGTGTACGTATTGCAGCAAGACGTTTAAACGTCGCGACCACATGTTAAGGCATATACAGACTTTGCATTTACAGCAGCATACGATGTGTCCGATTTGCAGTCAAAAGTACAAACGGAAGGATCATGCCTTAAGACATATAAGGGAGAAACATAAGCTTGCTATACCTTACGGTGGTTTTAAGGAACTCCAGGAGAAAATGACCTCACAACAATAAAATTACACTTATTAATACTAACTTGTAATATTAAATAAAAATAAATAAAATAAAAATAAAAATAGCCTTTATTCTCTGATCTCTTATAAACTAATTACAACTAACATTATTACTATTCCTATGTCTAATATTAATAATAATTGGTTCATTTATCTTATATATATATCTTAGGAATCGTAACCCCAGCATTACGGATCAGGTTGTCCTTTGACATAGGCCTCCTCTAGAAATTTCCATTTGTCCCTATCATGTGCTAATCTGCGCCACCCCTGTGGTAGATCATCCTCCCATCTTCTTTGTGGCCGACCTCTTGCTCTGCTCCCATCTCTGGGGTACCAGTAAATGATTTCTTTAGTCCACTTTTCTCTGGGAGATCTAACCACATGGCCAATCCAACGCCATTTAAGTTTCCTTATTCTTTTTGACACATCTACCACAGCTGTGAGCTTCCTGATTTTGGTCAGTCTCCATTTGTCCTTCAGTCTGATGTGAAGCATGCTCCTCTCTATCCCCTGTTGGCATACCTTAAGCTTTTGACTATGAGCCTTTGTCAGACCCCACGTTTGGCACCCGTAGGTAAGTATTGGTAGGATGCACGTGTTGAATACTTTACGCTTGATTGTCATTAGAGTATTTTTATTCTTCAATATATCCTTCAGTGACCAGTAGCGAGCCCAGGTATTATTTATTCGCCTTTGCAATTCCTTGTCCATCTGCAAGTTTGGTGCAATTAGTTGGCCTAAATAGATGTAGTCATCCACATATTCTATGTCCTGGTTGTTTACATTGATTTTTTGTTGATATCTATTGGTCATAACTTTTGTTTTGGTTGTGTTCGTTGTCAGACCTGCTTTTTGGCTCTCTGTTGCTAATTGTTCAAGCATTACTTGTAGAGTGACTGGATCCTCGGCAAACAGTACCAGGTCGTCTGCAAATCGCAGGTGTGACAGCCTGCCTCCATTAATGTTTAATCCCCACTCTTCCCAATCTAGATTTCTGAAAATCTCTTCTAACACCGCCGAAAAAAGTTTGGGAGACAGAGGATCCCCTTGTCTGACTCCTTTTTGAATTTTAAATTCCTCTCCAATTTTTTCTAATTGTACTTTTGCCGTGCAGTTGCTGTATATATTCTTTATAAGTCTAATATATTTCTTTTCTATTCCTTGATTGACCAAGGCTTTATATATGTAGTTATGAGAAAGGGAATCAAATGCCTTATTATAGTCTACGAAGGAAATATAATATGGTTTTCTATATTCGTTATATTTTTCTATTACTTGTTTTACTACATGCATGTGATCTACTGTTGAAAAATCAGCTCTGAACCCTGCCTGTTCTCTTGGTTGTTCTGCGTCTAATTGTTTAGTGAGCCTGCCTAAGACAATTTTTGAAAAAATTTTGTATATATTTGTCATAAGACTGATTGGTCTATAGTTGTCTATTTTGTCTTTATCGCCTTTTTTGTGAATCAGTATTATGGTTGATTTTGTCCATTGTTCTGGAATGAATTCACTATCTAAGATATCGTTGAATAAACTAGTTAGTGGTTTTAATATTGCATCCAGTGACCCTTTAAGCAATTCATTGGTTATTCTATCTTTTCCTGGGGCTTTGTCATTTTTTTGTGTTAGTATAGCTTGTTTTGTTTCACTTTCTAAAATGTAAGGGATTTCTTCTTCCTCGTTTGGGTTTTCAAGTTTTCAATTACTAAATGCCAATAGTAATTGAAAACTTGTAATATTAATAATGTAAAAATTCGATTTTCAAAACCGACTTCAAACGCCACTACAAAGTATATCAATTGTGCCTATACACGAGTTCCCTCGATTTATCCAGGATCCCATCATCAGATCCTGACCTGATGACAATGGAACCACCTAGGAAGTATACCCTTTCAAACAAAAAAAGAATTTTCCAAATCGGTCCAGGTGTCTTCTAGTAATTGGGGAACATACATATAAAAAAAAAAGATTCCGACAAATTGAGAATCTCCTCCATTTTGGAAGTCGGTTAAAAGGCTTTTGTAATTTAACCGTCAGCCAGCAGCTTAACTTATATGAAACTAGATGATGGCTGCGACTTTGCATGAATTAAAGTTTTTAGTTCCCACAGGATTTCAGATTCCCACAGGAAAATCAAGAAGTATCTACTTGAATAGTTGGAATTGCAATAATAACTATGATTTCAGTATTTTTTGTTTCTGCATATTTTCAGATCTTGTTAAACTATTTTTAAGTTATCAATAAATTATGCTTATGTAAGTGATATCCTGATATTTATAATTTTATTGTTTAAGTAATGATAGAGATTTGTAAATAAACATTTAAAAGGAATTTAGTGTAGTTTTTTGTCTATGCAAGTTACCTACCTTTTTATATGCCATGATAAGATAGCCCCTGACTGCGATCTCACCTGATGGTAAGTGACAATGCATTCTAAGATGGTAGCGTATGGTAACCCTAATCTATTTCTACACGCCATCGTCCCGGAACGCTAAATCGCTTGACGGCACGTGTTTGACGGTAGGGTGGTAACTAGCAACTGCCAATGCCTGACCTGACCGGATTCAATTCAGAAATTATAAATTACCAAGTTGCCTCCGCCTAGGCTTGCCAGGTCTTCAAACCGAAAAGTCGGACAGGCCAGCCAGTTTAGCCGGACATTTGTGTAAAAAGACCGGACACCCTTATTTTTTAGACCTAGTACAAAATGGCAATTTTTTTTAAAAGCCCGCTTGCGCAAGCGCAGCGGTACAAGGTGAGGCGAGTGCAGCGGAAACCAACACATGACAAATATGTAAAAAAATAGTTAAACTTAAAAAGCTTAACAAAAGTCAGATAGGCCGGACACCTTCTAATTTGGCCGGACACTCAACCAAAAAGCCTGACTGTGTCCGGCTTTATCCGGACGCCTGGCAACGCTACCTCCGCCGGGTATCCAACCCGAGACCTTCCAATTATAAGACCACAGCGCTCACCACTGCGCCAGGGAGGTCGTCAATTACTTATTACTAGCTTAATAAATAGCGTTAACGGCCACGACGGGTTTTCTTTTTAACCGACTTCCAAAAAGGAGGTTATTGAACATTAGTGTGGCTCACCTTGGCTGAATTTTTGTGGCGTTCTTGCTGCATCACACATAGAGAGTGAAAGGTCTTGGGTTCACTGCCGGATCGATTAACTTTTGGATGAGCGAAGCAATGGCTGGATCATGCGTCATGCTCGTGAACGGGTGCCACCAACGGGAATGGGTCTGCTTTGACTGCCCGTCTTGACATGCGTTGGATTGGTGTACCTACGTATGCATTTTTGCATTTTTGAAGCTTTATTGTGAAAGCACTGTACATACATGGCATAGCTTTGTAAAAAAAAAATTTTTTTTTTGAAAAGAGCAACTGCCGAGTTTTCTACCGGCTCTTCTCAGCAGAATCTGCATTCCGAACCGGTGGTAGATTTATGACGTGTCATAAGAGCTACAAGGTAGCCTACATGAAATAAATTAATTTTGAATTTGAATTTATCAAAATCAGTTCAGTTGCGGGTAGTTATGTAATAAAAAACTAAGCACGTGTTAATGAGTTTATTCTAAATGTTATAAATAAATTAAGTAAAGTTGTTATTTTACAAGTTAAAATGAGACTTAAATAAGTTTTGTGTAAAATAAAGATTGTAAGAGTTCAGTCGGTAGCATCGGACCCGCCATAAAAATGCGTAAGCAAAGGTGACGTCAGTGCCTGCACTGTATATAATCTCGCGTATTTTCTCGGAAAAACTTCCTCTGCGGGTAGTTTCGTAATATACTATCTCCCCGTAAGGACGTGTTCAGCAGATCAATCAGATAAGATGTGACAAAATTGGACGTAATTCAAATTACTTAAATACATACTTATACTAGCTTTTGCCCCCGCGACTTCGTCCGCGTTCTTAAATTGTTGAAATTTTTCCTGAATTTTCTTTGCTATAAACCTCACGGAGCCCGAGACCTTTCCAACGAATGCAAAACCGTGGAAATCGGTTCGTGCGTTCTGGAGTTATAGCGTCAGGAAGGAAAACCCGACTTATTTTTATATAGTACTTAGATAAATAAAAAATGAAGTTTAATATTTCTATTAACAAGTTTTGTTGGTTGTTTTACGTATAGTTTTGACAATTCACGAGGGCGCGCGGCTCATCGTTGTGTGTGTGTGTCGTATCTATATATTCAATGCCTTAATTACCTACGTATAGAATACATTGCGTGCAAACTAACTAAATAACTTATATTAAACATGAGTTTATTTCATACACTTAGTAACCTTTGGTTGTGTAGTCCAAAATGTTGTATAGTTCTTGCAAATCACGAGGACGCGTGAGCTTTACTTGTGGTTACGTTGTGTACATGCACATTGCGTAAGTGTGCGTGCCTGTCAGGAGCCTAGGTTTAGTTACGACACACACACAACCATGAGCCACGCGCCCTCGTGAATTGCAAGAACTATACAGATGCCGAACAACCAAATTATGTGTTTATGATAAGTTGGTGGCACTGTAATTTTATTATTCAATACATATCACGGTTCTACTAGACTTGTTCGTCGATGTACAAATAATACAAGCTTATTTTAAGTACAATAAAATAAGTAATAGAAAAATAAAATAGGTTAAAACATTTTTCAATTTGATTTCAATTTGTTTATTGGTTGGCAACATCCCTATTCCTGGAATAATTCCTGGAAATAATTCCTGTTTAGAACTACCTAATTTTACAGGTATACACTAACATTTTGTAATTTTTTTTATTTGATAACAAGATAGTTCTTGACTACAATCTCACCTGTTGGTAAATGACGATGCAGTCTAAGATGGTAGCGGGCTAACTTGGAAGGGGTATGGCAATGTACGCTAAATCGCTTGGCGGAACGTCTTTGACGTTACAGTGGTAACTAGCCACGGCCGAAGCCTCCCACCAGGCAAAATTTTGCAATAGTTGAGAAATAGCAGCCTTCATCATAAGAATTTCAGTTTCGCAATGTTGAGTATTTTTTCTTTTGGTGTCTATATCTATTTTTCCTTAGATGTCTTAAAAGATAAAGAAATTGCATAAAATATTTCAGAGAAAAGCATAGTAGACGCACTTACGACATTGTTAAGTTTTTTTTTATTATTTGATGACAAGATAGTCCTTGACTGCGATCTCACCTGATGGTAAGTGACGATGCAGTCTAAGATGGTAGCGGGCTAACTTGGAAGGGTATAGAATACTTATAATCGGTTTCAACACACCAAAAGGCATGTCTTTGACGGTAGGGTGGTAACTAGCTACGGCCAAAGCCGCCCACCAGAAATTAAAAATTCTCAAATTGTACCCACCGGGAATCGAACCCGCGACCTCACAGTTAAAATGTTTCATAGTAAGTGGATAAGAACGTCTTTTGCGGTGTGTATGGCGCGTCACCTATCTACGAATAACCACTTGTTCACCATTTAAGACATGAAAAAAAGAAATAGATTATACCATAATTCATAAATTAACACTATATTTACAAGTAAAAACTAATATAAACAGAAAATTCATGAATAAAAACACGTGCCTGAAAATACAGCTATATATTTAAACTAAATAGGGCTTTTGGTATATGAATTAAACACATAAAATAATAAATAAAAAAATATTTACAATAATTTGACGAAGGTAGTTAAGTAATGTTTTTGGGTGGCAACATTACTCAACTAATTAAGAATTTTTTGTGATTTTTTGTTACTCTAAAGTGAAAGCTACGATACGATTTTTGGTTTTAACTGTTATTTTTTTTATGATGTAGACAAAAATGTTTTTTCTTTGTTTATCAAAGTTTATTTAAAAAATGTAGATTTTTTTTTTAATTTTTTCCCCACAGCTCTCCACTACACTTCTGTGTATCTAGTTTTATAAGTTCTTATGCTGAGATTTATAGTGTGCTTTGAGTTAGCTCAGACTCAAGAGTTAATACGAGACACAAATATGCTCCGACTTTTTTTTATTTTTTTATTCTATGACAAGATAGCTCTTGACTGCGATCTCACCTGATGGTAAGTGACGATGCAGTCTAAGATGGTAGCGGGCTAACTTGGAAGGGGTATAGCAGTGTAAATTCAACCCATACCCCTAATCGGTTTCTACACGCCATCGTGCCGGAACGCTAAATCGCTTGGCGGCACGTTTTTGACGGTAGGGTGGTAACTAGCCACGGCCAAAGCCTCCCACCAGACAAAATCATAAATCTGTCTCGTTTTATCTCTGTCTTGAGTCTAAGCAGAGAGAGAACCCGGTCTACAGATAACCTTAGAGTATAATGAACTGAAACACTGCATCGTCTATAGTAAATACTTAACAGTAAAAATGTCTAAAGGCACATACTGAGATTTCAAGAAGCTTCCATTCATACACCAAAAACGCACAAACTTACACTAAAAACCTTATCCTAAACTAAAAACTATCCAAAAAATCATAACCTCTTGTGTATCCGGTTCAAATGCGTCAACAGCGACTGTTTGGCTTTGAACTTTAGAGAACAATGATCGCACTCGTATGTAACATTTTTAAATGTATGCTTGCTATTCATGTGTTTGACTAACCGATCCTTGCTCGTGAACTTTTTCTGGCATTTCAGACACGCGTTTTCGGCTAGTAACTGCTTCAGTTTGATGTGACGACGTAAACAGTAGCGAGATTTGAATGTGATTGCACACGATTCGCACTTCGATTTACTCGTTTTCTGATGGTGTGTTTGACAGTGCAAATCCAGGTTAGCCTTCTTGCTGAACACGATTTGACACTCATTGCATTCGAAGGTGGCTTCTTTCTGCTGGGTTTGATGGTTGGCTGTCATGTGGCGGAAAAATTGGCTGTTCTGTGAGAACTTAACTCTGCAGTATTGACAGGTGTATATGAAACTTTTGTCTTCCTGCCTGGGCAAATCCTCCTTCTTTCTGTTAGCCGGACGGGTGATACGAATCCTTGGACCTGTTCTAGTGGGTTTTTTATTCATCACTGAGCCGTTTGCGACACGAAAAATATTATAGCATTTTCTACGATATGAAAACACAACACGTAAGCAGTTAAAAGTTTTCCGAATGTATACCAATTGTGAATTCAACTGGATCGATGCACGCGAATGCTGTGTTTGTTGGTAATTCAGTAATTAATTGTTTAATTTGTCTAATTACCTCACGGTTTTATAATTTATAGAAACGTTTTTATTTGCACTTTGCAGCTTGGAATAACAAATGTCAAACTCAAAAATCAAAGTTGGCATTTCGGGCAGTTACTCGTTCGGAAATCGTAGACTTTCAAACATTTTTTAAGATGTAAATTAACTATTTTGATAACTTCAAAATAATGAAAATGTATGCCATTTTTTGTTCTTGGAACAAGTTTAGATAACTGATTCTTCTCAAATCATGGAATTATCCAAATTCTTAGAAAATAGGAAATATGACGTATTAGATACGTTACTATTAGATAATTCAAAATCATTCAACATGCTGATAAGGTACCTATTACGAACATGAAGCTATAGCCTATACGAATAACAATTTCATTTTCATAAGCAGGAAATGAGCGTAGGCCTTTTAGTTAGCCTATGGTTTATAATCTAATCAGACTTTTCTTACTAGGAATCAGACCTAACACTTCTCGCTAGCTAAAAAAATTTAAAATGCTGTAGATAATACTAAATTTTTTCGTTGAACAAGTGTCCTAATACCATTTAATGAATAAGTCATCTATTACTTAACAATAATTGCAAAACACAGTTTCAAGTTCAGTAATCGCTGATTTTAATCAGATACAAACATCACGTACAAAACAACCAATTTAACACGTACCGATTACAAACGATAGTTAATTCTTATAACTCCTTAAAAATAACGGAAATAAGGCTTGAATTTGTATAAAATAATATATTAGGCTGTATAGAAATATTTGTTTCACCTGTCCATATAAAAAGACAGTTAAAAAATAAAGTTTTAGAGTTTAAAATATCGTACAGGGAATGGGTACATCCTGTAAAACAATCGTATTTGCCGCCTTTTTCGGCGCCATCTTTGGCGTGGCGGTTTCGTTCGAAAAGACGCAAATTGTTCAAACAAATGAGGGAAAAATCGAGGGTTGTTTGGCTGAAAGCGGTTTTTATTATGAGTATTTGGGTATTCGTTACGGTGTTCCGGTAACGTTTAAGGTGAGTGCATTTTCAAATTATCTATGAACTTCATTTTTACCCTACAGCGGCAAAGTCAAAAGGAAGAGTATTGAATTAGCAGTCTATGTAGGTATGTATGTATTTACGTATGTCCAACTATAGCGTCTAAAATACTGACCCGATTTTGATGAGTGACCGCCGACGGGTTACAATTTTAAAACTTTTTTCTTGTTTAAATTTTTAAGCTATTGCATAACTTCTATCGCGGGCCAGCGTGGAGACCGAATCCAGAAATTCCGTAACGAAAATAACCTGACACGGGACTCCTCTACGGTGAGCCGCTAGGTGGCGCATTTTTTATCAACGCCATTAGACGCAGCTAGATGGCGTTGATAAAAAATTCTATGCAATAGCTTTACCGCGGCAGTCCCCGAGTGCCGCCACACGTCTTTTTTTTGTATAATTGCTTTTAGGTCTAAAACTATTCATTACTATTACATTTTATTATGAGAACCAGAACATTTTACTATTCATTCACTAATAAAAGTAATTGCTACCTTCATTCGTTATTACAAAGAAACAGACGTTAATCTCGCCTTAAAAAAACACCCACTTAACTAGGGATATGAAAAATGTGAACTCGATCAAAGTCGTTTCCTTTTTCAAAAAAATCAAACTTCCCAGTAGTAACGAGGAATTTTTTGACAAAAAAATCAAAAATAAACCAAAAATTCTAATCCAATGTCTTTTTTCCAGGCTCCATTACCCCCACCTAAATTCTCGGGCATCTACAAAGCGGATAACCGTGACGTCATTTGTCCCCAATTCCCAACCCACGATCCATTAGCTGCTCCCAGCGATAACGCGGATTGCCTCATCCTTAATGTATTCGTTCCATCCTTCCTCAACACCACTTTCCCTGTGATGGTCTTCCTCCACGGAGGAGACTTCGGCATCGGTTCCAGCTCCTCAAGCTTCTACGGACCGGAATACCTTCTGAGCCACGGAGTTATAGTTGTCACAGTAAACTACAGATTAAACGTCTATGGTTTCCTCAATCTGGGCATCCCCGAAGCCCCAGGAAACGCCGGGCTTAAAGACATAAGAGCAGCCTTAAGATGGGTGAAAAAGAACATTGCAAACTTCAATGGAGATCCAGATAATGTGACTGTTTTTGGTCAAGGAAGCGGCGGATTGGCAGCTATATATTTAACGCTAACTGATACTACTAAAGGCCTCTTCAATAGGGTTATATCAGAAAGTGGAACACCGTTCACGCCTCAAGCGTTTGATCCAAACCCTGTTGCTACCGCGAGTCAGTTAGCCAAATCTTTAGGTTTCAAAACGAAAAAAGTGGAAAAGCTCCTCGAAATTTACAAAGACACGCCGATTAATAAAGTCGAGGAAGCCATTGGCAAACAGATGAATGCGAAATCGTATTTCCTACCATCGGTTGAAGAAATCTTCGAAAATGAAGAAGCGTTTTTAACAGATACTCCATTCAACATACTCGCAGCCGGTAAAAAACATAAATGCTTCAATCCGACACCAGTTATTATCGGAATGAATACCGTTGAAGGATTATCTAGTACCTTAGACTATTATACGATCACCAGTCAGATGGACAGAATAAAAAATGAAGATTATTCAGCGTTAGATCAAAGAAGTTTAGTAATCCCTGACGATGAGAAAGAGGAATTTAGGAATACGATAAAAGACACTTATTTCACTAACATAACGTCTGATGAAGCGTTAGTTGGTGGCATTATAAATTTGAATACGGATTTTTCATTTGTCGGACCTGTGTCGCTATTTTCTGAACTTTACACTAACAATACCGATATGCCGTTATACCAATACATATTTAGTTATATCGGTAATAGGAATATCGGTAGATTGTTAACGAACAGTAGTTTGCCCGCCACAGCGAATAGGGATGAGCTGTATTATGTTTTTGAATTGGAAAGGATGCCTTTACCGATTGATGAAAATGATGCTAGGATCATCACTTTCATGACGATGATGTGGACCAACTTCGCTAAGTTTGGGTAAGTTTTTTATTTTTTTAAATATTAGCCAAGCTAAATTTACCTAATATCTTCCTATCCCCTCCAAAAAATAAGCGAAAAGCTTGTGCTAGGATGGGTTACGACATAGTGCAACGGATGGGATTCGAACTTGAAACTTTTCAGTTGAAACTTTTAATCGTTGAACTATTGAAGCTTTAACCGTTGGGCAATTTGAACCTTATGTTTGCAAAAATATGGTACAAAATAATCACCATGCTACAAACCCACGAGAAAGTTATAGGTAGGTACCTAGTCTTCTTGTCAGTTTATTACTGTACTTGAAATGTATAGGTACTTCCTAATTCCATGGTTCATAGAATATACAGTCAATGAGGGTAGCTTTTGATTGATGAACTATTGTCACATGAATCTTTAATAAAATAGCTCATAATAGTCGAATTAGTAGATTTAATTCGGTAATTTAAAAATGATAATAAATGTAAAATTTGTTATTTTTGAATAATTGACTTTTCTATAAAATTAACTAACGATATTATGTTCTGTGCTTCCATTCTAAGATTGCTTTTGTGTGTGTGTTTTTTTTTTTAAATTGTTTCTTGTATGTAACACCTATAATATTATGTAATGTATATTATAATGTACCATGTTCTGGACAATAAATAAATAAATAAATAAATAAATAAATATGTCACACAGATCCCCAACTCCGGACCCCAGCAACGGAGAGTGGCTTCCGCACCCCTACCATTTGGAAATTAATTTAGAACCCCAATACGTAGCTCCGCTTACACCGGACAGAGCGTACTTCTGGCGGCACTTCTACTATAAATATGGTGCTGACATCCCTAAGGAAGAATTGAATTCTAATAAGTAATACAAGTATAGATTAAGTTATTGTTCTAGAACTACGTTAAGGGGTGAACTAACACAACGCGCAATGTCAACCAATCAGTGACGGAAATGCGTACCGCTTCTTCTAGAAGGCTAGAATACAAGGAAATTGTATATGACATTCATGATTGATAATTTTTAACCGACTTCCAAAAAGGAGGAGGTTATCAATTCGGCCGGTATATTTTTTTTTTTTTTTTCTATGTATGCCCACCGATTACTCCGGGGTTTCTGGACCGATTCACGCGATTTTTTTTTTAATCGACAGAGGAAGCTCGCGAAATGGTCCCATAAAATTTTTTACCTTCAACTCCTCAAGCCTGATGCTGCAGAGGTACTTTCCTCCTAAATTATGGGGTTTTAGGAACTGTTATTTACGAATTGATATGCTTGGTCTAAGCATATACTTGGTCTTAGAGCTCCAGGTCCTACTCCTCAAACCTGATGCTGCAGGGTACTGCCCACCTAAACTGTGAGGATTTAGGAACTTTCGCTTGCGAATTGATATTGTTAGTATTAAGCATAGTCTACATCGTGGAGCTCAAGGTCCTAGCTCTTCAATCCTGATGCTGCAGGGTACTGCCCACCTAAACTGTGAAGATTTAGGAACTTTCGCTTGCAAATTGATATTGTTAGTGTTAAGCATAGTCTACATCGTGGAGCTCAAGGTCCTAGCTCTTCAATACTGATGCTGCAGATGTACTGTCAACCTAATCTGTGAAGATTTAGGAACTGTCGCTTACGAATTGATATTGTTGGTACCAAGCATATACTACATATACAATTCAAGGTTCTAGCTCCTCAATCCTGATGCTGCAGGGTTGGAGGGATTACGAACTGTCGCTTTCGAATTGATATTGTTGGTACCAAGCATGGACTACATCATGGAGCCCCTAGTCCTATCTCTTGTGTATTGTTAATGAGTATTGTAGGTATCAAGTGTAGACTACTTTAGTACCGTAGCGTCGGAGGGAGGGGAGAAAGAGAGCAGGAAGCTTGTACACTAAAAAGCTTAAAATAAAAATTCTTTTCAAAAAACCGACTTCAACGCCACTACAAAGTATAAAAATAATTTTATTTTGTACACGTTTGTTGAAGTCGGGCGGGCTTAACTAGAAACGATGAAATCGATGCGCGACGCTTACCTTATGGTGACATATAAGCGACACGTTTCTTGAAATCGGGTGAGCATCGCGTATCGGTTTCATCGTTTCTATTTAAGCCGCCCGACTTCAACAAACGTGTACAAAATAAAATTATTTTTATACTTTGTAGTGGCGTTGAAGTCGGTTTTTTGAAAAGAATTTTTTATGATTTCACATGAAGAAAATAATTCTAGTTTTGTAATAATTTATTCTTCGTTAATTATATGCTTTTGCTGGATGTTAATTTTTCGTTTCGTTTCTATAATCAAAATCCTTCTTATCACCTCTGCCCACTAGTTTTATTCCTGTAATAAGTAATAGACATTGTTGCACTAAATTGCAAATTATTGGCATGCGTGCCTTGCCCACCTTTCGTTTCTATCTTGATACTCGTATATCTTTATAGTCAGTATGCAGGTGGTGACGCCGAATAGGCTAAATTCAATTTTCCAAAAGGTACCCAGCGTATCCTTCTATTGGAAGATCTAGCAGGTTACTCTCTAACCTAGATAGATCTAGGTACCTACCGGTAGCTAAATGTAAACACAAACACCATTTCTAACAATTTTATTTAAAAATCTATGGAATATTAAAATACATTTTGGAGACTTATTTAAAAATACATTTCTAATTCCAATAATTTCTAACAATTCTAACAAGTACTACTAAACCTATTTGTGCGTGCAATTTAATTCTTTGTCGACACCAATCATAATTCATGACGCTTTAATTTTTTTAAGTTTAAGAAAAATCCTCGCCCATTTGTTAAAACTATTAAACTTATTTAATAGTCTAGTACTACTACCGACGCAGTGGAATTTATAACAATTAAGCCTCTAATTTATAATTAATAAAAATCAAAAAATAGATTATAATTATTCATTTTTATTTTTTCTTACTAATAATAATAAAAATAGTAATAAACTTTTTTAAGTTTTATAGCGAGGTCCATTCGAGTTTCTTCTATAGTAATAATATTATTAAAATCTACTTATAACGATAATTAGATAGGTAAGTATACTTGTTTTATGATTCACTTAATATATTAATAACTATTTAAATACAACAACAATGAATAATTACATACATAGCTACAAACCTGCGGCTACAACAAATATTATAACAATAGTAATCCTTAATTTTAATTATTCTTAATTGTAACAATAATTAATAATCCTTTTAGTTAGCAGACCTATTCATTAAAATCCAATCCGATACAATTATTACCTTTCATAATAAATATCAAACATTTTCAAAAAATGACTCCCCGACAATGTTAAGTCCAATGCCGGAACCAATGACAACAATAATTTTCTTTTTTCGAACTTGCGCAAAAATGGCCGTTTTTCAGAGCCATAGACAAAAACATTTTTTTCTTTAACCTTCGTAAAAAGAGGCAAAGGTTCAACTCGAGCTGTCAGAACTTTCAGTCGAATCGTGACGTTTCTTCTTTTTCTTCTCCTTGTGTTTGTCGCCGTGTTTGTCTCTGTGCTTGCGGGGACTGCGCTTAGGGCTTTCCCTTCGTACTCGATGATGTCAAATACCCGAATCATCTGTGGTGTGCTGGATGTTATTCTGGGACTCTTCGGATGACTCGGATTTTTGTCTCTTCTTTGATCTGGAAAAAAATATAAAGCTTTCTTTTATGCAAAGTTGTAGAAACCTTGCTATAAGCTATAAGTAGCTCGTAAGCGAGTACATATAAAAAATTGACAAGTTAAGCGTCCGGTTCGAAGGACCAAATTAGTCCCTACTAATATTATAAGTGCAAATTAAAAAATATTTTGACGTCTAGCTTAACTTGTTAAATTTTTTATACATAAGTAGCTTATACTTAGGTATAAAAAAATAACAAGTTAAGCATCCGGTTCGAAGGACCAAACTAGACCCTACTAATATTATAAGTGCAAATTAAAAATATTTTTACGTCTATCGCATGAGGTTAAGAAACTTATAAAGGTAGATTAAGTGTGCAAATCTAAATACATATATACGCACATGAATCATGAATAGCAAATGTTAAATTGGTTTAACTGTCGCTTATAGAGGCATAGGCAGGTAGAAATCTCACTTGAAGAGGTTCGCGCGTGAAAAATTAGTGTCACTTATACAGGTTTTTGTTTCTCACTTATAGAGGTTTTAGGAGGGCAAAATGACGGGTCCTGGCAAATACTCTCATTAATAGAGTTTTCTCGCTTATCCAGTTCTCACTTACTCAGGTTTGACTGTATATAAAAGACAAAGGTGACTGACTGACTGACTGATCTATCAACGCACAGCTCTAACCACTGGACCGATCGAGCTGAAATTTGGCATACAGGTAGCTGTTAGAAAGTAGGCATCCGCTAAGAAAGGATTTTTCAAAATTCAACTCCGAAGGAGGTAAAATAGGGGTTTAAAAAATCGAACCTAACGTGAGCGAAGCCGCGGGTAAAAGCTAGTAAATAAATAAATATTATTTAGATATGAATTATAACCTTATAATACCTACTACCTATTCTATACTTACGATTTCTTCCTCTCGTTGTCCACTCTAACTTGATCCTTGAAGAAGTTCGATATTTCCACCTCCTTTATTTCATCCGTATTTGTGAGGATGATAGCTCTGAAACAGATATATAATCATTAGTAACCCACAGCACAGTACTGTTTTTTTTATCCGAAATAGGCTTGCGCTTGACGACAATCAGTACTGGATAGCACTAATGATGTCGTCTTGGAGCGCGCTTGCCTAGAAGATGGCTATTCACTTTTTTTATTTTTTATTCGGTGACAAGATAGCCCTTGACTGCGATCTCACCTGATGGTAAGTGACGATGCAGTCTAAGATGGTAGCGGGCTAACTTGGAAGGGGTATAGCAGTGTAAATTCAACCCATACCCCTAATCGGTTTCTACACGCCATCGTGCCGGAACGCTAAATCGCTTGGCGGCACGTCTTTGACGGTAGGGTGGTAACAAGTCACGGCCAAAGCCTCCTACCAGACCAGAGACAATCCAGAAATTATAAATTCCCAAATTGTCCCCGCCGGGAATCGAACCCGAGACCTCCCAGTTATAAGACCACAGCGCTCACCACTGCGCCAGGGAGGTCGTCACTCTTGCCTTGAAGGTACCCAAATTATTGGTATCAGGAACGAGGAAGCAAAGCGCTTAGTGCGCGTCCTTGGGATTTCAACCACGTAGGGGTGGTTTGTTTTATAGTTCCTGAAATTTCGTGATTAATCCAGCTACCCACAAGATAGTGTAATAAGTTATTAAGCTATTGCATAGCTTCTATCGCGGGCCAGCGTGGAGACCGAATCCAGAAATTCCGTAACGAAAATAACCTGACACGGGACTCCTCTACGGTGAGCCGCTAGATGGCGTTGATAAAAAATGCTATGCAATAGCTTTACCGCGGCAGTCCCCGAGTGCCACACGTCTTTTTTTTGTATTATGTAGCTATACATTAATATTGTAATATTTTAACCTAATAAATTTATAAATACATATCAAAAATTCCGAGGCCGGCGGGATTCGAACCCTCATCTCTCTGGGAATCGCGCCCGAGTGTGTTAACCGTTACACCACGGCCGAACCACACGTCAGCCACGAAATTAGTGATATGTATCTACTTTTTCAATCAGTTTTATAGCAACTGTTAGCGACATCTAGTAGCGACACATTACAATATAATTAATTATTATTAATTTACATTACAATTAATTGTAATATTTTGTTATGAAAAGAGCAACTGCTGAGTTTCTTGCCGGCTCTTCTCAGCAGTATTTGCATTCCGAACCGGTGGTAGATTCATGACATGTCATAAGAGCTACAAGTTGGCCTACATGAAATGAATTATTTTGAATTATTTTATGAATAATGAGTGAGTGGTAATTCACTTTTATGTTTTAGATACTTCTTCTTCTTCAACTTATGGACGTCCACTGCTGGACATAGGTCTCTTGCATGGACCTCCACAGATCTCGGTCTTGCGCCGCCTGAATCCAGCGACTCCCTGCGACTCGTTTGATGTCGTCGGTCCACCTAGAAGGGGGTCTGCCAAATCTGCGCTACCCGGTGCGGGGTCGCCACTCCAGCACCTCGGGACCCCATCGACCATCAGCTCTTCGAACTATGGGCCCCGCCCATTTCCACTTCAGTTTCGCGATTCGCAGAGCTATGTCGGTGACTTTGGTTCTCCTACGGATCTCCTCATTACTGATTTGATCTCGCAGGGATACTCCGAGCATAGCTCTCTCCATCGCCCGCTGAGTGATCCTGAGCCTTCTTATGAGGCCCATAGTTAGCGACCATGTATTTATTAGATACTTAGATTAACATAATAGGTTGTAAAGACGCCAATGAACCTAAAGCAATTAATGTTGACTGCGATTGCTGTAATTAGCACAGTACTTATAGCCGCAATAACAGCTGTCTAGGGCCCACTACAACGAACAATGTAAACAAATGTAGTCATAAAAAGCTTCAGCATACATCGTTATCGAACCACTCAATTAAAACTAATAGGTACTCGAGACTAGTTCTAGACTCTGTCCGTGTAGATTTTTGCGTGGATTTAGGTTGAAATCTATAGACCGCTCTCTAGTTCTACTCAGACTCAAAGACAGAAT
Organism: Hipparchia sbordonii; assembly: GCA_038048805.1. Classification (NCBI taxonomy): domain Eukaryota; kingdom Metazoa; phylum Arthropoda; class Insecta; order Lepidoptera; family Nymphalidae; genus Hipparchia; species Hipparchia sbordonii. The sequence continues at coordinate 367,649 of JBBIWI010000026.1, read as the reverse complement.
TAAAACGAGACAGATTTATTTTTTATTATCACCATACAAATATTTAAACATACGAGAAACCACTAAAGTTTAAATTGTATGCAATAGTCGATTCCGTTACACACAAATCTAAATAAATAAAAGGCAAAGGTGACTGACTGACTGACTGACTGATCTATCAACGCACAGCTCTTACCACTGGACCGATCGAGCTGAAATTTAGCATACAGGTAGCTATGATGACGTAGTCATCCGCTAAGAAAGGATTTTTCAAAATTCAATCCCGAAAGAGGTAAAATAGGAGTTTAAAAAATCGAACCTAACGTGAGCGAAGCCGCGGGTTAAAGCTAGTACCTATATAAAATCTAACATAACAACTTATCTAAAAAATATGATTTTAATTTATGTTTCAAATTGTATTCATTTAATTTTACCCTAACATTACTATCTAATTCATTTATTAGGCGAGGGATCATTATGCACTGGTGCGTGTACCACATTTATTTTTAGAATTAATAGTTTTTAAGGTTTTATTATTTACTCTACGAGTATAACTTGTTTTTGGAATGATGTGTTGAATATTTAAATTAAAAAATTGCTCCTTTAGCAGCTGAAATTGAAATTTATCATGAATTTAAACCGATTTGTTTGAAATATGGCACAGAGATAGACCATTTACCGTCTGGTATATAGACTAGACACATAGACTACTTTTTATCTCAGAAAATAAAAGAGTTCCCGCGAAAAATCTCAACCCACGCGAACGAAGTAGCGGGCAAGAGTTAGTTTTAAAAAAGCTAGTTAGGCAAGCAAGCTAGTTTCAGCCCTTAACGGCAGGATCTCCGAAAACAGCCTGTTTTTGATTCAATAGTAAACAATCAAATATTCTTTGTTTTGATAGGTTAAAAATATATGTTGTAGTTTAATACACGTTCTAAATTATTTTACCGTTCAAAAGTCCATATTTTGAACTTCACTCGATCAAATAATATTCCGAAAACAGTGTAGTTTTTTAATCAGGTTCAGGTTGTATTTATAGTATATCAAAGTTAAACTAAAAAAAAAATGTCAAAAAATAGGCAAAAGCTTTTAGAAGAATATTTTACCGTTAATTTTTCTCTAAAAAGTTTACTTTTTTTTTATCATGACTGTTTTACTTTTTTTATAACAAATTGGCTCGTGCACCTCACTTCAATTGCTTGCAAGTTACTGCGGCCGAAGATTAAGGCCCTTAACAACTAATCTAATACATCCACAACCTAAGTCGAGATATGTCTACAAGTGTTATCCCGAACCGTTCGCCCTACGGTCGTTTGCCGCACCCCTCGCTGTAGGGATGAGCAGTGTTCGATCCTAATATCGATACTTCAAAACAATATCTACGGTCCCTACGTCAAAAATCATCGAAACTCAAAAATGACGTGTTTTTTCTTTTAGCTTAATTGGCTTCTATGCCTTCTATCCTTACTAATATTATAAGTGTTTGTTTGTTTGTTTGTTGGTTTGTCGTTCAATCACGCCACAACAAAGCAACCTATCGATGTGATTTTTTGCATAATTGAGGACCGGGAGAGTGACATAGGCTACTTTTATCTCGGAAAATCAAAGAGTTCCCGCGGGATTTTAAAAACTAAATCCACGCGGTCGAAGTCGCGGGCATCAGCTAGTAATGAATAAAACATGTTCATTCAATGCTCTCAATGAGCCAAAACCAGGGTAGTCCACCCATTATTGTGTGGATGCCATTGAGCATTCTTGTCCAAGAGCGCGTTGAAAGATGCCAACGAACGCGGTATAGGTGCTGTAGTGTACTAGGTCTGTAGGTAAGCGAATACGCGTAACATCAGACTCTGGATGTGGGTAGGTAGTAACAATACCACTGTATTGTTACTATAAATGCAGCCACCATGCTGTGGGAGTCGCAGTCTTATATCGGCGTCGGCGTGGCGACACATGTGAGTGAACTCTGTATTATGCTATGTAACACATAGCCATTATGTTGTGTTGTTGTACTGGACAAGCCAGTACAGGTGCCATGGCTCGGGCAACAGTGCGATGATGTGGGACCACGAAAAACTTAACGACGAAGATAATTTAGATTTAGGGACACTTAATACGACACAGTTGCTCGTGAAAATCTGGAGCATCGACGTCTCGTCGCGAAATTCGACAGGTAATTTTTAGTCGGTCGCAAATCCGCCCAAGCAACTTAAAAGAAAATATCGATATCGATAGATCGAGCGGCCACCACTAGATGCAAGGTGGCGGCATGGTGTCAAGGTGACTCGACCGATGCCCTTACAGACCCTCGATAGAAGCTACTCTTGTAGGGTTTTGTAATTTTCTTTATTAATGACAAGATAGTCCTTGTAAAATGTACAGCCTGGGCCCCAAGTCTGCTATTTTACATGTCATTGTCATTGAACCGCAATACAATTACAATACAATTATCATTGGTCCAAAATTTCGTAGTCTACTAAATTCACAATGGTCGTTCGATTTCTTATAATTGGATTGTAATTCAATGGTACCTCGGTATTGGCATTAGCTTAAAAAGCGTTTGCCGAAATGAGTTTCAAAAAAAATTCCATATTAAAAACTTTTATTTAAGCTAGATTCAAAGCTAAATGTGTCAGTGGCAAACCATCGGAAAACAATTGTGACGCCATTGAATTAGTAGACTACCAAAATTGCTAAAAGTAGCAATTGGGATGTCATTGATAGGCAATGTAACTACAATTGCAATAGCAGACTTGGGCCCCAGGCTGTCCAGCGAGCAATATATGCAACCGGATTTTATTTTTTATATTTTTAGCCACGGCGGCGAATATCCACAGAGATCAGCCATCTGCGCGGGAGATATTATAGTGCACAAGTATGTGCGCAAACACAGGTGCACTCTCTATTCCCTTACTCTCATAGTCCGATGGGACGGGAACCCGCAACGACCGGAGAGAGATCAGGCAGGCAGGTATTATATATAATAGTATAAATCTGAAGAGTTTGTTTGTTTGAACGCGCTAATCTCAGGAACTACTGGTTCGAATCGAAAAATTCTTTTTGTGTTGGATAGTCCATTTATCGAGGAAGGCTTTAGGCTATATAACATCACGCTGCGACCAATAGGAGCGAAGCATCAGTGAAAAATGTTGCAGAAACGGGGAAAATTATACATATTTAAAATATATTCTTTTAAAAACTTCTTAATCGCGATCATAATAACAGAAATTGACAAGGACGAAGTCGCAGGCAACAGCTAGTGTAATATAACTTGTAAGATAACTTACCGAATACGGCTGCTGTCGACTCTGTCTCTGCGGGGGTCGCTTATCACAGCTATCGAACTTTCACCGATTTCGGTCTTCCTCTTTTGCTTCTTTGTTTTAGGATCCCTACTAGAACAAACAAAATTAAAATGAAAAGTTTTTTTTTTATTCGATGACAAGATAGCCCTTGACTGCGATCTCACCTGATGGTAAGTGACGATGCAGTCTAAGATGGTAGCGGGCTAACTTGCAAGGGCTATAGCAGTGTAAATTCAACCCATATCCCTAATCGGTTTCTACACGCCATCGTGCCGGAACGCTAAAGCGCTTGACGGCACGTCTTTGACGGTAGGGTGGTAACTAGCCACGGCCAAAGCCTCCAACCAGACCAGACCAGAAACAATTTAGAAATTATAAATTCCTAAATTGCCCCCGCCGGGAATCGAACCCGAGACCTCCCAACTATAAGACCACAGCGCTCACCACTGCGCCAGGGAGGTCGTCAAAACATTTGATTGTTTTTTAAGGTTCCAAATAAAAACTGAACCCTTGTATGGTCATTTTGTTGTCCGTACGTCTGTATGTCAAAGCCACTTTTCTTTCTCAGAAAAATCTTAATCCACGCGAACGAAGTAGCGGACATCAGCTAGTTTTTCAAAAAAACAAAAAAATTGAAATTTTTTTGGTGTTTTCGCATATATTTTTTTTTTATAAATAAATATATAGACCAGCGCTTGACTGCGATCTCACCTGATGGTAAGTGAAGATGCAGCCTAAGATGGCGCGCGCTTGCCTAATAGATGCCTATTCACTCTTGACTTCAAGACACCTACATATTTTACAAAATGAAGTAAACTCGCCTGCGTTTTTTGTCCCGCTCTTTCTTCTCGATCGGCCTGTGTTTGCGTCTCTTTCTGTAAACCGAGCCGCCACTGTTTATTTCGTCTACCCTCTCCAAATGTAACACGTACAGTCGATATACTTGCAGCATTATCACCTGTAGGAAAACATTTTTAATAGAATAGAATAGAAATAGATAGATAAAAACTTTATTGCACACAAGAAAGAAACAAAAATTAAAAAAAGACGTGTGGCACTCGGGGACTGCCGCGGTAAAGCTGTTGCATAGCATTTTTTATCAGCGCCATCTAGCGGTGAGAGGAGTCCCGTGTCAGGTTATTTTCGTTACGGAATTTCTGGATTCGGTCTCCACGCTGGCCCGCGATAGAAGCTATGCAATAGCTTAAAAATATCATTTAAAAATGTGAATAATATTCCAGAGCTTGACTGTGGCATTTTATTTAACTTTTTAGTTCGTTTTTGGCTGGGCAGTCGTGTTTTTTAAATTTTTTTAATAATAGCTTGTTTTGAATTGTTTATAAATACCACTTACCAGCGTGTTTTTACAGGTGAAGAATATGTTCATATAATTGATGATCTTATAGTGAATGATAATAAGAAGTCGGAAGGCCAAAAACGGAGCATCCTGTAGAGCGATGTTCATTATAATGGCACACACTTCTATGGAGCAGCAGCACGCCCGGCTTGGGTTCCTGTGGGCAAAGTCACTACTTATATGTCCCACTGCTGGGCAAGTGTACAAGAATGGAACAACGAACTATGTGACAAATATGAGCTATGGTCGAAAACAGAGCACTCTGTAGAGTGATGTTCAATATTGCAGGCACTTCTACAGAGCAGGAACACGCCCGGCTTGGGTTCCTGTGGGCAAAGTCAATACTTATATGCCCCACTGCTGGGCAAGTGTACAAGAATGGAACAACGAACTATGTGACAAATATGAGCTATGGTCGAAAACAGAGCACTCTGTAGAGTGATGTTCAATATTGCAGGCACTTCTACAGAGCAGGAACACGCCCGGCTTGGGTTCCTGTGGGCAAAGTCAATACTTATATGCCCCACTGCTGGGCAAGTGTACAAGAATGGAACAACGAACTATGTGACAAATATGAGCTATGGTCGAAAACAGAGCACTCTGTAGAGTGATGTTCAATATTGCAGGCACTTCTACAGAGCAGGAGCACGCCCGGCTTGGGTTCCTGTGGGCAAAGTCACTACTTATATGTCCCACTGCTGGGCAAGTGTACAAGAATGGAACAACGAACTATGTATGTGTTAAATATGAGCTATGCTCGAAAACAGAGCAGCCTGTAGAGTGATGTTCATTACAATGACAGGCACTTCTACAGAGCAACAGCATGCCTAGTTTGTGTTCTTGTGGGCAAAGTCACTACTTATATGTCCCACTGCTGGGCAAGTGTACAAGAAATATGGAACTTAAAGCCGGCAACGCATTGGTGGTGCCTCTGGTACTACAAGTGTTCATGGATGGCGGTAATCACTTTACTTGAAAAATTGAAATTAGAAATTGAAATTATCGAAAATCGAGCATTCTGTAGAGTCCATTATAATTTTTTTCTTATTTGATGACAAAATAGTCCTTGACTGCGATCTCACCTGATAATAAGTGACGACAAAAACAAGGTCGACTTGTGTTCCTGTGGGAAAAGTCCCACTGATGGGCACATGTAGAGGTATTGGATAAATCACATTGTTTTAATGAGTGAAAACTAATATAGGGACACAGAAGCAATCTGTAGAGTGGTGTCCGTAATGATAGCGTATACTTCTAAGCGCAAAAACAAGGTCAGCTTGTGTTCTCTGTCGTGGACAAAGCCGCCGTTTAATGCCCACTTCTGGGCATGTGTAAACATTGAACAGAAAGGAGAAGCCAGTACACAGATAAAGTTATATAATCATAAAATGTGTAATGTGATGTATGTGAATGTAAGTTTAAACATACAGAAGAATTTATAAAGGAAAATGGCAGTGAACAGTTGAAAAATGGAAAAATAAGTGAAAATATTTTAGAGAAGATGTGTTTTTATCAGCTCTTCATTTTATTTGAGACTCAAAAATGAAAGAGCTGACAGGAACTAGAGTCTGTCAAAGCTACAAAGCATGTGTCTTTCCTCCAATAGGCTAAGTGGCGTAACTTACAACTAAATCCTGAAGTTAAGTTTTCAAACTGCGCAGGATGCCAGAAAAAAATCGGGTTTCACCCGCGCGATCGTAAATTGCCCGAAATGGCCCGAAACCTCGTGTGAAGCGCGACAGATGGTGGCGTATTGCGCGGAATAGCAGTGTAGAAACCGCCAAATATATGATGTATTCTAATAACTCGTATATTTTTACTCAGTTATCAGTATCGTCCCTTGGAAATATGATGTAATTTTTGCCTTTTTTTTTTCGGTTAATTAAAACTTGATCTTCTTTCTTCTTCTTTATCAACTAATGGACGTCCACTGCTGGACATAAGTCTCTTGCACGGACCTCCACAGGCTTCGGTCTTGCGCCGCCTGAATCCAGCGGCTCCCTGCGACTCGTTTGATGTCGTCTGTCCACTGGTGGGGGGTCTGCCAACACTGCGCTTCCTGGTGCGGGGTCGCCACTCCAGCACCTTGGGACCCCATCAACCATCAGCTATTCGAACTATGTGCCCCTACTTGATCTACTGCTGTAAAAATCAAATCTGCATCGGAACTCAATCATGCCACAAAATCCGTCCACGCGGACGAAGTCACGAGCATCAGCTAGTTGGTTGAGAAATCCTGGTCTCACAGAGGTAATTCCCCTGTACAGTTACGCCACCTAGCGTGCGAGTGCGAATGCATGCGTGCACAGACATACGTACATCTCAGACCTATTGGCTGTTCCTCTGGATTTCCTGGACTTGGTGGCCGTCAGCACCACGGTGAACTGCATCAGGGACCACGACCAGATGCCCAGGGTCAGGAGTATCAGCGCCATTTCTGTAGTCACCTTCGGGTCTTTGAACGAGTCGAAGAATTCTATTATGTCGGCCGCCGTACCTACAAATATTTGAGTGTGGAGTCTGCCGTCCCCAAGAAATTTTACGACTGGCCAGTTGTGTCGAGAGGACTGCCTATTTGTTTTTCCAATGTTCGACGACTTACAAAATATGGTTGAGCGAAGCAACGGCTGGATAATGCGTCGTGCTCGTGAACGGGTGCCACCAACGGGAATGAGCCTGCTTTCTGTCTACTCGTCTTAACACGTTAGCTGTCCAAGTTGATTTGGTCAAGTGACACTCTACGTCCAACTTTTTTTTTAGATTATTTCAATAAAGATTATATATAGAGCTTCACAAGATGAAGGGACTATCTCCAGGTTTCATGAATTTGTATTACAGGCTGAATTTCCCTATGCCCTACATGTAGTGCACGGACTTCTCAACTTAATTTCGATGCACTATATGTAGTGCACGGACGTATCACCAGGAACTGCAGCTATATTTTAGTGCACTATTTGTGGGTATTTCTATTTTTTGTATTTTTTGAGCGTGAGGCATAGACAAGAAAGTATCAGACAGCTGTTTAAAAGTTTTACTGTCAAAATATAACGTAATTTCGGAAATTTACTTAATTAATTTAAAGTTTAACGGAAAGTGGAAAGACGGTAAATGAAGCAAGGAGACAAACGCCAAAGGTGGTTACAAAATGTATTTATTGTAAAAAAGACTTCTGCCTGTCATATTTTAATGAATGCCACTGAAAATATTAATGTTTTATTTAATAATTTTTCCTCATTACCCTCTTTCCAAATTACCCTCAACTACCGCTTATATTATTAAGATTGTTCCGTACGTCCCTCGCGGTTTTATTTACGCAACTCCTAATCCTAATCCACACGTCCACCTCAAATTCAATAGTCTTTTTCGTACGTCCAGCTCAAGAAATAACATTAATTTCGAACGAAGCGGTGCCCTAAATATAGTGCACGGACGCTATGGCTAACTCCACAGTGCCCTATATGTAGGGCACGGACAGTTAACGTGTTAACATGCATTGGATTGTATTTATTTGTACTCGTATTGTATTGGACTTAGGAAACTTCGTCGTGGAAGCACTGTATACATAGCATAGTTTCATAACCTATTGTAAAAATTTTTTTTTGAAAAGAGCAACCGCTGAGTTTATTGCTGGCTCTTCTCGGCAGGAAGGGCATTCCGAACCAGTGGTAGATTCATTGACGATTCAAAAGCGCTTGTAAAAGTTTATTTGAATAAAAAATATTTCTATTATACTCTATTTAAAGTATATCTTGAATACTCTGATATTGAAATCACCAGCCCGGATGGTGGATAATCATAAAGTGAACTGCACTTTGATAAAGACCAGGAAGCTATCAAGAACATTGGAAATACAAATACCCAGATCTCTCGACGCAACTGGGCAGTCGTAAAACTTCGTGGAGACGGCAGATTCCACATCTGGTTGGAAATTGTGCCAGCCCTTATTCCATGGAAGAACGCCTAATTACCCGATGCCTGATCGTGCAAGCCAGATACCAGCATGCGGCTTTGGATTCCGTGGATCGACGCACCAGAAACTCATCGGCGACGAAGTGCTAATCAACTCCAGACTTCAAAGTTTGGAGGATCGGCGAAAGGTCGGTGTCTGTCGGTATTCTACAGGATAAATTTTAGAGTGTGCTCAGGAACTTTTCAACTTAGTTCCACCATCACTCTTCTACTATCGAGACCTATCGCATAGGTCGGTCTGCTATGTAGTTGACATCTTGACGCTTGACGCTTTGCTTCCTCGTTCCTGATACGCACCGCTAATATTTGGAATGCCCGTCCAACAATTTGGGTACCTTCAAAAAAAGATTGAATAAGCATTTTCTAGGCAGACTGTCCTTTCCCTTGTCGAGACATACCAATGTAAACCAACAGCAGTTGACTGAGCTGATCCCTGGTGAGATCCCCCTTGGGTAGCAGCCACCTCCCCACGATGAGAGTCAGCATTAGGAACTGCTCGATCTGCGTCACCCCCATTTCCGTGAGGATCTTTGTCGAAACTTACCAATGTAAACCAACAGCAGTTGACTGAACTGATCCCTGGTGAGATCCCCCTTGGGTAGCAGCCACCTCCCCACGATGAGAGTCAGCATTAGGAACTGCTCGATCTGCGTCACCCCCATTTCCGTGAGGATCTTTGTCGAAACTTACCAATGTAAGCCAACAGCAGTTGACTGAGCTGATCCCTGGTGAGATCCCCCTTGGGTAGCAGCCACCTCCCCACGATAAGAGTCAGCATCAGGAACTGCTCGATCTGCGTCACCCCCATTTCCGTGAGGATCTTTGTCGAAACTTACCAATGTAAACCAACAGCAGTTGACTGAGCTGATCCCTGGTGAGATCCCCCTTGGGTAGCAGCCACCTCCCCACGATGAGAGTCAGCATCAGGAACTGCTCGATCTGCGTCACCCCCATTTCCGTGAGGACCTTTGTCGAAACTTACCAATGTAAACCAACAGCAGTTGACTGAGCTGATCCCTGGTGAGATCCCCCTTGGGTAGCAGCCACCTCCCCACGATGAGAGTCAGCATCAGGAACTGCTCGATCTGCGCCACCCCCATTTCCGTGAGAATCTTTGTCGAAACTTACCAATGTAAACCAACAGCAGTTGACTGAGCTGATCCCTGGTGAGATCCCCCTTGGGTAGCAGCCACCTCCCCACGATGAGAGTCAGCATCAGGAACTGCTCGATCAGCGTCACCCACATCTCCGTGTCGATCGACTTTGTCGCGCCCGGGATTATTATGTTTTCCACCTGTTGGAAAAAAAATTACTCATTGTTTTTGGTATTCGCCACAAAAATACTTTCCTGGGAATTTTCGCCGCAAGTGGGCATTGATCGCCCGTTTTGCGTGGTTCCGCTGGTACGGCTCCCCGCCAGATCACTCCAGCCAGCCGAGCTCCCTCCAAAATCAGAGCAGGCCACCCAGGTCGGCGAGGACATCAGGAAGTGTTGCTGGAGAGCCAATGTATCTGTGACGTTGGTCGGATACACCCCTGCATATAAGCAGGACGTGTTCTGGTGTCTCGTCGCCCTCCATGCTCGCTCTGCATAAATTGCTGTCGCACCCAGGGCACCCAGTCATGTGCGCAACGTTCCATCTCGGATGACCGCAGATGCACTGCGTATCGTGTCCAGGGATGAAGCCCCACTTCGCTAGATTTGCCCAAGACTTCCTCACCCAACTGGTTGAAAAAATAAGTCATCGAACGGTTGCCTGTCTGATGGTGTTCTACAGGATATATTTCGGAGAGTGTGCCCAAGAACTATTCGATGTAGTTCCTCCATCACCATTCTACCACCGAACCGCAAGACATCGTACGAATCTGCACCGCTACGTGGTCGAAATTCCACGATCCCGCACCAAGCGCTTCGCTTCCTCGTTCCTAATACCCACCACAAAAATTTGGAATGCCCTTCCGGATTCAGTTTTTCCAACTAACTATAATGTCATCTATCTAGCATCTTCTAGGCAAGCGCGTACCATCTTAAGCTGCATATTCACTTACCACCAGGTGAGATCGCACTTCGCAGTCAAGCGCAGTCTATATATATGGTTGAGCGAAGCAATGGCTGGATCATGCGTCATGCTCGTGAACGGGTGCCACCAACGGGAATGGGTCTCCTTTGACTGCCCATCTTGACATGCGTTGGATTGGTGTACCTACGTATGCATTTTTGCATTTTTGAAGCTTTATTGTGGAAGCACTGTATACATAGCATAGCTTTGTAAAAAAAAAAAATTTTTTGAAAAGAGCAACTGCTGAGTTTCTTACCGGCTCTTCTCAGCAGAATCTGCATTCCGAACCGGTGGTAGATTTATGACGTGTCATAAGAGCTACAAGTTAGCCTACATGAAATAAATTAAATTTGAATTTGAATTTATTAAAAAAAAAAAAGAACGGCCACTACCCCTACCCCTACCCCTACCCTTACCCCTAGCCGATATCCGTCCTCACCTCTAACTGCGTGCTGTTGCTCCTCTTCTTCTGCAGGCGCCGTTCCACCTTGTGCAGCTCCAGCAGCCATATCGCGGGCACTGTCAGCGCCAGGTAGAGGAACACCGACGGGCAGAACCTGGCCAGTTATATGAATGAATGAATTTATTTTCTCCTCACTGAGGAAACCATCATTTTGGTTGCGGTAGGAGGTGTGTCCAGTAAACCATTTGATTAATTTATAATAATATTTTAATTTTAGAGCTAATCTGGAGAGATTAGCTTACAGAAGTGTTAATCTCTTCTGTAAAAAAAAAGACGTGTGGCACTCGGGGTCTGCCGCGGTAAAGCTATTGCATAGCATTTTTTATCAACGCCATCTAGCGGTGAGAGGAGTCCCGTGTCAGGTTATTTTCGTTACGGAATTTCTGGATTCGGTCTCCACGCTCAAGGCCCGCGATAGAAGCTATGCAATAGCTTAAAAAGTGTGATTTTGATTCATGGTAGAATTGAAGCAGCTAGATATGTATTAGTTTGATGACAGCGACGGTATTAAAGTAGCTACTAACCCTTTTCAAGGTTCCCAATTCTTAACTCACTCACAGTACGTTCTAGTTGACTTATCATTCACAAAACACCCGAAAATGTCAACTTGCTGACATTCAGCGCTGTGTAACGGATGTTCACATAAGAAATAATAAATAGATAGTGTCGTAGTCTAGTATAATTGGGCTACGGGTCGTGAAGTCTCAGATTCGAAGTCACCCAATGTTTTTTTTTTTGTAGACAAAAATTTCAAAAATCCCTCCATCTGGTTTTTATTGCGCGTAAAAACCAAATTATTAAGCTATTACATAGCTTCTATCGCGGGCCTTGAGCGTGGAGACCGAATCCAGAAATTCCGTAACGAAAACAACCTGACACGGGACTCCTCTCACCGCTAGATGGCGTTGATAAAAAATGCTATGCAATAGCTTTACTGCGGCAGTCCCCGAGTGCCACACGTCTTTTTTTTTTGAATTTTGAAGTGTGTGCCTCAAGTCTCAACCATTAAACAAAGGACAAAACAAAAAGGTGAATTTGCTGCTTCAACCATAGCGTTCCCAAATAGGCAGGTACCTACTTATTACGATGTTGTCAGAATTCATTATCTGTCATGCTAATGGCACATCCGGCGGGCGTCACGTCTACACACCCCTAAATTAGGGGTGCAATCGTTTTATTCTGACATAACTTTCAGGACATGGGTATAGAATGGGTGGCTTTGTCATTAGGTAGTTAGAATTTTTAGGATTCCGTACGTAGTAAAAGTACAAGGAACCCTAATAGTTTCGCCAATTCCGTCTGTCTGTCCGTCTTTATTTTTATATGAATAGCGGGCAAACGAACTGGCGGGTCACCTGATGTAAAGTGATTACCGCCGCCCATGAACACTTCCAGTACCTGAGGCCGGCTTTTCTGGAATTTATAGGTGCGCCCCTTGAATAACACCATATTGTAATTAAGTGGGAACATTGTCAAAGGGCGATGATTCCAAAAAAAAAAAAAAGATCAGACCAGAGACAATTTAGAAATTATAATAAACCTCAAATTGCCCTTGCCGGGAATCGAACCCCAGACCTCCCAGTTATAAGGCCACAGCGCTCACCACTGCGCTACGGAGGTCGTCAGTTGAATGAAATGAAATGAATTAAAATGAACTAAACTACAACATGGGGTTATTCAAGGGGCGGGCCAACAAATTCCTAAAAAGCCGGCAACGCATTGGTGGTGCCTCCGGTGCTACAAATGTTCATGGGCGGCGGTAATCACTTAACATCAGGTGACCCTGACCCGCCTGCTAGTTTGCTCGCTAAAAATATTTAAAAAAGACGTGTGGCACTCGGGGACTGACGCGGTAAAGCATTTTTTATCAACGCCATCTAGCGGTGAGCCGATAAAAAATGCGCCATCTAGCGGCTCACCGTAGAGGAGTCCCGTGTCAGGTTATTTTCGTTACGTAATTTCTGGATTCGGTCTCCACGCTGGCCCGCGATAGTAGCTATGCAATAGCTTAAAGAAAATGAAAACTCACCATTTCCACTCTTGGTTCTCCTTGATGGTCAAAGTGAATATACCTTCTAAGACCAGCAGCAAAATTGGTGTAGCCAGGTACCAGAAATCGTTACTCTTCTTGAAAACCGTCACTTGCCAGATAGCAATGACGCCGTGGCAAGCGAAGACCAGGCGCGTGATCACTGCCTTTATAATTGCCAATACTTTGCCTACGTTCGCCATTTTGTTTTTTTTTTGGTGCTTTTTTCAGATATTTGCAAATTTAAAACCTCTTAGGTGTCATATTGGCCGAAAGGCGTTTTTTAAATACCTACATAGTTTATAAGCAATTTCAGAGATTGCAAAAACTTGTGTAAACTTATTTTTTTTTATTGTTTTAAACTTGGAGAGTTTTTTTTCCAATGATAATGATCTTTAGATGCTTTTATCACATAGGAGATATTTTTTCAACGACGATGTTAGTTTGGTTTGTTCGGGTCACTTATTTTTTTTTTTCTTACTAATATCGCCAATAACTTCTCAATTGCGTTTTTTTTATTTTTTTTTATTTGTTTATTTACTTAAGCCGCCATTTTGATTGTTAGGTACTTCGGGATTGGGTTTTCGCCATTTTGTTTTTTTTTTAGATATTTGCTTACATCATTTTCAGTCGGATTTTTGCTCTTGCCAATATCTCCAGTAATTTTTTAATCGCGTTTCTTTTTTAATTTTTTTTTCAATATTACGCCTTTTTGTTTGTTACTTCGGGATTAGGTTTTTGTTGTTTCTATATTTTGGATGTCAGATATTTTGGATTCCTAGTTAAATTGGTTTTTCAAAAGATTGTTCAAGAATGGTGTTTTTTGTGGTAGGCAGAGATTTTTTTTTTTTTTTTAACTCCTTAACATTGTCAGAATTATTTTTGGATTAATTTTGTTTTATTTTATTCTTACGTTTTGGATGTAACTGATACAAGATGTTTTGGTCATATTTTATGTGTATTGTAATTTTTTAATTGGTTGGATATTTTTTCTTTGTTAGAGATTTTTGGTTAGATATACTGTTATTTAACGATCTGCAAATTTAATTTAAAATTTTTACGTTATATTTTCTTCTTCTATTTTTTCTATTTATTATTTATTCTATTTTATCTAAATAATTAAAGGCACTGACTCTCTATTAATATCTATAATAATTCTTTAAATATAATTATTAGTTAAAGGCACTGTATGTATTCAGAAAAATTCGTTATTTTACGATTTCAATTTTGCAATCTTAACGTTATTATATAAGTCGTACATAACATTTTTTTAACTTTTTCAACTTTTTTACTATAAAAATGATTTTTTTAATGTTTTGAAGGCACTTCTAAGGCTGTACTACTAAGTTTGAACTACATAACGAGTTGACACCGACCTGGAGCCGACTACAATGTGTCCTGAAAGAAAATGTTACATTACAAAGGTGTGACACTACAAAACTGTACATTTCGATAGTTCACCATACATTGCTGGCCACGACTTACCAATTTTTTTTATCCGACTGCTGATAAGTAAAAGGCCATACATAGAGCTTGTGTATGTATGTTTGTATTTAGGTATGTTCCACCGTAGCACCTAAACTAGGTGGTGTATTTAAAAGCGAAATTGGCGATGATAAGTTCGTCTTCGATAGCTTCTAGATTCGGACTGTAAAAAATATAGATAGGAGTGTGAAAACGTGGTTTAGGAAAAGGAACGGGTTTAAACGCTTTCCAGATCAGTACTTTTCAATTCAGTCCACAGCATTCACAGAATAACACACCTTATGGTGTGGTGTAGAACTTGAGCGAAAGCGAATAGCGAAACAACATTTAAGGATATACGGTACCTACATTGCATATTTTGAAATTTTAATTGCAACCCAATAGATTTAAGTTTGAAGCTATTGCATAGCTTCTATCGCGGGCCAGCGTGGAGACCGAATCCAGAAATTCCGTAACGAAAATAAGCTGACACGGGACTCCTCTACGGTGAGCCGCTAGATGGCGTTGATAAAAAATGCTATGCAATAGCTTTACCGCGGCAGTCCCCGAGTGACACACGTCTTTTTTTTTCAATCTAAACCGTGTGATCCCCTAAAACCGAAGAAACTTTGACTTGATGTACCATCATCCAGCCTTGGTAGCATAAAGCAGGATAAAACGTTTATCCCCTCGCTTAGCTTTATCCACCCGTCGAGCATGGGCACAGCGGTGGAAATAACACTCAGTGGATATACTTATAGAAATATACATCGCCTTCTCCTCTGTCTCCATGCTTTAGCATAGAGAAAAGATAATTTTATCCCCTGTCAGTGGATAAAATCGGGGGATAAAACTTTTATCTCCTGCCCGTGCTGCCAGTGCAGATACCAAATATTAAATTTAGAATTTAATGCCGTTATATTAATAATTGGATGAATGGCCAAACTGAAAATGGCAGGTCCCAGCGGGTCTCCTTGTTGGCAGCCGACAGTAGAGCTTTGGGTATGGGATTTGTAATACAATTCTGATGGTTCTTCATAACACTACATTCTGTGTAACATTTTGTTAATCATTTGAATTATAATATAGAAAAATTTAAACTAGTTCGATGAAAACACGCAATGTATGTCATACATTACGTAAAAAACGATATTCCAGAAAAGCTTTTGCGCGCGCATCCCTAAAATTAACCAATTGGGATGATGGCTAGAAAAGGGCTGGGAGTATTACCAACATAACATGTAGCTGAAAAAAATTAGTATATACCTCGCTCCTCTTGACAAAAGGTTCAAAATCGCCTAGATAAATTTTTATTGGCAGTAAATAGCTCGGTACTATTACAAACTAAAAAGTGCAGCTATTGAAATTGGTCTATTCCATTATTGCTAATGCAATAAGGTTGAGATTCGTATGACAATTGTTTCTTGAATCGAAATCGTGTTGGGTCAATTCCAAACTAGAAAATAACGATGCGAAATGTAGTTTACGCTCGTATTACCAGTTACATAAGGTTCAGTTTCGTATGAAATCAGTTTTGTGGCAGTATTTAGGTACTGAAAATTGCTAACTAGAAAATGGGGTAGCGAAAATTAGTTAACGCACTTATGGCTTTAGAAATAGGGATCAAATTGGGTTGACATTTGGTTTTTCGGGATGTGATTTTTAAGTGGTTGTTTGGGGGTAGGAATCAGTTCCGATAGTCATTTGTGAGGGTAGGTATAAAGGTGAGTCATCGTTTCAAGTTAATTCGGTGGGTAGTTTCTTATTCGAATTGATGTTGGATTACTTATTTTATTTGCAAACTTAACTTTAGGTATTCCCAGTTCTTGCATTTCACGAGGGCGCGTGGCTCATGGTTGTGTGTGTGTGTCGTATCTGTATAAGTGTGAGCGAGAGCTTGCTTGCGCCTGCCCGCTACCACCTAGGCTCCTGAGAGGCACGCACACTTACGCAATGTGCATGTACACGACGTAACCACAAGTAAAATAAATTTACTTATAATAAAACTGTAACGGGACGAATAATTCTGTACATTACATATTATATTTTGAAAATTCTAATCGGAGGATGCTTTGTTATCGATACTGAGCCCAAAATATTTTTTTTTTGAATTTTTTGTTTGTCATTCCGTCTGTCTATCTGTGCGTTCATCACGTGAAAACTACTGAACGGATTTGAATGAAATTTGGTATAGTGGTAGCTGATACTCCGGGACAATATACAAGATATTTTTTATCCTGATAAACAATAAGGTTTATCCGGAATAGGGGATGAAAGTTTTCGTTGATTTTGCTCCATAACTTCCTCAAATCTAAAACAAATTTGATAATTCTTTTTTTATTATAAATTTTGTACTATTATAAATATTTTGTCCAATTTTGGTGAAAATCCACTGAATATTATAGGAGATAGAGGATATAACTTCTCGCGGATAGTAGCAAGTCACTCTAAACTTTTTCCACGCGGACGAAGTCGCGGGAATCAGCTAGTTTCAACTAAAGTTGGGTAGAGAGTAGTACATCTATATATATAAAATTCAAAGTCCTGACTGATTGACTGACTGACTGAGATATCAACGCACAGCCTAAACTACTGAAGTTAGAAACTTGAAATTTTTACAGTTGGTTCCTTTTATGACGTAGGCGCACACTAAGAAAGGATTATTGGAAATTCCACCCCAAAGGGGTTTAAATAGGGGATGGAAGTTTATATGAAACTCCGTCATTTTTCAACCTGTTTCTATCAAAGTTGGTATTTGAGCTTTCAGTTAAAAATAAAGAAGTACGTGTGTCACAGTTTTTGAAAATTCCACCCCAATACCTAATTCCACTCGGACGAAGTCGCGGGGGCAAAAGCTAGTATTGTATATTCCTTGGGTAGCTAGGACGTGGAGCCAGCGCCGCAACGCGCCAAATGGCATTTCTCTATATCGATAAAAACTGTCTTGTAGCCAATCACAGAATCAATTACGATTACCTTTCCACGCTTATTAAAGTACTATTTATACGACATGTACCCACAGATTAATACACAAACTAGCTCAGGCATACGGTTTCACTCCGTATTAAAATCGAATGAAGACGTCCTTACTAGCTTTAAACCGCGGCTTCGCTCACGTTAGGTTCGATTTTTTAAACTCCTATTTTACCTCCTTCGGGGTTGAATTTTGAAAAATCCTTTCTTACGGATGACTACGTCATTATAGCTACCTGTATGACAAATTTCAGCTCGATCGGTCCAGTGGTAAGAGCTGTGCGTTGATTCAGTCAGTCAGTCAGTCAGTCAGTCACCTTTGCCTTTTATTTATTTAGATGTATGTTCCCCGATTACTCGAAGACGCCTGGACCGATTTGGAAAATTCTTATTCTCTTTGAAAGGGTTTACTTCCCAGGTGGTCCCATGGTCATCAGGTTAGGATCTGATGATGGGATCTTGGAGAAATCAGGGGAAATCTTCAAATTTTATAGGAACAATTGATATTATATTTTGTAGTGGCGTTTGAAGTTGGTTTTGGGAAAAGAATTTTTACGTTTATATTAAAACTTATCTATCTATACTTATATATAAAATTCAAAGTCCTGACTGACTGAGATATCAACGCACAGCCTAAACTACTGAAGTTAGAAACTTGAAATTTTTACAGTTGGTTCCTTTTATGACGTTGGTGCACACTAAGGAAGGATTTTTGAAAATTCAACCTCTAAGTGGGTATAATACGGGTTTGAAAAATCGAACTTAACGTGAGCAAAGCCGCGAGCAAAAGCTAGTATACCTATATGGTAACTAGCGTAAATTAAAAATAGATAGATAAACGGATAGATAGATAGATATTATAGATTATTTATTCACCAAAATGCAGATACAATGTGATGTAATATGAAAAATCGAACCTTATACATTTTACTATTAAAGGTGTGTGAATATTACCCGTACAATGAAATATGAAACAAAATGTTAATAGGTATTAAAAATTAAAAATTCTTAAGCCTCAATAGCCCAATGGTTACAGGTGCGAAAGTGAACTGAAAAATTAAAGGTTGCAGGTTCGATACCCACCCGTTGCACTATTGTCGTACACACTCCTAGCACAAGTTTTCACTTATTTGGAGGGGAGAAGAGAACATCAAACAAGTTCAGCTTGGCTGATATTCTTTAAAAAAAATTAAATGTCATAGTAAAAAAAAAAGACGTGTGGCACTCGGGGACTGCCGCGGTAAAGCTATTGCATAACATTTTTTATCAACGCCATCTAGCGGTGAGAGGAGTTCCGTGTCAGGTTATTTTCGTTACGGAATTTCTGGATTCGGTCTCCACGCTGGCCCGCGATAGAAGCTATGCAATAGCTTAAAACTAAGATTCCACGTAGGGTTGGTTATATACTCAAAGCAAAGGATTTGTACAAATTACAATGTACAGAAAACCCCACCTACCAGTTTTACAATGTTATACATAGAAGAGCTAGGAATTTCCAATAAGCGAAAGCCATTTCAAGAAACAATGCAGTGTAGTTATTAGCTAACTATAATAATGATAAGGAGACGAATATATTTGATATTTCACTTTTTTTTCATTGGTAAGTTCCTAGTTTGAAGGTTGAGTTCGTAAAAGGTTTTTACAAGAGACCCTTATAGGTGATTATTTCATCACCCAATATCATTCATCATCATCGTTCGAGCGGTGATGATTTCTTTTTGGGGGTCCAAGGTTGGATTCCCAAGCTCTAAAATCCCACCCTATTCTTATTTAATTAGCTTTTAAGAGTTAAGAATTGGCGATTAGTTTTTAATTTCCGTGAATTCTGTAATTTTTCGGGTTAAAATATAGCCTATGTGCTATTCTGATGTATTTATTTGTTATTTATTTTCATCCGCGTGGATTTACTTTTCAAAATACCGCGGGAACCCTTTAATTTTCCGGGATAAAAAGTAGCCTATGTCACTCTCCAGGTCCTCAACTATACCCATGCAAAAAATCACGTCGATCCGTAGCTCTGTTGCAGCGTTATTGAAGTACAAACCAACAGACAAACACACTATCGAATTTATAATATAAGTAAGGATTAGGCATCCGGACTTACGAATAAGACTGGTTAGGACTGAACCGAACCGAAAATTAAAGGGTTCCCGCGGGATGTTAAAAACTAAATCCACGCAGACGAAGTCGTGGGCATCAGCCAGTTATTAACTAAATTTCTCAATTTCGCAGTGAATTTCACAACAGCATACCCAAAAATATTTGTCAAAATACAAGAACCTCACGAATCAAGAAACCATTACGAAAGTGTTTCCGACAATCTCGGTTATCGAAATTCCAGAACCTACGATGATATTGAATTGATTACGAAAGCTCTAGAAATTGTGAAACAACAAAAAGGCGGCCTCAGTACTGTAGAAATAAACAAATGTCTATACACATATTTCCGAAATACAAAGCAGAAGTTCAATTGCATTAAAAAGCTCATATATAATGACAAAACCAGAAATGGAGATAGTAAACCTTATTCCTATACGAAATATTTAATTAAAGAAAGCTTACCCGATTACAAACACAAGATCGATGACCGTTTTTTAGATTTAACTAAGTCTCGCTTCGACAATGATGGGAAGAGATCATTTCAGAACATATTCAAAT
Organism: Hipparchia sbordonii; assembly: GCA_038048805.1. NCBI lineage: Eukaryota > Metazoa > Arthropoda > Insecta > Lepidoptera > Nymphalidae > Hipparchia > Hipparchia sbordonii. The sequence goes on along the minus strand of JBBIWI010000026.1, from coordinate 347,392 downwards.
TTTCACAAGACTATTTAGATATCAACGATCTATTGAGAAAGGAAACTGTAGAGTTCGTCGACGATGAACCAACAGAATCTGAAAATAAAGATGATTCTATACTAATACCAATTAAAAAAAATAACTTACGGGAATTCTCTCTAGATTATTTAGACACCCACGATCTTTTAAGAAGGAATACCGAAGCATTTCACGAAATACCCGACCAAATAATAGATACAGACAACAATAAAGATTCACACGGATTGAATTTAGTAAAGCCACATCGAAAATCAAATGAAAATAAAAGTAAAAAGAATGTATACGTATTCAAGTTGGTACCGATTAAAAATGAGACGAAAAATTTAAGGAGATTCATCGGTCCCCACGATGATTTAATCAAAAAGAAAATACTAAGAACTGTTTCGGATGAAAGTGATTCAAGCGATGAAAGTGATGAACCCCAATCAATAGAAGTAAAAGTGAAAAGAAAAGAAATAAAACGTAAAGATAAAAAACCTAAAAGGTTCCAAGTTGTAGATAAAAGTGTAGAAGAAGAATCTGAAGAAGATAATACAAGCAACGAAAGTGATGTACCTATGCAAAGACCTATAGAAATACCAAAGAAAGAAAAGAAACTGTTCTACATGCAAGCGCCAAATAGAATTTTCAAAATCAAAAATGAGGGTAGACGCAGATTACCCCATTTTTTACCAAAGAGGTATCACTGGGATGAGGAGGACATGAGGAACTTGGATAGTTACTGGCTCAATGGACCTCAAGGGAAACATTGGGGACTTTATAAAACACCTCATTAATTAATGAAAAAACATCAAATTCTTACTCTTCTATTTGTTACCATTTCTTATCACTAGTTTTTATAACCCCGACGCAATCATTTGTTCTAAGTTTGACCTGTCTCTGTGTGTGTGTGCGTCTGTCCGATTTTGATTTTGTTTGAAAGGTGAATTAGTCGAGTATTCTTATTATAGCTATGTTTAATGAAAATCGGTCCAAGATGGCCGCCGCCACAAGATGGCGGATTAGATATTGTTTTAATTTCACATGTCAGAGGTGACATGTTTAGTCCTTGACTGCGATCTCACCTGATGGTAAGTGACGATACAGCCTAAGAGCCATCTATCTCAGTATAAGTTAATCATAATATGTATATATAGAACCCCGTCTTCAAATGTGCATATATCCTCTTCCCCTCGGACCTCGATCGCGAGTAGACGCACTAACATAGTTTATTTATATTTTTCTTATTTATTTGTTTTTATTTAATCAATTTTAAATAGAATTGTGCTCAAAAATCAAGTTAAAATATTAGGAGTGCATAAGTGGTAATGAGATTTATCCACTAGAAAGCCACAAACCCCGCCGCAACAGCGACGCCATCACAGTTGGAGGCGCTACAGCGTTTACCTCAGGTTTACCTCCATTGAAATTATGCTACCCTGGTACTTGACTTGAACATTGGTCATAGATTTTTACCTTAACTTACCTGAAAATATTTATTATACAATGTTGAGCTGTGGCCGTAATGATTACCTGCGATGACTTCATGTTACCCTGGTACCTGATTTCGAATTGAAGTACATTATTTAACTTATTTTACCGAATATTCAAAAGTTAAAAATATAAAAATAAAGGCCAATATGAATAAATCATTCTCTGAATCTAACATTGCGACAGACTCGTTGAGCACATCAGATTCACCCCCTAGCTTTGCCTCAGTGCGAAACAAAAGAAAGAGAGATCATGAGGACTTCAGTGTGGATTTCTCTGCATTTAGGGAAGAAATGAAAAACTTAATACACTCTATGATGGCCACTTATAGCGAAGAAATTAGGAAAATTACACCGACGCTAACAGACATTCAGCAGTCAAATCGAAACATAGAAAACTCTATTGCATTTCTCACGTCTCAAAATGAAGAATATAAAAAGAAAATTGAAAAATTGGAAATGCAAGCACAGGAAGACAGGAAATATATTTCTATTTTAGAAGATAAAATAGAAGACATGCAAAAAGGGTTGAGGAAAACTAGCTTTGAAGTTAAAAATGTACCGAGGAAGGATAATGAAACCAAGGAAGACTTGATTGACATGGTAACTTGCCTCTCTAAAAACATTGGTTGTGAAATGAATAGGTCAGAAATAAGAGATATCTATAGAATACGACCAAGAAAGGAAGGACAAAGAAACACACCCATAATAATAGAAACAATGTCAACAATAACTAAAAATAACTTCCTCAAAATGAGTAAGTCTTTTAATATAAAACATAAGACGAAAATCTGTGCGAAACATCTAGGACTACGCAGTGAAACAGACACACCTGTTTTCGTCTCTGAAAACTTAACTGCGAAGTCTTCCCGACTATATTTTCTGGGAAGAGGACTAACAAAGTCGGGTCAATATAAATATTGTTGGACGTCATATGGGAAAGTGTATATGAGAAAAGATGACAACTCTCGAGTGATTCTGATAACTAATGAGGCCCAAATTCACAAACTGCAGCAAGGAGACTGACTACGCCTAGTGACTTCAGTGTTAAATACTCTAGTATACTTAAATTGTTACTTTTTTTACCTGTACGTAAATAATCTTATCACATACAAACCTAACATTTTCACACTCACATTACTTACTACACTCACACACGCTTATCAAAACTCTAACTCTATAATCTACAATTACAAACAACTACCAAAACTCATACTTGTTAGTTTGCTGTACTCACCAAACTTACTCAAGCAAGTTTTACCTACAAAATCTATGTTAACATTCATGACTATCATAGTTGTAGGCCATGAAATGCTGTTAAGAATTAAATGTTTTATCCTACACCAAAAATATTGTAAACTCACCTGTAATCATACTTTGGGCACGAATACATATTTCACATGCATACATCTAAAGACGTTTCAAAATGGATAGTACATTATCAACACTGAAGGAAATAGACAAAACTGAAATAGCAACTTCAATCAATTGCGATATTGAAAACTTAAATGAACATATACATATAAATGACAAAGACTTAACTATTATTACGCAGAACATACGAAGTATATATAAAAATATTGATGATTTACAGGTAACTCTATCGAACCTAAAACATGAAATTGACATATTAATACTTACAGAATGCAGACTTGATGACAATAAAAACATACCTCAGCTAAATAATTACACATCATTTGCTACAACTAACCATCTCAACCAAAACGATGGGGTAGTAATATTTGTCAAAAGCAATCTTAATTCTAAAATAAGAGAAATTAACTTAGATCAAGCATCATGTTTACAAATTGATATTTGTAACCATATCATACTAGGTATTTATAGGTCACCCTCTAATGCTAATACGGATAGATTTACTGAATCACTTAGATTACATCTGGACACTATACAAACCTATAAAAATATTGTAGTAACTGGTGATATAAATATCAATCTTATCCAGAAACCTAATGAAAGTTCCATGGATCATAAAAATAGACATAATTATCTAAGTATGCTATCAATGTTTGGAATATTACCAGGCCATATGTTACCAACCAGAGACAACAGCTGCTTAGACCACTTCATGCTAAAATTAGACAGGAAAAAGATTAATGCTAAAGTAGCCGTCTTCAACACAACCATTACTGACCATCTTATGGTATTTTGTAGTTTTACTAAAATAAAATTTACTAGAGAGATTGTTAAGAAGAAAACCTATATTGAATTTGACAAAGCTCTTATAACTCTCGCAAATAAAAACCTATCTTCTTTATTGCATTGTGATGACCCAAACAGATTACTTGAGATGCTAACTACTAAAATTACTGAATCTTTACAAGAAAATACACATACTAAAAGCTTACCTAAAAAACAAAGAACCATAAAACCATGGATAACTCAAGGTGTCTTACGCTGTATAAGTAATAGAAATAAAATGCAAAAACAACTAAAATGTAATCCTGACGATAATATCCTTAAAATAACATATAAAAGATATCGCAATTACTGTAACAACTTAATTAAGAAACTAAAACGTGTATATGAAAGGAAATTATTACTAGATAAGAACCCGAAAGTGCTATGGAACAATATAAAAAATTTAACTAATTCAAAACCTACTAAATCAACAAACTCACAATTACTAGAAATTGACCCGTGTCCTGTAAAGGCAGTTAACTCAGTAAACAACTTTTTTGCTAATGTTGGAGCTAACCTTGCTAAAGAAATTGAAACAAACCACCAACTATTTCAACATAATATACCAATACAGATACCTAATGATAACAATCAACTGACATCCTTTGTTATTTTAAATACTGATCATGAAGAAGTCACTTCAATCCTTATGAATTTAAAATCTGACAGTGCTTCTGGTCTAGATAATATCCCTACTAAATTTTTAAAACTCTCAAAAGACTTAATAGTTCCCATACTCACTTATTTTGCAAATCTTTGTTTTACTAAAGGTATTTTCCCTTCGCTCATGAAACAATCAATTATTACTCCTGTGTTTAAGAATGGGGATAAAACTCAAATAAATAACTACAGGCCAATTTCTGTCTTGACAGGTATCTCTAAAGTAATGGAAAAATTAATTAATAACAGACTAATTCAATACCTTAATAAATTTAACATTTTATCAACCTCGCAGTATGGATTTAGGCAAGGGAAATGTACGCAAGATGCCATTTTAGATTTAACTTCGCGTATTGTTGACCATCTTGATCGTAAAAATAAATGTCTAACTGTATTTTTGGACTTAAAAAAGGCGTTTGACACAGTATCTATCCCCATCCTTTTAAGAAAGTTAGAAAATATTGGTATTAGAGGAAACCAGCTTAATCTGATGAAGGACTATCTAAGCAATCGAACTCAGCGTGTAAAAATAGAAGACTATACCAGTACTGACATTGAAATGACCTTCGGTGTTCCACAAGGTAGTGTCTTAGGACCTACCTTGTTTTTAATATATATTAATGATCTATGTGACTTTAAAATAGATTCCGGACATATTTATTCCTATGCTGATGACACCGCTATAGTCTTTCATGGAAAAACTTGGAAGGAAGTACATACTGCTGCCGAAACAGGCTTAAGAAAAATATCTAATTGGTTGAAATCTAACATTCTAACACTTAACACTAATAAAACAAACTATATATGTTTCGCAATCAATAATATAACACAACCTACAACTTCAAATCTACAAATACACCACTGTAACGAAAATAGCGTAAATTGTTCGTGTCCTACTATTGATAAAATAGATTCGACTAAATATTTAGGCATAATTATTGACCAAAGATTATCTTGGCATCTCCATCTGGAACTATTATCTAGCAGAATCAGAAAACTTATTTGGATTTTTAAAACCTTAAGACATGTTGCTACAAATAAAGTTCTACACCAAGTCTATACTGCCCTTGCTGAATCTATACTGTCCTACTGCATTCCAGTATGGGGTGGAGCATCAAAAATTAAATTCCTTGAACTAGAACGTAGTCAACGCGCCTTATTAAAAGTCATGTACTGCAAACCTTTTAGATACCCCACAAAAGAGTTATATTCCATAAACAATTTACTGAGTGTGAGAAAACTATATATACTGCAAATTTTAATAAAGAGACACAAAACAGTAAGTATAGACACTGACACACTCACAAAAAGAAGAGTAAAAATTAGATTAGACACAAATAATGTAAGAACCAATTATGCTGCTAAACAGTATACAAAGCAATCAGCTTACATTTACAAAAAAGTTAACAGTTCGTTACAAATATATTCATTGAATAACCACAAACTTAAAAAGTCTCTAATTGAGTGGCTCACAAAATTAAATTATGAAGAGATTGAGGCTTTACTAGTAATCAACTGATAATATTTAGTCCTACTTTGCACTCAAATACACGTTCACACACACACACTAACATGCACACAACACACACATACACACACATACACACACACACACACACACACAAATACACACACACAAATACACACACTCTGGTTATTCAAATTTAATTTCATTGTAAGGTTGATTATTTAATATTAAGTAAGTTCATTATATAGATCTACGGAAGAGCGGGACATCCTGGCACAGGTATAATACTTACCTAAAAGGATGCCCCAGCGACGGTTTAATGTATTTGTAACTTTTTATTAATAAATCACTTTTTCATTTCATTCATTTCATATATTTTTTTAAAGTTTAGATTCGTTACTTACCAAATATCACAAGCTAAAAGATATTAAAGTAATTATTTGTGGTGACTGGAACTTTGATATATTAAAAAACAATAAAAATACACAATCGTTATTATCTATACTAATGAATTACAATTTAACTGTACATCTTAAAATGCCAACTAGAAAAAAATCTTGTATTGATATAATAGCTAGTAACATCGACTGTGCAAAACAAACTAATCACCTACTAGGACTTTCTGACCATGAAACCGCTCAGGTTCTCATGTTTCAGCTAGAGCAGAGCAAAAATGTAAATCCTGTCAAACAGGAATGGATAGAAGAAAGAAGAGATTATTGCCAGGATAATATAGATAAGTTTAGGCAATGTATTTCAGCTCTTTCTTTTAACGATATCCTAGATGAACCACACACAAATACTGCATTTGAGAGATTCCACGAGATTCTAATGCTGTTCTATGATCTCTGTTTTCCCCGCATAAGAGTAAAAATAATAAATAAGCCACCTAAAACAAACTGGTTGACACGAGGCATTAAGAAAAGCTGTATCGTGAAACGGCAACTTTACATTAAATACTTATATATAATGCTTCAAATAAAAAACAAAACTTAAAATTGTACAAAAAATATTCGGTAGTCTTAAAAAATTGCATACTGAGCAGTCATAAAATTGTTAATTTGCGTCGCATTATGAGAGCTAAAAAAGTAACTTCTGCTGCATGGAGGATAATAAAAAATACCTCAAATATAAAAAGCCCTACAGACCAGGTAATAAATAAAATATGTAAAGATAACAAAAACTTCACTAAACCTAAAGACATTGCAGATAAGTTCAATGAATATTTTACTAATATAGTGCATGATAAGAACATTCTTGAAAAACATTATAAAACTGCACAAGCTTCACAAACCTTGTTTTTAACCCCAGTTATAGAGACAGATATAAACAAAACCATTAAAAATCTTAATAATACACAATCCACGGGGTACGATGGCATTAACACAAAAATACTTAAACTATGTTCTACATATCTATGTAAACCGTTATGTCACATTATTAACTTATCACTAGAACAAGGCATTCTTCCAGAGCGGTTAAAATGTTCAGTTGTTAAACCAGTGTTTAAGAAAGGTGACAAAGCAGACATCCGTAACTACAGACCCATAACACTTATACCGGTTCTATCCAAAGTTTTTGAAAAAGTCCTACATGATAAAATATACAACTTCTTGACAAAATATAACCTATTACACCCAAATCAGTATGGATTCCGTAAGAATAATTCCACTATCACGGCTTGTTTTGAACTAATACGTTGCGTAACAGAGGGACTAAATGATAAAGCCATTACAGTGGCTCTATTATTAGACATGAGTAAAGCATTTGACTCAGTCTCACACGAAATTCTACTTAGTAAACTATATAGCTATGGAATACGAGGTACCACATATAACTGGATTAAAAGTTATCTTACAAATAGACAACAATATGTAGAAATATCAAACATTATGGGTAATTATAAAAAGGTGTACAAGTCAAATTTAATGACTAATTCAAATGGCGTACCTCAGGGGAGTATACTTGGTCCTCTCCTCTTCCTTGTATATGTAAATGACTTGCCGCTTTCAGTAAATCAAAAATGTATCCAATATGCAGATGACACGACAATAGTTATAAAAAGTAATGACCAACAAATGATTGAAAACGAAACAAACAAGGCTCTCAAAGAAGTTACTAACTGGCTCACAAACAATGGACTAAATATTAATCTCAGTAAGACTCAGTTCATACATTTTCGGACATATAATAGTAACGACATAAATATTAATATTAACTATGACGGCATTAATATTAAAGAAGTAGATACAGCCACATTTTTAGGGATAACTATAGACATAAATTGTAACTGGAAAGCTCAGGTTGATAATGTATGTGCAAAACTGGATAAATTTACTTATATACTGAAAAGGCTTAGAGCAACTGTCTCTGAAGCCGCAGCTACTGTGGCATATCATGCCTATGTTTCGTCTACACTAAGGTACGGTTTAGCTTTGTGGGGGAATTCGGTTGATTCAATCAGAGTATTCAGGGCTCAAAAAAGATGCATGAGGGCGCTATGTGGTGCTGATTATTTAGATAGCTGTAAACCTCTATTTAAGAAAAAGAAGATATTACCTCTGCCAGCATTATACATCTATGAGGTATGCTTATTTGTAAGAAAAAATATGCAGCTATTTCCACAAAAAAATGTAAGGCGAGACCGAAGAAATAAGATGATACAGTTCGAAATACCACCCCAAAAATTAAAGGTCTGTAAAAGAAATATGTTTTGTATGGCTATCGAAATTTATAATTATTTGCCAGATCATGTTAAGGTTTTTACCACTAATAAATTCAAAAATTATTTAAGAAATAAATTGTTAAACGAAAATATTTATGAAGTTAGAGACTATTTTAAAATGAAAGGAGGTGGGTTGATAAGGCCCAAAATCCGCCCCTCATACACTCGAAAAAAAAAGTTCCAGATTCCGACAAATTGTAAATGTATTTATATACTTGAAGATATAAACTTTATTTTAATATAAAGTTTAGGTGATAAAAAAAATAGTAAGTTACAGAAAATATTACCCAAAAAGAGAGTGTTTCTTTTACTTTTCTTACATTTTCATACATTTTAGTCGTTTTTTAAGCTTTGATTTAATATTTTAGAATGAGGCGCTCCATGAACCAAAATAAATTAATACTCATATAAAAGCTTATAAAAAGGAGCATCATTATCAGTTACGTTTACTATGGTTCATGGAGCGCCTCATTCTAAAATATTAAATCAAAGCTTAAAAAACAACTAAAATGTATGAAAATGTAAGAAAAGTAAAAGAAACACTCTCTTTTTGGGTAATATTTTCTGTAACTTACTATTTTTTTTATCACCTAAACTTTATATTAAAATAAAGTTTATATCTTCAAGTATATAAATACATTTACAATTTGTCGAAATCTGGAACTTTTTTTTTCGAGTGTATGAGGGGCGGATTTTGTTGCCTTATCAACCCACCTCCTTTGATTAATTTGACATTTTACAACTTGACCATACCTATTATATTAAAACTAACCTTAATTATATTGATTTTAACGTTTTGACATTTACTACATATTATTAATTACAACTAACCTTAATTATATTAATTTTAATTGTTTTGACATTTACTAATATTAATTTAATACAATAGAATAAAATAGACCAGAATAGAATAGATAATATTTGCACGCCAATATGGCAAAACATGTTTGGATCAGCTAAAATTTGACATTGACATCTATATTGTAACCCATGTTTACAGCGAATAAATGCATTATTATTATTATTATTATTATAAGATGGTAGCAAGCTAACTTGGAATGGGTATGACAGTGTACATTCAACCCATACCCCTAATGTTTCTACACGCCATCGTGCCGGAACACTAAATCGCTTGGCGGCACGTCTTTGACGGTAGGGTGGTAACTAGCAACGGCCAAAGCCTCCCACCAGACCAGACCAGTCAATTCAGAAATTATAAATTACCAAATTGCCTCGGCCGGGAATCGAACCCAACACCTCCCACGAGTTATGAGACCACAGCGCTCACCACTGCGCCAGGGAGACCATCAAAAGGTTTTTCCTTGAAGCATGGTGCGTGTGGCAGGTCATAAAAAGTAACTTATTTTGTATTCTTGTTTCCACACAATAAAGTGCAATTCAGGTTAAGACAGCGCTACTTGCCTACCGTCTTATTCACCTAGACTTTTCCTCTATCACGTAACTCTTATCCCTTCGCACTCTCTGAATTTAGGCCCTTGGAAGAGGTACGCCATGTACTTGTAGCTCCGCAGTTTACTGCGGAGTGCGCCAGGCCTGCCTATGTCCAGTAACAGAGGTCTATTGAAGAAGGTGCAAAGGGTTGAAGAAATATAAAAAATAAAACACCAAAGTAAATTGGAAAAAAATATAATATTCACTGGATAAAACAACAAAAATATCAACAATCTAATGATCTTACCTAAAATGCGCAATGTACACAAAAATGACACAAACATCATAGAAAACACTTCGTAGGAGTAGTCCAAGAGCGAGTGGAGAGAATTTTGAAAGAGTTTACCACTGTAGTTTTGCATAAAAAACTAGTTTACAACATATCGCTCACCCAGATCAATAGTGAAATAACTCAAAAACGGTCTCTGTTCCCTAAACGAAAAAAAAGACGTAGGGCACTCGGGGACTGCCGCGGTAAAGCTATTGCATAGCATTTTTTATCAACGCCATCTAGCGGTGAGAGGAGCCCCGTGTCGGGTTTTTTTCGTTACGGAATTTCTGAATTCGGTCTCCACGCTCAAGGCCCGCGATAGAAGCTATGCAATAGCTTAAAAAGTGTTTCCGAATCATCTTTTATTAGCAAAGTTATGAAACTCAATTTTATTTTAGGTCGCATTTCACGACATCATATTTTATGAACTAAAATAAAATTGAGTTTCATAACTTTGCTAACAAAAGATTCAGAAAGACTTTTTTTTAGTCTTTTAGGGAACATACTTTTAGGATCTTTTAGGGTGCGATATGAAAACTGACAAAACAATAAGCTAGTTTTGTGTCTTCCGTGCAAAATAATTCTAAACACTTTCAACAAACTATCCACCATCTCTCGACTAATAAAAATATAATAATTACAATAATATTATCTACAATAAAGTAGGAAAATAGGTATGTAGGTATATCAATAATAATAATTAATTAATTAATACTTAAAAATGGCAACACCATAGTTTTAAAGAACTTCCGACGGAATACTACCAAGTTTCGATAATAATTACCATCGAGTTTCCATCGAATGGTAGAAAAATGGCTTTTCAAGCTGGCAACACTATCCTAACTAGCTGATACCCGCGACTTGTTTCTTTTTAAACGAATATTAGCCAAGCTGAACTTGACTTATATTCTCCTCTCCCCTCCAAATAAGCGTAAAGCTTGTGCTAGGAGTGGGTACGACAATAGTGCAACGGGTGGGGCTCGAACCTGCGACCTTTCAGTTTTCAGTCCGCACCATTAACCATTGGGCTATTGTTAAAAGTTTTTTTTAGAAAATACCGTGGGAAATTCCTTGGCTTCTCAGGATAAAAACTATCCTTTCAACGTCTACAGGATGTAAGCTATCTCAACGCTTTATCCAGGACACCCCACGGGTTTTCTAAATAAACCCACATGGATGAAGTCGCGGGCATCAGCTAACGTATAATAATTTTAATACCCCATTCAAATGCTTACAGGCATCGCTCGAAACCTGTCACTGACTTCAAACTATTAATATTACTAGAAATATAGTAAGTGAAGTCAGCAAGAGACGTAGAAACTAGCCCTGACAGCTCTGAATAGGATCATATTTAAACCAATATGGCCGCTAAACAGAACAGCTGTTTGAAGACCGCCATTTTTTATACAGACAATAAAAAGAGTTACCATGTCAAAGGTCAAAATAAAAACCAGTGTTATTGTCCATGGTACTACAAACACTGAAGGCTGTATGGGGCTGTAGGTACAGTGCCACTAAATTATCTGTTCGGGCCACTGACCTCTATAATTAGTCTATGATCAAGACTGGACTGGTTGTCTCTACACACATTTTTTTTTAAATTAAGTGACGTTTGACAGCAACGATCGCGAGATTTACGCGCCGATATCATCGTAAACTTAAGCGACTAAACTCTCAACTAGCGACCCTGTCATCTGAACAGATAAGTTGGTGGATGTATAGAGGGTTGAAGGTTGGGTGGTGGGAACGGGTGAGTTAATCCCCCCCTCTCCCCCTCACTGAACCGTCTCTGAACTGTAAGCTGTCGTCATTATTAGGAAATAATATGGCGATTAAGGGAAATTGCAGCCTGCGATACAATTTATAAAAAGTTACTCGCTAGTTTAATTAGTTGAAAAATTGCCTTTTATTTTAAAGTTGGTAGTACCTATATAATGCACGTCTACTTTTAGGGTTACAAGCTTTCGTGGCAAATATAAAAATGTGTAGAAATCGTGTCAAATTTTTACAATAATTAATTTTATTACGTGTATTGCAGATGCAGATATTTTACTGTGACATTTAAGGCCCAAGAGACGGGTCTGCCAGCGAAATTCAAATTTAATTTGGTTTTTCGCAATTTGTAAACTAATACAACGAAGTAGGCTTATGGTATTCAAATTGCGCCAATGGCAGTATCATCTGCACAGGTTTATATACTAATCAATCTTTAAGAAATTAGTCAAAATAATGAGTTTGACGTGAGCTACTCACAAATTAGTCATTATTTTGATTAATTTCTTAAACTGAACTCTAAATGGGATCTCTTATCCAATGTCTACCTTTAGGTACATGGTACCTTTAGGTAATGACATATGTCAATGTATAGTTATGGTAGAAACGCTGGTGTGAATTTTAACCTTAATATTGCAATAATATGGTCCAAAATAAGTTGCACTATATTGACCATGGTACACAACGAAAAAATCTGTAGTATGAAATGGTAGATAATTTTTTTTTTTTCGTATGACAACACTGAAGCAGGCTGCGTAAGAAACATTGAAATGTGAAAAAAATTTGAGATGGCAAAAGAAATTGGGAGATTACAATTTAAGTGTGTCTTTAAGTTAGTTATTATTTAATTTCTATACACAAAAATCTTTTTAAGCTCTTTATGCTAAGTATAGTTATTTCGCGTAGATAAATAATAGTGGTTTATCTGACAAGATATCGACTTTCAAAGAATAAAAAATTGGGTATATGACTATTTATTTTTAACATACATATGCTATTTTTTAACTACAGTACAGTAGTTTCGAAAATATAGAGCTTATAAGTTTCCTGTTAGACAAAGAGAGGGTTATTAAATCATGACGTCACGATTTATTAGCTCCATACACTTTGCATACAAAATTACGTTTTTGAAAGAAACGGATACACAGTAAAACAGTTTATAACTTATTCGTTTTTTATTTTCTGTCTTAAGTACCCAATTCTTCAAAAATATTCAAGGTAATTTGAAAAATAATTAATTATTTTATTTACTTTTAGCCAACCTTGAACGGAATTTCTTAGGGAAGTTGGATGTCTATTTCAAAAAATAGACATCCAAATCTGAAACTCACATACACACATGAGCCTTGAAAACATTACTCCTTTTTTTGGCAGTTGTGAAAAAAAAAGAGCGGAAGCCCTTACTTCCTTTTTTGAAAGTTGAATCACTTTTATTTATCAAAGCGAAAAGAACTATAGCGAAAAAAATTTACATTTTCGTAACGTACTGAAAAGCGTAGGCAAGTTAAAATGGGTTTGACTGTCTGTCTGTCATCAGATATTAATATTATAATTAATTATGATCATATAGATATTGGTTAATGGTTATATAATAATATATATATATATTTTTTTATAAAATCTATATCACATAAAACATAATTTCTAGATTTATTTTTGTAGAAACAATATAACAATGTAAAATTAATATTTTCTACCAAAATGGTAGTATTTAACAACACACAAAACATTTTTCAATTTTTTTTTATTTGTTCTATTAAAAAGAAAAATACGTAAAGAAAACATAGAATATTAATTAGAAGTGCCTATATAATTATTTTTTACACAAAATTCTACTAAAATAATGTTTACGTATATTAGCGTTAAATTAGAGCTGTCACAAGTCATCAATGCATTTTAATCTCTGCAGAGATTAACCATCTGCGCGGGAGATGCTATAGTGCACGAATGTGTGTGCATAGGTCTCTCTATTCCCTCACTTTCATAGTCCGATGGAACGGAAATCTTACATGACTGGAAAGGCTTTATGTTTTACGTGCTCTCTGAAGCACGGAGATGACATACCACCTACTTCCTAACTCCGGGCTAGTAATGAATTTTTTTTTAAAATAAAATCTAATTAATTTTTGGCCCGACACGGGAACCGAATCGGGGACTTCGTCGTTCGCAAACTAACAAGCATGGGATATACAGACAGACAACCGAACCGCGTCATAAACTAATTTTGGTCGATGTACAAATTATATTTAACTATTAATATTACATAAATTATGTATTCATTTATCAAACGGTTGGTAACACTGGCAACACTCAGTCTTTGTGGTAGAAAATCCAATTTAGTAACGCTTGCAACACCATCGCGAGTACGAATCCTCCGAATAAGTCCCACGAGTGGGAAGATGTGGGCACCCTGCCCACATTCTGCGGTCTGTAGGCGGCTGCCCTTTGACCTGTCAAAAATAAAACAGCTATTTATGCAACTGCATCGTAATGAGGGTACTTTTAGAATATCAAAATAGGATAAAGGTCGTAGCCGATTTACACAACTCCGCTCCCACCCAACCAAAGTATGAGCATTCAAATATGGACTTAATATCGTGCTCTGGAGGTGCACTTTACAGGAACAACACCGCGGTACAGTAACGGTACCGCGCGCTGTTTTCTATTTTGTGTTGTTACTGTGCTTACCTATGTCTACTTCTTCTAATATATTGTTTTTGTCTTGTAATTTCTTATATGTATGTACGTAAAAAATAAAAATAAATTAGCTACCTTCGCTTATGCTGTCGACGGTTCTGGTCAGGCGCTCTATCGCCAGCGTCTGTTCGCGCAGAGACGCGTCTATCGCGAACAAGGTCTGCTTCAGTGTTCGCCTGAAACAAAATCAAAATCAAAATTATTTATTTAATGTAGGCCAACTTGTGGCTCTTATGACAAGTCGTGAATCTACCACCGGTTCGGAATGCTGATTCCGCTGAGAAGAGCTGGCAAGAAACTCAGCAGTTGCTCTTTTCAAAAAATAAAATAAACTAATTTTACAATAAGTAACAAAACTAAGCTAAGTATACAGTGCTTCCACAGTGAAGCTTCAAAAATACAATACATATAATCTAACACATGTCAACATGGGAAGACAAAGCAGACCCATTCCCGTTGGTGGCACCCGTTCACGAGCACGACGTATGATCCAGCCGTTGCTTCGCTCAACCATATTTGAGGGAACGTAACAACCCGCACCACACACCAAATTATTTATTTCATATAGACCAACTTGTGGCTCTTATGACAAGTCGTGAATCTACCACCGGTTCGGAATGCTGATCCTGCTGAGAAGAGCCGGCAAGAAACTCAGCAGTTGCTCTTTTCATAACACAAAATGTAGCTTATCTATCTTGTGGACAGCTGAAGCAAAGCAGATTGCTTCCAAGCAACTTTGTCATTAAGGAATTCATTCACTGTGTTCAGCTTGATTGAGGGACAAACCAACGAATCAACAAAAAATCATTTTATAATATTAGCTTTCGCATTTATGATATTATTAAGATCTAAGTAAGATAAGACACATCTCGCTAGTTGTGCGTACTGATACGTTGCGTATCGACGTTATACTGCATAGTACTTGCCTGAAAGTCTTCAATCGCGAGGCCAGTCACGTTTCTGTACTAGCTGCCTAATACGCGCTTCATTATTAGTGCGTACTGATACGTTACGTATCGACGTTATACTGCACTGTACTTGCATGGAAGTCATAGATCGCGTGGCCAATCGCTTCTCTGCACTAGCTGCCTGATACGCACCTCACTAGTAGTGCGTACTGATACGTTGCGTATCGACATGATACTTACGTGGAAGTCTTAGATCTCCTCGCTAGTTCGTCGTGACTGTCAGAGTCGCTTCTCTGCGCCAATTCTCTGATACGCGCTTCACTAGTAGTGCGTACTGATACGTTGCGTATCGACGTGATACTTACGTGGAAGTCTTAGATCTCCTCGCCAGTTCGTCGTGACTGTCCGAGTCGCTTCTCTGCGTCAATTCCCTGATACGCGCCTCGCCAGTAGTGCGTACTGGTACGTTGCGTACCGATGTTATCACGAAGTCGTCCTCGTATTCTATGATTTCCTCCGGTTGCCAGGGGCTTGGGATGAAAAAAAAAATACATTATTTCACTACAAATACGAACACAAAAGTCAGTAATGTGATGAAAGCGAAAGCAACGATCGATTTTGATGCAATTTGGTGCAGAAATAGTTTGTAAACTGGACAGGATTTATTCTGATTTAGATGTAATTTTAAATAATATGAAGTTTACTTTTAAATTTTACTAACAAAAATAAATATATTTTATTAAATTAAAAAAAATTAATTACCTTGTATTAGTGTGATTATATTTCCACCCTTGGTCGATGATTCCTGAATGAAAAAAATTGTATCCGTTAATTTTTTTTTTAATATTATAGACTAGCGCTTGACTGCGATCTCACCTGATAATACGCAATTAAATTACAATTTAGAAATTATAAATTCCTAAATTGCCCCCGCCGGGAATCGAACCCGAGACCTCCCAGTTATAAGACCACAGCGCTCACCACTGCGCCAGGGAGGTCGTCAAGGTAATAAAGACACAATGTTTATTTTATATTATTGAATATAAAATTTAACATGGGTAGAAAATGCACTTGTTTTGTTCCTTTAAAAATCGGCTTCAAAAACACTTACATTAAAAAGTACTATAACAAAAATTTAAAATCAAAAAACGAGTCCGACCACCACGTTAGAGGAAGCCGATTTATCCATTACAATAATGGATAAAAAAAACTTGGAAAGGGTATGGGGTACCTTCTGGGGGGGCGACCCCGGTGTCTCTGTGGAACAAACGGGGCAGCCAGGGCGTCACCAGGTTCCGTGCCCGCGCACGCTGCGCCTCTTCTATTATCGTCTTTTGTTCCGTTGCTACTATCTGAAAACAGACAGACAGACAGATTAATATATACATCAATTATAATAGAAATATAAATAGTTTTTTTTAATAGAAATAGAAATATTTTTTATTCAAATAAACTTTTACAAGTGCTTTTGAATCGTCGATGAATCTACCACTGGTTCGGAATGCCCTTCCTGCCGAGAAGAGTCAGCAATTATTAACTCAGCGGTTGCTCTTTAAAAAAAAAAATGCCATTCGTGTAAAAAAGTAAATAACTACCGATGACGTAATCATCATCTAGACTCCCCTACCCCCATGTCATCCAAAATAAAGACCCCCCCCCCCCCCACCTCCCCCATAGTACTTACGTAATACTTGAACGGCCCCACAGTGAAGCTTCAAAAATGCATACGTAGGTATACACAATCCAACGCATGTCAACACAGGCAGACAAAGCAGACCCATTCCCGTTGGTGGCACCCGTTCACGAGCATGACGCATGATCCAGCCGTTGCTTCGCTCAACCATAGTTGATGGAACGTAACAACCCGCACCACACGACACCACCACAGAAATGTTTAAAGAGAGCATGACATACTTAGCTAGTATAACTATCTTAACCCTTTCGGAATCTTTTTTTTTATTTTTATTCGATGACAAGATAGCCCTCGACTGCGATCTCACCTAATGGTAAGTGACGATGTAGTCGAAGATGGTAGCGGGCTAACTTGAAAGGGGTATAGCAGTGTAAATTCAACCCATACCCCTAATCGGTTTCTACACGCCATCGTGCCGGAACGCTAAATCGCTTGGCGGCACGTCTTTGACGGTAGGGTGGTAACTAGCCACGGCCAAAGCCTCCCACCAGACCAGACCAGGGACAATTCAGAAATTATAAATTCCCAAATTGCCCCCGCCGGGAATCGAACCCGAGACCTTCCAGTTATAAGACCACAGCGCTCACCACTGCGCCAGGGAGGTCGTCAGATGGAGTTAAGGTCCACATCTCACCTGGTCTTCGTTGTGTATGGCCTCGGAGACCTTGATCCAGAGCCGCTGCGACTCCCACTCCTGCTGCTTGTCCAGCCTCACCAGGTACCGCGGCAGCCGCTGCTCCTTCAGTATCCCCACGTCCAGGAGGTTGCTTTCTTCCTGCCAGTGCCAAAAAAGTGTAAATTAAAAAAAAAATCGCGTGAATCGGTTCAGAAACCCCGGAATAATCGGTGGACATACATAGAAAAAAAAAAGGTAAAAACACCTTCACTCAGTCACTCACTCACACACACACACAATCAGACAGACGCTTAGACGCACACCGTCAGGTTTTTTATTTATCATCACCAGTCAGGCCTTTGTGTCACACTAATATTTTAAGGCGAAAGTTTGTGTGTGTGTGTGTGTGTGTGTGTGTGTGTGTGTGTGTGTGTGTGTGTGTGTGTGTGTGTGTCGGTGTGTCTGTGTGTGTATTAAAAAAATCTTAATCCAGGCGGACGAAGTTGCGGGCACCGTCTAGTTTCAAAATTTCAACTTAATACCTCAAGTCGTTTCTGAAAAATGGGTTTGACTCACGGACAGACAGACAGACAGACAGACAGACAGACAGACAGACAGACAGACAGACAGACAGACAGACAGACAGACACCTTGGCGATCCTTCCTTTCACAGACAGACAGGCAGACAAATGAGCGATGCTTCCGATAAAGATAAAGATAAAGATAAAGATATTTTTATTTGCTCGAATATGGGTACAAAATCAAAAATATAGTTAATAAAAATTTACAAAAATTAAATAGAAAAATTATTAATTATATGATGTCAATTGAACAACTCCGCTAAACGTTGTTTCGAAACCCTAAAAACAAATAAATAAACAACCAAGTTAACACTATTAATACACACCCCTGTCCGCTTGTCCTTGATATCTATCCGGCCGTCCCAGTAACCCTCGACGGATGCTATCGTATCCTTCCCCTTCTTGATCCGGCCGGATATCGCGTTCGTGTCGACGCCGAGGAACGACTGGGGGCAGAACAAGTGTAAATTAAAAATTTAAACCAAATTTTAGTTCATATAGAATAGAATAGAAATATTTTTTATTCAAATAAACTTTTACAAGTGCTTTTGAATCGTCGATGAATCTACCACTGCAACTGGTTCGGAATGCCCTTCCTGCCGAGAAGAGCCGGCAATAAACTCGGCGGTTGCTCTTTTCAAAATTTTTTTTTACAATGGGGAACAAAACTATGCTATGTATACAGTGTTTCCACAATGAAGTTTCAAAAATGCATACGTACATACAATCCAATACATGGATATGGATGATTTGGTAGGTTTATTAGGTTTGGAACCAATGGATTCAGAGGAGTTTGTAGGACTAGTAGACTTTGTATTTTTAACTAGCTTTTTCCCGCAGCTTCACTCACGTCAAGCTCGATTTTTCCAATCCCTATTTTAACCCCTTAGGGGTTGACTTTTCAAAAATCCTTTCTTAGTGGATGCATACGTCATAATAGCTATCTGTATGCCAAATTTCAGCCCGATCCGTCCAGTGATTTGAACTGTGCGTTGATAGATCAGTCAGTCAGTCACCTTTGCCTTTTATATATTTAGATAAAGATATTGGAATTAATAGTTTTAGTAGACTCAGTAGATTTAGTAGAATCAGTGAACTTAGTAGACCCCCGACATGTAACAACATCCTAATCGCTAGTCAGTAATCGTTAAAATAAAAATATGTAACCCGCCATTTTGTGGCGGCGGCCATCTTGGACCGATTTTCGTCAAACATAGCTAAGAACACTCCCGAATATTTCACCTTTCAAACATAAAAGAACAAAATCAAAATCGGTTGATCCGTTCGGGAGCTACGTTTGTTATGTACTTAAAATAAACCAAAAAACAAACACACTTTCACATTTAAAATATTAGTAAGGATGCAAAGTGTGTTTGTTTCTTGGTTTGTCAATTTGTTCTTCAATCACGCTGCAACAGAGCTACGGATCGACGTGATTCTTGCATGGGTATAGTTGAGGACCTGGAGAGTGACATAGGATACTTTTTATCCCGGAAAATCAGAGTTCCTGCGGGGTTTTAAAAACCAAATCCACGCGGACGAAGTCGCGGGCATCAGCTAGTATTCTAATAACTTAAAACTTAGGTACTCACCCTCAATTTGAATTCGATGTCAGCTTGGTAGCCTGTGTCTTGACATATTATGTGTACCTTTCAACAAAATAACAAAATAAGTAACATTGGACACTTTCGGTTAAGTTTTCGGTTCACAAAATCACGTGTGGTTCACTAGGTCATGGTTTTGTAAGCCGCATGTGGTTCACAAGGTCACGGCTTTGTAAGCTATATGTGGGTCGCAAGATCACGGCTTTATAAGCCAAGTGTGGTTCACAAGGTCACGGCTTTGTAAGCCACATGTGGTTCACAAGGTCACGGCTTTATAAGCCGCATGCGGTTCACAAGGTCACGGCTTGGTAAGCCACGTGTGGTTCACAAGGACACGGCTTTGTAAGCCACGTGTGGTTGTTAAGGTCACGGCTTCGTAAGCCATATGTGGTTCACAAGATGGCAATTCCATGATTATGTTTCACAATAGGTCACAGTTTTCCAAGCCATATGTGGTTCACGAGGTCACAAGATGACTCGTGATCCACAAGTGGTTCACAATGAACTAACCTTGCCCCCCAGCTCCATACTAAGAGTTCCTATGACTATGCCCTTGCAGTGTGCGTAGGGCGCTGTGGTTATGTAGGTCTCCCCCCAATTCAATAGGTGGATGCGCGCGCAGCCTTCCAAGATGGCGGACGTTGAGTTACCTAAAAAAAAAGAAAAAAATTCATACGTAAAACTTAAAATATTATATTACAACTAGACGATGCCCGCGACTTTGTCCGCGTGGATCAAGAGTTTTCAATTCCCGTGGGAACTCTGTAATTTTCCGGGATAAAATGTAGCCTATGTTTTAATCCTGGGTATGAGCCATCTCCATTCCAATTATCAGCCAAATCGGTTTATTCGTTGCGGCGTGAAGGAGTAACAAACACACATACACATACAAACTTTCACTTTTATAACATTAGTGTGATTAGTGTGATGTGATAGAGTGATACATATCTTTTTAACAGGAAAAGATTATCAATTCGTTCGATATCTTTTTCTTTAATTATGTAGATAGATCTCAGCCTAAGAGTGAACCTCTTAACTTTTTAACTTCTAAAAGGGTAGAGTTTTCCAGAGTGTTAAAAAACACTGCTCCAACTCTTTAATTTTCAACTTTTTTAAAAATACACATTCTGTGAAAATTTCAAGTATCTACCTATTAGTATCTATTGCGATTCACGAGATACAGCTCGCTTACGGAAGGACGGACGGACAGACAGACAGGCTTAATAATAGGGTCCCATTGGCACCCTTTGGTTATGGAAAAGTGAAATCTCACCATAAAACTTGGATCTCGCGAGCAGACTGCCCTCTATCACGAATCCGTCTTTTCTGTTTGAAATATAGAAGGCAGAAACCGGCGGGTGATGCGAAACCTGTAAGAAAACAATACCGCCATCTTAGATCCGCCATGTTGAATTTTTGCTGACGTCACAAAGTTTTATTTCACATTCCCTTTTTTTAATCTAAATCTTAAAGTTACTATTGTGTAATGTTAAATGTTAGTTTATATAAGTTTTAGTATCCTTTTTTGACCTCCCTGGCGCAGTGGTGAGAGCTGTGGTCTTATAACTGGGAGGTTTTGGGATCGATTCTTGGGGGGTCAATTTGGGAATTTATAATTTCTAAATTGCCACTGGTCTGGTCCGGTGGGAGGCTTTGGCCGTAGCTAGTTACCACCCTGCATTCGACGTGCCGCCAAGCGATTTAGCGTTCCCGCACGATGGTGTGTAGAAATCGATTAGGGGTATGAGTTCACTGCCATACCCCTTCCAAGTTAACTCGCTACCACCTTAGACTGCACTTTCTATCAGGTGATATCGCAGTCAAGGACTATCATGTCATCGAATAAGAGACCTTTTTGGAATTGTAACTTTCTATCACGCAGAAGAAATTACCTGCTCCGCGATATAGTAGGTGTATGTCTCGTTGTCAGTGTGCTTCCAGCAGCAGCGGAAGGTCTCGCCCAGCACGGGGTTGTAGGGTTTCTTCAACCCCTTGGGTTTCCGATACAACCCTGAGAGGTACCACTTCAGCACTCCCTTGAACCTCTGGTAGGGGTCCTCCGAAGATTGTGCCCTGAAGACATGACACAAAAACTGTACTGTAAAAACTGTACTTCTTGAGTATAAAACTGTATCATTTACAGGAAAGGTGATTAAGGGCACATTTTGCAGAATTTTTGTCAAAAAGCTTTCGGTTTCCAGGAAGTGTTAGAAGGGGTTTAAGATCCGACAAAATTCTAATGTCTCAAATTTTTTCTGGCAGAAATTTTTAAGCATATATATAGGTGGGCAACACCACCTCGGACAGTTCCATGCCTGGCCACACCTGCTTCAGCAGAAACCACAGGAGCGACTGTTCTACATGACAAGTGTTCTCACTGTGCCAGCTTGTCGAGGAAGGAGCGCGGCTCCAGGATGAAGGTGGGCAGCACCATCTTGAACAAATCCACGCCTGGCCACACCTGCTTCAGCAGGAACCACAGCAGCGACTGTTCTACATGACAGACAAGTGTACTCACTGTGCCAGCTTGTCGAGAACGGAGCGCGGCTTCAGGATGAAGGTGGGCAGCAACACCTTGGATAAATCCACGCCTGGCCGCACCTGCTTCAGCAGGAACCACAGCAGCGACTGTTCTACATATGACAGACAAGGTTCTCACTGTGCCAGCTCGTCGAAGACGGAGCGCGACTCCAGGATGAAGGTGGGAGCACCACCTCGGACAGTTCCATGCCTGGCCACACCTGCTTCAGCAGAAACCACAGGAGCGACTGTTCTACATGACAAGTGTTCTCACTGTGCCAGCTTGTCGAGGAAGGAGCGCGGCTCCAGGATGAAGGTGGGCAGCACCATCTTGAACAAATCCACGCCTGGCCACACCTGCTTCAGCAGGAACCACAGCAGCGACTGTTCTACATGACAGACAAGTGTACTCACTGTGCCAGCTTGTCGAGAACGGAGCGCGGCTTCAGGATGAAGGTGGGCAGCAACACCTTGGCTAAATCCACGCCTGGCCGCACCTGCTTCAGCAGGAACCACAGCAGCGACTGTTCTACATAATATGACAGACAAGGTTCTCACTGTGCCAGCTCGTCGAAGACGGAGCGCGACTCCAGGATGAAGGTGGGAGCACCACCTTGGGCAGGTCAATGTCCTGCTTCAGTAGGAACCACAGAAGCGACTGTTCTACATATGACAGACAAGGTTCTCACTGTGCCAGCTTGTCGAAGACGGAGCGCGGGTCCAGGATGAAGGTGGGCAGCACCACCTTGGGCATGTCAATGTCCTGCTTCAGCAGGAACCACAGCAGCAACTGTTCTACATGACAGACAAGGTTCTCACTGTGATAGCAGGTCCGCGTGGTAGTAGTTGTCGGACAGCTTGTCGAGGAAGGAGCGCGGCTCCAGGATGAAGGTGGGCAGCACCACCTTGGACAGGTCCATGCCAGGCCGCACCTGCTTCAGCAGGAACCATAGCAGCGACTTGTTCTCTTCTGCCACCTCTTCAACTAGTTCTCCAGCCTGAAAATAGTCACCCACTTTAAAAGCAATACCCAGAATGGCAAGGGAAGTGAGCAAGGAATGGGGTGTTGCGACTATCTAAATTCGTTACTCGTCATGCTAGTTTCTATTTCTATGCTCTGGCAGTCTGGCATGCCCACTATGGAGTTTTCTCTCTCTGTACCTCTCAAGCACATAATATTTTGCAACTTTGAACGCCAATCTGTGACGGAATCCTCAGAATTTTTATATACTGACCAGTATATCGCTTCCTGTTCCCAGATTTTGTACTTGGGCTATCTGGCATGCCTATGAGATTTCTCTCTCCTTCTCTCACACATACACACATTAGTCTAAAAGACGCACTCACCACACCAATCTCAGTGTCCGGATCCTCGGCATAGAAGCTTTGTATCCTGGCGAGTATATCCCTCTTCCTAGTGCCAGG
This sequence comes from Hipparchia sbordonii, assembly GCA_038048805.1. Lineage (NCBI taxonomy): Eukaryota > Metazoa > Arthropoda > Insecta > Lepidoptera > Nymphalidae > Hipparchia > Hipparchia sbordonii. The sequence goes on along the minus strand of JBBIWI010000026.1, from coordinate 323,310 downwards.
ATTCGCAACCTGGCTGTCTGGCATCCCTGGCCTGGAGCCCTCGCTGTCCGTGTCTGACGCCGCGCCCGCTAACTCTATGGGAAAAGGGGTGGGGCAAGTGCTATTAGCGTTACTACAGTCTACACCTTCACTACAACGAGAAAGAAAGAATTACTCTATGGGGTATGTAGCGGACTACTTTGATAGCAATTTAAGTATATGACTAGCTCTACTGTTAGTTATTAAACGATTAATACACCTTGTAAACAAGGTAAACAATGTGGAAAAGATATCGTTTATTTAAAAAGAAAAAAAGACGTGTGGCACTCGGGGACTGCCGCGGTAAAGCTATTGCATAGCATTTTTTATCAACGCCATCTAGCGGTGAGAGGAGTCCCGTGTCAGGTTATTTTCGTTACGGAATTTCTGGATTCGGTCTCCACGCTCAAGGCCCGCGATAGAAGTTATGCAATAGCTTAAAAGGTTTATAAATCTGTCATTAATTAATTTTATTATTATTTATTATTTGATCATGTTCAGTATGTAGTTTTTATATTAGATTCAGTAGATATGATATGTACAAAGATACGTTTGCTAAACGTCGAATCTTATCTTATCAATATCAAGGACGCCAGGTTATTAATTTTTTTCTGGCATCAACTCGTATCTATGATTTTTGAGGTCCTACACCTATGTCTGCAGTTCTTATTCGATCGTTGGTCTGAAAAGTCCTAAGGCCGAAATGTATAGACCGCAATCTCACTCAGCTCAGACTCAAGACAGAGTTAAAACGAGACAGATTTATGTCATAGCATATTTGTGTCTCGTTTTAACCTCTATCTTGAGTCTGAGCTGAGTCCGAGCACGGTCTATAGATCTCAGCATAAGGCCTTGGGCCAGCTATTGGGCCAATGTTTGGCAACATTTGACAATGATCACTGCAGTTCAGTATCCCAGAATTTTTTTGACTCATTTCTATAATCAGGAAGTCAGGAGCCTGTCATAATCTGGCATGCCAACAGCTAATGATACAATTATCCTGCCCTACACTTCGTATCTCCGAAAATTTACAATTCTTCTCTGAGATTTTTTCGAATTCTCGATATAAGTAACAATGCTCAATTAAATACATACATAATAATTATTTATTAATTTATTAGAAACTAGCTAACGCCCGCGACTTCGTTCGCGTCGATTTAGCTGTTAAAATCCCCCGGGAACTCTTTGATTTTCCGGGATAAAAAGTAGCCTATGTTACTCTCCCGGTCCTCGACTATACCCATGCAAAAAGTCACGTCGATCCGTAGCTCTGTTGCAGCGTTATTGAAGGACAAACCGACAAACAAACAAACAAACACACTTTCGCATTTATAATATTAGTAAGGAATAAGGATACACCATTGGCAGCATTAAAGTTTAGACATAAAAGGAAAACACTGTTATTATAATAAGTTATTTATAAATAAGCACCTACTTACAATTATTATAATTTATTTATAATCTATTAATAACTAGTTATCGTTAATCCCCTGTGCTTGAGACTATGTCAACAGTAGTGTTTTCTAATAAATAGTTAATAGTTATATTATACTGATAGGGTGTCCAAATCAGTTAATAGATTTATAAATACATATCAAAAATTCCGAGACCGGCGGGATTCGAACCCACATCTCTCTGGGAATCGCGCCCGAGTGTGTTAACCGTTACACCACGGCCGAACCACACGTCAGCCACGAAATTAGTGATATGTATCTACTTATTAAGTGTAGGTTAACACTTCAATAAAAAATTAAAAATTGTAACAAATCAGTTAATTTTGCTATTTTTTTTTATTTTTTTTTTTAAAGAATATTAGCCAAGCTGAAGTTGACTAATATTCTCCTATCCCCTCCAAATAAGCGGAAAGCTTGTGCTAGGAGTGGGTACGACAATAGTGCAACGGGTGGGGTTCGAACCTGCGACCTTTCAATTTTCAGGTTTTCACCTTTCACCTTTAACCGTTGGGCTATTGAGGCTTTTTTTTTTTTAATTTTAATTTCGGAAACAAAAAGTAATATGTAATTGTAATTAGCTAGTATACCTACTTACAGTTTTATTAATTTTTTTTTAAACAATTTTCGTCATTTATATGAAGCAGTGATAAAACCTAAATCTGCTCACATCTCGAAACTGGCTTTTTGGCCTGGTCTGGTAGTTTTCTGCTTAACGACGCTTATTTGAGCCCTTTAAAGGCTAAATAGGCATTATCTAGTCAAGCGCGCTTCAACATAGACCTCATCTGTGCTTTCGGCCATTGATTGTCGTCTAGCGCAAGCCTATTTTGTAATAATATAAACCTAAAAATTCTTTTTACAAAACCGACTTCAAATGCCACTACAAAGTATTTCAATGGTGCCTATAAAATCTGAAGAGTTCCCTCGATTTCTCTAGGATCCCATCATCAGATCCTGACCTGATGACAATGGGATCGACCTGAGAACTATACCCTTTCAAACAAAAAAAAAATTTACCAAATCGGTCCAGGCGTCTTCGAGTAATCTGGGAACATAAATAAAAAAAAAAAAAAGATTCCGACGAATTGACAACCTCCTCCTTTTTTGGAAATCGGTTAAAAAAAGCATGCTGCCTTAGCACGTTTTTATCGGTAGGGTGGTAACTAGCCATGGCCGAAGCCTCCCACCAGACAAAAAGTGAACTTCTCAATTCTGGGAATTCCTATGTTCCAAGACAACATGGCGACGCTTCTATGACGCGTAAACAATTAAAGTGCAGTTAAGATACGCTAAAAGACTCCGCAGATAACGTCGGTGTACATTGACAACTAAGTATGTTATGTAACAACATTGTACTTATATACGAGTCTCTATGTTGTTTGAGTAAACAGACGAATTTGCGAAAAATATTTACTTATACAGACCTCAAGGCTGTACTAAAGTATTTTAAAGTAACTTTAACTCCTATATAAGTAAAGTACATATTTGTTTGTAATAAATTCTTTGCGAATGAGCGCTAATTAAAACAAGTAAAAGACGATAATATTTTGTTAAGACTATCTTAAGTTCTTGCAATTCATGAGGGCGCGTGGCTCATGATTGTGTTTGTGTGTGTTGTGTGTGAGCGAGAGCTTGCTCGCGCCTGCCCGCTCCCACCTAGCGTCTGACAGGCACGCACACTTACGCAATGTGCACATCTCAGCCCAAATTAACTGTGTAAGTATGTGTAAAAAAAAACTATGTTAAACCTACCTACATTGCAATGTGATAAATTATCTCCGCATTTCCATTAGCTAATTCCACGTCACTCTCCTTGAAACGTGTCAGTATGGCCGAGTTGACGCAATAAATGAAGTAGGATCTCAGCCCAAATTAACTGTGTAAGTATGTGTAAAAAAAACTATGTTAAACCTACCTCCATTGCAATGTGATAAGTCAGAGACACTCTCCGCATTTCCATTAGCTAATTCCACGTCACTCTCCTTGAAATGTGTCAGTATGGCCGAGTCGACGCAATAAATGAAGAAGGATCTCAGCCCAAATTAATTGTGTAAGTATGTGTAAAAAAACGATGTTAAACCTACCTCCATTGCAATGTGATAAGTCAGAGACACTCTCCGCATTTCCATTAGCCAATTCCACGTCACTCTCCTTGAAACGTGTCAGTATGGCCGAGTTGACGCAATAAATAACTTAAGTTTAGTTAGGATTTATTTGCAATTTTTGTTTATCTGTTGTTTCTTTTTTTTTGTTACTGTATGTACCCTGTATCACGCATGTCACGTCCACATCGAGTAGACTCAATTGCGGAAGATGTATATTCATAAACTTGCCTCATTAATGTAATTCAAGCAGTTGTAGTCAGTTTTGTAGACTAAAAAAAAAAAAAAAAAATGAAGCAGGATCTCAGCCCAAATAAACTGTGTAAGTATGTGTAAAAAAAACTATGTTAAACCTACCTCCATTGCAATGTGATAAGTTAGACACACTCTCCGTATTTCCATTAGCCAATTCCACGTCACTCTCCTTGAAACGCGTCAGTATGGCCGAGTTGGCGCAATAAATGAAGCAGGAACTCAGCAAAAATAAACTGTGTAAGTATGTGTAAAAAAAACTATGTTAAACCTACCTCCATTGCAATGTGATAAGTCAGAGACACTCTCCGCATTTCCATTAGCCAATTCCACGTCACTCTCCTTGAAACGTGTCAGTATGGCCGAATCGACGGAATATATGAAGTAGGATCACCGCCCAAATTAACTGTGTAACTTTGTGTCAAAAAAAGGAAACTATATTAAACCTACCTCCATTGCAATGTGATAAGTCAGACACACTCTCCGCATTTCCATTAGCCAATTCCACGTCACTCTCCTTGAAACGTGTCAGTATGGCCGAGTCGACAGAATATTTCCTGTTCAACGCAAACGTGTCAGGTTCAGAATACTGCCTTGTCAGCTTCTTCTGACGTTTCAGAAGGGAGAAGATGCTTGAACGCCTTCTGTTCTTGTCTTTCATTTTGGACATCATATCAGCTTCTTGATCCATCTTGTCTATTATCATTTCGCTTTTCTGTTCGTTTTAAAACTTATTGCATACACTGGTTTTTGCACACTAAATTATTAATAATGTCTTTCAAATCAATTTTAATGTTATTTATTCACTGTCCATCTTTCCTGAGTTTAAAAATTCTCTCTTCAGTTCATGAGATAACTTTGCGAACATGTGGTGAGCGTCGTGGTCTTATAACTGGGAGGTCTCGGGTTCGATTCCCGGCGGGGGCAATTTGCGAATTTATAATTTCTGAATTGTCTGGTCCGGTCTGGAGGCTTTGGCCGTGGCTACTGGCTAGTCACGACCCTACTGTCAAAGACGTACCGCCAAGCAATTTGTCGTTCCAGTATGTTCCGTGTAGAAACAGTTTTTGAACTTTTGTCGTACCCACTCCTAACATAAGTTTTCACTTATTTTGAGGGGAGAAGAGAACATCAGTCAAGTTCAGCTTGGCTTATATCCTTACTAATATAAATATGAAAACGTGTTTGTTTGTTGGTTTGTCCTTCAATAACGCTGCAACAGAGCTACGGATCGACGTGATTTTTTGCATGGGTATAGTTGAGGACCTGCAGAGTGACATAAGCTACTTTTTATTCCGGAAAATCAAAGAGTTCCCGCGGGATTTTAAAACCTAAATACACGCGAAGGAAGTCGTGGGCATCAGCTAGTTCTTTATAAAAAAAAATCACAAATCGCTCATTTGCGACAAGGGTGACATAACTCAAAATTCATCAATTTTAGTGTCGAAAATGTATACTTTTTGTTATAAAAACAACATTACGCTAAGCACAAAAAAATAAGAGCGACAGAGATTGTGACTTAATGCTCTGTCGCTTTGTTGGCCGCTATGTTGTTTCGAGACCGCAGCATCCACAAAACATTACTCTCTAACGAGAGAATTCTCTCATCGTCGATTTTGAATTATGTCACCCTTGTCGCAAATGAGCGAAACATAAAACCATCTGCAGTACACTGTTGTTTTATCAAAACCTTATCATAATACCACTTCTCGATTAATTTTGCTGTATTTCCATAAACAATTTCACTGATATTGTTATTATCTACGCGGTTTACCTTTTAAGATAATTATTTATTTCGCATATAATATATATCACGGTAAATATAGGATTATGGTGATATTTCTTATGACTGTGTATTATCTTCACTACATAGTACAAAACATAGTCGCTTCCTGCTGTCTGTATGTTTCTACTCCCTATGTATGCTTTGATCTTTAAAACTACGCAACGGATTTTGATGCGGGTTTTTTTTAATAGATAGAGTGATTCAAGAGGAAGGTTTATATGTATAACACATGCATAATATAGTAGAGAAACACTGATAATTTTAGAGATTTCTAATGTGATGTCGTAAATAAACACATTTTTTTTTGCGCTTACATTGCAAACGCTGGCTGAACCCTACGAGATAAATCAAAGTAATGTACTACAGTATTGTACACCTTAAAAAGGTCTACAAAAAAGTCCGCGATGGTATATGTCTATCTCTTAGGGATAACCCACAATAACCATTTATTATCCTTTACTTTTTACGAGTAATACTGGCCACCCCGGAAAAATAGTAACCTAAGTCACGTGGACAAAGTCGCGGGCAAAAGCTAGTTTTATTTAAAAGTAATGTTATCAGATAAGAAACAACCTAATTCTAAATTAAACAATTCTTTCTACAAATATGCTTATATACAAGCAATAAAGTACTATAGCAAAGAGAGAATAAAATATAAAGATAAAAGTGACGCGCGCTTTACTTGTGGTAACCAAGTGTACACATACACAAAAAATAGGTTCATTTACTTACACAGATTTATATTCACACTAGCTGATGCCCGTGACTTCGTCCGCATGGATTTAGTTTTTTAATTTCCGCGAGAGCTCTTATTTTGATTTTATTGATTTTACGGGATAAAAAGTAGCCTATGTCACTCTCAAGGTCCTCTACTAGTATATCCATACAAAAAATCACGTCGATCCCTAGCTCTGTTCCAGCGTGATTGAAGGACAAACTAACAAACCAATTAACACAAACGCAAAGTTTCCTGGAGGATGGCATATAAAATAATTAAAAATGTATTGTGTATAGATCTTAATCAATAAATTAAAAAAAAAAACCAAGAAACAAACACACTTTCGCATATAAATGCGATATTATAAAATATTAGTAAGGATTTGACAATATAATTCCTATTTCCATATGCTGACGCTACTCGTCTTCACGCACACATTCGCAGCGTATTTGTACACTTGTTTACTACAAGTGAAGCGCGCGTCGCTTCGTGAAATAAAAGTGTAAGAGGCGCGGAAAAATTTGTAAGACCTTGGCTTATCAGTAAGAAAATGTAGAACAGATAAGATAACAGATTCATCAGTCTTAAGTGACGTTTACTTTAGGATTTACGCTGATTTATGTGTCAAAGCAATTCTATTCCGCCATTAGAAACTATTTATCTACATGATAAATCGGATTTTTACATCCTTGCCAAATCTAAATACTAGCTGTTGCGCGCGGGTTCGTCCGCGTCAATTTCTGTTACTATGATCGCGATTAAGAAGTTTTTAAAAGAATGTATTTTAAATATGGATAATTTTCCCCGTTTTTGCAACATTTTTCACTGATGCTTCGCTCCTGTTGGTCGCAGCGTGATGTTATATAGCCTAAAGCCTTCCTCGATAAATGGACTATCCAACACAAAAATAATTTTTCAATTCGAACCAGTAATTCTTGAGATTAGCGCGTTCAAACAAACAAACTCTTCAGCTTTATATATTAGTACAGATACGTATATAACAGGAAAAGGTGACTGACTGACTGATCTATCAACGCACAGCTCAAACCACTGGACTAATCGGGCTGTTTGACATACAGATAGTTTTTATGACGTAGGCATCCGCTAAGAAAGAATTTTTGAAAATTCCACTTCTAGGGCGTAGAATAGGGGTTTGAAAAACAAACTTAACTGAGCGAAGCCATGGGCAAAGGCTAGTATGTACATAAAAGGAAAAGGTGACTGCCTGACTGACCGGGCTGAAAGGCATACAGATAGCTGTTATGACGTAGGCATCCCCTAAGAAAGGAATTTTGAAAATTCAACCCCTAAGCGAGTAAAATGGTGAGCGAAGCCGTGGGAGAGAGCTAAATAATTCTATTAATGCAAAAGTATGTTTGATTTGTTGGTTTTCTTTGAATCACGCCGCAACGGAGTAACAGATAGACATAATTTCTTTTCTTGGGAACATACATTAAAAAAATAGATTCCGACAAATTGGGAACCTCCTCCTTTTTCGAAAGTCGGTTAAAAATAAGCATGGACTTTATGTTAGCGTGTTATTGTAAAATTGAATCACCTCAACGGTAAGTAGGTAACTGCATACGTAGTCAATGTTTATTTCGTAAATAAACGCATTTGCTTAGTATCAACGGCGGGTCGAGGGCCACGATATTTGAATACCTACTCAAAGCGGATTCGCTATCCTAATCCTAAATCTAAATATATAAAAGGCAAAGGTGACTGACTGACTGATCTATCAACGCACAGCTCTAACCACTGGACCGATCGAGCTGAAATTTAGCATACAGGTAGCTATTAGGACGTAGGCATCCGCTAAGAAAGAATTTTTGAAAATTTCAACCCCAAGAGGGTTAAATAGGGGGTACAAGTTAGTATGAAAGTCCGTCATTTTTCAAGTTATATCCATGAAACTTTGTATTTAGGCTTTCAAATAAAAATAAAGAAACACATGTTTCACAGATTTTGAAAAATCCACCCCCAGAGGCATCAAATAGGGAATGAATGTTAGTATGAACTAAAATAGGAGTTTAAAAAATCGAACCTAACGTGAGCGAAGCCGCGGGTTAAAGCTAGTAATATTATAAATGTGAAAGTGTGTTTGTTTGTTGGTTTGTCCTTCAATAACGCCGCAACAAAGCAACGGATTGACATGATTTTTTGCATGGGTATAGTTGAGGACCTGGAGAGTGACATAGGCTACTTTTTATCCCGGAAAATCAAAGAGTTGTCGCGGGCATTATATCCCGCAAGATCTCATTGATTTTCCGGGATAAAAAGTAGCCTATGTCACTCTCCCGGCCCTCAACTATACCCATGCAAAACATCACGTCGATCCGTAGCTCTGTTGCAGCGTTATTGACGGACAAACCAACAAACAAACACACTTTCGCATTTATGATATTAGTAAGGATACCTTTGTATATTTTAACTTTATTTAATTTTTCTGATATCTATACAGTTAAGGGTATAAATAATCAATATCATACCTTTTTGTTTCATACTACATACGTACTACAATTTGCTCTCATTATTTTAGTTTTTAAACCAACTTCCAAAAAGGAGAAGGTTCTCAATTCGTCGGAATCTTTTTTTTTATTTTTTATATATGTTCCCCGATTACTCGAAGACGCTTGGACCGATTTAGAGAATTCTTTTTTTTGTTTGAAAGGGTGTAATACTTCCCAGGTGGTCCCATTGTCATCAGGCCAGGATCTGATGACGGGATCCTGGAGAAATCGAGGGAACTCTTAAAATTTTATAGGCACAATTGATATACTTTATATTGGCATTTGAAGTCGGTTTCGTAAAAAGAATTTTTACGTTTGTATTTTTTTGCCGCTCGCCGCTCACGCTCCCGCTCAAAGCGCAGAGCGTATCCGCTTTGGGCGTTGCAATTCGTGGCCGCATCTTTCTCGATAGATACCTAAGCTTATAAATATCGAGTGCATTCAACCTCTTATAACCTCTATAGTAAGAATCTGCTTTTCGAACCTGTGTTAGAATAATGTTACATACATACACGTCGAATTGATGACGTTTTTGTTGAAGTCGGTTAAAAAAAAATCAATACAAATTAGTACAACGGGTGAGGGTAAGGATCGAACCCGTAACCTTTAAGTTTTCAGTTCGCACCTGTAACCATTGGGCTATTGAGGCTTAACCTGTTATTGAAACCTTTTAGTTTCGTAGGCGGTAACCGATAAGCTAAATTAATGGTTGATTGTAGCAGGAAATATGTTCATTTTTTTTATTCGATGACAAGATAGCCCTTGACTGCGATCTCACCTGATGGTAAGTGACGATGCAGTCTAAGATGGTAGCGGGCTAACTTGGAAGGGGTATAGCAGTGCAAATTCAACCCATACCCCTAATCGGTTTCTACACGCCATCGTGCCGGAACGCTATGGCGGCACGTCTTTTGACGGTAGGGTGGTAACTAGCCACGGCCAAAGCCTCCCACCAGACCAGACCAGAGACAATTCAGAAATTATAAATTCCTAAATTGCCCCCGCCGGGAACCGAAGCCGAGACCTCCCAGTTATAAGACCACAGCGCTCACCACTGCGCCAGGGAGGTCGTCAAAAACCTTTTTAGCTTCGTAGGCGGTTACCGATAAGCTAAATTAGTGGCTGATTGTAGCAGGAAATATGTTTATGTCATAGTTTTTCGTATAACAACCAACAATGGGCAGTTTGTACAATGTACAGTGTTCACTTATAACATTTGTATGTACATATATCTATACTAATATATAAAGCTGAAGAGTTTGTTTGTTTGAACGCGCTTATCTCAGGAACTACTGGTTCGAATTGAAAAATTCTTTTTGTGTTGGACAGTCCATTTATCGAGGAAGGCTTTAGGCTATATAACATCACGCTGCGACCAATAGGAGCGAAGCATCAGTGAAAAATGTTGCAAAAACGGGGAAAATTATCCATATTTAAAATATATTCTTTTAAAAACTTCTTAATCGCGATCATAATAAAAGAAATTGACGCGGACGAAGTCGCGCGCAACAGCTAGTATTATATATGTATATTTGAACTCGCATAGCCTCGCGCAAGGTTATTAGGTATTTTTTACAAGGTTTTATTTAACTTGCAACGTATGTAAGTGTGTTTGTTTAGATCAAATCTTGCAAGCTGAATTCGAATCACTTCCCGGTATATCTTCGGATTTTTTTTATTTGTCTCCGCCCCGAATAGCTGAATAGCTTTTAAAATACCGGAAAAATTCACGAAAAAAAAATTGTGAAAAAATTTCATATCCTCATACATTTTGTATTGAACGGGTTTTTTGATGGCAAGGAAAGTGACCTTTTACCCCGGAAAAACAGCAACCTAAGTCACGCGGATGAAGTTTTTTAAAGAATATTAGCCAAGCTGAACTTGACTTATATCCTCCTCTCCCCACCAAATAAGCGGAAAGCTTGTGCTAGGAGTGGGTACGACAATAGTGCAACGGGTGGGGCTCGAACCTGCGACCTTTCAGTTTTCAGTCCGCACCTTTAATAACGGCTATATTGTACATGAATTAGAAAAAAAAAAATTTTAGTAGTTTCTCTCATAAAAAACTGGGTATCTTTTTAGTTTTCTAAACACTCACAACACTAGTGTAACTGTAACACTCTGTAACTGTAACTCATTCAAATTCAAAATTTATTTATTTCATGTAGGCTACCTTGTAGCTCTTATGACACGTCATAAATTTACCACCGGTTCGGAATGCAGATTCTGCTGAGAAGCACCGGCAAGAAAGTCAGCAGTTGCTCTTTTCAAAAAATAAAATAATTTTACAATAAGTAACCAAACTAAGCTATGTATACAGTGCTTCCACAGTGAAGCTTCAAAAATGCAATACATATAATCCAACACATGCCAACATGGGAAGACAAAGCAGACCCATTCCCGTTGGTGGCACCCGTTCACGAACACTTTCTAACTGTAACTTTTTTACAAGTGACATCTTCAGCTGCTGCGCTATTAACTTTTTTTTTATTGGATGACTAGATAGTCCTTGACTGTAATCTCACCTGATGGTAAGTGATGGAGTCTAAGATGGTAGCAGGCTAACTTGGAACGGGTACGGCAGTGTAGATTCAACCCCTAATCGGTTTCTACACGCCATCGTGCCGGAACGCTAAATCGCTTGGCGGCACGTCTTTGACGGTAGGGTGGTAACTAGCCACGCCTCCCACCAGACCAGACCAGAGACAATTTAGAAATTATAAATTCCCGAATTGCCCCCGCCAGGAATCGAACCTCCCAGTTATAAGACCACAGCGCTCACCACTGCGCCAGGGAGGTCGTCATTTACACATACAATACATAATATTATTTTCATCATCAAAAATCATCGATATCACTCGATAATCGCACTACTACTTTTTGATTTTTAAAGATCGTCAAAATTTATATTAAAAAAAAAACACTTTTAGGAGTTTCCTATCTAAACTGCATATATCTGTAAGTATAGTTCTCTAAACACTCACAAAACTAGTGTAACTGTAACACACCGTAACTGTAACTCTTTGTAACTGTAACTCTTTTATAAGTGACATCTCCACCTACAAGAATTAGAAGAAAAAAACCACTTAAAAGTTTCCTATCTAAACTGCACATATCTGTAAGTATAGTTCTCTAAACATTCACAACACTGGTGTAACTGTGACACACTGTAACTGTAACTCTTTGTAACTGTAACTCTTTTACAAGCGACATCTCCGCCTCGCTATAAACTTTTTATAGTATGTAAACAAACGCCGATATATCGTATCGTAATTATGAGACGAGAACGTTCCGAACACACGTGTTATCAGGTCTGCGACCGATTACACACTGACTCATTTGGTATAATAAGTAATAGAGTTGTTCAAAAATGCTATAAATCAATATCATGCTACTGACTATATACTATAAAATTTTAGCATGCTACAAAAAATGCTATGCTATAGCAGACTTATACCGAGAATTTAGAAGCTAACGATTATACCAATCAAGTATGTCGTACTATATTACAATTACAACATTGATCATTAATTTATGTTAAAAATGAAACAGTTTTCTGTAAATAAACTTTAATAGGCGCCTTAATAATTTAGCCTGTAAGTCAATCAACAGTTCTCAGTTCAGATAATGCACATAAGTGTTTCACCTATGTATGATGTATCAATGTTTAAGTGAATAAAGAATTTATAAAATCAAATCAACATAGCATGTTTATTGCGAGTTGCGATAAATCCATCTGCTAACTGCCTGGCCGCCTCAGCGCCGCGCCGCTGCTACGCGCAGTGTGCTACACCGCTTACAGCGCGTGATATTTATAGCATCGTAGCACCACCGCGCCTACGTATGTAGCACTTTCTGTGTGCTATGGAAAGATAGCATGCTGTAATATGTTGCTAAGTGCTATATTAACCACCTCTATTTGGTATAATAAGTAATAGAGTATGTATCTATAGTGGAAGGGGCAGTCACAATCTATCCTTACTTTACATCACGTCATACTACATACATATAAGCCTCAATAGCCCAACGGTTAAAGGTGCGGACTGAAAACTGAAAGGTCGCAGGTTCGAACCCCACCCGTTGCATTATTGTCGTACCTACTCAGAAGCTTTTCGCTTATTTGGAGGGGAAAGGAGAATATAAGTCAAGTTCAGCTTGGCTGATATTCAAAAAAAATATATACTATAAAGGGGAAAATTTATATGTGTGTGTATGTGTGTGTGTGTGTGTGTGTGTTACTCTTACACGCAAAAATTACTGCATGGATTTAGCTGTAATTCGGAATGGAGATAGAATATACCCTGGACTAACACATGGGCCACTATTTATCCCGGAAAATTAAAGTCGCGGGTATCTAGTAATATCAAATGCGACAATATGTTTGTTTGTCCTTCAATCACGCAGCAACGGAGCAGACGTGCTAACAAGCCTACGGACCGATTACTCACTGAGTCATCGAGTATAATGAGCATGTAATAGTGTGGCAGTTACAATCTATCCTTCCTGATGTCATAAATACGATAGTGTGTTTGTTTGGTTTGTTTGTCCTTCAATAACGCAGCAACGAGCAACGGATCAATTCAACCTCTGAGGGGGTAAAATAGGGGCTTAAAAATCAAACTTAACGCGAGAGAAGTCGCGGGTAAAAACTAGTCTAAATAAATGGTAACTCACTGATCTATCAAAGCACAGCTCAAATCACTGGACGGATCGGGCTGAAATTTGACATACAGATAGCTATTATGACGTAGGCATCCGCTAAGAAAAGTTTTTGAAAATTCATCCCCTAAGGAGGTAAAATGGGAGGTTTAAAAAGAGCGAAGCCACGTGCAAAAGCTAGTTTTAATATAAAACCTAAAAAACGCGCACAAAGTCGCGGACATAAGCTAGAAAGCTATAAAATACGACCCTCAAAGAGCTGAGATTCGATATTATGCAAACAAACTAAAACGATCACCATCGATGCATATGGATATGCCTGTCCCATATAATTGCGTTTACAAAAATGCGCTTAAATAATTAATAATAATTCAAATTCAAAATTTATTTATTTCATGTAGACCAACTTGTAGCTCTTATGACACGTCATAAATCTACCACCGGTTCGGAATGCATATGCTTTTTTGTTTCGATGACAAGATTCTGCTGAGAAGAGCCGGTAAGAAACTCAGCAGTTGCTCTTTTCAAAAAAAAAAATTTACAATAGGTAACAAAGCTATGCTATGTAAACAGTGCTTCCACAATGAAGCTTCAAGATAATATAAATAAATGTTTATTGATCCAATAAAACTTGACAAGTAAAATTCTCCAATTACAATGAAAAAACTTTATATTCTAGTTAATTACAAAACAAGAGTAGTATTACAGAAAAAAACTGCCCCTAAGGTAGGTATAGACCTGTGTTTTAGGCGAATTATAAAATATTACTTCAATAAACACCGCGCGTTCCCCACGGGTTCGCTCTGACGCGAGTATCAACCAATAGGTTGGTTAACTATTGGTTGATACTCGCGTTGGTTGATTGGATTGAATAATATGTAATTTAATTACGACTTTAGGTTGGAAATTATTGTAATCTTTTTGAATTGCCTAAATAAATAAATCACATTCGAAGAGTGGCCACTCCCTATTAACCAAAACAAAAATGGAATGAAGCGCCATTAGTAAATTTTTTTTAAACTTCTTTTAAGTTCTCTTAAGACAAGAGACTTTTGCAAATTCTGTTGTCTTTCTGAGTGCGTTTTTTTTCCTCTAGAGGCCTATCCATACACATCGATGAAAACGATACTTCAAGAGATACTATTAAATAGGTAATAAAATTCATATTTACAAAGTGAGCGTGAGTCATGTTCATATTTACTCCTTCACAACGAATGAGCCAATTTGGCTGAAATTTGGAATGGAGATAGCTCATACCCAGGACTAATACATAGGCTACATTTCCACGCATACTAGTGCACTATAACATCTCCAGCGTGGATGGCTAATCTCCGAGGTTGACCGGATTCGGTCAACAATAGTTCGGAGGACAATAGTTACTACCTTAGTTTGTGGTTTGCTTTTTTAAATTGATTAATCTATACTAATACTATAAAGCTGAAGAGTTTGTTTGTTTGAACGCGCTAATCTCAGGAACTACTGGTTCGAATTGAAAAATGCTTTTTGTGTTGGATAGTCCATTTATCGAGGAAGGTTTTAGGCTATATAACATCACGCTGCGATCAATAGGAGCGAAGCATCAGTGAAAAATGTTGCAAAAACGGGGAAAATTGTCCATATTTTAAATAGTCATCAGGTCAGGATCTGATTATGGGATCCTGGAGAAAGGAGGTGGGTTGATAAGGCAACAAAATCCGCCCCTCATACACTCGAAAAAAAAAGTTCCAGATTCCGACAAATTGTAAATGTATTTATATACTTGAAGATATAAACTTTATTTTAATATAAAGTTTAGGTGATAAAAAAAATAGTAAGTTACAGAAAATATTACCCAAAAGAGAGTGTTTCTTTTACTTTTCTTACATTTTCATACATTTTAGTCGTTTTTTAAGCTTTGATTTAATATTTTAGAATGAGGCGCTCCATGAACCATGGTAAACGTAACTGATAATGATGCTCCTTTTTATAAGCTTTTATATGAGTATTAATTTATTTTGGTTCATGGAGCGCCTCATTCTAAAATATTAAATCAAAGCTTAAAAAACGACTAAAATGTATGAAAATGTAAGAAAAGTAAAAGAAACACTCTCTTTTTGGGTAATATTTTCTGTAACTTACTATTTTTTTTATCACCTAAACTTTATATTAAAATAAAGTTTATATCTTCAAGTATATAAATACATTTACAATTTGTCGGAATCTGAAACTTTTTTTTTCGAGTGTATGAGGGGCGGATTTTGGGCCTTATCAACCCACCTCCTTTATGGGCACAATTGATAGATATATACTTTATAGTGGCGTTTGAAGTCGGTTTTGTAAAAAGAATTTTTACGTTTATAACATTTCAGTCCTTTGTCAAGTAAAGAGCCTGTTCATTAAAAGAACTTTGTCAAATAAATAAAAATGCTGTTTATTAAAAGAACCTTCATCTAGGCGTTCAACATATGCGCTAACTCTTTCGATTGATATGTTAGAATTTGCTACATAAGTAAACAAACGTTGCTTTCTACGAATTTTTAGTTAGTCATCTACTTTCAAGCTAAATGTAATGCGATATAGCCAAAATACGGAGTCGACAATTTTATCTATTGTTTGTAGCATACAGCAGGTATTACCTACTTGTTCATTTATACTTTTATATCATCGTTGCAAATTTAAAACCTCCTAAGTGTCTTTTGGTCGAAAGGTGTTTTGTAAATAGCTGAAAAGCATTTTCAAAGATTTACTTAATAGATTTATAAGGTACCGTTGGTTCGGCCGTGGTGTAACGGTTAGCACAATCGGGCGCGATTCCCAGAGAGATGTGGGTTCGAATCCCGCCGGCCTCGGAATGTTTGATATGTATTTATAAATCTATTAGGTTATTTCCTTTAAGTGTAGGTTAACACGTCAATAAAAATAAAAAACAAAGATTTACCGTCTGAAAAAACTCCTTGTGAATATCTTTAATATTTATATTTCAGTGGCTTGTATGCGCACTTATTATTTGAAAAAAAAAAAAAAAATTAAACATAATTTTTTTAAAGATTTTTTTGTTTTTCCTATGATAATGATAGATGCTTTTATCACATAGGAGATATTACATTTGCAACAACGATAAGTTACATCGACGCGCGACGTTTTCTTTAGCGCAGAAAGTATCTAGTAAACCAATTTAGGAGCTAAACACAATCGACTGCTCTTGGAAGTTCTTTCGAAAAAGGAGGAGAAGGAGTTGTGTTTTTCTACCTCTGTACATCGATATCTCCGTGATTTCTTAACCGATTTGCGTGAATCTTCTTTTAATCGACACAAAAACTTTGCGTGATTTTCCAATAAAAACATCAGGTCACTTCAATCCTGACGTTGCAGGGATATTGCCCCCCTAAACAGTGGAGATTTAAGGATTGTGGATTATGAATAGTTATTGTAGGTACCAAGTAAAGATTACATAGTTGAATTCCAGGCTAAAACTCTTCAATCCTGATGCTGCAGGGGTTCTGCCCACCTAGACTGTGAGGATTTAGGGACGGTTGTGAATTGAAGAAGCGGACGAAGTCACGGGCGTCTGCTAGTTATTTATAAGGGAAAACTTTTGAATAAAAAATAAAGACGCCTTTGAACTACGCTCGAAAATGTCGCCGCGTGCCGTTTCACCGCTGCGCACGATCTTTCCTAATAAACGTCTTGAGTTGTATATCTCTCCTAATATCGATCTTATAGTTGGCGGAGGGTAGTCTATCATTGTTTATAAGTTAACAGACTACCCTCCACCAACTATGAAATAGACCAGAACTATTATTTAGAAGGGAAAACTTTTGAATGAAAAATAAGGACGCCTTTAAACTACGCTCGAAACCTCACCGCTGCGCACTATCTTTCCAGCGAGATAAACATCTTGGGTTGTATAGCGTTCGTCTCTCCTTACAGTCTGGTTAACCTCATAATTAACTGAGGGTAGTTTGTCATAGTTTATAAGGGAGAACTTCTGATTGTATGTCGGCGAGTTCCTAGAAGAAAGATTTCCAATGAAAAAAGTTCCTTACTCAAAATATTGAAAGTACATAATATGTGACGAAATTAAAAAAAAATGTAGTTCATACGGGCAAGATGAAATTTGTTCAAAATAAACTCTATATGAAGGCGTTAAAGCTCAATTTTCTTCAAAAATAAAAGTAATGCTTAAATATAATTATTCCTTAAGCAAACTTCGCAGTTAGGAGTTAAGGAAGG
Source organism: Hipparchia sbordonii (assembly GCA_038048805.1). Classification (NCBI taxonomy): domain Eukaryota; kingdom Metazoa; phylum Arthropoda; class Insecta; order Lepidoptera; family Nymphalidae; genus Hipparchia; species Hipparchia sbordonii. The sequence continues at coordinate 305,599 of JBBIWI010000026.1, read as the reverse complement.
ACGCTATTTTTTTGAAATTTTCTATGATAAACACTAAATTAAGCTTATATCGCTGCCTCTTTTGCAAAAAAAATATATTTTTTTAATTATTTCATTTGTATTTGTTTAGTATTTACACTTACTTACACCTACCCCCATCCAATAATAATAATTTAGACTTATCTACAACTACCCCCATTATCTGTAGATATCCAATTATAATTATTTAAACTTACCTACAACTACCCCCCTGATCTGTAGATATCCAATTATAATTATTTAAACTTACGTACAACTACCCCCATCATCTGTAGATATCCAATCATAATTATTTAAACTTACCTACAACTCCCCTCATCTGTAGACGAGCTCAATTCAACAGACTGTCCACCGAACCTCTCCATAGATGGCGCTGTTTTTGTAATCAAAATATTCTCCGGCGAAGTGAACAGAACCTCCGATTCCCTCCCACATACGCTCAACGCCCGCGAATTCAATGCATCATCGTTCTCCGAATCGGTCTTAACCGATTTCCTAAATTCACTGATCCGTTTTGGGGAAGAACTGGGTTTGGAAGCGGAAGGCATGGAGCTGCGTCGTTTTGGAAAGATTTTTGATAAATTCTCCTCAATTAAACCCGAGGGGGAAGTGCATTTTTCCTGAAATTTCTCGCTTAATGAAAGTTTTCGTAGTTCGAAACATTTCGTTAAGTCTATCTTGAAAGGGCTTGTTGTAAGACTCTTGGATTTGTCTATTTTGAAAACTGCTAATCTTGCGTCGAAATTCGCGTTTTTCGCTTTCGGTGAGTAATCTTGGATAGTCAATATAGGTGCTGGAGAGTTACACGAAGAATGTGGTGGTTTGAGATCTATTTTTTTTTGCGCAAGTAATCGTCACCACAAAGTCGATGCATTCGAAACCAAGTGATGTAATTTTTTTAGGGTTTTAGATTTATTTATAATTATTATATGTATGGTAAATTGGTTATTGAATAAACAAAAAGTTATTTTTTGAATTTCAAAAGTATCGAGGTAAGGTTAGTTAATATCATGGTGCAAAAAAAAAATGTTTATCGTTTATGAATAAAAAAACATGTTTTTTTTAAATACAGATATTTTTATCGTTGTAAGTAGCAAGTTATATGTAGCTCAAATAGTTGATATTTGAAGGTAATAGCGAATTAAATGTAAAACAGATGGCATAGACAAAATGAGCGAATATACGTCAGAAACACGCAAATATATTTAAAATACGTGTCAAAAGTCAAGCAATTTAAAACCATAGCATAGTTAAGTGCAGATTTTGTGTAAAAAAAAGAGAAAGTTTTATTAGTGTCATATTCAATATATAAAAGGTAAATCAATAAAGGCAAATAACTTTGCCTCAAGATATCACTAACTTAAAATAGTAACACTCGCAAGGTGAAGGTAAGTAACACTAACTACAAGTAATTAAGGTCATCTTACTACCTCATTTCTTAGAGAAACACTGCTCCAAGATAAATCACCTTCACATAAAAATAAATTAAACATTAATAAAATGGATAACTTTCAAAGAGAAAGTAAGTAACACCACCTAAAATTAATAATGTATAGACTTAAAAATGTTTTCCAAAGATAAGTCTGGTAAACGTGTCCAGAAATAACATTACCTTAAGGCACTTAGTTTGTGACGCTGTAGGTAAGTGTGATATAATACAAAAAAACAACGACCTTACCCAAAGGTAAAGTAAACATGATCAGCATCAACCTAGTATAAATTAAAGTAATGCTTTCCAAATCAACCTGACCTAAAAGTAGGGTAAATGGAAGGTAATCAAAGGTAAGTTAACACGACTTACCGTGCTCATTGAAGTGTTTCTCCAATTCTTCATGTGAAATGTTCGTCTGAGTGGCCGGTGCGTCTTCCACAGCCGCTTCGGGCCTCGAGCGGGAACATCTGATAAAGATATTTTTTTTTTAAATAAATATGGCGATTGACAACGACCTAATTTATTTTCAATACGACCGAAATTATGTTAATTTCATCGATACAGATAAATAAGGAGCTAGTAGTAGATTACTAGACAAAACCATAAAAATAAAGAAAACTTACCAGTCAATATAAATAGGGCATGTGTCAAATAGGGAAACTTTTATAGGTTCTAAAGTATTAACATAACTTACCTGTTACCTGACAATTAATCAAACTTACCTGAGCATAGCATTGCTGCATCTTAACGCTAGTTCTAGTCCGTCGAGCCAGCAGTGTCCAGCGGTTTGAGACGGTGCCCGGAATATAAGATGTGCGGTAGGTAGAGGTTGCACTACCGCACCTGACAACAAAATTTAAGACTGTAAAAAGTTTTTTCTCGGATTCGATTCCCGACAGTGGTAATTTGGGAATCAGTAATTTCTGAATTATCTCTGGTCTGGCATGGTTGCTAGTTTCTGTTTTATCGTCAAGCGTTTTAGCATTTCGGTACTATATTTGTATAGAAACCAATTAGGTATATTATTATTACACTGTCAGTGGCTTCTCTAAAAATTGTACAGTCTGGAATCGAACCTAAGTCTCGTAGTACGACCCCTCGGCGCTCTGCTCTAGTGGGTTGTATACGTATACCTTTAAGTAGAAACAGGACCAATTTGTTTTTTTTTGTGACCGGTTTTTCTGGAAATTGTACAGTCTGGAATCGAACCTATAGTCTCGTTGTGCAGCCCCCTCGGCGCCCAGATGCTCTGCTTCAGCGAGTGGTCGTTTCAAGCAGAAACTTTCCCTCTTACTCGATTTCTCTATTACTTAGCAGGAACATAGTGATCCCGGTTTTTCTGGAAATTGTACAGTCTGGAATCGAACCTATAGTTTCGTTATGCGGCTCCCTCGACGCCCAGATGCTCTGCTCTAGTGGGTGGTATAACTTGAAGCATAATCCGTCCTTCTTGCTAGGTCTATCTATCACTCAGATCGAAGATAGTGACACCATGGTTTCTCTGGAAATTGTACAGTCTGGAATCGAACCTATAGTCTCGTTGTGCGGCCCCCTCGGCGCCCAGATGCTCTGCTCCAGCGGATGGTAGAGCTTGAAGCAGAATCCGTCTTTTTTGCTGGGTCTCTCTATCACTTGACACGAAGTGAGTAGAACAGTGCCAACCCAATGGCTTCTCTGTTAGACAAAATGGAGGAATTAGCAGTTAGACTCATATGTAGTTTGCCTGTGTTTGTGTGTGTTACTGGTAGTACAACGGATTAAAAGAACTTCCCGTCTTACTCCTGAGTCTATCGGCAGTACTACGGTAAAGTATTATTTGCACATGGGTAGTTCTAGTAGTATAACTGGTAGTAAGTAGTAGCCCAAGTGACTAGGGTATAGCGGAGTCACAGACCAGGATTGGGAGTCCACAATTAACAAACATAGTGAAATAAAAACTCAGTGTCCACAATAAGAAAGTTCCAGAGGTAGCATATTCAAAAAACATATTCAAAGACAAGACATTTAAAATAGACAAAAGTTTTTTTTAACCTTTTTTTAATTCTTGCCTTTTCGAAGTGAATCTGGATGGCAAAATAATAAGTTAAAAATTTGGTTCGCTTTGTAGAGGACATAATGTCATTGAAAATAACTTTTAAAATTAGAGTATAAAACTATTTTTTTTTATTTAGATTAACTTCCAAAATATACAATTGGAGAAATTTATTACAGTGCCAGTTTTTTGTTTCCGATTTTTGAAACGCAGCATGCGTTTCATAAAGCCTGCATACGGGCGATTTCTAGACGCATACCACAAGGTCAAAGTAATTCTCACCTTGGCTTTGGGGCTCTTGTAGAGGAGAAGTAGGCCAGGTTTAAGCACGCACCACAATTTCGTCCATGACTTGAGGGAACCTCGAACCTGAATACAAAAAAATATATATTCATCCTTACTTCCTTATTAATTATATTTAATTTATATATCAACTAGTATTATAAATACGAGAGTTTGGATGTATGTTTGTTATTCAATCACGCCGCAACGCCTGGCTACTTTTTATCCCGAAAAATAAGAGAGTTCCCGCGAGAATTCAAAAAAACTCAATTCACGCGAACGAAGTCGAAAGTGTGTTTGTTTGTTGATTTGTCCTTCAATTACGCCGCAACAAAGCAACGGATCGAAGTGATTATTGATTATACATATTATTAAACAGATAATCGAACCTTGAGCCAGTCGGCGAGCACGACGACGGAGGGGTCCTCTATGGAGTGCAGCAGCGCGGTGGCGGCGCGCTTCTTCTCCTTGCGGTAGTGCTGCCGCTGCGCCTTGTAGCTCTCCTTGCGCGAGAGCGCCGCGCTCGGCGTGCGTGAGGAACGGCACACGGCTACAGACACGAACCTTGAGCCAGTCGGCGAGCACGACGACGGAGGGGTCCTCTATGGAGTGCAGCAGCGCGGTGGCGGCGCGCTTCTTCTCCTTGCGGTAGTGCTGCCGCTGCGCCTTGTAGCTCTCCTTGCGCGAGAGCGCCGCGCTCGGCGTGCGTGAGGAACGGCACACGGCTACAGACACGAACCTTGAGCCAGTCGGCGAGCACGACGACGGAGGGGTCCTCTATGGAGTGCAGCAGCGCGGTGGCGGCGCGCTTCTTCTCCTTGCGGTAGTGCTGCCGCTGCGCCTTGTAGCTCTCCTTGCGCGAGAGCGCCGCGCTCGGCGTGCGTGAGGAACGGCACACGGCTACAGACACGAACCTTGAGCCAGTCGGCGAGCACGACGACGGAGGGGTCCTCTATGGAGTGCAGCAGCGCGGTGGCGGCGCGCTTCTTCTCCTTGCGGTAGTGCTGCCGCTGCGCCTTGTAGCTCTCCTTGCGCGAGAGCGCCGCGCTCGGCGTGCGTGAGGAACGGCACACGGCTACAGACACGAACCTTGAGCCAGTCGGCGAGCACGACGACGGAGGGGTCCTCTATGGAGTGCAGCAGCGCGGTGGCGGCGCGCTTCTTCTCCTTGCGGTAGTGCTGCCGCTGCGCCTTGTAGCTCTCCTTGCGCGAGAGCGCCGCGCTCGGCGTGCGTGAGGAACGGCACACGGCTACAGACACGAACCTTGAGCCAGTCGGCGAGCACGACGACGGAGGGGTCCTCTATGGAGTGCAGCAGCGCGGTGGCGGCGCGCTTCTTCTCCTTGCGGTAGTGCTGCCGCTGCGCCTTGTAGCTCTCCTTGCGCGATGAGCGCCGCGCTCGGCGTGCGTGAGGAACGGCACACGGCTACAGACACGAACCTTGAGCCAGTCGGCGAGCACGACGACGGAGGGGTCCTCTATGGAGTGCAGCAGCGCGGTGGCGGCGCGCTTCTTCTCCTTGCGGTAGTGCTGCCGCTGCGCCTTGTAGCTCTCCTTGCGCGAGAGCGCCGCGCTCGGCGTGCGTGAGGAACGGCACACGGCTACAGACACGAACCTTGAGCCAGTCGGCGAGCACGACGACGGAGGGGTCCTCTATGGAGTGCAGCAGCGCGGTGGCGGCGCGCTTCTTCTCCTTGCGGTAGTGCTGCCGCTGCGCCTTGTAGCTCTCCTTGCGCGAGAGCGCCGCGCTCGGCGTGCGTGAGGAACGGCACACGGCTACAGACACGAACCTTGAGCCAGTCGGCGAGCACGACGACGGAGGGGTCCTCTATGGAGTGCAGCAGCGCGGTGGCGGCGCGCTTCTTCTCCTTGCGGTAGTGCTGCCGCTGCGCCTTGTAGCTCTCCTTGCGCGAGAGCGCCGCGCTCGGCGTGCGTGAGGAACGGCACACGGCTACAGACACGAACCTTGAGCCAGTCGGCGAGCACGACGACGGAGGGGTCCTCTATGGAGTGCAGCAGCGCGGTGGCGGCGCGCTTCTTCTCCTTGCGGTAGTGCTGCCGCTGCGCCTTGTAGCTCTCCTTGCGCGAGAGCGCCGCGCTCGGCGTGCGTGAGGAACGGCACACGGCTACAGACACGAACCTTGAGCCAGTCGGCGAGCACGACGACGGAGGGGTCCTCTATGGAGTGCAGCAGCGCGGTGGCGGCGCGCTTCTTCTCCTTGCGGTAGTGCTGCCGCTGCGCCTTGTAGCTCTCCTTGCGCGAGAGCGCCGCGCTCGGCGTGCGTGAGGAACGGCACACGGCTACAGACACGAACCTTGAGCCAGTCGGCGAGCACGACGACGGAGGGGTCCTCTATGGAGTGCAGCAGCGCGGTGGCGGCGCGCTTCTTCTCCTTGCGGTAGTGCTGCCGCTGCGCCTTGTAGCTCTCCTTGCGCGAGAGCGCCGCGCTCGGCGTGCGTGAGGAACGGCACACGGCTACAGACACGAACCTTGAGCCAGTCGGCGAGCACGACGACGGAGGGGTCCTCTATGGAGTGCAGCAGCGCGGTGGCGGCGCGCTTCTTCTCCTTGCGGTAGTGCTGCCGCTGCGCCTTGTAGCTCTCCTTGCGCGAGAGCGCCGCGCTCGGCGTGCGTGAGGAACGGCACACGGCTACAGACACGAACCTTGAGCCAGTCGGCGAGCACGACGACGGAGGGGTCCTCTATGGAGTGCAGCAGCGCGGTGGCGGCGCGCTTCTTCTCCTTGCGGTAGTGCTGCCGCTGCGCCTTGTAGCTCTCCTTGCGCGAGAGCGCCGCGCTCGGCGTGCGTGAGGAACGGCACACGGCTACAGACACGAACCTTGAGCCAGTCGGCGAGCACGACGACGGAGGGGTCCTCTATGGAGTGCAGCAGCGCGGTGGCGGCGCGCTTCTTCTCCTTGCGGTAGTGCTGCCGCTGCGCCTTGTAGCTCTCCTTGCGCGAGAGCGCCGCGCTCGGCGTGCGTGAGGAACGGCACACGGCTACAGACACGAACCTTGAGCCAGTCGGCGAGCACGACGACGGAGGGGTCCTCTATGGAGTGCAGCAGCGCGGTGGCGGCGCGCTTCTTCTCCTTGCGGTAGTGCTGCCGCTGCGCCTTGTAGCTCTCCTTGCGCGAGAGCGCCGCGCTCGGCGTGCGTGAGGAACGGCACACGGCTACAGACACGAACCTTGAGCCAGTCGGCGAGCACGACGACGGAGGGGTCCTCTATGGAGTGCAGCAGCGCGGTGGCGGCGCGCTTCTTCTCCTTGCGGTAGTGCTGCCGCTGCGCCTTGTAGCTCTCCTTGCGCGAGAGCGCCGCGCTCGGCGTGCGTGAGGAACGGCACACGGCTACAGACACGAACCTTGAGCCAGTCGGCGAGCACGACGACGGAGGGGTCCTCTATGGAGTGCAGCAGCGCGGTGGCGGCGCGCTTCTTCTCCTTGCGGTAGTGCTGCCGCTGCGCCTTGTAGCTCTCCTTGCGCGAGAGCGCCGCGCTCGGCGTGCGTGAGGAACGGCACACGGCTACAGACACGAACCTTGAGCCAGTCGGCGAGCACGACGACGGAGGGGTCCTCTATGGAGTGCAGCAGCGCGGTGGCGGCGCGCTTCTTCTCCTTGCGGTAGTGCTGCCGCTGCGCCTTGTAGCTCTCCTTGCGCGAGAGCGCCGCGCTCGGCGTGCGTGAGGAACGGCACACGGCTACAGACACGAACCTTGAGCCAGTCGGCGAGCACGACGACGGAGGGGTCCTCTATGGAGTGCAGCAGCGCGGTGGCGGCGCGCTTCTTCTCCTTGCGGTAGTGCTGCCGCTGCGCCTTGTAGCTCTCCTTGCGCGAGAGCGCCGCGCTCGGCGTGCGTGAGGAACGGCACACGGCTACAGACACGAACCTTGAGCCAGTCGGCGAGCACGACGACGGAGGGGTCCTCTATGGAGTGCAGCAGCGCGGTGGCGGCGCGCTTCTTCTCCTTGCGGTAGTGCTGCCGCTGCGCCTTGTAGCTCTCCTTGCGCGAGAGCGCCGCGCTCGGCGTGCGTGAGGAACGGCACACGGCTACAGACACGAACCTTGAGCCAGTCGGCGAGCACGACGACGGAGGGGTCCTCTATGGAGTGCAGCAGCGCGGTGGCGGCGCGCTTCTTCTCCTTGCGGTAGTGCTGCCGCTGCGCCTTGTAGCTCTCCTTGCGCGAGAGCGCCGCGCTCGGCGTGCGTGAGGAACGGCACACGGCTACAGACACGAACCTTGAGCCAGTCGGCGAGCACGACGACGGAGGGGTCCTCTATGGAGTGCAGCAGCGCGGTGGCGGCGCGCTTCTTCTCCTTGCGGTAGTGCTGCCGCTGCGCCTTGTAGCTCTCCTTGCGCGAGAGCGCCGCGCTCGGCGTGCGCGATATGCCGCCCACCGCTGTTTCCGACGACTGCACACGCACAAACAAACATATTCCAAATTAAAAGAAAAAAATTGTTCCGTGTAGTGGTGCGCGTGTGCGGCTCGCGAGCCACATGCGGCACTGGATGTGAAGCTGCGGCTCTTTAGTTCCATACGCAAATCCTACTAATATTATAAACGCGAAAAGCACAGGCCGCCGCTGCTGGCGCTGCCGCGAGGGCGCACTAACTTAATAAAGAAGGCGCCGCTGATGCGTGCGCTTCGCACCCTGAACGTCGTGGCCGAGCAGATTGACCTGTTCTGTTGCATTCTGAGTGAACTCATAAGGGTCGTAATGTGGTCAATATATCTTAGATTTGCATCTACACAAGTTTAAGAAACCTATTAAATCTGCTCTCGTGGAAAAAACATATTATACAATAATTGAAGACTATATAATGATAAAAAAGAGTGAATATAATTCGCTCCGGTGATTCATGAGTAGAGACCGGATTATATGCATTTGCATATTCGCATATGCATTTGCATATTTTAGCCATTCTCAGCGGTAATAGCATATTTTACCTAAGATCTAGTTATGATGCATATTATCGATACATTTATAATATTTTTCACTCACTCTGCGTTCCGCCGCCGCCGCATTGTCCCATAAACTTAAAAAAAAAGTTTGAAAACATATTGAGCAATAACCCAGGTTTTCAAAGCTTGTGTCAAATTGATAGTTTCATTAATGGGACGGCAGAAATTTTGCCGGAAACTATAAGTGCCATAGCACCCAAGTTCAAATTCTGCCCAGTTACCTCAATGGATATGGAACGAACCTTTTCTACTTACAATAATATTCTAAATGATCGTAGACACAATCTTACCACTGAAAATTTAGAAAAATATTTGATTGCTTACGTTTACACAAATTCTAAATCACTTTAATATCATATAATGTTACTTACTGTACCTATTATCGCCTATCAAAAAATAATTTACTAATTGTATGCTGATTTTGAAATAAAAAAAATGAATACTTACTGTTCTATTTTTTAGGGATTCCTAAAATTTATCATTTAATTTTGCATATTCTGCCAGTTTTCGTGCATATTTCAAGCATTTTTCATGCATATTTGCATGCATATAACAAGCTTTTTATGTTGCATATAATCCGGTCTCTATTCATGAGACAGTAATAACTATCCTGTGTAACATGATTCTATTGTATTCTGTTCTACAGTGTTTCCACTTTATTTGTGTCTCAGTTATGTCTTAAAATGAGTATCTTAATATTAGTATTTAATTCGATGCCTTAACATGGATAGCCTAAGTATGTCATGCTCACTTAAACATTTCTGTGGTGGTGTCGTGTGGTGCGAGTTGTTACGTTCCCTCAAATATGGTTGAGCGAAGCAATGGCTGGATCATGCGTCATGCTCGTGAACGGGTGCCGCCAACGGGAATGGGTCTGCTTTGTGTCTACCCATGTTAACATGTGTTAGGTTGTGGTAGGTGTGCATTTTTGAAACTTCTGTGTGGAAACATTGTGTGCATAGCCTAGTTTTTTTTTAACAATTGTAAAAAAAAAATTTTTTTTTTTTTTGAAAAGAGCAACTGCTGAGTTTCTTGCCGGCTCTTCTCAGCAGAATCTGCATTCCGAACCGGTGGTAAATTTGTGACGTTTCATAGGTGCTACAAGTTGGCCTACATGAAATAAATAAATTTTGATTTTGATTTTTTGAATATGTTACAGTAATAATATAGATTAGGTTACAAGGTTAGGTTATTTATTTTTTAATAATACATTGATAGTTTTTAAGGTATATACACTAGCGAATTGGGATTTTTGTCCTGTAAGGCTAATATAAGAGTTGGTTAATAAAAAAAAGAAAGTTTGTAAGTATGGATGGATGGACGGATGTTTGTTACTCCTTTCACGTAAAAACTACTGAACCGATTTGGCTGAAATTTGGCATAGAGATAGATTATAGTGTGGAATAACACATAGACTGCTTTTTATCCCGGAAAATAAGGGAGTTCCCACGGGAATTACAAAACCTTAATCCACGCGAACGAAGTTGCGGGCATCAACTAGTATTTTTTATTTAAAAAAAAAAACGATTAGGGACCATTTCTATCTCTCAGCCACTTTTGCTCGCTATTTATCGCACCCCTATTTGAAGCAGAAACCTTCCCTCTTACTCGATTTCTCTATCACTTAGCACGAACATGACCCCTGGTTTTTCTGGAAATTGTACAGTCTGGAATTGAATCTAAAATCACTTAATATATTACTATTACTATACAATATAAATATAAATAAATAATAAACTACATAAACACGAAGATACATAAATACATATGAATACATATAATAGATAAATAATATAATACATATCTACATAAATATACACCCTATTGGGTTAAGGGCAAGTTCACATTATACTGCACGTTTTTAGCAGGAGTAACTTTATCGAAAACATTATTTTTTTAATTCGATGACAAGATTGTCTTTGACTGCGATCTCACCTGATGGTAAGGGACGATGCAGTCTAAAATGGTAGCGGGCTAACTTGGAAGGGGTATAGCAGTGTAAATCCAACCCATACCCGTAATCGGTTTCTACACGCCATCGTGCCGGAACGCTAAATCGCTTGGCGGCACGTCTTTGACGGTAGGGTGGTAACTAGCCACGGCCAAAGCCTCCCACCAGACCAGACCAGAGTCAATTCAGAAATTATAAATTCCCAAATTGCCCCCGTCGGGAATCGAACCCGAGACCTCCCAGTTATAAGACACAGCGCTCACCACTGCGCCAGGGAGGTCGTTAAACCTCACGTCACGTCAACGTCACGTTTTTATTATATCGCAATAAGTTGTTATCAATAAATGACGCTGATGTTAAAAATCAAAACGTTTGTAAAATTGAACGGCATAGTGCATGGGGATATAGCTCAGTGGTAGAGCATTCGACTGCAGATCGAGAGGTCCCCGGTTCAAACCCGGGTGTCCCCTGACAAATTACTATTTTACTTTATTATAATAAAAATAAATATGTATTTTTCACATAATTTTTAATATATTTAAGTAATATTTTTTTATTTTTTTTTTCACACTTCGCTTCTTGAATACGCACGTCTAAAGATAGACTGGCAAAAAAAGACGTGTAGCACTCGGGGACTGCCGCGGTAAAGCTATTGCATAGCATTTTTTATCAACGCCATCTAGCGGTGAGAGGAGTCCCGCGTCAGGTTATTTTCGTTACGGAATTTCTGGATTCGGTCTCCACGCTCAAGGCCCGCGATAGAAGCTATGCAATAGCTTAAAAATGCTTTAATAAACAAACAGACAGACAGACAAAAATTTTAAAAATAGTTTTTTGTTATAAGTATCGTATTTTCTTACTAATGTATGCATTTAGTAAAAAGCTGTTATTTTGTTATTATAAACAGACACTTCAATTTTATTTTATTTGTATAAATATAGATGTACAGAAAATAATGTAACAATGTATGTTACTGTAATTTACTGTAATGTAATGTATTTTATAACTTAGTTATGTTGTGATAGTTAAGTATACCAGCTGAATAAATGTATAATGTACGCTAACTTCAACAAAGGGGAGGGGGGAGGGGGAAGGGGGGGGGGGAGTTTTCATCAGAAGTGTCGTGTGGTGCGGGTTGTTACGTTCCCTCAAATATGGTTGAGCGAAGCAACGGCTGGATCATGCGTCATGCTCGTGAACGGGTGCCACCAACGGGAATGGGTCTGCTTTTGCCTGCCTGTGTTAACATGTATTGGATTGTATTTATTTGTATTTGTATTGTATTTATTTTTACTTGTATTGTACTCAGGAAAATTCATCGTGGAAGCACTGAATACATAGCATAGTTTCAATAACAATTGTAAAATTTTTATTTTTTTGAAAAGAGCAACCGCCGAGTTTCTTGCTGGCTCTTCTCGGCAGGAAAGGCATTCCGAACCAGTGGTAGATTCATCGACGATTCAAAAGTGCTTGTAAAAGTTTATTTGAATAAAAAATATTTCTATTCTATTCTATTCTATACCTTATCCGAGGAAGTCCCGTCCGGGGGATGGACCCGCACGTCCCCGGAGGCCGGGGTCGCGAGCGGAGCGCCTGGAGACCGCGGCGGAGGCGTTAGGGTAGGCTCTCCTGTAAGTGTACATTAAAATTACTTTTTATTATTACAAAAAATTGAACCGACGATAGAAGGAACTAAAAAGGGAAAATCTTTACTAATATAATAAAGTGCAAGAGTTTGTTTTTTTTTTTTTTATTCTATGACAAGATAGCCCTTGACTGCGATCTCACCTGATGGTAAGTGACGATGCAGTCTAAGATGGTAGCGGGCTAACTTGGAAGGGGTATAGCAGTGTAAATTCAACCCATACCCCTAATCGGTTTCTACACGTCATCGTGCCGGAACGCTAAATCGCTTGGCGGCACGTTTTTGACGGTCGTTTGTTTGAACGCGCTAATCTCAGGAAGTAGACTGGTTCGAATTGAAAAATTCTGTATGTGTTGGATAGTCCATTTATCGGGGAAGGCTTTAGGCTATATAACATCACGCTGCGACCAATAGGAGCGAAGCATCAGTGAAAAATGTTGCAAAATCTGGGGAAATTATCCATATTTAAGGGCTTTCGTTGCGTGCGCTGCGTAAACGGTTCAAGTTACCCAAAAAATATGTATGAAAGCATTATTACTCTTTAAATGATCTAAAAAAATGACAATTTTTTAAGATTGACTAATTATAACATTCTTTATGGTAATCAAATTTGGTCGAAATTAATGCATTATTGCCAATTTATTTGCCAAAGAGTTTTATCAACATAACTTAATCGCGATCATAATAGCAGAAATTGACGCGGACGTAGTTGCGGGCAACAGCTAGTTCTATTCTAAAAGAAACAATTCAAAGTAACGACTACCCTAAGCTATGACCAAACCGGCGCGTCCCGCGATCGCGTTCGCGGTGGCGATCAGCTGAAGCGAATGAACTTGTACTGACTCATGTATACCGCCGCGTCCCGTGAGTGATCGCGGCGTCCCGGTGCTGCGTCTGCACGCCGCGCCGGCCGCGTCCGCATTCAGATCGAGCTTGCTGGGTCTGCACGTTGCATGCAGCGTATTATTTCAGTTTTTTTCAGCATAATTTCACATTATTATTGCGATTTAATTATTTATTTAAGATGTCAGATACAGAAAGAATAATTAACGAAGTTTACAAGTACCGTTTAATTTATGATACTTCACATACCATACAGAATATAAAAATATTAAAAAATTGGTTATTTTCTTCCTCTTCTGCAATAGCCATAAGAAGTAAGACTTCTTCTTCAGATTTGTCTTCAAATACTTTTCCGCTTCACGACACACGCACGACTAGGGTTGCCAGATTTTTTTTCAGCCTATAAGGGACAAATGGTTAAATGGGTAAAAAATACGGGATTTCAGTTTTTTACCCGGGACAAATAAAAAACAAAATTATTTAGTGTCATTTTTTTTTTGATATTTTTCCGAGGATCGAGTCAGTTTAAACATATTATTGTTCGTTTTAACATATCTGTAAAAATCAATACAGTTATAATCGTAATTATAAACAGTCATCAACTCGCTTTTTTACGAATATTGCGTGTGAATACTTGGATCGATTTCATAATGAAAAAACGAACTACAGTTCAAATACAGGACATAGCCTGTCCTAAAATACGGGATGTCCCGGGAAATACGGGACGTTTGGCAACGCTACGCAAGACTGACGTCCGATGCGGATGCTATCGTTGATCGCTAGTTTGGTGTGAACGGCTTTTTGGACGCGAAGTTATCGCCACCGCGAACGCGATCGCGGACGCAGGCTGGACGCGCCGGTTTGGTCATAGCTTAAATAAATAAAGAAACAAAAAAAAAAAGTAACGATTACAGAGCTGTCTTCATTCCTACTGTGTGAAGTAGGTGCCACATTTTCGCGTCACCACACACAGCCTCCGTGGCGCAATTGGTTAGCGCGTTCGGCTGTTAACCGAAAGGTTGGTGGTTCAAGCCCACCCGGGGGCGGATAAATTTTTTTTTTTTTTTTTAAATTTCTTAGCTTTTTTATTTTATTTTATTTTTTTTAAATATGATTTTCTTTTTTTTTTTTAAGAATACTTTTTAATTTTTTTTTATTTGATGACTTGATAGTTCTTGACTCTTAATCTGACCAACAGGGCAATTCAGACCTGTTCGGTAACATACCGTGTCGATACGGTTAGATATCGACCTCTTTTTGTCGTGTGGATTCAGAGCGAGCGAAATATATGTTAACAAACCGAATCGATCGACAAATAAGTTATCGGAAGGGTCTGAATCGGGGGGCAGATGGAAAGTGACGATGCAGTCTAAGATGGTAGCGGGCTAACTTGGAAAGGGTATGGCAGTGTACTCATACCCCTAATCGGTTTCTACACGCCATCGTGCCGGAACGCTAAATCGTTTGGCGGCACGTCTTTGACGGTAAGGTGGTAACTAGCCACCAACTTCCGAAGATTATCCAAGTTTTTTTTTTATTTGATGACAAGATAGCCCTTTACTGCGATCTCACCTGATGGTAAGTGACGATGCAGTCTAAGATGGTAGTGGACTAACTTGGAAGTGGTATAGTTTTTCAAAATTAGGTACTCATCATGCCTATTCACTGTGGGTAGTTCTTAAATCGATGAGTTCGATCACGTACAACCACAGGTTGTTAGTTAGTTGTTGTCATTTTTAACTTATTTGTCATTTTAACCGACTTAAAAAAAGGTGGAGGTTCTCAATTCGTCAGAATATTTTTTTTATTGTATGATACTACATATCGTATGTTGGCGACACTTTGGAGTTTGGCAGAATATATCGCTCATTTGCGACAAGGGTGACATAATTCAAAATTCATCAATTTTAGTGTCGAAAATTTATACTTTTGCTATAAAAACAACATTACGCTAAGCACAAAAAAATAAGAGCGAGAGAGATTGCGACTTAATGCTCTGTCGCTTTGTTGGCCGCTGTGTTGTTTCGAGACCGCAGCATCCACAAAACATTACTCTCTGACGAGAGAATTCTCTCGTCGTCGATTTTGAATTATGTCACCCTTGTCGCAACAGCTGAGCGATATGTTTCGTGCATCTATACGTGTAGCGCCGAAAGGAAACTATGTATCTTACTCTGGAAAAAGTATTCAAACTCATCAGACTTCACTACTAACTTAGAGTTACTTTTATCAAAAAATATTCAAATATTCGACCATCCGTTGCTCCAGATCTTTTTTTCCACGTACTACCAAATTGTGGAATCACCTCCCTTCGACAGTGTTCCCACTTAATTACAACATGGGGTTATTCAAGGGGCGAACCAATAAGTTCCTGAAAAGCCGGCAACGCATTGGTGGTGCCTCTGGTACTACAAGTGTTCATGGGCGGCGGTAATCACTTAACATCAGGTGACCTGCCAGCTCGTTTGCCGCTATTCATATAAAAAAAAGTATTATTTCTTACCGTAAATAGGGGGTGTGGACGGCGCAGAGGCGGATAAGACCACGCTTAGAGGCTGATTTTGCTTCTGAAATCATAATAAGAGGCTTTTATTGCGAGAACAGTTATAATAATAATTATATATGTAAATAATTTTATATGTAAGTTTATTTATTTGTATATATATTATATTTATGTTTATTATATAACTCTTTGGCTTTATATGTATTTATTTTGTACGTGGGTGTGAGAGTCATAAATTCATAACATACACTGACATAATATTTTTAACTAGCTTTTGCCCCCGCGACTTCGTCCGCGTGGAATTAGATTTTGGGGTGGAATTTTCAAAAACTGTAACAAACGTTCTTCTTTATTTTTAACTGAAAGCTCAAATACCAACTTTGATGGAAACAGCTTGAAAAATGACGGAGTTTCATATAAACTTCCATCCCCTATTTAAACCCCTCAGGGGTGGAATTTCCAATAATCCTTTCTTAGTGTGCGCCTACGTCATAAAAGGAACCAACTGTAAAAATTTCAAGTTTCTAACTTCAGTAGTTTAGGCTGTGCGTTGATATCTCAGTCAGTCAGTCAGTCAGGACTTTGAATTTTATATATATAGATTGAGTTATATATACTGTTAGGTGTCGCTCCTATTTAGGTCATAACTACCCACAATAATGTGGGTAGAACAATGAAATTTAATGTATAAAAACGATTGCACAGCTGTGCACGGCCATTCTCTCTGTACCCGTCGAACGGGAAGGCTGTTGGTACCGTCACTACTCTGAGTAAGATCGTTTCATATATGTTATGCGTGATGTAACCTCTCTATTGAATTATTGTTTAGAATTATGTGAATCTGAGAGTAAATTGAAAGTAAATAAGTCCTAAATGTTATATCCTGACGGTTATTATTATTTCCGCTCCTGACTTGTTAAAATCTTAATAAATTCCGCTTCTGGTTCCTAAAATCAGAAGTGGGATAGGCCTATGCTCACTACTAGCCTTGATAACCTCACGCACAGCCGTTAGTTTTTGTAACTTCACGTTTGAGTGAATAACTTTTAATGTTCGATTCCTATCTGTGATTTTGAGAGATTCGGGAAAAGAGAAACACTTCCCTTTTTGATATTCAATTTTGACATTAAGCAGGAATACTGTTGTTAAACGAGTCCTTATTTCGTTTACATAAACGAATGTGTGCTTATTTGTGCTATAGTTTGCAGGTAGTTGCACAAAGGTACTCTGTGCAAATGCGGGTGCCAAGCAACAGCGGCTTCGGTGCTATGTGCGTGCTGAATTGCTGTCTGCGACGGTGCCTGGTTACGCGTTTCCTGTCGGCGCACTGGCGACCACTTCGGAACGTGTCGCTGCGCTGATGACTGCGCTTCTGCGCGCCTCAGCCATCTGCGCGCTGCCGAACACGTTGGAGCGTGTTGCAACGGCAGCCACGGCACTGCTGCGCGCCTTCCCTGTCGGTGCGCTGGCGACCACGTCTGGGCGTGTCGCTACGCTGACGAGGGCGCCTCTGCTGCTGCGCCTCTTTGCGTGTCACCTGTTCCTGCTTGGTGAACGCGCCTCTGCTTGTCGCGATGCCTGCCACGGCGTGCCAGTTGCACATGATATGTGCTTTGCTAAGTACAAGCCTGCGTGTCGGTAAGAAGTTTCCAATATATTTTTGACCATTTGAGTAAAATCATGGCAAATTCATACCCACTCTATAGTTACGTTAGCTAGAAACCTTTTTCTGACCTTTTTTATGCGAAGGTTAACAAAGAATCATTGTTGACTTTGCGAGTTAAGTTAAATGGGAAAATGAGATTCCTGTGTGGTCAAATAGCTTAAAATCTTATGGTCTCGTGAAAAACAGTTGATGTGCGATCCCGTATGTAGATGTACTTGCACTGACTTACACAATTGAAAAGAATCTTATTTAAAATTTAGTTTTCGACTTTAAAGAAATTTACTTTTCTTATTTGAATCATTGAAACATTAGTTGAAGTCAGGTTAGACCGAGCTATCATATTTTGATCGATGTTTTGACCAAGCAAATTTAATTTGACTGACTGACGTTAAACAGTTTGAGATTTTGGTATACAGCCACGATTACGTGGTAAGCGATGTAAAGTACATCGTAGACAGATATCACTTGTTTATTTTTACTTGACTCTTCTGGTTTCTTGACCTTATGGTTAAATTGAGTCGTCTATAGAATTGAACTACTGATCCGACTGATTCGTACCACACTGAACTGAAGAGTAGAATGTATGGCCACTATAAGGTATGGCTTACTTTAGTAACAGTGTTAAAAATAGTCGTAAGCTTGCTATTGAATCTTTTGGTTTTGATATTTTGCTAGAACTGTTACATGCTCATTGAGCAGCTAAAGCTCATAGAGCTCGCTACTTTTGAGCGAGGAAAATGTTTTGGAGTTGAATGGTGTCCTGAGAGTTGTGTTGCTTTCTTTGAAAGCAGCACGTGGGACGTTTTTAATGTTTTTATTGCTTACAGTTGCTCAGAGTTGTATGTGCGTGTTTTTGCACGCGAGGAGATGAGCAGCTGAGGGGGCCACCAACGGCGCTTGCATTGAACACGCGTTGCGGGCACACCTCTGTGTGTGACTGGGGCTTCGGCCTTGCGGGCACATCTCTGTGTGTGACTGGGGCTTCGGCCTTGCGGGCACATCTCTGTGTGTGACTGGGGCTTCGGCCTTGCGGGCACATCTGTGTGTGACTGGGGCTTCGGCCTTGCGGGCACATCTCTGTGTGTGACTGGGGCTTCGGCCTTGCGGGCACATCTCTGTGTGTGACTGGGGCTTCGGCCTTGCAGACACGTTCCTAACGTGTGGGGATATACTCTTGATAGGTTGTAACGTTTGAGAATCAGATGAGCCTTTGCCACGGCATTAAATAATGTTTAACCTTTTATTTTATTTGGTTTACGTTACAAGTGAATTTTTTCTTTGATTGCAAGCTAACTTATTTGAGATTTGAATTAGAATTTTTCATTTTTTATTGATTTAAATTAGAATTTTTCATTTTTGAATGAAGTGAGATCCAAAGTTTAAAGGACATTGGAATTCTTGATTTTTGACGAGTATCAGAATAGGCAACTGGTGTTTTTTGTCACGTACTATAACCCTTATGTCTCTTCAACAGATTCAGACAATAATGATGACGATGCAAGCGCAGGTCCTTCGCCTGCGTCTGCCCTGCTGCAGCTGTGGACGCTCTCGACGAAGATCAACGAGAGCGCGGCCGAGGACGTCGCGCAATCAGGATAGGCCGTGTTAGGTGTCGCTCCTATTTAGGTCATAACTACCCACAATAATGTGGGTAGAACAATGAAATTTAATGTATAAAAACGATTGCACAGCTGTGCACGGCCATTCTCTCTGTACCCGTCGAACGGGAAGGCTGTTGGTACCGTCACTACTCTGAGTAAGATCGTTTCATATATGTTATGCGTGATGTAACCTCTCTATTGAATTATTGTTTAGAATTATGTGAATCTGAGAGTAAATTGAAAGTAAATAAGTCCTAAATGTTATATCCTGACGGTTATTATTATTTCCGCTCCTGACTTGTTAAAATCTTAATAAATTCCGCTTCTGGTTCCTAAAAATACAATATCATAGTATTGAATCCGATAATTGACAGGTTTACAAAAATAAAACAGGTTTTAAGAGCCCGTTTACATTTATCATTCCCTCTCTCTCGCGCATTCTAATATTTTCAATTATATTATTTTATTTTTGACAACCTTCCTGGCGCAGTGGTCAGCGGTTGTAACTGGCAGGTCTCAGCTTCGATTCCCGACGGTGGCAATTTGGGAATTTATAATCTCCAAATTGTCTCTGGTCTGGTCTGGTGGGAGGCTTTGGCCGTAGCTAGTTACCACCCTACCGTCAAAGGCGTGCCGCCAAGCGTTTAGCGTTCCGATACGATGACGTGTAGAAACAGATTGGGGGTATGCGTTGAATGTACACTACCATACCCCTTCCAAGTTAGCCCGCTACCATCTCAGATTGCATCGTCACTTACCATCAGGTGAGATCGCAGTCAAGGACTACCTTGTCATACAATTAAAAAAAATATATATATATTTTCAATTATTATTATATCAATCAAAAATTAACGCCTGTATGACAGACATACAAAGCAATAAAGTGATATAATTCGCTTATAAAAAAACTCGATAACGTAGTGCGTTAAGGAAAAATACCAATTTATCAGCACCTAACACCTAAATACCTAAACACGATAACGCGGAGATAAAAATAACGATTGATAAATAAATTCGCATTGTTCATAAAAACAACATTATTTTGAGTGTATGATAAAATCAAATTCAAATTTTTTTAAGCTATTGCATAGCTTTTAACGCGGGCCAGCGTGGAGACCGAATCCAGAAATTCCGTAACGAAAATAACCTGACACGGGACTCCTCTCACCGCTAGATGGTGTTGATAAAAAATGCTATGCAATAGCTTTACCGCGGCAGTCCCCGAGTGCCACACGTCTTTTTTTTTTAGAGATAGTCCTTGACTGCAATCTCACCTGATGGTGAGTGACAATGCAGTCTAAGAGGGTAGCGGGCTAACTGGAAGGGGTATGGCAGTGTACATTCAACCCATACCGCTAATCGGTTTCTACACGCCATCGTGCCGCAACGCTAAATCGCTTGGCGGCGCGTCTTTGACGGTAGGATGGTAACTAGCCACGGCCAAAACCTCCCACCAGGCCAGACCAGAAACAATTCATAAATTATAAATTCCCAAATTGCGCCCACCGGGAATCGAACCAGTTATAAGACCACAGCGCTCACCACTGCGCCCCTGAGGTCGTTAAAATTCTAAACCTAGTTAATTTTTAAATAATAATAATTATTATTATAAAAAAATTAGTCTTACCTTTAAATAATTAGGTGTAGACGTCTGAAAGTGGTAGTCTGGTGCACGCAGCGCGGGGGAGGAAGGGGTAGCGGTAGGGGTGGATGCCTCGACAGCTGGGGAGGAACTCATGCTTGTTTGTGTGTCAGATCATAGCTCAGAAACCTACAATAACTCCCTTTACGGTACAATACATACGTTCCTGTGATACAATAACTGTATCAACGATAAAACACATCCGTTAATGCGATACAATAACTGTATCGACGGTTCAATTCATCCGTTAATGTGATACAATGACAGTATTAAAATGACGTAAAAGTTATCGTGGTACAATTACTAAAATAAACTTGCCACCATTAGTAGATATCAAAATTATTGTGATACAATAACTTGATCGATAAAACAATACATCAAAATTATTTTAGTTTAAATAAAACAATAGAAAATTTGTAAATATGTTACGTTAAGTGTACGTATTGAATTGATCGAAAAGGTGCAAGAAAATTATGGGATATAAATTGTCGAATAATTGTTTATTTTAGTAAAATATAATAAATACCTGCTTGGTATTCTAAAATTCTAATTTAAGACAAAAACTTTTTTTTATAAAGTAGGAAATTGTATTTGCAATTATAATTATTTATTTTTAAAATAAATATATTGCAAAAGCTGTACCAAAATTAGTTGGTACTATATCGTATACTGTACAAGCGTCAATATAAAATTATTTAATATTATGTCTTTTTAGATAGATTTACAGTAATTTAAAAATTAAAATTTATTTTATATTACAAAAATATTTATTTATCTGTTATTAAAAATTTAATATTTTAGTAATATTTTATTGCTTCTTAGGAGGTGCGCTGTATTTAAATAGAAAATATTTAAATTAATAATTATTACGAGATTTATTTTAATAATTTACTGTATTCAAAAAATCGTAGTGTAGGTATTTTAAATTTCTAATAGGTGCAAAAAAAATTTAATTTATAACAATAAATATCTTTTATTTATATATTAAGTGTCTACAAAAGCGGTGTATTTACAGAATAATTATTTTTTAATATATATATTTATTTATTATCACGTATAAGACACTGGTTTATTTTTTACAGAAATAGAAAATACAATTTATTTATTTACAGAATTTACAAAGTGCAATTTACAGATTTCGCTCTGGAATGGCATAGTGGAATATGGATATTATTACACATAAGTAGATTTTTGTATTATACAAAATATATATATGTTAATTATACATCTTAGTTTATACAGTTGGCAGTGTGAAGGGATTTTTTTTTTTGGAATGTGGTAAAGGTTTCGGAAAAAAGGATTAGGGATGATGTCACCTGAAATTATAAAAATTAAATTTTTATCATATAAAATTTAAATTGTGCAAACACATGTGCACTTTGTAATTCCTCACTCTCATAGTCTTATGGGACTTATCCACCACGACCAGAGAAAGATCACGCACAGGACCGACTGCTTTACATGCTCTACCAGGCATGGGATTGACACACCGTCAACTTCTTAACTCCAGGCTAGTACTTAGAATTTCTTGACAAAAAACCTCAATAAGTTTATTGGCCCAACCCGGGAATTGAACAAGGGATGTAACCAAGTAAAGACTGCATCGTTGAATTCCAGGACCCAACTCGTCAATCCTGTTGCTGCAGGAATTCTGACCACCTAAACTGTGAGGATTTAGGAACTGTCGATAGTGAACTAAATACATACACATATATTGTGGTATATAAGCCATTACAATGTGAAGTTTCATCAAAATCTGTCCAGTAGTTCTTGCATGAAAGAGTAAGAAACATCCATCTGTCCTCCCAAACTTTCGCATTTATAATATTAGTAGAATAGCAATTAGGTCATCTCAAAACAATTAGCAAACAGAAAAAAAAATTTATCATAATAATTTGACATTGACCTAAAAAAAATTTGGGTTAATTATCTTTCATTTACACGTTTAGAAGAGGTAGGTAATTAGGTAATTAGTGATTTTGGGTTTCTGAAATTAGCATTGGCGTTTTACACAGTGAAAAAAATTCACAAGTTTTTTTTTGGGTCAAAAACAATGTGCTTTGAATACACTGAATAGTTATCAATATCCACTAAGACGGTACAAAATCATAGCATTATGTATTTGTTTAAGAGCCAGTTTATGTTTATCATTCCCTCACTCCCGCACATTCTAATATTTTATTATTTATATTATAAAAATCTTAGTATATTTATATTATAAAAATCTTAGTATACTTTTGACCAAAGTGGTTCGTTACTATATTGTACAATAAAATAAGGGATATTTTAGACATATCGTACCCTTATTGCAAAAACCGATTATCTGCATTTTTGTACCAAAATTAGGTTAAATATATCAATCGACTCCTCAACTCACGGCGAAGCTGTAGGTCAAACCCATTATCTGCTACGACGCTTTTTTACGGAGATAGCTAGAGTTAAAAGCAACTACCTACAGGTATGATTTAATTACCTTCTTAAAAAAAGAACTAAACTCATTTAAATAATTTAGATTTATAAATCTATACCACAAAAACAATGTATTGTATTATAATACTTTTCAGATGTAGTTGCTTGATTTATCATTATGTCAATATTATTCTGTTAATACATGTTAACCTGCGTTAACAGGTTTCAGCTTTTATTAATATACTAGAAATTGCTGATGTATCTAAAAAGAAAAACGAACTAAACAACATTAGTTGCTTTTTGCAGAATAATGAACTCAATATTTTGTTAAAATTATTTCAGGTAAAAGAACTTAAGTTCACTTTTACTGTATAACTGGGCTACGAGGGTTTTTGAACATCTTCACAAATCAAAAGTTTTTTGATTTGTTAAGCTCACAATATAACTCTATCTTTAAGGTGATAGAGAAAAGACTGTCTAAAGATCTTAAGTTTAGTAACTGGCCAACTGCCGGAATCTATAAAAGTAGAAATAAGCTGCTTGACTTATATGCAGAAAAAAATATAATTATTCCCCCGCGTTTATTGAATATGTAAGAAACTATTCTAAATTGTTTGAAAATGTGTGCGTACAAGCAAAGTCACTTCACATAAAACAAAAAATTGCCAATTCTGATAATAAAATTAAAACAGCATGGGACATCATCGGCGATGAAATGAGTAAACATAAGGTACATAATAATAATAAATTGGAGCTTAAAAGTGATAATCATGTAATTAACTCCGATACAGTAATTGTAAATACATTTGAGAACTTTTTCAAAAATATTCCAATTACTACAACCAGTTCTCTGAATTCCTCGCCAGCAGAAGTCTATCGTCTTCTAAGGAGCAATGTCTCTGAGTGCAATAAGTTATTTAGGTTTGAACACGTTACCCCATATGACATAGTCAAAACATTTAAATCTTTACAAAATAAGAAAACAGCAGATCTATGGGGGATATCAGTTAAAATAATTCATAACATAATTGATATTATTGCGCCATATCTTGCTTTAATTTTTAATAAATCAGTAGATTCTGGATCTTTTCCAGACCTTATGAAATGTAGTAAGCTAATACCGCTTTTTAAATCGGGAAGCAAAAGTGACCCGAATAACTACAGGCCAATTTCAATTTTGCCAACTCTCAGCAAGATATTCGGAAAAATAATGCTCAACCAACTGCTTTTACACTTTAATTTAAATAAAATCCTACACACTGAGCAGTATGGTTTTACAAAGGGTCGATCAACAACCGATGCAGCCGCAAGGCTGTTACAACACATATTCGATGCATGGGAGAACTCACAGAGTGCCATTGGTATTTTCTGTGATTTGTCGTCAAAGGCATTCGAATGCGTTGATCACGAGACACTTTTGCTTAAACTGAGCCACTATGGCATTAAAGATTTTGCACTTAGTCTCATTGCGTCTTATCTCAGTGAACGAGTCCAAAGAGTATGTGTCAATGATGTAAAATCATCCGGATCAGCCTCAGTAATGGGTGTACCCCAGGGTTCTATTCTAGGTCCATTCATGTTTTTGGTCTACATAAATGATTTACCACATTTTGTCCACAATACTTGCGATATTGTACTATTTGCTGATGATACGTCTTTGAATTTTAAAGTCGATAGGATAAAAGACAATTTTGACGATGTAAATAATGCATTATCTCAAGTTTCTGAATGGTTTACGGCAAATAATCTACTTTTAAATACTAAAAAAACAAAGTGTGTTGAGTTTTTATTACCTAACCCGAGAACTGTCAGTAAAAATTTAAAGATAAATAATGAACCTTTGAAAACTGAGGACTCCAAAGTGTTCTTGGGATTAACCCTGGATTCAAAGCTACAATGGGGCACCCATATAGCAACGCTTGCGGGCAAACTTAGCTCTGCTGTATATGTTATCTTTACATAGTATAAAACAAAATCGATTCCCGCTGTCTGGCCCTCTTTATGTACGCGTAGATCTTTTAAACTACGCAACGGATTTTAATTCAGTTTTCATCAGTAGATAGAGGGATTCGAGAGGAAAGTTTACAGTTATAGTGTTTCCCTAAATTCCTACGGGAACGGGACAAATGTAGGTGAAACCGCAAGGCACAGCTAGTTATTCTAATATAATAAAACGAAATAGTTTTTTTATTTAAATGAGCTAATCTCTAGAACGGCTGGACCGATTTCAACGAAACTTTCTTTTAAAGATAGCTGAGATTATAAGAAATAATGTAGGCTTGCCCATTTCCCACGGGAACGGGAACTCCTCGGGTAAAACCATAGGGCGCTGCAGTTAGTACGTACAAAGTTAAATGAAATCTACTTTACCTTCAGCCAAAAGCGACTAAAGATATTTATTTTACACCTGTACTGGCTAAAGTTGAACTAAAACGATTTTTGTCTTGATGATTATTACTATTCAAAACAAGTGATTAAATAAAAAGTGCCATTAGAGCTACCAGAACGGTAAATTTGAAAATTTGGTAGTTTTTCTACATTCAGGAAAAACTAACTAAGTGAGCTCCTTACCGGTTATTTTCTTCTTTTTGTTGAAAAAATAGTAAGTTTTTTTCAATTATTAACCTACTTAACATTTCTTGAATAGTTTCTTGTTTATAAAAATTATTATTGTTTAAAAATGGGCATCATTATAACTAATTTTTAAGTCGTTAAAGTTTCAAATGCTTATAACTCAAAAACTTTTCGCTCAAATTTTGGTGCAGATAATCGGTTTTTGCAATAAGGGTACGATATTTTTTATATCATATACCTAGGTTTTTAATGTTTTGATAGAGAAAAATGGTGACAAAATTTACTAGTTTTTCACAATTTTGTTAAATATAAACTAGGCATAGGACATTAGAAATATGTATATAAAAAAAGATGTGTGGCACTCGGGGACTGCCGCGGTAAAGCATAGCTTTTTATCAACGCCATCTAGCGGCTCACTGCTAGATGGCGTTGACAAAAAATGCGCCATCTAGCGGCTCACCGTAGAGGAGTCCCGTGTCAGGTTATTTTCGTTACGGAACTTCTGGATTCGGTCTCCACGCTCAAGGCCCGCGATAGAAGCTATGCAATAGCTTAATAATTTTATTGTCAAGTATAGTAATGAACCGCTTTGGTCAAAAATATGAGACTTGCAATAACTGAAAATATTAAAATGTGCGAGAGCGAGGGTTGCAAAAGGTAAATTGACTCTTAAGTATATTTTTAAGGTTTTGTACTCAAATGGTGCCAACAGTACTACCTATACTCTGCGCAATATTTTACAAAAATCGGTTCAGCAATTGAGCCCTCAAAAGGCAACTAGTAGAGTACTTTAGTTATAGAGATACATTACTTTAGCATTTACATACAATACTAGCTTTTTCATGCTCATGTTAAGTTCTATTTTTCAGACCCCGATTTTACCCCCTTAGGGTTTGAATTTTCAAAAATCCTTTCTTAGCGGATACCTAAGTTATAACAGCTATCTGTATGCCACATTTCAGCCCAATCCGTCCAGTGGTTTGAGCTGTGCGTTGATAGATCAGTGAGTCAGTCAGTCAGTCAGTCAGTCAGTCAGTCACCCTTGCCTTTTATATATTTAGATTACTGTCAATGTTTTTGGCAACATAAACTATAAGGGTAAACCTTATACAGGTCAGAATTTTGATTTACTCATTTGAATTGAATACTTCAAATGTTTTATTTATGAGTACATTGGGTTCTTAACATTTAATAATGATTTTTATAGGGTGCGGTCGACAGGGTTACCAACCCTACCATTAATAAATATTTTTTCCAATAATATAAACGTAAAAATTGTTTTTACAAAACTGACTTTAAACGCCACTACAAAGTATATTGATTGTGCCTATAAAAGTTCCCTCAATCCCATCATCAGATTCTGACTTGATGTCAATGGGACCACCTGGGAAGTATACCCTTTCAAAAAAAAATATAATTTTCGAAATAAGTCCAGGCGTCTTCGAGTAATCGGGGAACACACATCCTTACTAATATTATAAATGCAAAAGTGTGTTTGTTTGGTGGTTTGTCCTTCAAACACACTGCAACAGAGCTACGGACAGATGTCATAATTTGCTTGACTATAGTTAGGGGCCTGGAGATTGACATAGGCTACTTTTTATCCCGGAAAGTTAAAGAGTTCCTGCGGGATTTTAAAAACTAAATCCACTAGAATGAAGTTGTGGGCATCAGCTAGTATCAAAATAATTACTATAGTAGTAGCTAGTATAAAATCAGGAAGGCTTAAATAGAAACAATGAAATAGAAACTAGGAATGAATGAATAGTAGGACATTCCCTTTCAACCAAGAGTGAAAACTGTTCTATCACTGTGTACAAAAATAGGAGTACATCAAGTCTCTTGCTGTAATTTCATGATTTTAATTAGTAAATTACTCAAGTAATTGCACTATAATTTTAAAAACTGTATGATTTCTTATTGGAATCTACTTACAACACTGTAAGAACTAGAGTGTAGACAAACCACCTTAATACCAGTGACCTAATACCCTAATGCCTTTGCCTAATTGGATTTAAAATAAATACTTTGACTATGGATCGACATTAAAAAGAACCTGGTTCAATTTACGAAAAAAAAAAGAATAGAAGTACAGTGAGTACAGGTACAACAACTGATCGAAAAAGGGTAAAAACGAATTGATAAGCTATCAATATACATACCACAATGTTCACAGCCGGAATTTGGTGGAAAATCGTTCATCAAATAAGTTTTTTACACAAGGAAAGCGTCAATCCGGCGTACGTTACCAAATCCATTGGGTAACTTTAAAATTCAAGTCAATTTAGCCCGAAATCGGCATTCAAATAAACTCAGGAAACTCGCGCGCGGCGTAAGAGACTCACAATCACAAACAATTACCCGTAAAACGAGTCCTTCCCTAATAATTTAATCGTTAATTAGAAGATCAAAGTTTACACTCAATATGGTTTCACATCAAAACAACATAAACACACATGCACAGTCGGCAAGTAGCTCCGTTTGTTGTCCTATATTCGGCACTTTAATCGTTTTAATTAATTTCGAAACAAAATGTTATAAAATTCTATGCTCCAAGGCACAAAAATCCTTTTCTTTGACGTACGACATGCGTAAATGGGTGATGTTTGAGATTGTGAAGGAAAAAGTATCGATATCGATGAAATGTAAAAAATGAAGTAATTTCATTTATTTATAGCGAAGTTTTTACTATAACACGGGTTCCCGTCGGTAATGAGCGGGAAAAGGCTATGTGGGACAGACTGTATAGATAAGTTTACACTTCCACAAACAAAGATTTTTGACAGTTGCCTCAAAACAACTTCCACTCTCTCATTTTGATCCTTTTTAACAATTTTTGCTCGGTCAGTCCTTTATGTTAGACTTTTTGTTGGTAAAGGTTGTTATGCAGTTTTCCTCTATGAATTAAATTAATGGAGTCCATATATGGAACTCACTCCGCTCGCGGTGTAAATCCTGTTTTAATATAGATATTTCATTTCAATAATGTGAGAATGATTTTAAG
The DNA here is from genome assembly GCA_038048805.1 of Hipparchia sbordonii. Classification (NCBI taxonomy): domain Eukaryota; kingdom Metazoa; phylum Arthropoda; class Insecta; order Lepidoptera; family Nymphalidae; genus Hipparchia; species Hipparchia sbordonii. Next base: position 277,032 of record JBBIWI010000026.1, on the reverse strand, counting down.
ATCTTCGTATTCGAAAAGCAATATCTGTACCCATCTTAACATGTGTTAGGTTGTGGTAGGTGTGTATTTTTGAAACTTCTTTGTGGAAACACTGTGTGCATAGCATAGTTTTGTTGACCATTGTAAAAAAATTTTTTTTTGAAAAGAGCAACTGCTGAGTTTCTTGCCGGCTCTTCTCAGCAGAATCTGCATTCTGAACCGGTGGTAGATTTATGACGTGTCATAAGAGCTACAAGTTGGCCTGTATGAAATAAATAAAGATTTTGATTTTTGATTCTGTTTTATCGACTTTCAATGACGGCACTAGTATCCATAGATACTCAGAATATATATTTATCATCTGTAATCAATTTATTTTATTTCATAGAATAAGTACGTAATAAAATTAGAAACCGCGTGTACTACTCATAAAAGTTAGAAACGCTGAATTTTATTCATGGTGAGCTGCAGGGGCGATTCAGCAGGGCGATTCAGACCCGTTCGATAACTTATTTATCGATCGATTCGGTTTGTTACCGTACGATAACATATATTTTCAATTCAGAGCAATCGTATCGACACTGAAATTGTCGAAATCGAAACCGAATCGAACCAACAGAGATATCGTACGATTACTACTATCAAACGCAATTCAGACTAACCGTATCGAATAAGATTTGCCGAAGTCCGAACGTCCGATAACTTTTGTCGATTACTTATCGAAAGCTACACTGCATTCCATAGACCAGGAACAACTAGACTGCATTCGGCATCCTTTTATTTACGTACTACGTTTACCACGGCCAGTTCAGTCCCATACAAATTTCCATAGCCTTACAAAATCTTTTCCACTATGATGCATGACAATTTTTACAGACATCTCTATATCTACATTAGGTACCTATATGTAGTATGAAGTATTTATAGATCTACAGTAATCTATGATTCTCCTGATGGCTGACGCCCAATCGACGCCATTATTATTGTATTTGGTTTTTTAGTTTAATTTTCATATATTTCTGTCCCAGAATAGCAATTGTTATTTCAATTTATTGAAATATAGTGCAAGTGTTATGTGCCCGTTATAATAATTCGCGTAAGGACGCTTTTTTTTATAAGTTTCCACAGTGTGAGAAAAGACAAAGTTTTATGGTTTATATTATAAAAGTGTTTAGGATCTTATGTGTTTACCAGTGTGTTGTAATTTGAAAAACGTTTCGTGAAACAAATTATTAAAAATATGACGTCTTATTTGGTGTAGGGTGTATCTAATAAGCAAAATTAGGACATATAAGTATATATTAGACAAGATCATAAAGACTTACCTGAAATTCCAAAAATGTGTATAACAAAAGCGATAGGTATTATGTTATTTCAAAGTGAATTAAATAAATATTTTTAAAAAATTTGTTTCTTTATTTCCTATTTTTTATAAATTATAACCTATAATTATTATTATGGGCAAGGATGGCAATAGGTAGATACCTACGGTACATACCTGTGGTAGATACCTATGGTACATACCTATGGTAGATACCTTCATAACAAAAATAAAAATCCATAGACAAAAATAGAAAAAAAAATTGTTATTACGCCATTGGTTACAGCAGTTTTCCAAAATGATACATTAGCCAATCATGGGCCTTGATTTCGAGGGTTTAAAATTTGTAGGGCACTGAGCCATCTGATACGTAGTATCATAGTAATCTGTGACGTTTACTGTCAAGTAGTGTTCTGTGTTTACTGTTTTGTGCATTAAAATGATCGGAGCAGCGGTTTTTTATCGGCGACGAAGACGAAATGAAGAGAATGCAAATCTTCTGAGACGCAGACATCTGCGTATCTTAAGAGATGCATCCAACCCATTCGAGTTAAACACTCGAACTTTTATTGGCAAATATCGCCTGTCGCAAGACTTGGCGTTATATTTGTCCAATCAAATAAGAGGTGATCTCTCTGGTGGCAGCATAAGACTTGCTATAGCACCAGAATTAAAGGTGAGTTCTCAAATTGGTTCTACGTATTTGTAGAAATACGTAGAAAGAATAGTAGTCTGCTCCTATGATTTGTGTAGATTTGTATGTATTACTGTTTGTTTATCTAGGTAAGTTAGGGAATAACTTAGTACCTACATGTTAGTAATAGTAGTTAGTATCTACTTAGGTAACTTCTTGTTCTTTTTCTTCAACTTATGGACGTCCACTGCTGGACATAAGTCTCTTGCATGGACCTCCACAGACCTCGGTCTTGCGCCGCCTGAATCCAGCGACTCCTTGCGACTCGTTTGATGTCGTCGGTCCACCTAGTGGGGGGTCTGCCAACACTGCGCTTCCCGGTGCTGGGTCGCCACTCCAGCACCTTGGGACCCCATCGACCATCAGCTCTTCGAACTATGTGCCCCGCCCATTTCCACTTCAGTTTCGCGACTCGCTAAGCTATGTCGGTGACTTTGGTTCTCCTACGGATCTCCTCATTTCTGATTTGATCTTTACTTAACTTAGTTAAGTTAATACTTAATTATTTAGAAATTACTTGTTCAAAATTCACAGGTTCTAGCCGCTCTTCATTTTTTTGCTCATGGCAGTGACCAAAAATCCATTGTTGGTGAGCACAATATTGCCATGAGCCAACCAAGTTTATGCAGATGCATAAAGGAGGTCTCAGAGGCCATGAATAAACCAGCAATGCTGAAGAATTGGATTAAATTTCCCAATTCTGAAGAAATAAGGTGTCTGCTGGTTAGGTAAGATATTAAAATATTTTGATCTCTATTGTCCTTACTATATGGCGCTCGATGGAGAGATGACCTGGAGGATGTTGCGGGGCCCACGTGGACGAGGCTTGCTGAAGAGAGGTCGAAGTGGAGCAGGACGGAGGAGGCCTTTACCCGAAAATGGGTACCCAAATAAAAAAAATAATATAACATTTGTGACATTTAAAACAATTTTATTTCTAATAATATAACTTATAATTTATAATTTGACTGTATTGAAATAATTGATTATATTTGACAAATTAACAAAATAATGAAATTGACTTATTAATAATTAAATAATGTATATGACTAAAATATGTATGTACCTAACAATCTTGGGAATAAATGGCTATTTATTTATTTATTATTATTTATTACTGTCCTTACTATCTAATGTCACCACCACATTAGATAGTAAAGACAAGACCTGACCTAATAAGCAATTGATTTCAAATCTTTACATTGTTTACAGACATTATGAACTTTTTTCACTCCCTGGAGTACTGGGTTTTGTAGGTGGTACCCACGTGAACATAAAGAAACCAACTGCACACGAAGAAATATACGTTAATAGAAAATCCCAACACTCACTGAATGTGCAAATAGTAAGTACTTTCATGCAAAATATTACCTATGGTAGTGTTGATTAATTTTTAATTTTTTATTGAAGTGTTAACCTACACTTAAAGGTAATAACCTAATTAACCTAATTAGATTTATAAATACATATCAAAAATTCCGAGGCCGGCGGGATTCGAACCCACGTCTCTTTGGGAATCGCGCCCGAGTGTGTTAACCGCTACACCACGGCTGAACCATACGTCAGCCACGAAATTAGTGATATGTATCTACTTTTTTCAATCAGTTTTATAGCAACTGTTAGCGACATCTAGTAGCGACACATTACAATTGTCGATCTACTTTTTTCCAAGACACCATATTACAATGGAGCTCTTAAAAATTTTTAATTTTTTATTGAAGTGTTAACCTACACTTAAAGGAAATAACCTAATAGATTTATAAATACATATAAAAAAATTCCGAGGCCGGCGGGATTCGAACCCACGTCTCTCTGGGAATCGCGCCCGAGTGTGTTAACCGCTACACCACGGCCGAACCATACGTCAGCCACGAAATCGGGCGCGATTCCCAGAGAGACGTGGGTTCGAATCCCGCCGGCCTCGGAATTTTTGATATGTATTTATAAATCTATTAGTGTTGATTAAGCCTCTAGTTAGTCAAGTACAAATATATATTTTGTGATTTCTTCTTCACAGGCATGTGATTCAGATTTAAAAATAATGAACATCTTGGCCAGATATCCAGGGAGTTCCCATGACTCGTTCATTTGGAGTAATTCTGCACTGAGGAGCAAAATGCAGAATATAAATGAAAATGGAGAATGCTGGCTGCTTGGTGAGAATAAGTTACTTACTGTAATATTCATTCCAGTTATCTAGTAAGCAAATACAGATATAATTATGACACTTGATATGCTAGACTAATTTCATTATATTGTACTTATTAAGTAGGTAACTACCCCACTACTTATCTAAAATAATTGAATAATGTATTCTCTATCATTTATTTATGTACACATTTACCCCATTGTTTCTAAAAATGTTTACAAATATAAATATAAAAACATTATTAAAAACAATAAAATAAATGGGTCCCACTTGCTGCGGGATAGGGACCCAAGCAGCCAGTGGTCAGGGCTCCAGAGTGAGGAACCTCCTCACAATGCGTGCCGTCTCAAGGAGTACCGCCTTCTGTATCCTGCTCTTGATCCAAGTATTAAGCGAAAGTTTCTTAAGATGTTGATCGAAACTTTTCGCTATGAGACCATTGACCGAAACGACCATCGGCACTACAATCGTTGAATCAACATTCCACATGGCGGTAATCTCGTGGGCAAGGTCTAAATATTTTGATAATTTTTCTTTTTCCGCCTTCACCAGATTATCATCATGTGGAATTGTGATATCGACAATTATCGCTCGACGCGCTGATCGGTCAACTAGCACTATATCAGGTCTATTGGCTACAATATACCTATCAGTGATAATTGACCGATCCCAGTAGAGCAGGGCACTACTATAATTCTCGAGAACTGACACTGGGCCATACCTATAGTATGGCATTTCATCTTCTACAAGACCGTATTGTATTGTTATGAATTTATTATTATCTATTATTAAATTTGTATTTTATTTATTTATTATTTATCTATTATTGTTATGAATTTTTCTTGTTTCAGGGGATTTGGGTTATCCGTCTGAACCTTGGTTACTGACACCGATTTTGAATGCAGCAGATGGTAGCCAAGAGGCTCGTTACACTGCTAGCCACATAAAAGCAAGAAATTGCATAGAACGGTGCATAGGTGTCCTAAAAGGAAGGTTCCGATGCATTCTGGAACACCGTACACTTGAGTACGACCCCATAAAGGCAGGCAAAATTATTAATGCTTGTGCTGTACTGCACAACATGTGTGTAACTGCTCATTTGCCCTCTAATGTAGACAATGTGAGTGAGGCTGACGAGCCATCAGTCTCACTGACTGACCCATCTGACTTGACTGACGAGCCATCAGTCTCACTGACTGACCCATCTGACTTCACAGCTCCAGGAGAATTGGTGAGGGCCATAGAAGTAAGGAATAGTGTGATCCGGCGCATGGCCAACACTGAAATAATTTAGATTTCCACATTCAATTTTGTTTTTATATATGTTAGCGATATATTGAAATAGTAAAGATATACAACTTTAATGTAGGTATTGAAGGTAGTTTTATAATAATTAGTAGTAGGTAGTTGGCACCGCGCCGTTAGTATAAATACAGCGCTTTGGACGTTATTAATTCAGTCTCTTCCAGAGACTCATACGGCTATTGGATGCTCCCGCGTCTAGGTCGTTGTATTTGATTGATGGGTGGTGATAGCAATCACGCCCTAATCGAATATATATTACCCGTAGGTTTAGATGAGTGTATTTGATTAAATACCTACTTAGATATTATGTTTGATAGTTACCCTCACGTTCAGATGGTGGTTTGTCTGACGTGTTGTGGTTAAATATGAAAAAGCCGAAACACTCTCTTTTTGGGTAATATTTTCTGTAACTTACTATTTTTTTTATCACCTAAACTTTATATTAAAATAAAGTTTATATCTTCAAGTATATAAATACATTTACAATTTGTCGGAATCTAGAACTTTTTTTTTCGAGTGTATGAGGGGCGGATTTTGGGCCTTATCAACCCACCTCCTTTGAATTTTAATAAGAGTTGCATACTCGGTAGAACATACCTACATTAATATCACAATCATAGTACGAGATAAATATAAGCTTATAAATAACTATATGGTAAGTATTATTAGTACCTACTTAGTTTACTCAAAAATAGTACTTTGCCTATCTCAGTCATGACATAATCATATTAATCTATGACAATGTGGGCAGTCTTCATTGTCAGTCTCAAAAGAACAAACTAATAATTTATATGTAAATATAAATAATTCGCATTTATAATATTAGTAAGGATGGCACAAGATCATATATTTACCAATAGTCACCTAATTATTGCAAATTTGAAAATCTTAATGAAAGGTAACTATGTATATTTTTTTTTTTTTTATGTACATATAAATAATAATAATAATAATAATAATAATAAAGATTTTTATTAAAGGCACAGACCCAATATACATATGTGATTAATTATAGTACAAGTAAAAAAATAAGATTAAAATAAATGTAAAAACTTAAAACTATCTGGGAAGGTTAAAAAACGCTTCCCAGTCGTCACAGATATCATTTCTTATTACTATTTTGATGCACAGATAGCCAATATGTAAAAATATTGCTGGGCATCCCGTCACACACCATTTTGAGGATGCTGTTATGAGATTTACGGAGTCTAGCCCAGAAGGAAGCAACTCTTCGTCTCATCACTGCATAGAAGTCAGGCACTCTCGATTCCGCAAACATATTTGAGGCACTACAATATCTGGGCAAGCCCATTAATATACGGAAAGCGTCATTATACTGAACGCGCATTGCCGTGTAGGACTTTCTGAGAAAGTTTGTCCATAGTTGACAGGTGTAAAAGCACTGGCAATACGCGTTAAACAGTGTAATTTTAACGGGCTTGCTGCATTTGCCAAATCTCCTAGCTAACATATTGCAACGAATCGAGAGCGCCCTCCTCTCCCTCTCAATGTCGCAGTCATCCCGTAAATGCTCAGTAAGAACATGCCCCAGATATTTAAACTTTGTTACAACCCGAACTGCTGAGCCTTCTAATAAAACCTCAGGTACCCTCTCCGGACCCTTTCCTGATCTAAACACCAGCATTTCCGATTTACTTACATTGTATTTCAGCCCGTGAGTATTAGCATAATACTCACAGACTGAAAGCAGCTTTCTAAGACCCTTGATAGAGGGGCTAAGAACCACCATGTCGTCAGCGTAACTGAGACTGTTAACACACGTGTTACCGATATGACAACCAATTTTTGTGTTTCTCAGCTCCTCTATCAAGCCGTTTATATACACATTAAATAGATCCGGAGAAGTAATACCCCCTTGACGTACACCGCAGTCTAATTTGTAGGAATTAGACGTCGCGTCGCCCCATTTAACATTATTTATTTGGTTTCCGTACCAGTATCTCAAGAGACCCACCACTTCATTTGGAACATGAGATCGGTATAGTTTCGCCCAGAGAATGTCATAATTCACCAGGTCGAAGGCCTGGCTCAAGTCCAGAAAACACGCGTACACTGATGTCTTTCGACTCGTGTAGTAGTCCACGGTATGCTTTAAACTAAGAATTGCTGAGTCTGTTGATAAACCAGGACGAAAACCAAATTGAGCATCATCAATGACAATGTTCTTCAGCAGATCGGGTTGTATCAATCGCTCCAAAACTTTTCCAGTGATGGTACCAAGTGAGATTGGGCGATAATTATTAGCTGAGCTTAGATCCCCGGTTCTATTCTTGACGATCGGCACCACCACTGTTTTCATAAGGTCTTGAGGGAGGTAGGAGTATCTAATACACAAATTATAGAATTTGCATAGTTTCGTATGTAAGATCTCACCTCCATAAAGGACATGTTCTAAACTGAGCTCATCATGACCTGGTGATTTACCACGCTTCATTTGTCGAACTATTCTAGTCACCTGGTCAGGAGTAAATTGTAACACAGGATTAACAGATGTAAGTAAAGGAATACTATTTTTAGTTCCCAAATTAGCGTTTATCGGCCGTGATTGAACTTTAAACTTCTTTGAAAACATATTGGCTATCTGTGCATGCTCGTGTAACCCATTCACCTTTATAGGAAGACTTTGTCTATAACTAAACTTTTTGGTTTCTTTCCAAAACTTAGGAAAGTTACATTGCTGTCGATACATAGCTAATATATCTAGTTTTATAGTCTCTTCATTCCTTTGGCACCAGCGCAGTCTATTTTTAAAATCCTTTCGAGTAATAACCATTTCGTCATATATTTTTCCAGTGGAGGGCTTACCAGCCATTACCCATGTTTCAAAATTTAATCTATAGATTTCGTGGCTTTTCTGCACATGCATATTCCATCCTGTCACCTGTTTGTTAGTCTTATTACGTTTTAAATAACATTTCCCTATTGAGTTTTTAGACCCTAATTGCATTACTTCAACAATTTGACTATAAAATTGATCTATAAAAATATAATGATTTTTTAAATTATCACAGTGTTTAAAGCTTTCACATTCCTTACATATAAAACCATCTTTAACATTGACTAGATTATCTTTACAATAATTATAATATTTATCTATTTGGCTGTTATCCCTAACGCCCCAGCGAATGCGTGTCTGTCCAGAATGACCATCATCGGTGATGAGTCCCTCTGCAACTTCATTGAAATTACATGTGACACGCAGTGGAAAATGGTCAGACCAAGTGACCTCATACAAAACATTGACAGAAAGTAAATATTTACAAAAGAAGATATATTAGAAGAAGTATACATAGGTGAAGCTTATCTCTAAAAAAGAAATTTCTTCCATTTAGTATCTTTCATTCTATTTAGTGTCAACAGTAATAAAATTATTATTAGTAAGTGCTAATTACTTGCAAATTGTACTTTTGCTAAAATATCTGTCAAGACATTATCATATCAGTCTCATAGATATTTACCACATCAATTATGTCATACATAATTGATGTGGTAAAGTCTCAATGAATAATAGTATTATAATTATAATAAGCTGACACAGGTAAAACAAATAGGTTTGTACTCGTATATTAAAAAATTCAACAATTGTATAATATAAATTGAAAGTTATAACTTATATCAATATAACAATTATTATACTTGCAAAATGTATTATTACCTTCATCCCTCCTTTTTCTCTTCCTCTCTTTTTTTGGTTCTTCCTGTTGAGTAGACTTAGAGCCCCCTGGCTCTGGGTTTTCTGAGGGCTCAAAACATACAATATGCTCTTCCTGAGGACCCTCGTCCTCGGGGAGGGTAGGTCCACAACTTGATGGACCTTCTAGTAGGGGGTCACTTATTTCAGTATGACCACTGACAGCTGACTCCCCTATAAGGTCCACCAAGTCCCTCTCCACATCTGAGAGCCCAGATATTGGTGGTCTCCCCCCTGTGCCTCTTGCATGAGAGGCAATCTTGGCTGCCTTTTTTTTAACATCAGATTTCCAGTCTTGGAAGGACTAAAAAAAACAAGTACAGTGCAACCTCAATATAACAAATCTGAGGGGAACAAGAAAATATTCGTAATATCAAGTAATTCGTTGAACTGAGGTTTGTTATGTTGAGGTTAGATTGGTCTAAAATTCGTTATAAAGAGGTAAAGCCATATAACTTAAATCTTTAACAATAGTGACGAGCAGAGGTGTTTAAATTACTTTCTATCAAAACAACAATGATTACTTTACAAACAAAAGCGTGTCGAAACATGTCGAGACATGAATCACATTATAAGATTAAGAGTTATATTATTGGTGGAAACTTTATATCAAGGTTTTGGGTTGGCAAAATTCGTTAATTAGAGGTATGAATACTTTTTCTTGATAGTTGAAAATTCGTTACTAAGAGGTTGTACGCAAAGAATGTTCGCAATGTAAAGGTATATTTTATATTGACTCTTATGGACAATTCAAGGGGATTACGAAGAATTTGTTAAATCGAGGAAGTCGTTATATTGAGGTACGTTATATTAAGGTTGCACTGTATTAATTAAAAGTGCATTAAGGCTACAAAAGTAGAAGGTAAGTATATATTATAAATTATGGTTTTTAACTGTGAAAAGAGCTTGCAGGTACACATATTGCACATATTATTAAAAAATATGCTCTCAACTAATCTATCAAAGCTACGAATAAAGCAGACGTATTACTTACTCTGAGCCATTTTTCCGGTGTTTTGACGGCGCCGGACCCCGTGCTGCCTTTATGCGAAAAACAGTAAACGTAGTACGTAAACAAAAGGATACCGAATGCAGTGTAGCTTTCGATAAGTAATCGACAAAAGTTATCGGACGTTCGGCAAATCTTATTCGATACGGATAGTCTGAATTGCGTTAGTAGTAATCGTACGATATCTCTGTTGGTTCGATTCGGTTTGGATTTCGACAATTTCATTGTCGATACGGTTGCTCTGAATTGAAAATATAGGTTATCGTACGGTAATAAACCGAATCGATCGATAAATAAGTTATCGGAAAGGTCTGAATCGGGGGGCTGGTGAGTCATTTAATTTTTTATCGTTTAAATAGGAATAGGTTAATAACTAAATTAACTATTTTATTAAATTAATTATTTTTATTTAACAAAAATTTTTTGTTAAATAAAAATAATTAAATTGCATAGACAACATTTGTTGTCAAAAAATGTTGTCTATGGAATTTATCATATGACCGTTGTCAAAAACTTTCATTTTGACTTTGACAGACTGACTTTTGGACGTTTGTTTCGTGTTTATGGTCATAATATTTGTTATTGTTTTTTATTTTCGAAGAGAATTTGTGATTTGTTAATATTTTTAAAATGTTCCTGTTTTTTATACAAAGCGAATTAATTAATTTATTTTCTATTTCATGACATAAAGTAGCGCATGCAGAACAAAAAAAATAAATGCTCGAGAACAACTGTAGGAAAAGAAATTTAAATAAAATACAAAAAAATACTTCTTCGTCTTAACGCATTTACTTTTACGTCCACTCTAGGACATAGGATCTTGCGAGGATCGCTACAGAACACGATCTCGCGTCGCTTGTATTGACGTAGAAGGACCTATCAAGTAATATACCTACTTTTTAGGCTTTAAAAATGGACCATTTATGCTTCGTATGCAGTAATGCAGTTTACGCAGAAACAGATGAGAAAATCAGAGTTAAGTATAAGGAGATTATTGGTATCAATGTAAGTATCTTCATTGTTGTTATAGTTATTTTCATCAGATTATTGATTTTTTCTTGTAATGCAAAAAAAAGTCTCAAGCTATGTGATATAAGGAAAATTTATAGTAATTTTAAATTATAATATTAGTAATGATTCTCAAAATATAACAATTTCATCTACAAATATGTCATAAATTCAAATTCAAAATTTATTTATTTCATGTAGGCTACCTTGTAGCTCTTATGACACGTCATAAATCTACCACCGGTTCGGAATGCAGATTCTGCTGAGAAGAACTGGCAAGAAACTCGGCAGTTGCTCTTTTCAAAAAATAAAATAATTTTACAATAAGTAACCAAACTAAGCTATGTATACAGTGCTTCCACAGTGAAGCTTCAAAATCAAAAAAAATCAAAATCAAAATTTATTTATTTCATGTAGGCCAACTTGTAGCTCTTATGAAACGTCAAAAATCTACCACCGGTTCGGAATGCAGATTCTGCTGAGAAGAGCCGGCAAGAAACTCAGCAGTTGCTCTTTTCAAAAAAAAATTTTTTTTTTTTTACAATTGTTAAAAAGAACTAGGCTATGCACACAATGTTTCCACACAGAAGTTTCAAAAATGTACGCCTACCGCAACCAAAGACATGTTAACATGGGTAGACACAAAGCAGACCCATTCCCGTTGGCGGCACCCGTTCACTAGCATGACGCATGATCCAGCCATTGCCTCGCTCAACCATATTTGAGGGAACGTAACAACCCGCACCACACGACACCACCACAGAAATGTTTAAGTGAGCATGACATACTTAGGCTACCCATGTTAAGGCATCGAATTAAATATTAATATTAAGATACTCATTTTAAGACATAACTGAGACACAAATAAAGTGGAAACACTGTAGAACAGAATACAATAGAATGATGTTACACAGGATAGTTCAAAAATGCAATACATATAATCCAACACATGTCAACATGGGAAGACAAAGCAGACCCATTCCCGTTGGTGGCACCCCTTCACGAGCACGACGCATGATCCAGCCATTGCTTCGCTCAACCATATTTGAGGGAACGTAACAACATAAACACAGTAAATTTTATTTTTCCAGCTGTCGCCAAATTCCCAGTTGTGCTACATATGCTGTCATGTAATAAATAAGCTGTCACTATTCAGAGCTGTATGTTTGAACAAGATATTGGAATACCCAACTCTAAGGTAAAACATTTTCTTATACTTACTATTTTTTTTTTCGATGTCAAGTTTTTTTTTTAAAGAATATTAGCCAAGCTGAACTTGACTTATATTCTCCTCTCCCCTCCAAATAAGCGAAAAGCTTGTGCTAGGAGTGGGTACGACAATAGTGCAACGGGTGAGGCCGGAACCTGCAACCCTTCAGTTTTCAGTCCGCACCTTTAACTGTTGGGCTTTTGAAGCTTAAGTTAGTCCTTGATTGCGATCTCACCTGATGGTTAGTGACGATGCAGTCTAAGATGGTAGCGGGCTAACTTGGAAGGAGTATGGCAGTGTAAATTCAACCTAAACCACTAATCTGTTTCTACACACAACTGTGCGGGAATGCTAAATCACTTGGTGGCACATCTATGACGGTAGGGTGGTAACTAGCCACGGCCAAAGCCTCTCACCAGATCAGACCAGAGTCAATTCAGAAATTATAAATTACCAAATTGCCTCTGCCAGGAATCGGACCCAAGACCTTCCAATTATAAGACCACATTATTTTTTACTAGATGAAATCCGTAACTTCGTTTGTGTGGATTAAGGATTTTTATTCCCGCGGGAACTCTCTTGGTTCCCGGGATAAAAAGTAGCCTATGCCCTATTCTAGACTAATCTATCTCTGTGTCAAATTTCAGCCGAATTGGTTTAGTCATTGCAACATGATGGAGTACCAAACATACAAACTTTCGCATTTATAATGTTAATAGGATAGATAAATAAATGGGAATAGGATTTGGCTGGGAATTCCATAACTGCACAGCATATGCTGTGAATTACTTACCATAAAAATTGGTGTATTTTTGAGGAACTTTGAGCTTGTTGTCTAGGCATGACCGAAGCTGCATAGTTTAAGTTCTAGATATGGTTCTAAAACTCAAACTCAAAATTATTTATTTCATGTAGGCCAACTTGTGGCTCTTATGACAAGTCGAGAATACCAATCTAGCTTTTAAAAACTATTTAATTTCTTTTTTCAGTAAAAAATATCCAATGAAATTGCAAAAAAGTGACCTAGAAATTGTCATCTTCTGTCCCGAGAAATGTGATCAACTCACAGAAACACATAATAGCAACATGTATCAATTCAACTACAGCAATCATTCCCATGATTACGACATCACTGAAGACGTTAACGACATTGAACATAATGATAACGACTGTGAAGATACAAATATTTATGTAAATAACGACAACAGTAACGATAGTCTATACATTGACACATTGAAATCAGAATGTGACAGGATACCCAATTGCAATCATATAGATCAACATTATGTGATAGACAATGATAACTATCGAGATGACAATGTATCTAATCCTAACAATCATAATATTAATTGTGTAGAAGTTAAATTAGAATCAACAACATGTAATACAGGTTCCAAAAATCCAAAAGACGAATTTGACAAATCAATAGCTGATGATTTAATACAAAGTGATGATTTAAATAATCAAAATGATAATCAGATAGACGTATTTGATATTAAAGTTGAAATTGACAACGAGAATACATTAGAAGCAAATGAAAGGCTTGAAGATACCAAGCAAATTGATGATAATATTAGTAATAAAAACATTGAGGAGGGGAAAGGTAAAGTGAAAAAGGCTAAAAAGGAGAAGGATAAAGGTTTCAAAAAGATTGTTTTGAGTCTAGAAAAGCAAAAGGCTGAATTGGAAGCAAATAGAAAGGACAAGAAGTATGTAGAAGCTGAGTTTAAGTGTTACAACTGTGCTCTAAGTTTCTTATTCAAAGACACTTATCAAGCACATATGATGCGTCATGAAGAGGTAATTAAATTTAGACAAGACTAGCCCGCGACTTCGTCCGCTTCGATTAAAAAACGATGCACGCAAATTGGTTCAAAAATCACGGAGATAACGATATACATAGATGTAGAAGAACAAAACACAACTCACCTTTTTCAAAAAAAACCTAAATCACTCCAGATAACATTAGCTATCTGCCAGTGAAAGTCCCTTCAAAATCGATCCAGCTATTCCTGAGATTAGCGGCAACAAACAAACAGACATACAGACAAAAATTTTAAAACTTGTTTTTTGTTATAATTACCGTATTTACTTACACATGCATTTAGTAAAAAGCTGTTATTTTGATATTACAAACAGACAAGTTATTTCTAGTCCAACGGTGAATTCCAATGCATAACATGCACACTTCGCTTCGCAACCCTCGCCTCACTAAGGATCCACGCAGCGTGTCATTCGGAGCGATACTTGTGTCGCGCGTGTGGTTCGTGCCTAAAGCCGCGCGGCAAGAAGCGCCACTCCTGTTACCAGCCCAAAGAGCCGCAGAGCGTCGCTTGCCATCTGTGCGGGAACTTGCTCAAGTGAGTACGTAACCAAACTTCTCAAAATTGAAGTCAAAGCGTTGCGAAATTCTTAGTGAAACGTTGGCGAATTCATAGTAAAACGTCGGTGAATTCTTAGTGAAACGTTGGTGAATTCATAGTGAAACGTCGGTGAATTCATAGTAAACCGTCGGTGAATTCATGGTTGACCATCGCCGAACTTACTTTCAGTGAATAAATTCAAATTTGTACGTAATAACCGATAGTTAATATAGGTACAAAAACCTGTTTGGTCTAAAAAATAGTGTCGTTTTTTTTTTATTATTTTGTTTTATTAAAAATTAGCCATGCATTGAGGACCTGAAAAGATCATTTTCAAGTCCTCCATTATAACTATGCAAAAAACGACGATCTGTTCTTTCATTGCTGCGTGATTGAAGGACAACCGAAAACACTTTCGCCTTTATAATATTAGTAAAAACGACTACTAGTGATGACAAATGACGAATCTTCAGTAGCTTTTAATGAAACTTTAATTAAATAACAGTCAAAGTGATACGTTGCGGACTAAAGTGATACGTCGCATAATTCAAAATGAAACGTCTTTGCATTCTAGAGACGCCGACGGGCTTCAGCAGCATTTGAAAAGGGTGCACGCGAGCAAAGCCAGCGGGCGACGGTATGCGTGCAACGTGTGTGGCGAGAGTTACACAAAGCAGGGCGCTTTGAGGACACACATGATGTGAGTGTCTTAGACGACCTCCCTGGCGCAGTGGTGAGCGCTGTGGTCTTATAACTGGGAGGTCTCGGGTTCGATTCCCGGCGGGGGCGATTTGGGAATTTATAATTTCTGAATTGTCTCTAGTCTGGGCTGGTGGGAGGCTTTGGACGTGGCTGGTTACCACCCTACCGTCAAAGACGTGCCGCCAAGTGATTTCGCGTTCCGATACGATGGCGTGTAGAAACAGATTAGGAGTACGGGTTGAATGTACACTGTCATACCCCTTCCAAGTTATCCCGCCGCTACCATCGTAGACGATATCGTCACTTACCATCAGGTGAGATCGCTCGATCGTGACATTTATTGAATTCATAAAAGATACAAACAAACAGTGGCCGGAATCTTCTTTTAAGTATAAAGTAACTGAAGCCTCAATAGCCCAACGGTTAAAGGTGCGGACTGAAAACTGAAAGGTCGCAGGTTCGAATCCCACCCATTGCACTATTGTCGTACCCACTCCTAGCACAAGCTTTCCGCTTATTTGGAGGGGATAGGAGGATATTAGGCAACTTGAGCTTGGCTAATATTCTTTAAAAAAAAAAAACTGTTCTAAGACTCCGCTTTTCTATAAGTCTATTAATAGTAAATAATAATTAGTTAATTCTTTAACTTAATACATTGTCATTAAATAAAAAAAATCTCGTCATCGAATAAAAAAAAAAGATTCACGTCAGTATGACAGTAGGTACATTTGTTCCAGAAAACACATCAACCGCAAGTTCCACTGCTCGCGGTGCCCGCGCGCGTACAGCAGCCCCTACACGTTGGCCCAGCACCGCAAGAGCCACGGCGGCGACGGCGGCTTGCACTACTGCGACGCGTGCGGCGCCGGCTACGCCACCAGGAAGAGCCTGCTGGCGCACATGAGGAACACCAGCAACCACTCCACCACTACGTGAGTACACTCGCCTTCTCTCTCTCCCCCTCTACCTCCCTCTCCCTCTAACCCCCTCCCACTACCCCCTAATTCTAACCCTCCCTCTACCCCTCTCTCTCTCTACCCCCTCTCACTCCCTCTACCCCTCTCTCTCGCTCTCCACCCCTCTTTCTTTCTCTTCCCTCAATGGCTGGGGCTCGACCCTGCTACCTTTCAGTGTTTAGTCCGCACCTTTAACCGTTGAGCTATTGAGGCTTTAATCTCTCTCTCCTCTCCCCTCTCTCTCTCCAACTTACAAAGTTAAATACGTGAAGTTACTCGTCCTACCATCTCTTATCACAGATGTGAACTATATTATCTAACTAATGCGAAGGTTACTCAATCACGTCGCAACGACTGAACTGATTTGGCTGAAAGGCACAGAGATAAATAAGAGAATTCCCTGGGGAATAAAGAAACCTTAATCCACGCGAACGAAGTCGCGGGTATCAACTAGTCAGAAATAAATAAGAAAAGAAGAAAATATTCACTTGTTTTGTATTTATGTCGCAGACATGGAAAAATTGATCAAGGTGTGCGTATATTTGTCATATAAAGACGATGTGTACTTATACGGCATTTTCTATACTATAGAACTTGTTACATACTTGTACTACAGAAGAAAAGTATTTAAAAAAGATATAAATTTGTCATTAAACGTCACCCACAGTAATACGTCATGGAATTCAAAACGAAACGTCACACAATTCAAAGTGAAACGTTCTTGAATTCCAAATAAAATACTGGTAAAATTAAATAAAATGAAATTATCGAATTAATTCTATTTCTCTTTAAACCTTAAACAAACCTTTTTCACACAAATGCCCCAAAGTTACAGAATTAAGAAAATAATTGTACGACTTGTCCCCAGATTCGAGTGCCCCATCTGTAGTCGAGTTTGCCCCAACAAGAAATCTCTAGCGTCTCACATACAGGCGGTCCACTCGACGACCAAAGACCACGTTTGTTCGCTTTGCCCCGCGCGTTACACGAACAGAAACTCTCTGTTGCGACACGTGGCGTCGCATACGAAGCAGAAACCACTTAGAATTGTCATTTGCCACTTGTGCGGAGCTAATTTTAAGGTAAATATCTGAAAATTTTGGTATTTTTGTTGCTATATAATACCATACTTACCTAGACGGTTCTCAAATTCAGCACCAAACTTTTCAATATGAGAATGTCCCATCACATCACACTAATCACACTATCACAATAATCACACTAATATTATTATATAAAGGCGAAAGTTTGTATGTGTATTTGTGTGTGTGTGTGTGTGTGTGTGTATGTTTGTTACTCTTTCACGCAAAAAGTACCCGACGGATTTGGCTGAAATTTGGAATGGAGATAAATTATACCCTGGATTAACACATAGGCCACATTTTATCCCGGAAAATTGCGGGCATCGTCTAGTATTGTAATAAAATTAAAATATTCAAAGGAGGTGGGTTGATAAGGCCCAATTTTCGCCCCCCATACACTCGAAAAAAAAAGTTCCAGATTACTACATTACATTACATTACAGACATTACTACATTAGATTACAGATACTTGAAGATATAAACTTTATTTTAATATAAAGTTTAGGTGATTAAAAAAATAGAAAATAAATACATAGGCTACATTTTATCCCGGAAAATTACAGACTTTCCATAGGAATTGAAAAACCTTGATCCACGCGGACGAAATCGCGGGCATCGTCTAGTTATAAATAACATGAATTTATTAACTTCCAGGACAACAGTAAGTTGAACAGACATCTTCGAGAAGTATGCAAAAAGGCGAAGGAGGAACAGCTTTTAGCGATGTACGAATAGAAGTTCATACTTTATAGGTTTAAGTTAGGTTAGATTAATTTATGTTTTAGGTTAAAATATTTGATACACAAATAGATATGAATAAAATAAGTTTGTAAGGAAGAAATCGCTTCGTGAGCGATAAGGCCGTCTATTGTACTCTGTTTTGTTTTTTTTATTTGGTTTACAATAAAAGACATTTAATTAATTAAACTGTATGATATTTCTTTTATTCCTCCTTCCAAACACCCATCCAATCCATAACTTGTATAATATACAAGAAATCATACTATTAGCTCGTAAAATAGATCTTACTTAAATCGTTGCACATTGTGAAATTTTTCCCAAAATCGGACATCCATTTTTTATGATACTAATCAAAACTTTAAGCTTTTTTTAATGCTAGAGTAGAACACCCAGAAGTTAATTCTGTTTAGAACCGGAGTTATAAATTTTTAGAAAGTTACAGCATTTCTTAGTTTTTTTCTGGTAACCATAAAAAAAAATTTAAAAAATTATAACTCCGGTTCTAAACAGAATTAACTTCTGGGTGTTCTACTCTAGCATTAAAAAAAGCTTAAAGTTTCGATTAGTATCATAAAAAAGGGATGTCCGATTTTGGGAAAAATTTCACAATGTGCGTTGTAATGACAAAGCAGTTTAAGAGATATCAAAAGTAAATAGGTAGACATAATTTTTGTTTACAATTTTCTATTTCATATCCTAATCCTAATTATAATCACATCACACTTCACACTAATATTATAAAGCCGAAAGTGTGTATGTGTGTGTGTGTATGTTTGTTACTCTTTCACGCCAAAACTACTGGACCTATTTGGCTAAAATTCAAAATGGAGATAGATTATACCTTAGAGTAATAGTAGCATAGGCTACTTTTTATCCCGGAAAATCAAAGAGTTCCCGCGGGATTTTAAAAACTAAATTCACGCGGACGAAGTCGCGGGCATCAGCTAGTAATATTATAAAGGCGAAAGTTTGTATGTGTATGTATGTTTGTTACTCCTTCACGCCACAACGAATTAACCAATTTGGCTGAAACTTGGAATGGTGGCAGCTCACATCCAGGATTAAAACATAGGCATTTTATCCCGGACAATTAAAGTCTCAACGGGAATTTAAAAAAACCTTAATCCACCCGGATGAAGTCGCGGATATCATCTAGTTGTCTATATAAAGCGTTATAGGTTTGAGATCATGTAATTATTATACTGAAATACAGGAATTACATACATCAATCTTAAATACGATTGATTTAATTAGATAATAGAATACGAATAAATTGCATTTTACACGTCACGCCAATCTTAGTAATATATTGTATTAAACTTTAGATTTCTAAGACACTTCAATTCTAATGTTTTTTGGTTACATAATTCAAATTTAGTTTTTTTTTTTTAATTTTACAGCTCCTTAGTCTTCGGAAGTCACTCATGACCTAATTACCCATCCCGGGGGACAAACCGAAAATACCTAATAAGTTCCATTTGTCCCCTCATCTTAACAGGGGGACATATCGAACTTTTTTATTTTTTTTATTTTTATTTTTAGACCGAAATAATTAGTCTTGGTTTTATAATAAAAAATAAAAGAAATTAAATAAAACATTTATCTATTTAATTCTGTAACAAATTGAAACACTGTAGGGCAGCGAACGATACTAAACTATACCCATCCATAGCTTGAACTATTATTTGGTTCAAAACTTCACTACATTTAGTTAAGACACACTTTTTCTTCGCATTATCCTCAATAATTTCATTTCTAGTCAAATTCCACTTTCTCCTCCAGATTTCAGTTAAGGAACTTTTTTTTAATCTGTCATCGTCCAAAGTGTTTTGGACACTGATTTGACTCGATTCGTTTGATTTTTTGACTCTTTTTAGCATGACTTCTAATATATGAAATATGTAGCATACATTTTCGGTTTTTTCAATATGTTTTAGTTCTAAAACGTCTTCTTTAATATGAGATAAGGTTTTTTCTAGTATAATAATTATTTTTTCTACAGAATAGTTTATAATGTGACTCGATCTGTTTAGAAGTAAGAGACGATAGATGGTGTCTTCTCTTTTCAGCAACTGAAATATAAAAAAAATAGACTCAAAATTCATGTAACTTCTGTTTAAATACATTTAAATTTAATATAATATTACTAATCCATACATAAAAGGTAGGTAATAAAATAAATAATATAAATGTGCAAAAAAAACCAAATTTTTTCCAATTAAAGACTGCAGAGATACATTAATATTCAATATTTAGAAGTCGGAGATTAAGATTATTTAAAGCGCCATCTAGTGACGCTTAGTGACGGTAGTCTTATAAGGTTTATTGACGGTAGTCTTGTAACGTTTAATGACGGTAGTTTTATAATGTTGGTATCATTGTCCGTTGAGCATTGCGTCATTCCTCCCCACTCATTCGGTTGATAAAAAGGAGACTCACAGCGTGCGTCGAGCTAGTTGTCTTATTAGAGACAGGGACAGGGACAGGGACAGGGACAGGGACAGGGGCAGGTGCAGGGGCAGGTGCAGGGGCAGGGGCAGGGGCAGGGGCAGGGGCAGGGACAGGGGCAGGGACAGGGACAGGGACAGGGACAGTGACAGAGACAGTGACAGTGACAGAGACAGTGACAATTATCGGAGATAGGGGACAACTTCTCGCGGATAGTAGTAGTAGTGGCAAGTCACAACTTTTTCCACGCGGATGAAGTCGCGGCCAACATCCCTACTAATATTATAAATGCGAAAGTGTGTTTGTTGGTTTGTTGGTTTGTTGGTTTGTTGGTTTGTCCTTCAATCACGCAGCAACAGAGCAACGGCTTGCTGTGATTTTTTGCATAGGGGTAATTTACGGGCCGGAGAGTGACATAGGCTACTTTTTATCCCGGAAAATTAAAGAGTTCCCGCGGGAATCAAAAAACCTTTATCCGCGCGGACGAAGTCGCGGGCATCATCTAGTATGGAATATATGAAAATATGAAAATAATCTGATAATTAAAGAAGCAATAATAAGAAGGCAATAATTACCGTATTAGGTTCTTCATTATTCCCTTCATTAACGTCGTGCAGGAAGACATTGACGCTTTCTAGTAATTCCTCAAGGAAATTCGGATATTTCTCCTCTTCATGCAATGTGTCTACCAATTTACCTAACATCTGTAAAAAATAAATCGCGGGCATCTATTCCCTCACTCTCATAGTCTGATGGAACGGAAAATTCGACACGACCGGAAAGAGATCAGGCGCAGGACCGACGGCTTTACGGAAATCTGGCTTTCGGAAATCGGTCTCTCGGATCTCGGATTTTGACGACCTCCCTGGCGCAGTGGTGAGCGCTGTGGTCTTATAACTGGGAGGTCTCGGGTTCGATTCCCGGCGGGGGCAATTTAGGAATTTATAATTTCTAAATTGTCTCTGGTCTGGTCTGGTGGGAGGCTTTGGCCGTGGCTAGTTACCACCCTACCGTCAAAAACGTGCCGCCAAGCGATTTAGCGTTCCGGCACAATGGCGTGTAGAAACCGATTAGGGGTATGGGTTGAATTTACACTGCTATACCCCTTCCAAGTTAGCCCACTACCATCTTAGACTGCATCGTCACTTACCATCAGGTGAGATCGCAGTCAAGGGCTATCTTGTCATAGAATTAAAAAAAAAAAAAAAAAACGGTGGTATAATTCCGAATAACTAGCCGTCACGAACTCCTTCGTCCTTTATTATATTTACCAACATTTCAGGGGGGAATACCACCGATTTCCTAACTCCGGAGAAATTCTTAACAGAAAACCAATACTTTCTTGGCCCGACCCGGGACTCGAACCCGGGACCTCGGCAACCGTAGTCGAACTTGCTAACCACTAGACCAACGAGGCAGTTAAACCACAACTTAGGGTAAAAACATGCCAGAGATGCCTCACTGCGATACCTCGCGGTCGCGGTTTAGCTCGCTACCTCGATGCCACCTCCATGTAAAACAAATGTATGCAAACAGACGAACGCGAACATGCCGAGAAACATCGATGTGAACCGCGATGTATCGCAGTGAGGTATCCTTCGGCATGTTCACGCTCGTCTGTTTGCATACATTTGTTTTACATGGAGGTGACATCGAGGTAGCGAGCTAAACCGCGACCGCGAGGTATCGCAGTGAGGCATCCTTGGCTTGTTCGCACCCTTACGTACGTTAAGGCAGGGATACCACAACTTACGTATAGTCTGATTTTTAATTCGGTGGAATTCTGACAGCTGTCATTTTGTAAATAGAGCGAGTTGTTTGTATGAAAAACAGTATTACCACCTGTAGTTCGATTTTACCCCGAACTATCTGTCAGGCATTTGTCATATTATATCTATGTGCGGCAATTAATTTTTATTTTTATAAGTTTTTTATTATTTTTTTTCGGGGTTTTTTTATTCTCTGGTAACATTAAGATACGTCAGAATTCCACGCAATTAAAAATCAGACTATAGGAGGTTTTGTCTCGTTTTAACTCTCATCTTGAGTCTGAGCTAAGTCAGAGCACGCTCTGTAGATCTCAGCACTACAGACACTTACTTACTTTTGATATTTGGTCAGCGATTTCCGCGGTCTTGTCTGTCAACTGGCTAGCCGTCACGAAACTCAATAGACAGCGCGCTGCCTCGTTGATCCTCACATCCGAGTATTGGGAAGCTACAATCATAACAAAATGATCCAATATGGTTGAGCGAAGCAACGGCTGGATCATGCGTCGTGCTCGTGAACGGGTGCCACCAACGGGAATGGGTCTGCTTTGTCTTCCCATGTTGACATGTGTTGGATTATATGTATTGCATTTTTGAAGCTTCACTGTGGAAGCACTGTATACACAGCTTAGTTTTGTTACTTATTGTAAAATTAGTTTATTTTATTTTTTGAAAAGAGCAACTGCTGAGTTTCTTGCCGGCTCTTCTCAGCAGAATCTGCATTCCGAACCGGTGGTAGATTTATGACGTGTCATAAGTGCTACAAGGTAGCCTACATGAAATAAATAAATTTTGAATTTGAATTTGAAAAAAAAGCTAGTATTAGGTACCTACGTACCTAATACTAGCTTTTGCCCGCGACTTCGTCCGTGTGACTTAGGTTACTGTTTTTCCGGGGTGAAAGTTCACTTTCCTTGCCATCAAAAAACCTGTTCAATACAAAATGAAATTTTTTCATAATTTTTTTATTTCGTGAAATTTTTCCGATATTTTAAAAGTTGTTCTGCTATTCGGGGCAGAGAAAAATACACCAAACCAAAAACCATGAAAATCGGTTTAGCCGTTCTAGAGTTATAAGTGTTCGAACAAACTCGACATGTCCTTCTCCTGGTTCTGGCTCCTCCCCACCAATTTGCAGCCAAATCGGTTCAGCCGTTCTTGAGTTAGCCGTTAGCCGGTTAGAGGGGGGAGAAGGGGGGGGGGAGATTTTAGACAGTGTCTATTCTTGTCATCGAATAAAAATTTAAAAAAGACTTCCATACCACTTTTGTAAGAACTCCTGGCCTGAGAACTTCTGAAACCGGAATCCAAGGAATTTATTCCTTGACTTAACAATCTCTCCCGTTTATTTAAATAGCATTTGATTATATTCAAGGCTTCTAAGGTTTTATAAGATACTGTTTCTAGTTGAGAATCTCTTTCAGTATCAGACATGTCATTTTCTGGACAATTAGTGTTTTCATTCGAAATACATTCTTTCATTATTTCGTTATTAGAAATAACTTTCTCAGTTTCTTCATGTGGTAGATGATTTAAAATCACTTCAGATTCTATTTTACTATTATTTGGAGCACGTTCTTTTCTCTTATCTTCGATATCGACTTTATAATTTGCAACGTTCCTTACATTTTGGCTTAAATTCGTTTCATCCATATTTATCGAATTTTCATTAATTAGGTTAAGACTTCGTTTGTTTTTATAGATATCTTTTTCAAATTGAGTTAAATTGAATTCAGTATCTACATTACTGTCTTTGTGTATATCTAATGTATTTTCTAATGTATCGTCATAAAGATTTGATAGAAATAAGCTTTGGGATTCTAGAATAGAAAATTGTTTTTCAAAGTCATCAGGAGTATTTGTTTTAATAGTATTAACTTTATCAGCATTAAGATCTAGTCTAATTTCAGGTGCATTTGAATATCTATCCAGAAGGGCAAAGTCTTGTGTTAAATAATTATTTATTGAATTAGTTTCAGCTGTGCCTTTATTTCTGTTACATGTTTCATTAAGATCGTTTTTATCATTATTTTGGCTGTGAGTTGCTAAATTATCTTTTGTATTTTTGACTGAATTTATCCTTGAAGACGCTGCAGTAAAAATATTACTTTGATTTTGAGAAAATTGACTGAATTGGGTATATTCTGAGTTATTCATATCATTTTTAGTATAATAGTTCTCATTCCCTTCAATTCTGACACGTTTGTTATCTTTCTGACTATCACTTTCTTCATTTTTATGTTTTCTTTGTCCATCTTTGCTTAAATCAACTTTATTTACATCAAAACTTTCATAATCTTGGGTACTATTCTTATTCTTGCTTGCATTATTTCTGTCCAGTAAATCATTGTTGTTGGCAAAATAATTTTCAAAATCTCGTCCACTGTACATATTTTTGGTCATACTATTTACAAATGTATCTTTATTACCCTCCATTAAATCACCTTTACTATTTTGAATATTCTCCTTAATATTTTGGTTATTTAATGAAGTCGTAATTCTATTTAGTAAATGTTTTTTTGCTATAATGATATCTTCCTGACTTTGGCTTACATGTGTATTATCAGTAAAACCTTGAAGAGTATATAAAATAGTTTGTTGTGAATCTTTACAATTATTTGCTATATTTATATTATGTTTTACATTTGACTGGACGTTATTTTCAGTGGAATTACTATTATCGTCATTTTGTTTAATACTGTGACATAATGTTGGATTGCTATTGTTTTTATCAATAACTTTAACATTTTGAAACCTGTTATCAATAACTTTCGTTATATTATTACTACTTCTATGGTTACTTTCTACGTATGTCTCGCAGATCGTTCTTATATTATCAACAATTTCGTTCTTATTACTAACTAATACATTGATAGGTATTTGCGTTTCATCAAAATTGGTCTGCTGCGTGAAATTAAGCTGTGAAGTATCCAACTGAATCTGTGAAAGAAACGTTATCTTGAAGCTATTGGAATGGTTGTTTGGAGATAAACGTAAAAAATAAAAGTAAAATATTCAACTATAATAATCTTAAAACAGTACCTAATCAATAAATAATAAACGTAAAAATTCTTTTCACGTTCCAAAACCGACTTTAAATTCCCTCGATTTCTCCAGGATCCCATCATCAGATCCTGGCCTGATGACAATGGGACCACCTGGAAAGTATACCCTTCCAAACAAAAAAAGATTTTTTCAAATCGGACCGGCGTTTTCGACTAATCGGGGAATATAACAAAAAAAACATTAAAAAAAAAAGATTTTGAAAAATTGAGAATCTCCTACTTTTTTGGAAGCCGGTTTTTACTTTTTATGGATTTAGGTCATAAAATCTGTGAATCTACATCACCTGGTGAATTCTAAAATGTTTAGAAAAAAAAGACGTGTGGCACTCGGGGACTGCCGCGGTAAAGCTATTGCATAGCATTTTTTATCAACGCCATCTAGCGGTGAGAGGAGTCCCGTGTCAGGTTATTTTCGTTACGGAATTTCAGGATTCGGTCTCCACGCTCAAGGCCCGCGATAGAAGCTATGCAATAGCTTAAAAACTATCATCAAGCACTCTAATATAAAATATTGTATTTAAAATACCACATTACCTCAGAATTCTCAATACAATCCAGTTGTGTCATAACGTCCAATAAATCATTTGCATCGTCCTTTGTCTTAAGAGGATCATCCAAATCGTTCAAATCAAAATTCCTAAGTATAGTCACACTGTCATGACTTTTGTTCAACTCATCACCAGTCAACATCTGATCATCGCCGTTCATCATCTGATCATCACATTGTGTGAAATCATCACTAATGTTAAAATCGTCATCACATATCGCGATATCAAGGTTCGAATCCATATTTCTCTCATTAATTTTGTTCCTTATGCTGTCTATATATGTTTCGTATGTTATATCAGCTGGTTTTGTTTTGATAACAGCTATAGCGATGGCTAGTTGGTGTTTTTGTAACATATATTGAGCTGGAATTTTGAAAATATATGTAAGTATAGTTCTTGCAAGTCGCGAGCGCTCGTGAACTTTACTTGTGGTTATTCAAATTCAAACTCAAAATTTATTTATTTCATGTAGGCTGCCTTGTAGCTCTTATGACACGTCATAAATCTACCACCGGTTCGGAATGCAGATTCTGCTGAGAAGAACCGGCAAGAAACTCAGCAGTTGCTCTTTTCAAAAAATAAAATAATTTTAAAATAAGTAACCAGACTAAGCTATGTATACAGTGCTTCCACAGTGAAGCTTCAAAAATGCAATACATATAATCCAACACATGTCAACATGGGAAGACAAAGCAGACCCATTCCCGTTGGTGGCACCCGTTCACGAGCACGTCGTTACGTCGTGTACATGCACATTGCGTAAGTGTGCGTGCCTGTCAGGAGCCTAGGTGGTAGCGGGCAGGCGCGATTAAGTTCTCGCTCACACTTATACAGATACGACACACACACAACCATGAGCCACGCGCCCTCGTGAAATGAAAGAACTTATACCTGAGGTCTAAGATGAATATGACACGTGTATTGTACCTAAACTTTTCACCCCTTTCAGCATTTTTTTTAATTCTATGACAAGATAGTCCATGACTGCGATCTCACATGATGGTAAGTGACGATGCAGTCTAAGATGGTAGCGGGCTAACTTGGAATGGGTATGGCAGTGTAGATTCAACCCATACCTAATCGGTTTCTAACTTTCTACACGCCATCGTGCCGGAACGCTGATTCGCTTGGCGGCACGTCTTTGAAAGTAGGGTGGTAACTAGCCACGGCCAAAGCCTCCCACCAGACCAGACCAGAGACAACTTTAGAAATTTTAAATTGCCAAATTGCCCCCGCCGGGAATCGAACCCGACACCTCCCTGTTATAAGACCACAGCGCTCACCACTGCGTCGTCAAAAGCAAAGGGTCATGTCCGGAAATCAGGACGTAACGTCGCATGCTGAGAATATAATGCTATATTATTACCCAGAAATTAAAAAAAATGAAATATCACCGCCAAGGGTCTAATCAACTGGTTTGAAATAAATGTTACTTTCAATTTTTGTCTATGGTTTATATGTTGCACGCATCACGCAGAAAACATTAAACCGATTCAGACTAAACTTTTTCATTGCGTGGAAAGATAATCAAAATCATCTGACATACCTACCTATTATGTAAAGAACCCTCAAAGTATGTTTAACTTCACCCGGGGATTCCTAACAAAAGTTATGATTCGAATTTGTGTTTTTTAAGAATTATTATTCATAGGTTACTTATTTATAAATAGAAACTTACCGTAATCTTTAACATTCATACTGATTTAAAAGATAGGTAATAAATATGATTTCACGCATAATAACAATATAACAATATTTTATCGTACTAATTATTTATTGCAAATTGCAATGCACTTCGCGCCTTAAATCTCTGTATGGTTTCCCACAAAACTTTTTTTATTAAAAAAGGTTCTTTTTTATGTAAGTGTTGTTCTTCATTGTCCCTCTTCGGGACAGCCAAAGATCCATGATCATACAGCCTAGATAAGAATTATTTGTTTTATGAAATTAAATACGTAGGTGCTTTACTAGTACCTAAATAGATAATAATTTCAATGGAATAGCTTTTTTACTGATCGCTTTTCATTTTTAAACGTAAATATTAATCATACAAAATCTTTGGGTTTCGTTCAGTAAAACGGGAGTGACTTAGTGTCATACTACACGGGCGGTTCTCCCGCCGCGGGAAACCGCTCGACAAAGCTGCCGCAGACCATCAAACTACACGGGACGCGGTTAACCGCTGTCTTTTGTTCATTTCAACATGGATCCGCCATTGATAACTGCGCTTGCAGCTCTTGTTTTAATAGAATTATTAATGGCGTAATCCTTCGACTGCACATCATACAAAGCTGGTCGATCTTGTATTTCTACAATAAAACGCTCCGTATCGAACATTTTGATGCGACACTAGCTAGTAGCCAGTAGCCACGCAAGCGCACGAACGACCAGCGAGCGCCAAGATCCCGCGCAGAATGACGTAATAGCGGGAAACCGCCCGTGTAGTTTAAAACGGCGGTTATCCGCGGCGGTTTGACGCTGCATGCGGCGGTCGTATTTCTCCCGCCTGCAAACCGCGGCGGGAAACCGCGCCGTGTAGTATGCACCATACAACTTTCATATTAAATTGTGACTAGAGCGGTTCAGAAGCGGTTTCCCGCGGCGGGAGAACCGCCCGTGTAGTATGGCACTTAGACTCAGTGTCAGTGAAGTTAGTTTCGTCAAACATTGGCCATGGTGAATCAATAATTTTAATTTTTTTAAGAATGTTTTCATTTTTTTGCAATAATTTAAATGGCTTTGTACACGATTTTATTCGGTATAAGCATATTTATGATCGCCTTGGTGATGACTATTATAAAGAAAATGTATTTTCATTGGAAGAAGGAGCACAAAATCGAGAGAATGACGATTACAACAGTTGACAGGCCGAGTTAGTACGCTCCGACCATTTAGAAATCTCCAATGTTAAGAAGTCTCCCTACTGATCTCATTGGTCATGTAGAGTCTATTCAAAAAGAGAACCGTCGCAGGATTAGAGGGCGCAACTGTGCCTCAATAGCCCAACGGTTACAGGTGCAGACTGAAAACTGAAAGGTTCCAGGTTCGAACACCACCCGTTGCACTGTTGTCGTACCCACTCCTAGCACAAGCTTTCCGCTTATTTGGAGGGGATAGGAGGATATTAGTTAACTTCACCTTTGCTAATATTCTTCTTTTTTTTAAAATTACTAATTTTTTAATTAATACTGTTTGGCTACGATGATTCTCTTTATAATATTATTTTATTTTTATTTTATTTTATATTTTATTTTTGTTCTATTTTGCTTACCTCTTTTTTGTATCTCTTTAATGGTTACTTAAACTAATTAGCTAATTATACATTATATTTGTGATCATATTATCTTAGTGCACCAGAAAGATTATATTTTTGTCAATGTTTGGGAATGCACTGGCCCCTAAGACACGGGCTTTCCTAGTTTAGGGGTCAGGATTCCAACGATATGTATTGTATTGAGTTTTTTCTAATAAAGATTATTATTATTATTATTATTATTATATATCAAATGATAATCGCCATGTGCCACAACTATCTACTATCACCTATCAGCTCCAACGATAGCATTAATTTTGCGTAAATATTTTTTTTGTTTGACAATAACACTGTATTAGCGATCGTGCCATTTTACCTTGAAAACAGTTTGGCAAAAATAATCGTCTCATTTTAGCCGTAAGTGTGATTATCAGCACAGAGAAGTGCTTGTTGCGTCGTCGCCGCTACGCGCAAGAGATCGACCTGTATGACGTCATCAGCAAAAGCGACATCAGCCTCACCAAGAAGTTTGAAAAAATCCTCTACACAAAAGTTGAAGAACCTAATAACATGATCGCTTGAAATCTGACGTAAATACTAAATGTTTTTTTATAATTGCAACATTTTGTGTTTTAAACCATTTAAATAAATTTTGTAAGTAGATAAGTTTCTTTGATTAACTGCTGGATAAAGTAAATTGTTCATATCACAATGTTACCCACAAATACTTATATTAATTATTATTATTACTTCAATATGAAATTTAGTGCTTTTTATTACTAAGTAGATACATGGGGCCGGAGGTAACTAAAATAAAACAAAATAGCATTTATGATAAATTTATTTATTTTATTTTTAATGTAGGAAGGTACTAATAAGGAACCTATTTATTTAAACCACCGGGGATCCAAGAGCTGGCAGCTACCTGGGCCAAAGAATTAGTTTGGACATTCAATCATTCAATTCAATTCATCCAAAAGGGCAATGCTGCCAGCACCTTGGGTACTATGTCGCGCTGCGGTGATATCGATGAGGTTTTAGGTTCATATTTGTTTTCATTTTAGAAATAATTATTACCTATTTAATATTTACTACATTTTATAACTTTCATTTAACTCTTTTATGTGTTTTCCTAATCAAATTATAAATAAATAGATAAAATAATTATAAAGGTACTTAATAGATCAAAATACTGTAAATACAAATTGGGTAATTCTAAGCGATCAGACTATGCTGTCGACATTTAGTAGGTACATAATAATAATTCAATGGCTGTCAACTGCATTTTCATTTCTCATTGTCTCTGGAATTCTGGAAGCATTGTATACCATAGACACTGTTTATTTTTATTATATCGCCGTCCGAAAGAAGCTGTTCGTTTTGACCGAGCGATTTCATTATAGAACCATCTGGATCCTGTTGAGAAACAACAATAATAGGTGAGGTAACAGCAAATAACTAATTACAACTTAACAAAAACATTTAAATCGTAACATAACAATCGTGTGATGTGCCAGATCTTTTTTTCCACGTCCTTTGAAACTGTGGAACCAACTTCCTGCGACAGTGTTCCCACTGAATTACAACATGGGGTTATTCAAGGGGCGGACCAACAAACTCCTAAAAAGCCGGCAACGCATTGGTGGTGCCTCAGGTGCTACAAGTGTTCATGGGCGGCGGTAATCACTTAACATCAGGTGACTCGCCAGCTCGTTTGCCCACTCTTCATATAAAAAAAATAAACAACAAAAGTTTGGAAAAAAACTTGGTAGTGACAATCGGGAGCGGTACGTTGCTATCTGTACTAAGCGGGTCTGACTTGAGGTATGGTGAGGGGAAGCGCGGGGCGAGGTAGCGGCAAACTTGCAGTGAATGAGTAGTAACTATCTCTGGCCATACTGATAAACTACCTGATCCTTGTAAGTGGCGACAGTGGATATGCCAGATCTCCCCACCCTCCTCCAGAACTGCCACGCGGGGTGAGTCGCGCTCCTGTAGTCGTAGGGGAGGTCGAGGGTAGCGTCGGGTCGGATCTTCTCGAAGTGGTGGAGTTTATCTGAAAAATTGAATAATTCAGTTTTTAAAAGGACATTTATTTAATACTAGCTGATTTCCGCGACTTCGTCCACGTGGATGTAGTTTTTAAAATCCCGCGGGAACTCTTTGATCTCCAGGTCTTCAACTATACCCATACAAAAAATCAAAAAGTCGCATTTATAATATGTAAGGATTAGTAAGGATTCTATAGTTTTGAATTACAAGCTGTCCCGAAAAACGTCCTGTCCTTTCAATAAAGTTTGTGATGGTATAAAATGGCAGAGTAGCGCCCTCTAGAATTAATTTTGCATAATATTCACCATCATGGCGGTGTGACGATGATGGTGTGACGATACTGGCGGTGGAGATGGTGATGATGATGGCGTGACGGTGGTGATGGTGATGATGATGGGGCGGTGAACTGGTGATGGTGATGGGGTGGTGAACTGGTCATGATGATGGTGGTCGTTGTGGTGATGAACTGGTGATGATGATGACTATAATGGTGAACTGATGATGGTGGTGGCTGTAAACTGGTGATGATGATGGTGGTGGTTGTGGTGATGAACTGGTGAGGATGATGATAATAGTGGTGATCTGATGGTGGTGGTGAACTGGTGATGATTATGGTGGTGGTGGTGATGATGATACAAACCTGGTCGTATATGCCGGTTGTGCACCCTCACGTGCCGGTCGCGGTCGTGGCGGGACAGCTCGAAGTAGAACCCGAGCATCGCCATCACCATCATGGCGGCGTGCTGCCGGTGCTGCCCGCCCTCGAACAGCTCTATTGAGCCGAAGCTCTGAAATACATAATATTTATAGGTTTAATGCGTTTCAAATGAGAATAGAAGAAAGAAAGGAAGAAGCGTCTATTTAATGCATTGTGCCACACATCACCCAATAGGTATACCTAGTTAGGTTGTCCCGGCGCCTCCACCACTTGAGCATTAAAGACAAAAGGCGTCAAGCAGAAGAAGCACCGGAACAACTAAGTCATGTGTGGCACAACCCGGAAAAAAGGTCCCAACTCAGCAAAATGCTGTATGCTTTGTACATGCACAAGAGCATACAGCGCTGATTTTCAGCCAGGACCCTGATCTGTCAAACGTCCATTTTATATTTCTGTCCTGCTCATGTGAGGTTTACACTGAGCGAGATAGAAACAGAAAATGGCGTCTTCTCATTCCTATTGACATTTGAATCATGCACTGATCCCTATAGTTAATCTATGACCAATCCTGACTTTGCTGACTTTGTACAAATGACAGCATATTTATGGATCACTTTGAAGCGCCACATTTGACGTACGAGTGTCTCTGGAACTAATATTGCAAATAGCGCACCGACCTCCATAATTAATAAATATACATTTAAAAAAATGTACTTTTAAAAAATTACAGGTAGTAAAATAGTAGTAATAAAATAGCTAATTTTTCTAACATTTATATTTAAACAGGGAAAAATTCAGAAATCTGACGAAAGTAGGTACGGTACCCTCATGGATTTTAATTAATCTTTGATTGACAGTAGGTATGTATATATTTTTTACACTAATATTATAAAGGCGAAAGTTTGTATGTGTGTGTGTGTATGTTTGTTACTCTTTCACGCAAAAACTACTGGACGGATTTGGCTGAAATTTGGAATAGAGATAGTTCATAGCCTGGATTAAAACATTGGATAGGGATTTATCCCGGGAAATCAAAGATTTCCCGCGGGAATTGAACATTAATCCACGCGAACGATGTCGCGGGCATCATCTAGTATTTTTTATAAATCCATGAGATAGAACGTAAAGGGAACCTATTAAAAAAATAATTGTATGTCTATTAAATACGTTGATCTTCCTTCACACGATGATTCCATTATTTACAAAAATGTTAGCGATCTTTCTAGAAATATTGAGTTTTTTCTAGAAAATTTTACGATGAAACTGAACTTCCTTTACCGTTGCTTCACTTCGCCACCATTCAACAAAATTGTGGCAATTTTTTCTGGAATTTTCGAGAAATTTCCACAATACAGTAAGGCAGGGGTAAGGTTAATGCTTTAAGTGGATTACTACCTGCCCCCATGCAATACTTAGCCCCTTTTTTGTAATAATAATATAATACCCCTTTCCCATTCTTTACTTCAAAAAATATTTAGGTATGTAACTACCTACGTGATTTGCATGAAAAAAAATGCTTTTGGTTTCTTA
Organism: Hipparchia sbordonii; assembly: GCA_038048805.1. Classification (NCBI taxonomy): domain Eukaryota; kingdom Metazoa; phylum Arthropoda; class Insecta; order Lepidoptera; family Nymphalidae; genus Hipparchia; species Hipparchia sbordonii. Next base: position 243,478 of record JBBIWI010000026.1, on the reverse strand, counting down.
GTAAATCAATCGTAAGTACAAACAACAATTTGTTGAACAACGCATTTTAGTGACAATAGATTTTGGGTTAGCAATATTAAAACACGTTAGTTACCTAGGACTTATAATTTTATTAATTAAAAATCAAAACAAATTATTTACTATGTAGTACAACAATTTGATCGCCACATAAGTAAACAATAATGAGAGGTAGTAATGTCAAGTAAATACAATAAGTCTTGGTATTAAAAAAAGCATCTAAATAACACAAAAATTCAATATGTAAGTTATTAGTGCACCATCATTTGGATCACTTCTACAAGTAATACCAAAATCGTTCAACAATGAATCATTTAACTTGAGACGTTTCTTAAAACATTTTTTTTTTACTCGGTAGGTAGTAGTAGGTACCGCTGAACTTCTCGTTTTAGGTGTTGTTTAATCCCAGATATCTTTCATCAAAATCGATTAATCTAATCTCGATTTATCATCAATGGTCATGCAATCGCGTTGCCAATTTAGCAGCTGCCAACTGGAATCATAATTTGTATTCAATGTACTTAAAACATTAATTAATTGTGGTATAAATAATTTCTAAGACAATCTCAGCAACAAAATAAAAAGCACATAAAAAACAAAATACTATAGGTTGGTTGAAACTGGAATGTTTGAATGGAACGAAGTTGTGAATGAATAATGGGCGTTTCACACAAAAAATGCTGAACCAATTTAGAGGAGACTTTCACAGTTTTAATTCAATAAGAGTGGTAGGTAAGAAACAAGTTTGGAATTCACGGCAAGGTACGTATAATCATAATACTTTTAAACGACTTACCCATAAGAATGGAGGATGAAAACAATCCAAAAATCCTTCAAAAACCTTTAAAATAGGTTCAATCGGTTAAAGGTCATCTATAACCTCCTCGATCGTGGGTTGTCCAATAACGTCATTAGGGCTGATGCCACTTTTCTGTCTCTTGATCCTGTGCGTGGCGTGGTCAATTTTCCTGATGTTGGAAGACCAACTCCGCAGTAATTCCGTCATTTTCCTTTCATATTCCTCTCTCAAACAATCAGGGTTGTCTTCCAACCAAGCGATCGCTGCTTTGCACTCCCCAATCATATCTGCGCATTCCACCCCACTCAACCCTTCCAAATTTTCAACCACTGATTGTTTAACATTGTAAATATACGTCTCCAATTGGTTCCTGACTTCCAAGCGCAGTTTGTTCTCGCTGTCTTCCTCTCGAAACTTCTCGGCATTAGAAATCATTTTACTTATGTCCTGCTGAGACATTCTGAGAACATTGTCTATGGTGATACTCTTGCAGTTACCCGTGCTTTTATCTTTAGCGGAGGCGGTAAGAATGCCGTTTGTGTCGATGTCAAATATAACATCAATTTTGGCCACGCCTCGAGGAACCGGTGGAATGTTTTGGAGTTCGAAAACGCCCAACAAACGGTTGTCCTTGGTCAAGCTTCGTTCACCCTCGAACACTTCGATGGTCATGCTGCTCTGGTAGTCTTCTAGAGTGGTAATTTCTTTAATGCAACGACAAGGAATCGGGGTGTTGCGTTCTATGACTTTGAACATTATCCCTCTAGCGGTTTCTAGGCCTAGTGACAATGGCACCACATCGACTAGCAACAGATCCTTGATTTTGTTACTCCTCTCTCCGGACAATATAGCCGCTTGTATGGCTGCGCCGCAAGCGATAGCCTCGTCTGGGTTGATAGGGCTGATAACATTCTTCCTGCCGAAGTATTCGCTGAGCATCTTCCTGATCTTTGGTATTCTCGTGCTGCCGCCCACTAAGATTACGTCGTGTATATCGCTCTTTGTCATACATGCATCCATCAATGCTTGGTCAACGAACTTGAGCGTGTCTTGGAATAGGTCCGAGCAGAGTTGCTCGAACAAAGCGCGCGAAACACGTCCGGTGTAATCTTTGGTATCCTTCAAAGTCTCAACTTGTACCACCGCTTCCGTTGCGGATGTGAGACCTCGCTTCGCTTTCTCGGCGGCGAACTTCAGCCTTCTCAACGATCGGGCGCTTTTCACTTCCTTGCCGTGCCGTTTTTTGAAATCCTCAAGGAAGTATGCGACTATCCGATTGTCGAAATCCTCACCGCCCAATCTCGAACTACCCGCTGTCGCCTTAACTTCGTAAACGCAACCTTCGCCGATGCTCAAGACCGATACATCGAAAGTACCTCCGCCTAGGTCGTAGACCAACACGTTCCGTTCGCCTTTCAAGTTCTTGCTTAGACCGTACGCGAGCGCAGCGGCCGTCGGTTCATTGATGATCCGTATGATTTCCAAACCTGCGATGTTTCCTGCTAGCCTGGTAGCCTGACGCTGCGAGTCACTGAAATACGCGGGCACTGTGACCACAGCCTTATCGACCTTACACCCCAAATACTCCTCGGCCAACTCCTTCATCCTGAAAAGTATCATAGCGCTTATTTCCTCCGGAGCAAAAAACCTTTTTTGGCTTTTGTAATGAACAATAATTTTTGGCTTACCGTTGTCGTTGGTCACAGAAAATGGGAAATGACGCAGGTCCATTTGCAAGCCTACGTCGTCAAAAGCCCGCCCGATCAAACGTTTCGCGCCAAAAATCGTGTTGGTAGCATTGACAGATGCTTGATTCTTCGCGGGGTCGCCGATCAAACGTTCCCGTGGCGTGAAGGCCACGTAGGAAGGTGTTATTCGATTCCCGTGCTCGTTTGGTATCACTTCCACACAATTGTTACGCCACACAGCCACACAAGAACACACAGTACCTAAATCGATACCTATCGCCACCATTTCGTATTAAAGTAACACTAAAACCTCACTAAAGTCCACGTGTTTAAAATTTGGTGCGATTGAAACCGTCGCGCGCTTTTATATGAACCCCCGCCAGCCAATAGCGATCTTTCTAGATCTTGACGGTAACCAATCAGCGATCAGAGTCCATAGACGTTTCTGGAAAAGTGTTGCTATGTCGTGATGTTTAAATTTTGCCCATTCCTTTGAGTTTTTAAGTTTCAAAATTGTATATTTCGTGTTATTTAACTGAATTGTTGGTATAAAAAATTCAAGCTAGTAAAAATAAATCCAATCTGATATCAGATTGCCATCTTTTATTAGAGTAACATGGAGTTTTATGAAGTTATGAAATGAAATTATAAAATGAATACCTAAATGAATTTTAAGTATAGTTTTGTTTTGTAGATGTAAATATCTGACTTCTAAGTCCGGCCCAGGAAATTTGTACACATTGCAAACTACTCCTCATTTCTACTCTCTTGTATTTATTTTTACGATTGTATTGTTGCTCACCGCTGTGCCTAATGATATTTATTATTTAAGTTAATAATATGTTACTGACTTACTGATAAGTTCTCATTAAGTGAAATTTGTAAGTTTATCAAAATAATTTAATTTTTCTGTCACCCCAACAAAATACTTAATTTTATTTTATTTTAAATTTTTATATAACTATAAAATAAAAGTAAATATAAAACTCTATAGGGTCTTCTCGTCTTTTAAAATTATTTTAGCTTTTTAACTAAAAAATAAATTTCTAATAATAAATAAGAGACAGCTTATATTTCATCAAATCTTTCATACAAGTTTCCAATTAAAAAACTATTGATTATGCTACCTTTGTACAGTCAAAAAAGTTTGTTGTTTTGTAAAGTTTGTAAAAATATATTTTTGAAGTTAATTACAATAAATCAATCGTACTCCCTCAATAATGTATGCAATATAATCACTTCTATATTTGAATACCAAAAAGGTAGCTAAATCGTCAGAAAACATTTATAAATTATTAAGTAACTATAAAATAATATTTAATCAATGAAAAAGTTTATTATTTTTGTAATCTTAACGAGTTTAACTTAATGTAGACAATGATACATAATAAATATATTAACGTCTAATATATTATAACTGCATTCCTGAGGTCACAAGCTAATGTAATCATCATAGAACACTAATTTATTTTCATACATCCACACCAAACGATATCAAAATCACCCCATAAAACGGGAAAATCTTAACTGCATGTCAACCCGAACTAGAAATAAGGACATGCGTCACAAATAATGACAATCGGCCATTTCTTTTTAACCAAGGCAATAAAAATATATCCATCTCTTTCTAGAATCAGGTACCTTGCTTTGTATTCATCGACCCACTTTTCAAGTTTACTCTCAAACGAATGATATTATGAATGATAAATTGCAAACATAAAACGTAAGTCACATGATTTCTGTTCTAAATAGTTGAGTTGTTGTTGTTTACATCGAATTGATGAAGAATTTGTTAGGTTAATCAATAAAAAAGTAATTAAATGTTTTGAAGTAGGTATGTTGGGTTCTATACAAATTCGAAAGCACTTTGTAAAAGTTTATTTGAATAAAAAATTATTCTATTGTATTTTCTATATAAAAGTTGTCATTTTTTGAGTTCAGTACCTACTACTTAGTACAGTAGGTACCTACTTAGGTAGTTAAGTTAGATACTCGCAAAAAAATGGTAAGTAGATGATGCCCGCGACTTTGTCCATTGTAGATTAAGGTTCATAGATGATACACTATTTTAAATGAAAGGAACGCTTCGCGCGGGAATTCGAAACACACACACACACACACACACACACACACATGAGAATATGATGAAGAAATATATACCTGTCTCCCTCCCACTCGCCCAGTGACGTAATCCGCGCTGGCGTCTAGGACAAGATAGTCTTCATATCTCTGTCCCTGTCTCTCCGAGATTTCCTCGAGGCGAACACAGGTCTTTTCCTTCAGTATCTCGTTGACTTCCGCGAGGCGCTCACGTAGCGATTGTAAATCATCTACATCAGAATTTTATTATAAAATGCAATTGACCCTGAAAGCGCAGTGGCAGACACTTCTCCAGGTAGAGCGACGGCATCAGAAGAGTCGCAGGATACAGGTGGCTCAAGACCGATACATGTGGATATCTGTACACGAGACCCGCTAATAACCGATAGACGTCCATTACCCACTAAGCAACAGTCTCTTTGTATGGATTTCCACAAGTCTTACGCTATCCAGCGGCTTCTTGCGACTTGTCTGACTCGTCACGCCATCGTGCCGGAACGCTAAATCCCTTGGCGGCACGTCTTTGACGGCAGGATGGTAACTAGCCACGGCCAAAGCCTCCCACCAGACCAGACCAGACCAGAGATAGTTCAGAAATTATAAATTCCCAATTGCCAAGGAGGTCATCATTACGCTGCAACAGAGCTACGGATCGACGTGATTTTTTGCATGGGTATAGTTGAGGACCTGCAGAGTGACATAGGCTACTTTTTATCCCGGAAAATCAAAGAGTTCCCGCAGGATTCTAAAAACTAAATCCACGCGGGCATCAACTAGTTAACTACTCGTATAAGGAAATCGTATTTGGGCAAATGTTGGTTAACAACGTTATTTATTTATTTATTTATTTACAAGTTGATGCCCGCGACTTCGGTCGCGTGAATTAAGATTTTTAAATTCCCGCGGGAATATTTTCCGGGATAAAAAGTACCCTATGTGTTATTTCAGACTGTAAACTATCTCTGTGCCCAGCAAAATCGATTCAGTCGTTGCGGCGTGATTGAGTAACAAACATCCATCCATCCATACGTCTTACAAACTTTCGCGTTTATAATATTACTAGCTTTAACCCGCGGCTTCGCTCACGTTAGGTTCGATTTTTTAACCCCCTATTTAACCCTCTGGGGTTGAAATTTTCCAAAATCCTTTCTTAGCGGATGTCTACGTCCTAACAGCTACCTGTATGCCAAATTTCAGCTCGATCGGTCCAGTGGTTAGAGCTGTGCGTTGATAGATCAGTCAGTCAGTCACCTTTGCCTTTTATATATTTAGATATATAGTAGGATTTATTCTGCCGAGGAGGCCTGGAGGACTTACATGTCGAATCCTGGGTAATAACGTATCGAACCACCCCTTCCGGCCATATCCGGTCCGCGTAGAACTCTTTATTCCCCTTGGTTAGTCCCACAGTCTCCGGCACTCCAGGTCTTTGTCTGCCTCTTTTCACCTTGGACCTTTTCTTTTGTGGTCTAAACGAAATAAATTAGCTTAATCTATTACATTACAATTTGAATGTCTGTCAAAAGTTCATAATTAAAGTTTTTCCATAAGGTAATCACAGCAGTATGTTTTATCTATAAAAAGCTATTGCATAGCTTCTATCGCGGGCCTTGATCGTGGAGACCGAATCCAGAAATTCCGTAACGAAAATAACCTGACACGGGACTCCTCTCACCGCTAGATGGCGTTGATAAACAATGCTATGCAATAGATATACCGCGGCAGTCCCCGAGTGCCACACGACTTTTTTTTGTTAGCTTTTTAAAAAAAGCGGTATTTCCTGTGTTTCTATAATATGTCTAGGCAAATGGTTATATAAAAGTGGCCCAGTCAGGGCCCAGTGCAGAAGAAACTCTTAGAAAAATGTGCACATCGACAGGGTGGCTGACGCAGTTCAATTACATGCCTTTTTCTGTTACAATCTAAATATATAAAAGGAAAACGTGACTGACTGACTGACTGACTGATCTATCAAAGCACAGCTCAAACCACTGAACCGATCAGGCTGAAATTTGGCATGCAAAATTAATTGTATAAATAGGTTGTATTGTTGTATATATATAAATTGATAAAATAGGCGTTTGAAATATCGAACTTAGCGTGAGCGAAGCTGCGGGCATGAGCTCGTTTTGAAATAAATGCAAGTTAATTTTAACAAAAATGACAGTTTCATATATGCATACAATGCCGCCCGTATTCTTGGCACCATTCCACGCGGGCATGATTTGTATCGTAATTAGATAAGTTTAGCTATAACTTTTAGCTAAACCTAAACTAAAACTAAAACGACTACCTACCAAATCGTGTAAAACTTTACCTGTCATCTCTATCCCTATTTCTCTCCCTCTCTCCTTTATCTCTCCTTTCTTCCCTGTATCTACTTTGCTGGTTTCGGATTTCAAGTTCTCGGGAATGTTTTCTTTTAGTCGTTCTTCTCCGTTTGCCTCTTTCTGAAGACGACGATGAAGCATCACTCTTTTCTTCTCTATTCTTCTCTCTATTACTGGAATATCAAAAAAATAATTAGTTCTTCAGAAATAATAATAACAACCTCAATATCCCAACGGTTAAAGGTGCGGACTGAAAACTGAAAGGTCGCAGGTTCGAGCCCTACCTGTTGCACTATTGTCGTACCCACTCCTAGCACAAGCTTTCCGCTTTTTTGGAGGGGAGAGGAGGATATTAGTCAACTTCAGCTTGGCTAATATTCTTTTTAACAAAAAAAAATAGAGATAAGCGCTTTGCTTCCTAGTTCCTAATACGCACCGCAAAAATTTGGAATGCCCTTCCGGCTTCCGTTTTTCTAACTATAATATGGGTGTCTTTAAATCTTCTAGTCAAGCGCACACCATCTTAGGCTGCTTCACTTACCATCAGGTGAAAAAGAAATAGAGTAATAGTAATAATATCACACAGTTCATATTTTACACACACATAATTTTTTTACCTAAATTCTGTATCATCTCGATAACTTCTTCTTGCCGGAGCAAAGTCGACTTTTTTCTCACTAAACACCCTAGTGGCCATTCGTAGCGTATCTTTACTATCATTTACATTAACATCTTTAACTGTTCCATCTATTTTAACTGCATTTCCTATCACTTCGTCTGTTTTAGTTACTAGACTTTCGCTTGTAACCTTAGGTATATTATCTGAAATTATTATTGTATCACCTTCTCTTTTCTTCCTAATTCTAGTACCATTCATAGATTCCATAGAATTCTGTACAATAATTACAAAACTATCGTTTGCTTTTGTCTTAACATCAGTAGAATCTATAGAATATGATGTCTCAGGCCCTATTTCTCTCCTTAAACTCTTAACTGTTACAGATTTTTCAGTATTACCACTGTCTATATTTTTAATGACAACATTATATAAATCTGACTTATTTAATATATTAGTTTCTCTTTTTCTTCTAGATGAATCTGAATCTTTAGCAAAATCAGCAGTAATTTTAGAATTAACGTTTGTTTTTACTTTATCATTAGGCGTGTTATCTGCGAAATTAAATGTATTTAACTCTCTTTTCCTCCTTGTAGTATTAGAAGCTGTTACTTTAGTGTCATTAGCAGCTCTAAGCCACCTATCATATTGAAGCTTTTTACCCCTCCCTTCGTGTTTAGTAGACTGTCTTATGAAAGGTCTATGCTTAGTAGAATAATGAATCGCACCAGATTTAGTTGATCTGTAACTTTTTGTGCATCTACTGTCTGAGCCCCATCCGCATTTTGACCTTTGAAAAAGTTCTATAGAATTCGTCGTATCACAAAACACAGTCAAATTTGCTTCTGCGTTTTTTACAACAGATTTTACATGATTTATGACTACTTCTATGATCTTTGTTAAATCATTTGATTCATCGCTGTTATAATTTGGTGTATCATGTTGGATATCAGAGATATTGTTTGTATTATTATCCGATTTTCGGGTGTTTGTGTTTGTAATGTTGCAAACTTTAACTCTCACATTTTCTAATGCGGATGCAGTTATTTTGTGTATTTGTTCAATCATATCTTGTACTTCATTGTCAATATTAAGTTCTTTTATGCTGTCTATGATTTGGTCGGTAAGATTTTTCTCTGGTGGTGGAGTTATATCTCGGTTTATTCTCAAATTTTGCACTTTATCAAAATCGATTCCTGTTTCACGTTTCCTTCTAACGCTTGGATACTTTTTACAGATATCGATTTTGGCTTGACGATCTCTCATTTGACATTCCGGTCCATAAATAATTTCTATTTTCCTGACATCCATTTTTGATAATCCAACTCTAGACTGCTGAGTTTGCTGATTCTGAAAGTTATGGCAAAATGTTACTTTTTGCTTTTGTCGTGTATGTTTTTAGTTATACCTCAAGTGATTAATAATAACCTATAAATCGAAGGTAGTTAGTAAATTTTGCAGGTAAAAATGGAACGAGATTTTTTTTTTCAGGAAATTGCTCAAAAAGGTTAGGTTTATATAGTAATAACATAAACGAAAAAGTTCTCTTTACAAAACCAACTTTAAACGCCACTACAAAGTATATCAATTGTGCCTATCAAATATAAGAGTTCTTTCGATTTCTTCAGGATCCCATCATCAGATCCTGACCTGATGACAATGGTGGTTCCAATTGGTCCCAATTGCTCCCCGATTACTCGAAGAGGCCTGGACTGATTTGGAAAATTCTTTTTTACTTGAAAGGGTGTATCTACTTCCCGAGTGGTCCCATTGTCATCAGGTCAGGATCTGATGATGGGATCCTGGAGACATCGCGTGAACTATTCTATAGGCTCAATTGATACTTTGAAGTGGCGTTTGAAGTCGGTATTGTGAAAAGAATTTTTCGTTTATTTCGGTAAGAACTGCGTTGTAAGACTTGCCTTTTTGTGCATGATACCTGATATAATCTGAGTACCTTCAAGAAAAGAGTGAATAGGCATTTTCTAGGCAAGCGCGCTCCAACCTAGACCTCATCAATGCTCTTCATCATTGATTGTCGTCAAGCGCAAGCCTATCTCATAATTAAAAAAAAAATGGTAAGTTTCTGATGGGATTGATATTCTACCTTGAATATAAAGCTCCTGTGGCCGTTCTTGCTGTAATCTCGCTCCCCGAAGTGCATCACGCTGTTGACGTCATAGGGTAAGTTCCTCAGCTCCAAGGGTAAAATCCTTTCCTTCGTGAAGAATGGAATGTAACCTTTGCAACAGAAAGTACAAAAACTGTTACCAAACTCGACGATGATGCTAACTCGCTAACCAACGTTATAACAATATACTCTGCTGTTCTGTCTGTACTCTAGCTTAGGTGGATTAGAGGTGGTTAATATAGCACTTAGCAACATATTACAGCATGCTATCTTTCCATAGCACACAGCAAGTGCTACATACGTAGGCGCGGTGGTGCTACGATGCTATAAATATCACGCGCTGTAGGCGGTGTAGCACACTGCGCGTAGCAGCGGCGCTGAGGCGGCCGGGCAGTCGGGCACTGTTGCCAGACATCGCGTGCGCGCTATGCTTGTGAGAGAGATCGATATAATTATAAACAAAAATAAATAAATAATCATAACAATAGGTAGTTATGTACACATAATTATCTACAATTACAATAAAATTGTACTTATTATTATCAATTAATCTCTTTCAAAGATGTACAAAGTCAAATTAGATAGCGCGCGCTATCTTAAGAAAATAAAGACCTTACTTAATAATATGTACTTATCTATCAATTATTATTTATCAGGTCTACACACCTTGCACTCAATTATCCCTTGCAAGACCTTACTAATATTAGAAATACGAAAGTGCGTTTGCTTGTTGGTTTGTCCTACAATCACAGTCCAGAAATGTATTAAATGTAAAAATATTAAAACCTACCTAGAGCAGCCTCCACTCGCCCCTTTTGACCTGATTGTATTATTGTATTGTATTGTATCGTATTATTTAATCAATTACATATACTCATCTAAATCTACGGGCAATATTTTATTCGATTAGGGTGCGATTGCTATCGTAATCCCTCAATCAAATACAACGGCGAGTTCACTCTCTGGCAGAGACTGAACTCTTGATACGTGCTAATAGCTAGCGTAATAGAGCAATCAGACAGTCAATCACCTTTTCCTTTTATATATTTGAATTTTATTTCATTTTAGAAGGAAAACTTACAGCTAATATTAGAAAAAGTAAATAGTAAATCGATAAGAACAAAAGAAAATGAACCTAATAAATAGCAAGTTTTCATAGATAGAATTTAAAACTACTTATAAGAAAAACAAAAAATACAGGGAAAAGTAGTAAAGAAAAAGAAAAAAAAACAACAAGGAAAAAAAGAGCGAAAAAAATATGATATTTTGATTTATTATAACAAGTTTTAATTTTAACATTGCACTTTATTTATCCAATGTTATTATAAAACATTTCATAACACTTTTACTATGGCACCAACTTATATGGGGTCCCTCCATTTCCAAAATGGTTCTCTTTTTTTTTGAATAAATACTAGTTCCTTGTCTACCTGAACATATAAGTTGGTAGCTTTAAGTACATTTCACTCACAACATAACCTTATGTAAATGGCATAGAGACAAAATAGGTACAGCTGTTGGTTCATCAGGTGGCATGCCTGCAGATCCAGCTATATCCAAATGCGTGTATTTAATATTCTTATCTTCCAAACCCCCCACTTTAATCAAGAACCCAGCTGCCAACTGATGGTTGCGGTATTTAGTATCACAACAGACTTGGACCAAATCATCTCCTTTACATTTCCCGTTATTAACCGCGAGATCTTCAGCTCTTACAGTGGAAACCTCGAAACCTTCAGCAATTCTTGAACCGCTGAACTGCAGTTTCCCAGAATGGTTAGTTGCTTTCGCACTATGGTTATCCATTGCTGCTGTATAATTTCCGTAACAAGCTCTAGCATGACCTGTCAACGTTGCAATTGTATAGATATGTGGATTCAACTCTTTCCCAGCTACTTCAGAGAGTTTAAAAACCGAATCTGCCATAGCGAATCTACCCTCCGCATCGGTATTTGTAACTCTTACTAGCTTCCCGCTCCTGGAAATCAGCAGTTCATCAGCAACATATGACTCTTCTCCCACAGAATTTCTTGTTAGACACAAAACACCGATAACTTTTAGATGTGGTGGCTTCAATATTGCACAGGCTTTTAGGAAACCTGCCACAGCTGCTGCGCCGCTTTTATCTCTGGACATTCCTGCCATTTTGCCAGAAATCTTGATATCAGCACCGCCAGTGTCGTAAGTCACACCTTTGCCTACTAAAAGCAGTGTCTCAGTCACTCTATTAGGGTTAGAACTGTTATACTCTATTTCAACGACTCTAGCTTTGTGTCTCTCCACTCTGTTAGATGCTCTAGACACAGCAGCCAATAGAGGATAATTTTCAGCTATAAACTCTTCATCATCAATAACATTGACGGATATATTGCTCTCACCAGCGAAGGAGTTCTTCACAAACTCGACTATTTTAGCAGGTGCCATCCTTTCAGGGTCACCCCCGGCTATGTCTCGTGCAAAGGTTCTCGATCTTTCCAAAGCTATCGCGTTTCTAACGATTTTCTCGAACGCTTCTTTATGTTTTTCTTCCGCGTGTAAACCTATCCTGATAAAGTTCTTTATATCCTGTCGTTCCCTTACTTGTAACGCGACGTAGAACGCTTCTAGTCCGCCGAGAATGCATACCAGTTGTCCATCAGGGAAGTCCACTATGTTTTCGACTATTAACAATGGTTTTTTCATGCCCGCATCTAGAGCTCTTAACATACCTTTCTTTGCCGCTTCCTTGACCACTGTCACATCGTGGTATGGTGTGATTTGTCCAGTTGGAGACAGCACCAGTCTGCCACCAGAAACATAGTCACAATTCCAAACAGTAGGGACTTTATGTATGTGTTTATCTACCAACGAGATCTTGTCAATGAAACTGCTGATATGTCTCGGCTGGCGTATGTTCATTTCTTGCGGATACAAAATAAGTATGACTCCATCGTAATCGGTCGATTGTAGGCTTGTTTCTATGAATATATTTTCGTATAACTTAAAGTCTTGAGCCATGTTGTATCGGCCAGGTTTGATAAGCAACTGAGAACCACGTAAAGTCGATCGAACATTCAACTCTTGATAATGGTTTAAGAGCTCGCGGGATAATTAGAATATATGCTTGATAATGTTGAAAGAATGTATATAGAACTTTTTCTATTCCTCTTCTACGGCAGCTCAATGTTTCGTGCCACGAATAACTTTCAAGACAAGGATGCATATAAACTTTCAAGTACACCAGGGCGTATTATAATACTTGTATTTAAGCGCAAATACATCTCTCGTAAAAGCAAAAACCAGACTTTGCCATCTGGACCGCGCTGGGTTCTTGAGTTATGAGATTTTTTAAAACAATTTTTTTAATAAAGTCATTAAAAGACTATAAAAGAAGATTAATATAAAAGTACTTTTAGAAATATAGTTTTAATCCCGAAAAATAAGAGTTCCCGCGGAAATTAACTTATCACAGCTTTAGCCATACACACTTCATCGACGCTTTTCAAGCACCTAGTCCAAATTGTTTTTTTTTTTAATATTTTTAGCGAGCAAACGAGCAGGGGCCCAAGTCTGCTATTGCAATTGTAGTTACATTACAGTTACATTGCCTATCAATGACATCCCAATTGCTACTTTTAGCAATTTGACTTGGGGCCCAGGGGTTCAATTGTCTATCAATGACATGACAATTGCTAAAAATAACAATTGTCATGTCATTGATAGACAATGTAACTACAATTGCAATAGCAGACTTGGGCCCCAGGCGGGCACCTGATGTTAAGTGATTACCGCCGCCCATGAGCATTTGTAGCACCTGAGGCACCACCAATGCGTTGCCAGCTTTTTAGGAGTTTATTGGTCCGCCCCTTGTATAACTCCATGTTGTAGTTTAGTGGGAACACAGTTTCAAAGTACGTGGAAAAAAAAGATCTGACACAACGGATGGTCGAAGTGCTCCAGGCACCCAGGTGGTGAGGGTAAAATTGTGTTCGGTGGCGAGCGGTGTTTTTTTTTTTTTTATTCTATGACAAGATAGCCCTTGACTGCGATCTCACCTGATGGTAAGTGACGATGCAGTCTAAGATGGTAGCGGGCTAACTTGGAAGTGGTATAGCAGTGTAACTTCAACCCATACCCCTAATCGGTTTCTACACGCCATCGTGCCGGAACGCTAAATCGCTTGGCGGCACGTTTTTGACGGTAGGGTGGTAACTAGCCACGGCCAAAGCCTCCCACCAGACCAGACCAGAGACAATTTAGAATAATAAATTACTAAATTGCCCCCGCCGGGAATCGAACCCGAGACCTCCCAGTTATAAGACCACAGCGCTCACCACTGCGCCAGGGAGGTCGTCAAAAAGGTCGGGGTTTTTTTTAAAGAATACTGGCGACCCGCCCCGTCTTCGTACGGGTGCAATGCTGATACTAAATATACTTCAGAATGTCTTTATACACAACGTTTTCTATCCCTGCCCTGGCTGAGGCGAGCCTCAAGCCGCGTTTTCACTAGGCGACATGTCGCAGATACTTGTCGCTCGACATTCACGTAGTTGTCTCTGCAAAAGTTGTGGGACAATGTCCCGCGACATATGACTCGTTCACATTGGCCAGTCGTGATCAGTGTGTCGCCCGAGGAAGTAGTGTTGTTCAGTGCCATACTGCCATTTTCGGAACACAAAGCGACACACATTCTCACTACTCAAAGCCTGTCCGGCGACTGTCGAGGGACACGAAGGTCGCACTTGTCGCAAGTCGACGCTCGCAGACCGTCGACTTGCGACAAGTTGCGCGATCCGTAAATATCCCAAGCGACGTCGGACGACGTCGGGCGACATGGCGCGGGACACGTGAATTTCGTTTCGAGCGACAGAGTCGCGCCAGTAATGTCCCCTAATGAAAATGCGGCATAAAGCTCTACAGATGATTCTCTGGCGCTCAAAAAATAAAGGATAAAAAATTGTTATTGTGGGTTATCCCTAAGAGATAGACATATACCATCGCGGAATTTTTAGTAGACCTTTTTAAGGTGTACAATACTGTAGTACATTATTTCAGTCAGAAGAAGAAGGTCAGAGGGAGTGTGGTTGTAGAAGAAAGAAAAAATTGGTTGTAAAAAGAAGGTCGCAGAAATTTACCACGCGCTCTCCGGTCATAATATCTAGAGAATTAATTACATATTGTTTAAACTGTAATTTTATAAGCGTATCAGCTATTTGTGTTGTTATCTGATTGAGAAGGTGTTGATATGCCACGTTCGAGATATCGATTTAAAAACCAAGGAGACAAAATGGTAGCATTTTGAATGCAATTTATATTTTACTAGCTGTAACCCGCGGCTTCGCTCACGTTAGGTTCGATTTTTTAACCCTAGGGGGTTGAAATTTTCCAAAATCCTTTCTTAGCGGATGTCTACGTCCTAACAGCTACCTGTATACCAAATTTCAGCCCGATCGGTCCAGTGGTTAGAGCTTTGCGTTGATAGATCAGCCATTCAGTCAGTCAATCAGTCAGTCACCTTTGCCTTTTATATATTTAGACTAGCTCTTGCTCGCGACTTTGCTCACGTTAAGTCTTTTCAATCCCCTATTTTACCCCCTTAGGGGTTGGATTTTCTGAAAACCTTTTTGAGCAGATGCCTACGTCATAAAAGCTATATGTATGCCAAATTTCAGCCCGATCCGTCCAGTGGTTTGAGCTGTACGTTGATAGATCAGTCAGTCAGTCAATCAGTCACCTTTTCCTTTTATATATTTAGATGGAGAAGAAGAAAAGAAGATAACTGTAGGTATCTATTTATTTTCTAGACTAGTTGATGCCCGCGGCTTCGCTCGCGTGGATTTAGTTCTTAAAATCCCGCGGGAACTCTTTGATTTTCCGGGATAAAAAGTAGCCTATGTCACTCTCCCGGTCCTCAACTATACCTATGCAAAAAACACGTCGATCCGTAGCTCTGTTGCAGCGTTATTGAAGGACACACCAACAAACAAACAAACACACTTTCGCATTTATAATATTAAGTAAGAATTAGTTAGTAAGGATGTAAATATTTGAGACGTCAGACGTACTTTAAACTGTGTGTCGATTCTCTGAAAATGGTTGCATCAGTGTAACGATCGCAATGGCCTCTGATTGGCTGAATTTATGGCGTTCTTGCTGCATCAATGCATTTTAACCAATAGCGGGAGGGTAGCAGCCAATCAGAGGACATTGCGACCGTTACACTGATGCAATAATTTTTAGAGAATCGACGATACTTAATCGAGTTTAATGAACCCTTTATCTCTTTACTTAAATAAACTGTATTTATTTGGAACGTTCATCACTTTTATTGTTATTTGTTTGAATGTTTTTAGTATCAATACTGCCAACAAGGCCTAAATACGTATTCGTTCATTGAATCATATTGTGCAATTTTTTGACTTAAAAAAATAATAAGAAGAAGAAATATAATGATTAGGCTTATTAATTACTAGCCTATGTCACCCGGAATAAGCTAAGAATTCTAACATTACCTCATTTATCAAAATCGGTTCAGGCGTATAGAAGTTATCGTGGAATATAGGCTACGTCTGGTAGTCGCCATATTGAATTATGGTTTCTGTCAAATACAATGATTAGGCATATTAATGACTAGCCTATGTCACCCGGAATAAGCTAAGAATTCTAACATTACCTCATTTATCAAAATCGGTTCAGGCGTATAGAAGTTATCGTGGAATATAGCCTACGTCTGGTAGTCGCCATATTGAATTATGGTTTCTGTTAAATACAATGATTAGGCATATTAATGACTAGCCTATGTCACCCGGAATAAGCTAGGAATTCTAACGTTACCTCATTTATCAAAATCGGTTCAGGCGTATAGAAGTTATCGTGGAATATAGGTACGTCTAGTAGTCGCCATATTGAATTATGATTTCTGTCATGTGTTTAGTGAAACTCGCCAGATTATAACAAATTCATTCACGAAAGAATCATCAAAATACATATCACAATCATCAACAATAACAAATAGGTTGTGACAGGCGAAGCAATAGCTGGATTGATGGATGGATGCGTCATGCTCGTGAACGGGTGCCACCAACGGGAAGGGGTCTGCTTTTGTCTGCCTTTCTTAACATGTATTGAATTGTTTTGCATTTTTGAAACTTCATTGTGGAAACACTGTATACATAGCATAGTTTTGTTACCTATTGAAAAGAGCAACCGCCAAGTTTATTGCTGGCTCCTCTCGACAGTAAGGGCATTCCGAACCAGTGGTAGATTCATCGACGATTCAAAAGCACTTGTAAAAGTTTATTTGAATAAAAAATTATTCTATTCATAAGTTTTTTTTTTTTATTTTATTAATCATACTTAAGTGTTTATTTTTTAAACACAACTCCACACTCCTTACATCTGAATAGGCTGTATGATCATGGATCTTCGCCTGCCCCAAACAGGGTCGAATGAAGAACAATAACAACACACCTCCTCAAGGTCTAGTAGTACCTGTCAACTTGAAAAAAAGAGTATGTGAATTCACTTACCCTGTTCAATGTTTTCGAACTGTACATCGATGTATACATCGCGTATCGCTCTGTTATGCTCGAACGGGAAACCTAAAGCCTTCATGATGATCATTTCCATGTGAGGAGTGCGCAGGCAGGAGTAGCCGAGAGTTATCCTCTAAAAGATAAAAGATAATAGATAATTAAGCTATTCCATAGCTTCTATCGCGGGCCAGCGTGGAGACCGAATCCAGAAATTCCGTAACGAAAATAACCTGACACGGGACTCCTCTATGGTGAGCCGCTAGATGGCGTTGATAAAAAATGCTATGCAATAGCTTTACCGCGGCAGTCCCCGAGTGCCACACGTCTTTTTTTTTACAAACCCGACTTCAAACGCCACTACAAAGTACAAAGTATATCAATTGTGCCTATAAAATTTGAAGAGTTCCCTCGATTTCCCCAGGATCCCATTATAAGATCCTGACCTGATGACAATGGGACCACCTGTGAAGTATACCCTTTCAAAAAAAAAAAGAATTTTCGAAATCGGTCCAGGCGTCTTCGAGCAATCGGGGAACATACATAAAAAATTAAAAAAAAAAAAGATTCCGATGAATTGGGAACCTTCTCCTTCTTTGGAAGTCGGTTAACAAGTTACGTACAACAATTACGTAACCTATGTATCATTCAACAAGTAGTAAGTACCTAAGCTTTATTATAACAAAAGACAGAAAAACAAAACATTCATGTCAGGCCTGATTATGTTAGGTCGGACCGGATTGGGTCGAGTTGGGTCTGATTTAGCCAAATCAGGTCAGCTTCTTTTCAGTTGATGAAATAATTTCGAAAACCTCCCTGGGACAGTGGTGAGCGCTATGGTCTTACAACTGGGAGGTGTCGGGTTCAAATCCCAGCGGGGGAAAGGGAATTTCTAAAAATTGTCTCTGGTCTGGTCTGGTGGGAGGCTTTGGTCGTAGCTATTTCCCACCCTACCGTCAAAGACGTGGCGCCAAGCGATTCAGCGTTGCGGCACGATGGCGTGTAGAAACAGATTAGGGTTAGGGGTTGAATGTATACTGGCATATCCCTTCCAAGTTAACCCACTACCATGATAGACTGCATCGTCACTTACCAGTCAAGGACTATCTTGTCACCGGAAAAAAAACCACTTACCACTCTATAATTTCACCTTACTCACTGTCAAGGGAAGTTGAAAGAAATTTCTTTTTTTTTTAGAGATAAGCTTCACCTGTGTCTACTTCTAATATTTATGTTATCTTCTATATATATTCTACTAATAAAGCTGAAGAGTTTGTTTGTTTGAACGCGCTAATCTCAGGAACTACTGGTTAGAATTGAAAAATTCTTTTTGTGTTGGATAGTCCATTTATCGAGGAAGGCTTTAGGCTATATAACATCACGCTGCGACCAATAGGAGCGAAGCATCAGTGAAAAATGTTGCAAAAACGGGGAAAATTATCCATATTTAAAATAATATATTCTTTTAAAAACTTCTTAATCGCCATCATAATAACAGAAATTGACGCGGACGAAGTCGCAAGCAACAGCTAGTTCTTATAAATGTATACCTAGGTTCATACTACACGGGCGGTTCTCCCGCTGCGGGAATCCGCTCGACAAAGCTGCCGCAGACCATCAAACTACACGGGACGCGGTTTACCGCTGTCTTTTACGCGGTTTACCGCTGTCTTTTACGCGGTTTACCGCTGTCTTTTACGCGGTAAACCGCGCCAAGATCCCGCGCAGAATGACGTAATAGCGGGAAACCGCCCGTGTAGTTTAAAACGGCGGTTATCAGCGGCGGTTTGACGCTGCAAGCGGCGGTCGTATTTCTCCCGCCTGCAAACCGCGACGGGAAACCGCGCCGTGTAGTATGCAGCATACAACTCTCATATTAAATTGTGACTAGTGCGGTTCAGAAGCGGATTCCCGCAGCGGGAGAACCGCCCGTGTAGTATGACACCTACATAAAAAATAAAAATAAATAAATAAATAAAAATTTACATGGGGTTCCTCCTTGGCGTGACCCTCCATGTCCACGACGCAGTGTCGGACCCCGCGGGGGTTCTCCAGCACCAGCACGTGCTGGTTGGCGCGAGGCTCCACCATCACCGGCCTGAACTGGAGACAAGTCTTGAAAGCGAAGAGCGACAGAGTCGACAGGATCGCTAGCGATTGCTCTTTGTCTAACAAACAAAATATAATAATAATCTATATCTATACTTATATGTATCTACTAGCTGTGCCCGCGATTTCGTTCGCGTGGAATAGTGACTTTTCGGGGCGCGGCTCTCAGCGCGCTTTATATAGCCACGGACGCTCAGGCGCGAGGCGTGTAGTACGTACTCTGTACGTTAAAAATGTTCGCCGTGATTCTTTAAATTGACATAACTTTTTTATTTATAAACCGATTGACATGAAATAAACACTAAATGTTAAGTGAAGCTTACTACAATATATTAGTGAAAACCGTATCTAAATCGAATAAGCCGTTTCTGATATTAGCGTGCACAAACACACAGACAAACAGACAAACAGATAAACAGACAAAAAAAAATTAATTACAATTTCGGGTTCGGCATCGATATAATAACAACCCCTGCTACTTTTTTTTATATATTTCCATTGTACAGACACCACTTTTCTACAATTTTATTATATGTATAGATGTATAGATATCTTCTTCTATACTTATAATAAAACTGTAACGGGACGAATTCTGTACATTAAATATATTTTGAAAATTTTAATCGGAAGATGCTTTATTGTCGATACTGAGCGCAAAACAAAAAATTTTGAATTTTTTGTCTCTCTGTCTGTGCGCGCATCACGCAAAAACTACTGAATGGATTTGAATGTTTGGTATAGGTAAAGGTAGCTGATACTCCGGGTTAATACTTTTATCCTGATAAACAATAAGGTTTTTCTGGGATAGGGGATGAAATTTTGCTCCATAACTTCGTCAAATCTAAACCGAATTTGATAATTCTTTTTTTATTATAAATTGTGTACTATTAGAAATATTCTGTCCAATTTTGGTGAAGATCTACTAAATATATATTATCGGAGATAGAGGACATAAATTCTCGCGGATAGCAAGCAAGTTGCAAGTCACTCTAAACTTTTTCCACGCGGACGAAGTCGCGGGAATCAGCTAGTATGAAAATGTATTTTTACTAACCACAACCTAGGTAGATATAATTAAAAAAAATTAAACTGACTTCAATATTACACCGAATAAAAAAATCTGAAAATGATGAGTAGATGGGTAGGTACCTACTATAAATAAGTAGGTAGGAATGCTTACCGAAATGTGTGGGGTTCACGTAAAACGGTACAGTCCCGTTTGGCCAGAACACGAAGTTTTCTCTTTCAAACGTAGCTGAAAGTTAATTTTTTTTACGTAGGTAAAGTATTTAATTTAATTAGCGTTGGATTGGTGTACCTACGTAGGCATTTTTTCATTTTTGAAGCTTTATTGTGGAAGCACTGTACACATAGCATAGCTTTGTAAAAAAAATTTTTTTTTGAAAAGAGCAACTGCTGAGTTTCTCGCCGGCTCTTCTCAGCAGAATCTGCATTCCGAACCAGTGGTAGATTTATGACGTGTCATAAGAGCTACAAGTTAGCCTACATGAAATAAATAAATTTTGATTTTGAATTACTTGGAAGTATTTCGACACTAAAAAAGTTAAAAAAACTGTAGGTACCTAATAAGTAATGAAATAATAATATTCTCAAAAGTTTCTTCATAATCGATCCAGCATTTTCGTGTAAAGCGATTACATTTCAATTTTTAGTTTAGTAAGTAAAAATCATCCTACAATCCTACTTATATTATAAATGCGAAAGTTTGGATGTATATGGATGGATGTTTGTTACTCAATCACGCCACAACACTGAACCGATTTGACTAAAATTTGGCACAGAGATCGATTTTAGTCTGGAAGACGTACCGCCAAGCGATTTAGCGTTCCGGCACGATGGCGTGTAGAAATATTAGGGAGTTTGGATTGAATACTGCCATACCCCTTCCAGCTATCTTAAACTGCATCGTCACTTACCATCAGGTGAGATCGCAGTCAAGGACTAACTTGTCATCGAATAAAAAAAAAATAACACATAGGCTCCTTTTTATTATCTACGAAGTCTACGAACTACGAAGTCGCGGGTGTCAGCTAGTATGAGATAAAAATACAACTTACAAGAAAAGTCAATAACCACTAAAAAAACTATTCCAACATTAATATAACTATTGAAAATCCCTGAAACATTCGGCCAATAAATCGCCATTTTCGATTCAAATATGGCGAAATCTTAAACTTAACTGAAAATTTTTACGAGCTATTTTACGACTCGCGCGATGTATTAAATTTACTGTACCATGTAAAAAAAAATAGTCAGATTAAATTTTACATAGCTATGGATATATATAATGTATCCAGGCTTCGCCCGGATAGCTCCTTCTAGATTCCTTAATGACAAAGTTGCTTGGAAGCAATCTGCTTTACTTCAGCTGTCCACAAGATAGATAAGCTACATAATAATGTAACATTTTTTGTTTTGAAAAGAGCAACTGCTGAGTTTCTTGCCGGCTCTTCTCAGCAGAATCAGCATTCCGAACCGGTGGTAGATTCTCGACTTGTCATAAGAGCCACAAGTTGGCCTACATGAAATATTTACCTATATATTTTTTGAGCTTCTACGAATTTACGGCGGTCTTACGTGGGATATTATAGTGCACAAGTGTGTGCGCAAACACAGGTGCACTCTCTGTTCCCTCACTCTCATAGTCCGATGGAACGGAAATGCGACACGACTGGAGATAGATCAGGCGCAAGACCGACAGCTTTACGTGCTCTCCGAGGCACGGGGGTGATTCACCACCGACTTGCTAACTCAGGAGAAATTCTTGACAGAAAAACCCTATACAAGTTTTGGGCTGACCCGGGAATCGAACCTCGTCACCAGTAGTCAAACATTGTTAGAAAACTATATTATTTTGTCTATGCTCTACATCAAATTTCACTTGTTTTTGACATTGACATTTCTGTCATTCCTTAATTTAACTTGAAACAAAGAGAATGTAATCACTCCGTTTTACTTGAAACTGTGTGTTCATTTTGTGTTGTCCCAATTTGACTTTTATTAAAATATAACTATTGTAATGCTTTAATCAAGCTTAATCATATTAATTTACGACGCTGATGTTATGTTATATATTTCATGAAGAAATAAACAAGCCTCTCAAGTATCACACACTTTTATTTCGATCTCTTCTGTGACGACGCGTGATCACCCTGCGCAAAGCACTCTCCAACAAACATCCTATAGAGTATAGACAGTTAGACATTGAATAAATAAAACAACAACATACAAACTAAAATACATATATATTCCACTTATAAATACAATAGTTATGTAACAATTTTCTTATCTGGCAACCCAAGTAACTTCCTAACTTTATCGTCATAATTTTTCAACGTGACATCACTTTCACCATCGTTGAATAACGATGACACTGCATCCTTATATTCCGTTGCATTCGGTATCGTTGACACATCAAACGATTGATACTCTTCGTTGCTCAAAGACTTTTCTTCGTTATTACAAAACAAATGCCAATTGACAAGGTTCTTCTTTGATTGGTTTAAATCAAAATCGTAATATTCCATATCCGTTAAAGTCTTATCCCCCTCCCAATCTTCAACGCTCCATGATTCGTGATAACAAGCGGTCAGTAAATAATTAACGTAGTCCAGATTCTGTTGTCTGACCGGACAACGATCAGCTGTTATTGTGACTAAATCAGTTTCTTCGTTGTACCTGTAAACAATGTTCATATTAATTAACAAATGTAAAAGTGTACCTATCATGTCACCGTTTCGTTTCGTACAGTGATAACTTGCAACATGGAGAAGTGTATAGGATCACTTTTGGCCTATGAAATCAAAGAGATACTATAGGCTTAAAACAACAATAATAATCTAAATTTAAACGATCAAATTGACAGGCATGCCAGCTATATATGTGTTGTGTATTTTGCATATTTGTTTCTAATATCCTTTAATTTACCTGGGCCAATTTCAGTCTGGTTTTAGAATAAAATTAGATTATTTGTATTAATTTTGAGATTCTTAGATATGCTAGTATACTATACTATATAGGCCACAAGAGGGTATGTAGTATTTTTTATGGCTAACTAGCGGACGCCCACGACTTCGTCCGCGTTCTTAAATTGTTGAAATTTTTCCTGAATTTTCTTTGCTATAAACCTCACGGAGCCTGAGACCTTTCCAACGAATGCAAAACCATGGAAATCGGTTCGTGCGTTCTGGAGTTATAGCGTCAGGAAGGAAAACCCGACTTATTTTTATATAGTAGATTATGGCTTGTCTAAAAATTATTGCTATGGCATTTTTGCTCCATCAATGCATTTTAACCAGATTTTAACCAATAGCAAAACTAGTTAGAGGTGACAGAGTTTCCCACAGCCGATTTAGATGCAGTTTATTGCATCACACAGTAAAAAAAATTGTATTTGTGTAAAAATAGACAAAAAAAGCCAACATACCTATCACCAACCAATCTCAGGAATTTATCCCGAGCGTGTTCATCAAGTTTTAAATCTGACAGTTTGATCCTTAACGTAACGATTCGTGACATTGGATTTCTTATCGTTGGACTTGCGTGACAATAATCCGACGTTATAACTTCTAACGGATAGTGCTTTTCTATAGCTTCCTCCGAGTTGAGGAGCTTAGGCCATTCTGTGCAGTACTTCTTGATTGCCTCACATTGGGTTTTTATAACGGGTGGTGTTAGATGTAAGAAATTGGGTATTTTCATCAGTTCAGCATTAGCCTTTTTGCCTGGTGGGGCTTGCCCTTTGGGAACATAGCCTTGTCTGATGGGTAGAGGAACGGATGATGGGTGGAATGATCTAGGTCCGGGCCATACATTGCCCCAATTCTGTAAAAAAGATAAAGAAGCTATAATTTAAAAAAAATTAAACCGACATCAATTATACTGAAATAAAGAATGACTGAAAAAGGAAGTGTCCGTATCTTGAAAACTACTGAACCGATTATGATGCAATCTTGACTGTTTCCTAAATTGAAATGTTGAAATAAATATATCTATATATATAAAAGAAAGTTGTGTTTGTTACACTATTTATAACTCCAGAACGGCTGAACCGATTTGGCTGAAAATTGGTGGGGAGGTAGCTTAGAACCAGGAGACAGACATAGGATACTTTTTATCCCATATACTGTAAAACAAAATCGGGTTTGTTCGAACACTTATAACTCTAAAACGGCTAGACCCATTTTCATGGTTTTTGGTTTGTTGTATTTGTCTCCATCCCGAATAGCAGAATAACTTTTCAAAAAACTAAAAAAATTATGAAAAATTTCATTTTCTCATACATTTTGTATTTAACAGGTTTTTTGATGGCAAGGAAAGTGACCTTTTACGCCGGAAAAACAGTAACCTAAGTCACGCGGACGAAGCCGCGGGCAAAAGCTAGTAAGCATATAAAAAAGGATGATCACAATTCGATCGATCGATTTGACGAATTTCTACATTGAAATATGTTGTGATGGCTCAAACACGGTCCAATAAACATTACAATGTAGCTAAAATCCGATGAGATACCTATAACAAAAACGGCCTAAACTCGACTTCTAAGCATCTTTACCTGATCTGTGCGCATTTTCTCCGTCCTATCAGGCGGTACATCGGTCTTTCGAGCGACCCTCCTCTGAAATCGGTCCTTTTTCTTCAGAATATCCAAGACACGGAATTCTTCCTCGTCTTCACCTTGTTTGGTCGACTCCGCGGTGGTTGAAGCGAAACGCCATATTCTAGCATTATAAATGCCGCCGGGCTTGTAACTTCTTATAAAAACACTCATTTTTTGGGACTAAACTAATCTTATTTACAATGTTAAAATACGGCCATTTTTAGGTTATGTTTTTTTTTTTTTTGGTTGATACCACAGATCACAACTCCATTGTCAAAAGTCCACAGATTATGTAATTTGTTTTTTTTTGTGTTGATTTAGGCCACATTTAGGCATACTAGGTTGAAAAATAAAAAGATCCTGCTACTTATAAGGTACCTATATTGTCAAGATGGAAGATATACCATTCTAACGATTTATTCCTAGCAAATAAAACTGGACGTTTGTCATATTTTTTTTGGACCTACTTGATTGACACCATTTTGGCGCTGTAAACAGAAACGAGGTTCTGTGGAACTAACTAGCTAAACAGCTAGCTAGCTTCAATAACACTACTAGTGTTATTGAAGTCTTTGCTAACAGCGAAGACTTCAATAACATTCATCTATTGATTCATTTATAAGCTGTCACTAGTACCACAACAGCCAAAAAGATTAACTTTCTCCCTTCTTGAAGGGGTGCGTTAACCAAATCTAATCATGAAGATTTGCTCTGCTTCACTTTTGGCTTCACTTCAAAGTTAACTATGAACGCACCCTTAATCTATGGTTCCATAAAAGATCGTAAAAAAAAATCGTAAATCAACTTACGCAAGTTTTATTTACAGCTTTATTTTATAATATTATACTTACATAAAAAAAAAAAAAACAACAAAATATATTTCTATAAAGTTTTTATTTCTTTCACTTTTTAGGCTCCGCAGCCACCTTGGGTGCTGCTGGCTTGGGAGTAGCAGCCTTCTTGGTCTTGTCCTTCTCCGCCTTCTGCTTCTTGGGTGGAGGGGGGGTCTTCTTGGTGACTGGCTTCTTGGGTTTCTTAGACAACGCCAGTTTGATAGACTTGCCCCTCTTCTCGCGTAGCTTTTCGGCCCTGACCGCTGGATCCGAGTCAGGTAGCTTTATCTGTAAAGATTTTTGGATGTTATTAGACGTCAAAAGGGGGGGTGAAATTTGTTGTTTTTTTTTCTTGGGGATCAGAATGTGTCAACGTGATATAGCAATCATGGTTTAATCATAACCCAATGCTCTGTATAGAGAATTTCATCATTTAAAATTTTTGGTCACCTTTTTTTAAGTGTTTAAAAATGCATAAGTGCAGAGACAGTATAACAGTGCTTGTGTTACTTAACTAGGTGACAACAACATAGTGAACTCATAGTGAACACATAGTGAACTCATAGTGAACTTACAGTGAACTCAAAGTGAACTCATAGTGAATTCGTTAGAATAAACTAAGGACAGTTATTGGACTGTAAATTAGATATAGAAATTAATAATAAGTAGAAGTTTAAGTTAAAGTAATATTACTTATTAGCCCACAGGCTAGATGGTAGGAAAAAAACCTTTTTTTTTTTTGGGTTGGATAAACTTGGATGTCAATATGTCAAATGGAACAGCTTGCACATGATATTATATAGATGTTCCTCTCAACGGAATCCGGCCACAGCAGCCAATCTCCAGATATTAGCACAGGTGGAAAACTACAGAACAGATTTTAATGAAATTTGGTATAGTGATAGCTGACAGTCTAGGTCAATATATAGGATACTTTTTGTCCTGATAAACAACAAGGTTTACCAGGGATAGGGGATGAAAGTTTTTGTTGATTTTGCTCCATAACTTCGTCAAATGTAAACCGTATTTGATAATTCTTTTTTATTACAAATTGTGTACTATTAGAAATATTCTGTCCAATTTTGGTGAAGATCTACTAAATATTATCGGAGATAGAGGACATAACTTCTCGCGGATAGTAGCGAGTCACTCTTAACTTTTTCCATGCAGACGAATTCGCGGGAATTAGCTCTTTAGTCGATGCTAAAAGAGACATTATTGATAGTTGACATTGGTGATACTTACTCCACGCTTCTCCGCCAGAGCAAGCGCCCTCACGTTCTTCTTCCTCTGTTGCTCGAGTATGGCTTTCCTCTTGAGCACGGCAGCATACGGGTTAAGGCGAAGCATCGCCTTGGAGTTGACCAGCGGGTTGAGTTTGCGTGTCGCGCGAATCACTCTCTTACTGTGAAGGGAATAAAGGTTGTTTTAATGTGACGTTTAATTTGGAGTTGCAAAGACTTGTGGGGGAGGGTAGATCAGTAAGTGTCAACGTGATTTTTAGGTAATCATGGTTTTTTCATAACCCAATGCTCTGATAGAGTAGTATCATCATATTCTGCTTCTCATTGCTGAAGGTTACGACCCCCTTTACATTCATCAAATAATGGTCGAGATAATAAAATTAAAAAAATACGCGTCGAATTGAGTGTCCTCATTATTTGAAGTCGGTAAAAATAGTTGTTTTCACTTACAATTTTTTTTTTGACACAGCAGTGAGCACTGTGGCATTATAATTGGGAGGTCTTGGGTTCGATTCCCAGCGGAGGCAATTTGGGAACTTATAATTTCTGAATTGTCTCTGGTCTGATCTGGTGGGAGGGTTTGGCCGGAAAGGTGTTCAACAATAACTTTTTTCTTTATTTGATGAAAAGATAGCCCTTGACTGCGATCTCACTTGATGGTAAGTGTCGATGCAGTCTAAGATGGTAGCAGGCTAACTTGGAACGGGTATGGCAGTGTAGATTCAACCCATACCCCGAATCGGTTTCTACACGTCATCGTGCCGGAACGCTAGATCGCTTGGCGGCACGTCTTTGACGGTAGGGTGGTAACTAGCCACGGCCAAAGCCTCCCACCATAGAAAACGTTTCGTTGAACTAAAGTGTTTCATGCAAGTAGGTCGGATTTCAACCATGTAAGGATGCCAACTTAGCAGTTTGGATTTGATGGTATAAACTACAAGCTAATTGTAGAAGTAAAGACCACTTACTTGGGCTTTCTTAGACATTTCCTGATCTCCTCGGACCTGAGTAATCTGGTCAAGTCGGTGTTGGCCATCTTGGGTTGGGGAAGATTGAAGTTCTTCTTTTCCTTTGAGGGCGTCTTCCATGAACCAAATAGGGAATCTGAGGGTAGACAGATATTTTATTATTTTCTTCTATCTGAGGGTAGGCAGATATTTTATTATTTTCTTGACGCAGTATTTACGTACAGATGAATCATCTGTGCGGGAGATATTACAGTGCGCAAGTGTGTGCGAAAACATATTCCTAAATCACGGAGATATCGATATACATAGGTAGAAAAGCATAATTCCTTCTCCTCCTTTTTCCAAGTGTGTTGTAAAAGTAGCCTATATTACTCCGATAACATCAGCTATCTACCAGTCCAAGTCCCGTCAAAATCGGTCCAGCCACTTCAATGTAGTAGATATAACACTACCATATATAGCATAGTTTCATTACCTATTGTAATTTTTTTTTTTGAAAAGATTTGTAATATCGCAAATTAAAATAGATGGCGCCAGCTGCAGGTTGGCACTTGCAATGATACCTTACATAATACACTGCTATAGCGAATGATTTTGTTCTTGGCACTTAAATTTTATTTATTTTATGTACATTATTTATTATTAAAAGTTGATTGTAGTGTCGACACTGCACCCGTTCGCCCCAGAGATGGCAGCACTCGGAACACCTGTGCGACACACTGATATAGCACTATTCCGCAGTAACTCCACGCAACATGGACTTTTGTGTGGAGTGGACATTTAGTGCATGCAAGTAGAAGGAACAACAAGGCAGGTGGGTGAACTTCCTAGTAATTTTTGGGCATCAATATCATGAAAATTAATAAAAAAAAAAAAATAGCCAATCATATGAAATAAACATCTTGGCATAGTTCTTGATTTTTTGTGCCTCTTTTGACTTTTTTTCCAATCTCTTATTAAAAAAATTATTATTGGGCGCTCAATGCACTGCAATATTGTAATAGGAGAGCCCTAGTTTTTAATTTATTTTTATTATTTGCTGTTATAGCGGCAACTGAAATACACGTTCTATGAAAATTTCAACTGTCTACCTATTACGGATTATGAGATACAGCCTGCTGACAGACTGATAGACAGACAGAAAAACGGACGGACGGACATTGGTCCCCTTCGGGTACGGAACCCTAAGAAGTTACACAGCCTCAAAAAAAAACTAAAAATTTTAGACTTGACTCGTGGTTTAATGACATAATTGTGATAAAATTATACGAGTATGTACCACGTTTTGTTTGTTTCCGTTATTTCAATCTGGATGCACCGACCGTGGTCACGAAGGGACTGCGGTGTTGTGAGATGTCAAGTTAAGCTGTAGAAGTTGAGCTGTTGACTATTGACAATTCCAACTAAAACAATTACCGCAGTACACACTCGTATAGTTTTATCACAATTATAAGCTACAAATAAATAATAAGTAAGGAAGTCTAATTCAGAACAAAATCCACTCAAAAAATGGCCCTACTTCAAACCAAAACAACATATGATTCAAAATACGAATCACTTCAGAGGTTACAGATATACATGCTTGGTGACTGGTTCAAATTCAGAACGAAAGCATGGATTGGTTCGCGCGCGTGCTGCTATGTTTGCTATGACAGCTGAGTCATGGACGATGTTATGAAAATTTGAGGTGCAAGAAAAATGTCCAACTGTTGACGTGCTATTTTTGTTTTTTATCCCCGCTTCCAACGGCTCAATTTTAATCTCCACCCGTTTTGGCACAATTTTTTTTGGGGTCATTTTTTTAAAACAGTTAGGCTTCCTTACTTTTTAGGGTTCCGAAAAAAACTTCGGAACCCTTATAGGATCACTCCGTTGTCCGTCTGTCTGTCAGTGTGTCACCACCGTTTTTCTCGAAAACGGCTTATGATACAAAGTCGAAATTTATACTGAATATAAAGTTCAATGGTCTCGTAGTGTTTTAAGAATATCAAGCTTATAGCTTAACTCAGTGAAAAGTTACAGCTTTAAAACCACGGCTTTCTCACTATTAAAACAAATTAAGGGACATCTTCCAAAAATCGTTTCTTTCCACACCTAATTCTTAGTTTCATAGTAAGTCCCGTTATATTTTACAAACACCAGTATTAAAATCTTGCAAATTACGGAGATTTTGATACCTCTAAACCATATAATAGTACCTAAAACAGTCAAAAAAACAAAAAAAAAAACGATAACTTACTATGGCTTTTAAAATGCTTTTAAATTAATTGCAACGCTAAAGCTAAAGCAAACTATCGGATGCCGCGACTATAGCTGCGACTGATAAGTGTGCACAGTCGTTTGAGATCAGCAGGCCCGTATTTTTATCGGACATCCGAACGCTCAAGGATCGCCAAAGGTTACGTTCGCGACTACGCCCGATATAGTGTCTAAAGTTCAATGGAATTTACTATCCAGCCGCGGCTTACGTGTCCGTTAGTTTGTTCAAAGCTTAACTTTTTACGCGTCACGTCCACATGTCACTTGTCACAACTACAGATTCACAGAACACTATAATAGAATTTTTTTTTCTACTACAGATTATTATTACAACTTTTTTACACTGACCTCTAGAATTAATCTATGAAAGTATTGATTTGTTGCTAACTTTTGTATAGGTATAACAAAGTTAGCGACACTGCATTGATAAATGCAATTACTTTTAATTTATTTCTCCACTTATTACTTATTCATTTTTATTTATTCACTATTTATATTAGTTAGTAAAATTATGGCGGTCGGTGCACCATTTGCAATATTATTAGTTCCAGAGACACTCGTATGTCAAATGTGGTGCTTCAAATTGATATTGATTCATAACTATTAAGGTATCTAATCATTGGTAGGTAGGTCTAGGTAGGTAGGTACCTGCAGAGACAGCCAGTCCAGTAGGTATTAATCATAGTATAGATTTCATAGAGGCGTAGACAGCTGTCTACCGGTGTTCAAAGTTGGTTCAAAATTCAAACCATATTCAAACTTTCAAAACCAAATTCAAACAAACAAAAGTTCAATAGTAGTTTGCACAAATAAGCATACTAAATGGTTTATATTCTCTTGGAGACAAATAACATTTGATTTCTTGTTTTATATGTGGGATAGTTACATTACATTTTACAATATTAGTACTGAATCAGTGTTTTCTTTTAACTTTGTATGGAGGTGAACTTCGTATTCGAGACAGAGACTTAATGCATATACTTAACTTTGTGAATTAAACCCATTATCAAAATGGACAATACTCCATCGCCAATGGATAATACGTCATCACCAATGTCGGTGAGTTCCTACTTATTTATTTTAATCTCTCGCAAAGAAGCATTAGAAAGGGAAACTCAAACTACAACTCCCAAATTCATGCAGTTATCTAACTATAGAAATGCCTATCTATAGAAGACAGTCTCAGACTTAAGACCGAGTTAAAACTAGCTTGTTATTGTTACTGTTTTAATTAGTAATAATGCTAACCTAAATTTTGTCCCATACCATTATAATAATTCCTTCAACAAGTTTATTTAAATAGGTATTCTTCATGTCAATATTATATAGAAGTATAGATAATTTATGTGTTGTACAACAATATATCATAATATAATCAGAGATAAGCCTAATTTATGCAAAGCCATTTGTTAAGTAACTTGCAAAACTGGCATGCATTATAATTTTTTGGACAGGCCAGTTAAATAATCATTTGACAATAGAAAAAATAGAAGCACATTCTACTTTTGCTGCCAGCTAATTGCAAGTGCGCTCCCCACACTTATAGGAGACTTTAGTACGATGACAAGTTAACATGTCCTGACTTGTCTCGTTGAAAGGTTTGATGTAGGATTTGTTAAGAGTTTAATCTTAGCTTGCCAATTTACCAGTTACTTATATTATTTTAACAATAATTATTTTTATTTCAGGTTACCAGAATACCAGACTATATTACTAGAGTTTGCACTGCATGTTGGATTGCTGCTAGAAGAGATAATATATTCAGAAGTAAATGCAGCACAATGTCAATTTTTTGTTGTTGATATTTGGTTCCTTGAGTATGGATAATATTGATTATGAAGAATCCATACATATATCTGTACCTCCACACAACCCAGAGAACCTACAACTTTTAGGATTGTGTCACAAGCTCATATACATTCTGTGTTTACCTTGAGACATAATATATTTTTAGGATAAAATGTTGAATGCCTATTGGTGCCAATTGCAGTCAAAGAAATGTTATTAAACTGATATGCTGAGGCATTATTTTCAAATCACTGTGTGGTAAGCTCAATGTCAACCTTTGCTATGTTTATATATCACCTTTAGAATTAATGTGATTTAACTCAAAATTCCTGTAACTTCTGTTGTTGTAAAATGTATTTAACATTTAATATAATATGTATTACCAATCCATATGTATAAGATGATTAAGTATTAAGATAATTAACTTTTTTAATAGTTTTATTGGCAGAGATACATTCAATTTTACTCAACACTACTTTTTTGAAGTCTTGCTCATTTCCCACAAATTGCAATTTTTGAGTTAGGTCACTTTAATTCCAAAGTTTGTATCTCCTACTCACATTTTTTATAGGTAAGATAAACTTAATGAATAAATTAAATTGTTTTTATAATTTTGTATTATCAAAATACTGTATCAACCCTAAAATAATATAGTAGTAATAGGCAATTCATAGTTCAATGATACGGAAATCAGAGAGAGAGATTAGGTGTAAAGCCAACGTCTTTATATGCTGTCTGAGGTACAGATATAATGGAACCTTGTCATCTGCAGTAGAACATCCACTAGACCAACGAGACAAATAATGTGATGAAAGATGGAGATTGGGGACTCTGTGAGAAAACTACACAACCCCATCGAGTTTGGGCTTTTTAATTCGTCTTGACAAGTTATCTAGTCCTAAATGATATGCAGGTTCTGATGATGAAGCCGAAAGGCGTTTATGGGAACTCTGTAATGAAACGACGTAACCCCATCGAGTTTCGACTCGTTTGATTCTTTTTAACGTTTAGAAGGTCATTAGTAGGTACCTAATTAATTCATTGGTCAATAGTTTCGGAACCCTCAGTGCGCGAGTATGACTCGCACTTGACCGGTTATTATTTATTCATAGCAATTAAGCCTCAAAATAAGTCTTAGTACGAGCATAGCAAGTGCAACATTTGAATGTCATAGAATGAAATGGTACATACCCAGCCTCTCGAAAGCGGATTGTGTCCAGATGATGAAGCGGCCGACGTGACCTCCGGGCGCCAGTTTCAGCAGGTTCAGCTTGTTGACGCTCAGCATCTCCACGCCGGGGATGTTTCTGAAGGCCCGGGTGAGACCCTGGGAAAGAACATGTCATGCTCGCTTTAAAAATTTCTGTGGTGGTGTCGTGTGGTGCGCGTTGTTACGTTCCCTCAAATATGGTTGAGCGAAGCAACGGCTGGATCATGCGTCATGCTCGTGAACGGGTGCCACCAACGGGAATGGGTCTGCTTTGGCTGCCCATCTTGACATGCGTTGGATTGGTGTACCTACGTATGCATTTTTGCATTTTTGAAGCTTTATTGTGGAAGCACTGTATACATAGCATAGCTTTGTAAAAAAAAAAAATTTTTTTTTGAAAAGAGCAACTGCTGAGTTTCTTACTGGCTCTTCTCAGCAGAATCTGCATTCCGAACCGGTGGTAGATTTATGACGTGTCATAAGAGCTACAAGTTAACCTACATGAAATAAATTAATTTTGAATTTTGAATTTTGAACAGGTTAGATATTAAATTAGCGGACGCCCGCGGCTTCGCTTATGTAAAGTTCGATTTTTCAAACCCCTATCCTTACTATTATACTATAACAAAGAGTTCCACGGGATTCTAAAAACTAATTCCACGCGAGCGAAGTAGCGGACTTTCTTTGGAGAGGAGAAAAATTAAAAATCACCTTCAACATTCAACTACCACCATCAACATTCAAGCATTGCCAGAAAAGAAAACTACCGTCAGTCGTGGTTACAATAAAAAATAAAATATGTACATTTTACAATAATAATTTAAAAAAATAATTACAATATGTAATTTTTTTTTAAATTATTAGTAAGGATTTGGAATTACCTGATCCTTGTTGAATACAATGAGGGGACCCTTGCGTTGCACGCGGCGTCGGTTGCGCATTTTTCCCTTGCCGGCGCGTAGGCGTTGCGATTTGTACACCTGTGAACAAAACAGACATACATACATACAACAAATTACAATGTGATGGTGTACTAGTTCGTCTAAGCAATTAGAATAGAATTAAATTTAAGAATTGAATGAGTTTGACGTGAGCTACTCACAAATTAGTCATTATTTTGACTAATTTCTTAAACTGGATACTTTCACGTAAAGATTAGTATATAAACCTGTGAAGATGATACTGCCATTGGCGCAATTTGAATACCATAAGCCTACTTTGTCGTATTAGTTTACAAATTGCGAAAAACCAAATTAAATTTGAATTTTGCGGGCAGACCCGTGTCTTGGGCCTTACATTGTTTTATGTCTTCTGCATTCTATAACCAAATAATAATAATATCCATTGGTTTGTTGTTGAAGAAATTTCAATCTCGTCCCATATGGAATAACAGACAGTTAAAATTAACTGACTGATCTAGAATAGGGACTTGTACAAACTGGGAAAAGAATTCTGTGGCCTGGTGCTAAAAGGGCCAATATCTAAAGTCATTATTTTAGGTGATGAGCATTTTTAACCAATAGACCAGCAGTAATAGTAACGATAATAGTCAGCAAGTTACATTGGCCTTTTTTACATCGTATCTTTTGAAAGACTATCATACTTATTATATATTTCATACTTTTTCAATAATATGGCTTTAAAATCTCATTTCTTAAAAAATAAAAAAAGTACTTTGGCCCTTTTAGCACCAGGTCACAGAATTAATTCCTCAATACCTCAATAGCTCAACGGTTAAAGGTGCGGACTGAAAACTGAATGGTTGCAGGTTCGAACCCCTTGCATTGCACTATTGTTGTACCCACTCCTAGCCCAAGCTATCCACTTATTTGGAGGGGATAGGAGGATATTAATCAACTTCAGCTTGACTAATATTCTTTAAAAAAAATTGTTGATTGAAATAGCATTATTTCACATGTTATCATGTGATATTGAGATATGTATTTAAATCACAAATGAACAGGCATGTTCTAGGCAAGCGCGCTCCATCAATGTCCCCTAATCGGTTTCTAGACGCCATTGTACCAGAAAGCTTGGCGGCACATCTTTGACGTTTGGGTGGTAACTAGCCACGCCTAAAGCCTCCCACCAGATCAGACCAGACTGTCTCTGGTCTAGATTAGACACAATTTTAGAAATTCCCAAATAACCCCCGCCGGGAATCGAACCCGATATCTCCCAGATATATGACCACAGCGCTCACTACTGCGCCAGGGAGGTCGTCGAGATTATTTCAACTGAAAAGAAGCTGACAAAGCTGAAGCTAAAGTTGGATCTGATTTGGCTAAATCAGATCCAACTTGACCCAATCAGGTCTAATCTAATATAATCTGACTTGACAAGGTCCAGTGAGGTTATCAGGAGATTTATATTGAAACTAGTAGGGCGCGTGGGTGCGCGGCCCGCTGCAGCGGACCGCGGTTTTTCTGCTCTTAGACTTTGTGGGCTTGATCATTTTCTACCAAAAAACCACTCTTCGATTTTTTATTCTTTGTCAGATAGACAATGACGAAATTTGTATGGCCGCCATCTTGAATCCGCTAATTTGCAGGTTTTTTTCGGCTCTCTGCCAATTGGATGAGGTTTCGAGTGGCTTTTGTTTGAGCACCCCCCCACTTACTTCAATATCCTGGCAGTGCTCCTCACCCGTCTCCGAAATACTCAATCATCAGCTCTCTCCATATTTTTCCTTCAAATTAATTTATATTCTCTATACGAAACCATCAGAAATTTTGAAAAGGAACCGTATCAAAATCTTGCATACATATGAAAAAAAAATTCCGCCATCTTGAATTTTTTCTATTCATCACGTAGACCATCGGGTCCTGATCATCTTTTTCCAAGAAACTACTCTTCCATCTTTTATAGTCTTCGAGATAGACGCCGACGAAATTTGTATGGCCGCCATCTTGAATCCGCCATTTTGGAGTTTTTTTTCAGCTCTCTGCCAATTGGATGAAATTTCGAGTGACTTTTGTTTGAACACTCCCCACCTATCTTCGATACCCTGGCCGTGCTCTTCACCCGTCTGCGAAATCCTCAACCATCAGCTCTGTCCATATTTTTCCTCCAAATGATTTTTTGTTCTCTATACGAAACCATCAGAAATTTCGAAAAGGAACCGTATTAAAGTCTTGCATATATTTTGTATGGAAAAAAATAAATTCCGCCATCTTGAATTTTTTTTCTGTTCACCAAGTGGAACTTCGGCTCCTGATCATCTTTTGCCAAGAAACCACTCTTCCATCTCTTATACTCTCCGAGATAGACACAAACAAAATTTGTATGGCCGCCATCTTGAATTCGCCATTTTGGAGTTTTTTTTCGGCTCTTTGCCAATTGGATGAGGTTTCGAGTGACATTTGGTCGAACACCCCCCACCTATCTTCGATACCCTGGCCGGTGCTCCTCACCCGTCTCTGAAATCCTCAATCATCAGCTCTCTCCATATTTTTGTTCCGAATGAATTTTTGTTCTCTATACGAAACGGTAGGTGAAAAAAAATTTTTCCATACAAAATTTTACAGGAGAGGTGATCAATGAGTCAGTCAGTCAGTCAGTCAGTGAATCAGCACGAGTAGCTATATATATATTAAAGAGAATTTTTCAGTGCACTTAGTAAGTTGTAAAGTTAAAAGCCTCAATAGCCCAATGTTTAAAGGTGCGGACTGAAAACTGAAAGGTTGCAGGTTCAAACCCCATTTGTTGCACTATTGTCGTACCCACTCCTAGCACAAGCTTTTCGCTTATTTGGAGGGGAGAGGAGAATACAAGTCAAGTTCAGCTTGGCTAATTCTTTTTAAAACCCTCCCTGGCGCAGTGATGAGCACTGAGGTCTTATAACTGGGAGATCTCGGGTTCGATTACCGGCAGGGACAACTTGGGAATTTATAATTTGTGGATTGTCTCTGGTCTGGTCTGGTGGGAGGCTTTGCCGTGGCTAGTTACCACCCTATCGTCAAAGACGTGCCGCCAAGCGATTTAGCGTTCCGGCACGATAGCGTGTAAAAACCGATTAGGGGTATGGGTTGAATTTACACTGCTATACTGCTTCCAAGTTAGCCCGCTACCATTTTAGTCGTCACTTTCCATCAGGTGAGATCGCAGTTAAGGGCTATCTTGTCACCAAATAAAAAAAAAGTGTTACCTTAAGAACATCAGACCAGGCCTTGACACGTCTCAGGAATATGACGGCCTGCTTTGTCTTGTTGATCTCCTGCACCTTATCGGAGACCACCAGGGGCATTTCTGGAATCTTCTCGATGATGTGACCTGGTCAATGAGGAAATGAATTATATCTCTTTGTTTCCATGAACTTAACGACAGGCTCCTTGCTTCAAATTCAATTAATTGAATATTTGACTGTTGTCGAAATGTGGATATTCATTAATTACAATCAAAAATGTAAGAATAACATTTGTAAAAACCAGAAAATAAATATATAAGTTTAGACGTGTGTGTGTGTGTGTGTGTGTGTGTGTGTGTGTGTGTGTGTGTGCGTGCGTGCGTGTGTGTGTGTTATACATAATTTTTCTTAGTTTCACATGTCTAAATGTTGTGGGGGTGTTTTAAATTTTCAATTTACACTTGTTCTACAAGGTTAGTATTGGGGTTCGGCTCACCCCTGGCCTGCACTAGGGCGGGCACGCCGGCGGCGGCCACGGCGGCGGCGACGGCGGCGCGGCGCTGGCGCAGGTTGACGCGGCGGTGCCAGCGCCGCCACGGCTTGGTCGGCGCGAACATGCGCCCGCCGCGGCACATGTTGCCGAACGCGCCCTGCCCGGACCTGGGGAAGATAAAACACATGTAACAACAACCAATCGTTACATCAAATATGGTTGAGCGAAGCAACGGCTGGATCCTGAGTCGTGCTCGTGAACGGGTGCCACCAACGGGAATGGGTCTGCTGTCTGTCTAGTGTCTACCCGTCTTAACACGTATTGGATTGTATGTAGGTATGCATTTTTGAAGCTTCATTGTGGAAGCACTGTATACATAGCATAGTTTTGTTATCTATTATATATATTTGTTTTTTTGAAAAGAGCAACTGCTGAGTTTCTTGCCGGCTCTTCTCAGCAGAATCTGCATTCAGAAGCGGTGGTAGATTTATGACACAAAGTTGGCCTACATGAAACAAATAAATTTTGATTTTGAAAATTGTTCATATAAAGTCTAGCCTATGACACCAGTACCATAATAACAAATCGATTGGTAACTCCATCAAAATCAGTTTATATACTGTTGTGGAACATAATTAAATAGACACATACATAACAATAGCTATACATAGCCATGGCTAGTTTGGCATTGTTTTTTTTTATGAACCAGTAGAAGATTCATTTGATAGTCAAAAGCACTTTGTAAAAGTTTATTTCAATAAAATAATTTTCTATTCTATTCTATAGTCTTAATCATCTCACCTGTGAGTACCGCCACCACGCACACGAGGAATTCTCGCTACGGCGCGACCGGTACCCCATGACTCAGCACTGGTTTGATGACCTAAAGACAAAAGGACACAGGTTTATAGTCGTCTTTTTTATTGGATAACAAGATAGCCCTCGACTGCCATCTCACCTGATGGTATGTGACGATGCAGTCTAAGATGGTAACGGGCTAATTTGGAAAGGGTATGGCTGTGTACATTCAACCCATACTTATAATCTGTTTCTACACATCATCATACTGGAACGCTAAATTGCTTGGCGGTACGTCTTTGATGGTAGATTATCTAGCTACCAGACCAGACCAGAGACAATTTAGAAATTATAAATTCCCAAATTACCCCCGCCGGGAATCGAACCCGAGACCTCTCAGTTATAAGACTACAGCGCTGACCACTAAGCCAGGGAGGTTGTCAAGTTATAATATAGTCGTTGGATAGGAGGATATTAGTCAACTTCAGCTTGGCTAATATTCTTTAAAAAAAAAAAAAAAAAATGTCTCCTCCATCCCACACATCATTGGCAAAGTTAACCACACCATCTGGGGCCCAAGTCTGCTATTGGAATTGTAGTTCAATTGTCTATCAATGACATCCCAATTGCTACTTTTAGCAATTTTGGTAGTCTACTAATTCAATGGCGTCACAATTGTTTTCTGATGGTTTGCCACTGACACATCTAGCTTTGAATCTAGCTTAAATAAACGTTTTTAATATGTAGTTTTTTTTTTAACTCATTTCGGCAAATGCTTTTTAAGCTAATGGCAATACCGAGGTATCATTGAATTACAATCCAATTATCTTTAAGAAATCGAACGACCATTGTGAATTTAGTTACGAAATTTTGGACCAATGATAACTGAATTGTAATTGTATTGCGGTTCAATGACAATGACATGTAAAATAGCAGACTTGGGGCCCTGGCTAACTACACACCATAATTATAAATTGAATTGCATTGAATCTTGTAGTAACAAATCTGCACCCGTGTCAATCACGAGAGAGACCCAGAACGCCATATTGTTACGCTAATGTAGCACTGTATCGCAGTAACACTCAACACCATGGGAAATGTGTCGAATGTGGACATTCAGTGCATAACCCTCAACCCCCTTTCCTTCCTTACTGGGATTTTCTAGGCAAGCGCGCTCCAACCAAGATCTCGTCAACGCTTTCTATCATTGATTGTCGTCAACTGCACAAGTCTATCTCACAATAAAAAAAAATTTTAACCGACTACCAATAAAGGAGGAGGTTCTCAATTCGTCGGTTTTTTTTTTATGTATGTTCCCCAATTACTCGAAGATGGCTGGACCGATTTGGAAAATTCTTTCTTTGTTTGAAGGGGTATATTTTCCAGGTGGTCCCATTGTCATCAGGTCAGGATCTGATGATGGGATGCTGGAGAAATCGAGGGAACTCTTCAAATTTTATAGGCACAATTGATATTCTTTGTAGCAGCGTGTTAAGTTGGTTTTGGTTGGTTAAAAAGAATTTTTACTTTTAAATTATTTGTGTATTATGTATAAATACCTTCTACGTAACTTGTTGTATCCCCAAAACGCTTACGTGACGCGTTAATTGTTGTGAAGGTCAATACAATAGTTTAGGCTGTTGTTTTAATAACAATACAACTTTATACGTCATGAAAGTATGTAAAAAAAAGCTGTTTTTAATTTTTTTATAAATGAACACATAACATAGATAAAAGCAAATGATATAGTGCACAAAACCTAAAATGCCATTTTGTGGGATGTCAATGAATAAACGACATTCTATTATATTATAAAACATCTACAAAGGTTCACTCACCAGCCTCCTTATTGACGCAGTAGGGCTGACGAGCATTCTTGGACATGGAGACATGTACATCGTTGACCAGGTCCGGGCGGATCGGCGCCTTGAACACGAACGGCAGCGGCACCGTCGCATCTGCCACCTTCTCACTCTTCTCCGAGTACACCGACACCAGCGGTCGGGCTATTGATAGACTCTGGAAAAAATTTTTCAAATTCAAATTTTATTTATTTCATGTAAGCCACCTTGTAGCTCTTATGACACATCATAAATCTAACACCAGTTCAGAATGCAGATTCTGCTGAGAAGAACCAGCAAGAAGTTCAGCAGTTGCTCTTTTCAAAAAATAAAATAATTTTACAATTGGTAACCAAACTATGCTATGTATACAATGCTTCCACAGTGAAGCTTCAAAAATGCAATACATTTAATCCAACACATGTCAAGATGGGAAGACAAACCGTTGCACTATTGTCGTACCCACTCCTAGCACAAGCTTTCCGCTTATTTGGAGGGTATAGGAGGATATTAGTCAATTTCAGCGTGGCTAATATTCTTTAAAAAAAAACAGCAGAAGAGTATTATTTTAGGAATGCCTACAATACAAGAGGAAATCAAATTAAGTGCCAAAAAAACTCAAAACAGACATAAAACAAGATAGATTTATGTCAGAGTATATTTGTCTCGTTTTAAATCTCGAGTCTGAGCAGGCTCTATAGATCTCAGAAAAAGTCTTCACTGATGACATCTGCCTATCAAGACAGCTTACTTCAAGTGGACTATGCTTCAGACAAAAGCCAGTTATCTGTAAATAATTGTATTCCATAATGTCGACACACCACCAGCAGATAACTTGGGTGATGTTTCCTAAAGGAAAATTGATATACCCCTAAAATGTACCTGGAGGGCTAGATATTGCACAACCAGGAAGAGTTCGGGGAAACGCGAGTTAAATAAAACTTACTTATCTTAAGTAAAACTGTAATACAACCTAGTTCCATTTTGGTTAATTAATAGTATTAGATGAATATAGCCACTGTTTTTATTTTAAAAGGGTCTTTTATTCAAACCTAACCTCTTCTAAGGATCCAACACCTAATAATCACTGAGCAAGCATGGCAATAGACCCATTTATATCAAAAAAAAAATTCCATTTACAACCGGATGAACATAACCTCAATATAACCAACAAATACAAATAAAAATAATCATGCTCTAAAATTTAAGTAATAGTATCTTTTATAATAATTAGAACTCATTAATTTAGAACCCGGAATTCTGTATTTGTGTATATTATATAAATTTTAAACAAAGGTATCGTTTTGGAATGGCAAATGTGGTTTGACTATACAGCCATATTAACAACAATTTTTATCAAAACATTTCGACTTCTAGGGCAAGCCATGGATTGAAATTAACAATAAAGACCCTAAATATTGCTCTTATTTAATAAAACTCACTGATACTCATCCATTAATTGATATTTTAAAGAGATTCTTTTGGAAACACGTGGACAAGACACCCTGTTATTTTCATGTAATTAACACTTTCACTTTGTGATTTTCACTGTGGAAATGTAATTTAAATAATTTAAGCACTTTTCGGTAACGATAACTTACCATTTCGCTTTATCAGCGAGGTTATTCCTCCGAAAAAACACTATAGGCGGCGGAAGAGACCATCCGCCATGCCACGAAGGAATAGAAAAGACCGGAAGCGTCAATTTTTTTGACAATACTTAACGGCAGTTGCCATATTTATTAATTAGTAAAAATGAAAACTTTTGAAAAAGACACGTGGAAAAAGACACAATTTTAATATAATAAGAAACTATAATTAATTATGAATTTAATAAAAACGATAATAGATTTAAAATTAAAGTGCTCATGGTCAGCGATTTTGATACCTAAGATATAAGATGAAAAAACACTCGAGTAGTCAATATAGGTAACTTTTGATTCGTTTTTAACATTGTTAATTGATTCTAAGAGTAAATAATAAACCAATACGACCCAAACGATAACGAGAATGCCCACTACTCCAGCCCAATTACAGAGGGGTACGCTCATCATTTCGCCTCCTGTTGGTTTAATTCTCAAAGGGTATGTGGTATGGCGATCAGCCAACCATTCAAAAGTTGATTTATTACCTACTCAAAGAGTCAAAATTACTACGTGACGTATAGATATTGTCCTATAGACATTGTTGGATATATAAATCACTTGTAGATAGGTTAGATACGTATTAAATTAAAATTGAAATATTTATAAATATATATTATTCTAAATAAAATAAAATATTTATGTATTTTTTTTACACATCTAGTGGGTAATTTAATTATTCCCCCTACTCAATGTGTGGATACATTTAAATAATGGAGACTCACGAGAGCGATAATCCACCTGCAACCAGCAATTTCATTTCTGTTACCCGAGAAATTCATTCAGACGAAGAAGACGATGAAACATCGGTAGGTTCTAGAGAAATATGCGCTCAAAGATTAGATATACCAGAATCTCAAATCGATAATACGATTCCAATAACCAAACTTGAGAACGAGGAAGTATTTAAAGCTGGAACATCAGCAATACCTCTTGCATTGATTAAAGGGTTACAAGCACCGATAACCAATCAACCTCTACGGATATTGTCGAATCTACCCTCTCCTATGTCCATAAATGTTACGTCTTTATCTAACCAACCGCAATCATTATTCCTTCAAGCATTATCCAAATTGAATGAGAGTTCATTAAGTTTAATTATGGCCGACAAAAGGATTAATAATCCTCAATTTTGGTTCAATAACACGAGGAACTATTCAGAACTTACACCTCCGGATTCGTTGACCAGCGCTCCTCCATCTTATTCCTTTGTTTTGAGACAAATGGCAGTGCGGAGGAGGCCAAGATTAATGGGAACGTTTATACCTTCTCCATCTTACATCCAGCATACTCCACCGCCTAATTATGCTACAGCCTTCGATATTTACGTTGACAACCCCATACCACCACCTCCAACGAGGGTTTATAACTTCGGTTTCACGCCAATACCTATAATTTGCCCTGAATGTGGGTATACAGGGATGACTTTAGTAGCGAGCAAAATAACGCTTTGCACACACTTATGTGCAGTGATCTTATGTTTATTATGTTGTTGGATATGTGCACCGTTGCCGTACGTTTTACGTTCTTGCAAAGATGTGTATCATTACTGTAGAAATTGTAGGAACTTCCTTGGAATGTATTGCCCGACTAATCCGGAAAGCTCGTATGTATGAATAATTTGTTGACGAGGGATAGATAGATAGAAACACTTACCTCATTGCACATAATAAGGAGAAACATTAATAAAAACTAAAAACTATGTCTGCAAAAGTGGCTTGCGTATATCAATCTCTACCAGGTGAAAAGAATGAATGACCCGGGGATAGTTTTGATATTTTTATCGCATTTACCATATTTTTATATAGGTACCTAACTAGTATCTATTTTAATAAAAGCGAAGAGCTCAAACTTGTCTTCAGTTTTTTAAACCTTTATATAAGTCCTAGAGATCTGTTATTCGGAAGGTCCTATGAAAAATCACACCTTAGTTAGTGACGGGAGTTTTTTCAAGAAATATATTTTTGTATCTACTTAAATCTAACTACTTAAGGGTTTAAATATTAATAATTTTAATATTATGTATTACATAATTACAACTTTTTATTGAATAATATCTTATTAGAAAATGAAATAGATTCTGGTCCAAAACGAGAACCTCGTGGGATTGGAGCGTAAAGTAATAACTCTTGCAGGGCGTTACTGTGCTTAATTGCCTTTTTAGTTTAGCACGCAATACAATAGCCATACAAATTAGCGCAATAAATAGCGTTTTCACCTCACTAGCTCAAAAAGTGTTAAACTTTTTTTGAGACAACACTTTTTCTCACTGAGTGAGCAAAAACGACTTTTGCTCACTGGTTTTAGACAGCAAAGGCGCCCTTATTGACTAGTGAGGTGAAAAGTTATGTGTATTACACGATAGCAAAGTTTTTGTTTCTTGCAGCTTTGAATCCCTCACTACACTCAGGATTCTAAGTTAGAATCACTTGCTACGCTCGTGATTCTATTATAGAATCCTTCGCCCGCTCGGGGTTCAAACTACGTACTCGCAACAAAAATTAAATTTGCTATCTTTTTGAACAAATAACTAAAGTTTACTGTGTGGCTACTT
The DNA here is from genome assembly GCA_038048805.1 of Hipparchia sbordonii. NCBI lineage: Eukaryota > Metazoa > Arthropoda > Insecta > Lepidoptera > Nymphalidae > Hipparchia > Hipparchia sbordonii. The sequence goes on along the minus strand of JBBIWI010000026.1, from coordinate 198,799 downwards.
TTGCTATGATAAAGGCTACGATCGGATAGTTCTCTTTTTGATTTGAACAGACTACGAATGTTACCTACCTTTCCGAACGAATATTAGTGTTGCAAGTGTTGCAACGTGTTACAAGTCATAGACAATAAAATATATAGGATGATGACAGAACAGATAAAATATTTTAAAAATTGAATGTTAATTAAAATATTTCCCTGTTTTCAAGTTAATTAATATCCTGTTACTATATTAAATCATTTTCTCAATTACATTCGAATAGCTTCACGGAATTTACCACCTGAAATAGGTTACACTTACAAAATAAGCAAGGTCGCCAAGAAAAAAGAATGAAATGTGATTTTTACAGTCACTGCGTTCAGGATTAACAGAAATACTGTCTTAAATATATACTGAATTTAAGTTAATATAGCTTTTGATTACATATAAGCCTTATAGACTACGTGTACGTTGTAAAAATGTATTAGGAAATTCTTATTACGGGCTAGTTCTTCTAAAATTGGGATTTTTCGAGTTTTTATTTTGAACGCGCTCGCTGTCAGTGATGTTTCAGCGCCATCTGGCGACAAATGTCCGCCCCTGTAAAATTAGAAGTCACAGCCTTCCGCGAGATCCGTGTGTTGCGGAAAATACCTTTTTGGGCGTCCGACCACATGTGTGAATTGTGAACAAAATATGGTTCTTTAGCTATATCCAGGTCGAAAAGGTCATTTTTAGTGTTATTTGTGCATGTAATCGATCGCCGCGGTGCGTCGGGACCGTCCTGTGTGCTTAAAAAGTTGGAACGAGACGACGGAAGTGAATTTTTTCGATGTAAATACGGTCGATCCAGGGTCAGTCTGGTGTGAATTTTGTACTGTGCGCATATTTGTTTCTATTATAGTTCGGTGAAACTAGTCTAGATATAACATCGTCGAGTACGGTTCGACCTCCGTGTGTTGTGAAAAGTGAATTTCGCGGGCCCATCCCGCACCATGCCGTCTTGCTAAGCGGCATGGCCGCGCGCTCGTGATCCTATGTCGGCGCGGAGCGCGCGCCCGAGCTTACATAACGTGGAGAGTATGGCCGCGCGAGTGTCGGAGGGCGCGGGCCCCTCGTACGCGTCGGTGCTCAACTTCCGCGGCGGGGACAGCAACAAAGAGAACATCGAGAACATCGAGGCCTCCGAGGAGGTGGCGGATGCGCCGCCGCGGCCGCACGACGAGGAGGAGGAGGGCTTCGTCCCCGTCATCTCGCACGCGCGCCGCCCGCCCAAGAGCCGTCGCGAGCGTGAGCGCAGGGCCCCCCCGCGACCTCACAAGGCCCCTCAGCCGCACAGCGAGCCCCAGCCCTCCGCGGAGCAGCAGCAAACCGAGGACCAGCCCAAGAAGTTCGTCGAAGCACCCATACCCAAAGTTAACCCTTGGCAGGTGAGTCGCTTTGATATGAATGTAAACATAACACTGTCTCCAAAAACGGTACACCAAAACAGCAAAGGCTGCATTTATTAAGGCACAGCACGTACACACACAGTCTACATGTTATAGCAGCTTCACACAGCTCAATTTAGTTCATCCACACTTGTCGTGCAACAACAAATTCTTTTTTAAAGCTTCAATTGGATTGAATGTCTGTTCAGACGGTTTACATGGCATGTGATTCAGCAGTTAACCAACTGAAATCAAACCTGTGATATGAAATGTGAATGCGAGTGGGAGATAAAACTGCAATTCAGTATTTTACTCCATTTTTAACACCCATTTTGTGATATGTTTCTCGTTTCTGTTATTTCACGTATGTAAAATATATGAATTTCATTTGTTGTGCAACCTATCTATAAAGCAATCCTATTTACGAGATTCTTAAACATTATGTTTAAATAATATGATTCAATTCAATTCCCAATCAGTGGCTTTCAGGCGTGCCAACTGGGCACAGATTGCTTCGCCAGTGTCACGTTGATAGAGAAGGCACAAAGGAGATTGAGCGTTGTAAGATGTTGCAAAATTTTGATCAGCTATCTATAAAGAGTTGTTTATAAAATGTGTTAGTTCTTAACCTAAAACAAAACAAATGACACAAATATTTAAAAAAATAGATATGTATAATATATACAAAAGGAATAATTAAGATACTACAATTAATAGTTTATCATGCTAGGTAGCAGACATGACATAACAAAATCACAGAATTAATTTATCTACCCACTTGTATTAACTTTTGTTAAGAAAAGGTAAACAAATGATTTAGTTTCATATACAAACAGCATGCTTTTTACTGCACATCTCTTATAGGAAATGCCTCAAATTGATAAAACACTAGCATTTGCTTGATAAAAAATATTTTAGTCCCTGTGATATTACCTTGTTTTTCCAGGATAAAAAGTAGCCTATGGTCACTTTCCAGGTATAATGTCGGTTTCCAGGTTAATAACTGTACCTATAAAAAAAAATCATCACATTGATCTAATGCTCTGATAATGTGTGATTGAAGGATAAACACATTTTCACATTCATAATATTAGTAAAACTTAATAATAATAATGTAATCCCAACTGAATCCGGTCACTGCGGCCAATCTCCACAGAGATTAGCCTGCGTGGGAGATATTATAGTGCACAAGTGAGTGCACACAGGTGTACTCTGTATTCCCTTAATCTCAAAGTCCACAGGACAGTAGTAGTAGACAGGACGGACAGCTTTACATGCTCTCCAAAGCACGGGGGTGACTCCCAGCCAACTTCCTAACTCGGGGCTAGTACTGAGAATTTCTTGACAGAAAACCCCAATACATTGTATATTAGTAAAGCTTATCCATATTATGTATAACTTGTTTCAAACCAATAACAAAACATCATCATCATGTCCTTGTCCTTTTCCCACGCTATGTGGGGTCGGCACAACATGTCTTTTTCTGCCACTCACTTCTATCATTCGTCAACTCATTATCTACTCCTCTTACACGCATATCCTCTTTCACACAATCCATCCATCTCTTTTTTGGTCTTCCTCTACTCTTTTGCCCTTCTACATGCATATTTAACATTCTTCTACTAATATGGTTTTCTTCCCTCCTCATTAGATGCCCATACCATGCGAGCCTATTACTCCTCATCTTTTCGATTACTGGCGCTACTTTCAAACTTCCTCTTAAATCAATAACAAAACGATTGCCAATTTTATTTACTATAAGAAAAAATGCCATAGTACCTGTTAGTATATGTGTATACAATAGATTTGGCTTTGTAATACAAAGTTGTTTCTAGCATTCCACAGTCACAGTGTAGTTGCTATATTATGTTTAGTGATCCTTACTTCCTTACTAATATTATAAAATAGCTGATGCCTGCGATTTTGTCCACATTTTTTAAAATATTTTTAGCGAGCAAACAAGCAGGTGGGTCACCTGATGTTAAGTGATTACCACCACCAATGAACATTTGTAGCACCTGAGGCACCACCAATGCGTTGCTGGCTTTTCAGGAATTTGTTGGTCCACCCCATGAATAACCCCATGTTGTAATTTAGTGGGAACACCGTCGCAGGAAGTTGGTTCCACAGTTTCAAAGTATGTGGAAAAAAAGATCACATTGTAGTCATAGTTTTTAAAACCCTGCAGGAACTCTCTGATTTTCTAGGATAAAAAGTAGCCTATGTCACTCTCCAGGTCCTTAACTATACCCATGCAAAAAATTACATTGATCCATTGCTTCATTGTTGATCAATGTAATTTTTTGCATGAGTATAGTTAAAAAATCAAAAAATCAAAATCAAAATTTATGTTGTTAAGTGATGTGATTGATGGACAGACAAACACACTTTTGCATTTATAATTAGTAAACATGCGATAGTGTGTTGGTTAGTCCTTCAATCACCCAGCAACTGATTGACGTGATTTTTTGCATGTGTACAGTTGAGGACTATTAGAGTGACATAGGCTACTTTGCATCCTTGAAAAAGAAAGGCTTCCTGAAGTATTTTAACCTAACTCCATGCAAACAATGTTGCGTGAAGAAGCTACTAGCAAATAAAGATATATATCAACATATCGATGGCATGTGGAAACCTTTAGGGGTGTATGGGTTGAATATACACTGCCATATCCCTTCCAAGTTAGTCCACTACCCTCTTAAACTGCATCACTTACCATCAGGTGAGATCGCATTCAAGAACTATCTTGTCATCAATTAAAAAAAAATAACACACATAAGATACATTACATCAATCATATTTATTATCACACCTTAGTCATAAGTGTGTTACTAACGATTGTATCATTATTTATCATTCAATCTTTTGACGACCTCCTTGGCGCAGTGGTGAGCGCTGTGGTCTTATAACTGGAAAGTCTTGGGTTCAATTCCCGGCGGGGGCAATTTAATAATTTATTATTTCTAAATTGTCTCTGATCTGGTCTGGTGGGAGGCTTTGGCCATGGCTAGTTACTACCCTACCGTCAAAAACATGCCACCAAGCAATTTAGCGTTCCGGCACGAAGGCGTGTGGAACCCAATTAGGGGTATGGGTTTAATTTACACTGCTATACCCCTTCCAAGTTAGCCCGCTACCATCTTAGACTGCATGAGATCGCAGTCAAAAACTATCTTGTCATCAATTAAAAAAAAAATGACACACATAAGATACATTACATCAATCATATTTATTATCACACCTTAGTCATAAGTTACTAACGATTGTATCATTATTTATCATTCAATCAATATGCAGTATTGACTGTTGCACAAGCATTTTCAACATAAATAGGTTTTAGTATAACCTCAAATCTTATTGGTAATTTAATATTTATTACAGAAAACTAGCTTTTATCTATTATCAAATTCAAATTCAAAATTTATTTATTTCATGTAGGCTAACCTGTAGCCGGAAAGAAACTCAGCAGTTGCTCTTTTCAAAAAAAATTTTTACAATGGTTAACAAAACTATGCTATGCACACAGTGTTTCCACAAAGAAGTTACAAAAATGCACACCTACCACAACCTAAAACATGTTAAGATGGCTAGACACAAAGCAGACCCATTCCCGTTGGTGGCACCCGTTCACGAGCACGACGCATGAAGGAAATATGGTCTTGGTAGTTAACAGCATTATAGCTTGTGGACGGCAGGTATATAAAAAAAAATTAGTCAATTCCAAATATGTTTAATCCTTCAAAGCAGCCGTTAGTAACAGTATTCCATTTATAATCCTTTTATATGCTTGCAAATTGAATATTAGTGTAATTTGACATGGTGTTGAAACTCATTATAAAACTTGATAATAGAAAGTGCTTTGATAGCTTGGTGGTTAGGACTTCGGACTACTATTCGGGAGTTGCGGATTTGATACCTGGCACGCACTACTGACTTAAGAACTGAATTTATGGCATGCAGGCTTTCTCACTATATTTTCTTTTCAATGTTGAAACAAGTGAAAAATTACTTAAAACGCACGTTGAAAAGTTTAGACGACCTCCCTGGCGCAGTGGTGAACGCTGTGGTCTTAAAACTGGGAGGTTTCGGCGGGGGCAATTTGGAAATTTATAATTTCTGAATTGTTTCTAGTCTGGTCTGGTGGGAGGTTTCAGCCGTGGCTAGTTACCACCCTACCGTCAAAGGCGTGTCGCCAAGCAAGTTAGCGTTCCAGCACGATTCCCACTTAATTACAACATGGGGTTATATTGACCAACTAATTCCTGAAAAGCAGGCAACGCATCGGTGGTGACTTTGGTACTACAAGTGTTCATGGGCGGCGGTAATCACTTAACATCAGGTGACCCCCTGCTCGTTTGCTCACTAAAAATAGTATAAAAAAGTAGTTGGCCTTTAATAATAATTACAACATGGGGTTATTTAAGGGACAGACCAACTATTTCCTAAAAAGCCGGCAACGCATCGGTGGTGCCTCTGGTGCTACAAGTGTTCATGAGCGGCGGTAATCACTTAACGTCAGGTGACCCCCTGCTCGTTTGCTCGCTAAAAATATTTAAAAAAAAATCAGTTGGCCTTTAATAATAATTACAACGTGGGGTTATTCAAGGGGCGGACCAACAAATTCCTGAAAAGCCGGCAACGCATCGGTGGTGCCTCGGGTGCTACAAGTGTTCATGAGCGGCGGTAATCACTTAACGTCAGGTGACCCCCTGCTCGTTTGCTCGCTAAAAATATTTAAAAAAAAATCAGTTGGCCTTTAATAATAATTACAACGTGGGGTTATTCAAGGGGCGGACCAACAAATTCCTGAAAAGCCGGCAACGCATCGGTGGTGCCTCGGGTGCTACAAGTGTTCACGGGCGGCGGTAATCACTTAACATCAGGCGACCCGCCTGCAAGTCTGCTCACTATTCATATTAAAAAAAATGACAAGACAACTAGAAGAACGCTGGTGTGTAGACCTTGATACGTCTCGATTATGCGATTTCATAATATTTTACTTTCATTCGATATAGTGGCTGTCTTGATACATTCATCTTGCGTAATTACACTACTCAACACTAAAAAAAACTCTGAATTCGCTCATATGGCTTCATATTGAGGCTGACTAATAATAAATATCTGTAGGCATTTTATTTTAATATCACGTCTAGAAGCGGAGAAATATAACTTTTAATTTTTTCACGTATCTTCGAGTTTTGAAATGCGGGTACTTCAAAAATATGATTGTTTTGCAAACAAAACATAGCTTACAAGTTACTTTGATTGATAATCTTCAAAATATCATAGGTGTATGTTAACAATTTTTAATAGTTTTATTGTATTTGTGAAGAATTTGCGCCAAAATAGAAAAAAAAGTCACGTTTTGGCCTATTTAAACAGTATTATTTAGCTAATTTTAACCAAAATGTGAGAAATCTAGATAAGACGTGGGTTTCTAATGTGTGCTGGCTAATATTTAATACGAATCTCAACGGTTATTAGGATGGAAGAATAAAAAAAAATGCCATTTGGTACGCCGGTAAGGACTGAACCAACGCATCATTCAGTGAATTGCTATTTTTGTTTAACACAATTAAAGGAGTTTTCTGATAAATCTAAACGAAATATAAGTATGCCGATAGGTCATCAGTTAGAAAACCTTAGCCACATTCCGAAAATTTGCCTGTTTTTGAGGGCCCAGTTAATAAATTTTAATGAAAACAGAAACTTAGAAAAGTTTAGTTTATGAGACATTGAAAATCGTGATGATCAAAAATCAAAGAGGGCATATCCGTAGGTCTAGATATAAAAAACTGATTAAAAATTCATCTTTTACATCTATCCATAACAATATTATTGATAACCAAACTTGGAACTTTTTTTATTGACGTGAAAAAATATTCAAGAAAACCGTTCACTTCTGGGAAAGAATAAAACTGATGTTGGACTGCTACCATAAAATTGGATGCAAAATCTTATTAAAATTTCCTTTATTTCATTTCCTCCATTCACATTTGGACTTTCTTCTCGAAAATATGGGTTAATTTAGCATTAAACATAGGGATAACTTTCATCAAAATGGAGCTGCAATCGAAGAACGTTTTCAAGGAAGATGGGAACCTGCTATGCTTGCAGATTACTGTTGAAGCCAGGTCAGAGATACTCCTGGCTACCATTATTACAAGAGCAATCAGCTTTACTAATAAAACTTCACCTTTTCCATTAAAACATCAATAAAAGTTAATGTAGTTGCTTCATTTTGTAAGAAAATTGAATTTTGGACTTGCCCCTTTTATCTCGAAAATGAGATGTGATGGAAAAACTTTATTTATGCACTTCTCTTAGGTCAATAGCAAGGAACAATTATCACATAGTAGGAACTCAGATAAAAAAAAAAGTTCGAAATTTGTTGAGTAGTGTTATCTGCCGGTTGGTGTGTTCGCCTTTCGTGTGCATTGCTCTTGACAGTTAAATTTTTTTTTGTTAATTAAGCTGATTTTTTCGAAACTTCGAAAAAAGGAGGAGGTTCTCAATTCGACGCGTATGTTTTTAAGCTATTGCATAGCTTCTATCGCGGGCCTTGAGCGCGGAGACCGAATCCAGATATTCCGTAACGAAAATAACCTGACACGGTACTCCTCTCACCGCTAGATGGCGTTGATAAAAAACGCTATGCGACAGCTTTACCGCGGCAGTCCCCGAGTGCCACACGTCTTTTTTTTTGTCGCTGTCACTCCATAACTCCATCAAATCTGGACCGATTTCAATAATTTTTTGAGTAAATTATTAGGTATTCAATTGTGCAACTAGAACGATAAAGTTGACTTACCTGCTTAATTGTGCTGTGCCACTAGTGAAGTAACAGTGCAGCTTTTATATCTGTGAAAGTTGTCTTTACTTATTAGTTATTAACCCACCCAAGATGTAACAGATTTTTTTTTTCTCTTTATAGTAATAAAGCCATGTAGCCATGTAACATAACATGGCTACTTAAATCTAGATATTACACTAGCCTATAAAGCACTGGTGCGGGAGTTATATTTTGAAATATTACACATAAATTAAATTAAGAAAAGAAACATTAATAAATAAGAGTTACAATTAATACCTTATGAATAGAATTAAATATAGTTACCAATATATATCTATAATACAAAATATGAAAATATGCACTTTATGCAGTTTTTTTTAATTATGGGTAATGTAAAAGAATGTGTGTTTGTGCAAAATGTGCTTTGATTTTTGCAGTGTATGTTACACACATAATGCCAAAACTACTAAGCCCTGTGCGTTGATAGATTGACTGATTTATCAACGCATAGCTCAAATCACTAGTCAGTCACCATTTCTTCTACATATACCCTACTTCCTATCGTCAAAGACGTGCCGCCAAGCGATTTAGCGATGGCACGATGGCGTGTAGAAATCGATTAGGGGTATGGGTTGAATTTACACTGCTATACCCCTTCCAAGTTAGCCCGCTACTATCTTAGACTGCATCGTCACTTACCATCAGGTGAGATCGCAGTCAAGGGCTATCTTGTCATCGAATAAAAAAAACATATTATGTAAATAATATTTTTTTAAGCTTTTGCCCCCGCGACTTCGTCCGCGTGGAATTAGATTTTGGGGTGGAATTTTCAAAAACTGTGACACACGTACTTTTTTATTTTTAACTGAAAGCTCAAATACCAACTTTGATGGAAACAGCTTGAAAAATGACGGAGTTTCAAATAAACTTCCATCCCCTATTTGAACCTCTTAGGGGTGGAATTTCCAATAATCCTTTCTTAGTGTGCGCCTACGTCATAAAAGGAACCAACTGTAAAAATTTCAAGTTTCTAACTTCAGTAGTTTAGGCTGTGCGTTGATATCTCAGTCAGTCAGTCAAGACTTTGAATTTTATATGTATAGATGTTCAAAATGCAAAGTGGTCAGTACGCTATCTATCACGAAAGGCTATCACTCCGCGTCTAGGGTCAAACGCTTGTATCTAGTTATGCTAGATTATCTAGATAGCTGACTTATTCTACTAAATAGGTCTCTATGCTTCAATGCTAATGTGTTCTATCTATTTACTAGAACTAGATGGTGCCCGCGACTTCATCCGCGAGTTTTAAGATTTTTTAAGATTCCGAGGAAAAAAAACCGTCATATCGCTTCGCTGTTCGTCTGTCTGTACCTAGTCTGTACGTGTGTCAAGGTCCTTCTTTAAAAGCTCTTTATTTTCGAAACTAGTTTAATAATAATAATTTATTTATTTATTTATTTCAGGCAATAAAAACCCAAGAAATATATATCAAAACAAGACCTAAATTGTACAAAAAATTAAATATTGAAAAAAAAAGTTTAGATATTAAAAGAAGCATAAAGTCATTACGTTATATTAAAAACCATCATTTTAAGTTAATTAATTAATTAATATGTATTATAAATGCGAAAGTGTCTTTATTTGTTGGTTTGTCCTTCAATCAATTGTCCTTCAAACGGATCTACGGATTTTTCCATGGGTATAATTGAGAAGCAGGCGAGTGACATAGGCTTTTTATCCCATAAAATCAAAGAGATCCCGCGGGATTTTCAAAAACTAAATCCACGCGAGCGAGGCTGCGGGCATCAACTAGTATAAAAATAAGTCAAATACACAATTGCACCACCAATTCAGTACGTTACTTACATTGTTTTTTATTATATATATATTTTTAGCGAGCAAACGAGCAGGCGGGTCACCTGATGTTAAGTGATTACCGACGTCCATGAACATTTGTAGCACCTGAGGCACTACCAATGCGTTGCTGGCTTTTTAGGAATTTTTTGGTCCGCCCCTTGAATAACCCCATGTTGTAATTCAGTGGGAACATTACATTGTTTTTGGATTTAGTTCAAATATCCTCGGTAGTTTGTTATGACTTGGCTTGGCCGCAGTTCACGAAAGTCGGTCAAGTGTACGCCAGGTCATTAAATAAGCAAGATTTATATTAAAGTAACTAGCGGACGCCCGCGACTTCGTCCGCTTCTTCAATACACAATCGACAGTTCCTAAATCCCCACAGTTTAGATAGGTAGACACTTGTGTTACGCCAGGTCATTTAATAAGCAAGATTTATATTAAAGTTACTAGCGGACGCCCGCGTCTTCGTCCGCTTCTTCAATTCGCAATCGATAGTTCCTAAATCCCCACAGTTTAGGTGGGCAGAAGCCCAGCAGTATCAGGATTGAGAAGTTGGGTTCTGGAATTCAACGATGTAGTCTTTACTGGGTACCTGCAATAACTATTCATAATCGATAGTTTTCTAAATCCTCACAGTTTAGGTGGGCAGAAGCCCAGCAGCATCAGGATTGAGGAGTTGGGTCCTGGAATTCAACGATGTAGTCTTTACTTGGTACCTGCAATAACTATTCATAATCGACAGTTCCTAAATCCTCACAGTGTAGGATGCTCGCGATTTAGTCCGCGTGGATTTAATTTTTAAAAATCCCGCGGGAACTCTTTAATTTTCCGGGATAAAAAGTAGCCTATGTGCTATTCCAGACTATAGTCCATCTCTGTGCGAAATTTCAGCTAAATTGGTCCAGTCGTTGCGGCGTGATTGAGTAACAAACATCCATCCATACATCCAAACTTTCGCATTTATAATACTACTAGCTGATGCCCGCGACTTCGTTCGCGTAGATTGAGGGTTTTTATTCCCGCGGGAACTCTTTAATTTTCCGGGATAAAATGTAACCTATGTTTTAATACTGGGTATGAGCTATCTCCATTTCAAATTTCAGCCAAATCGGTTCATTCGTTGTGGCGTGAAGGAGTAACAGACATACACACACACACACTTTCGGTTTTATAATATTAGTGTGACTAGGAAGTAGGATCAGTAGGATATTTTGCTAAATTGTATATCCTTTGTATTGAACACGCTATATAGTTCTTTCATTTCACGAGGGCGCGGGAGCTTTACCTACTTGTGGTTACGTCGTGTACATTGCGTAAGTTGGTGTGCCTGTCAGGAGCCTAGGTGAGAGCGGTCAGGTGCGAGCAAGCTCCCACTCCCACTTATTAGATACTATAACGTCGCGACGATTTTTATTTGGTAATTCCCCGAAATGCTAACGCGCCGACTCTTACAAAACAAAAACTTCTACGCTTTCAAAACTCTCCCTAGGACAGAGTATTACGTCTTATGTTTATCCTACTTTACTTACACTTGACCTTTAGGGGTGTGGCCTTGAAAAGGGCGTCGGGGAAAATCGATGAGGGCTTTACTACGCTGCGATCTCACCTGATGACTATTGATGATATCTACTCGGCTGGGGGGTTGTCTGGTTTCTACATAATACCTAGTACTTTTTTTCTTTAATAGGAGTATGGGTTGAATTTACACTGTTATACCCCTTTCAAGTTAGCCCGCTACCATCTTAGACTGCATCGTCACTTACCGTCAGGTGAGATCGCAGTCAAGGGCTATCTTGTCATCGAATAAAAAAAATAAAAAAATTAATGCTCAAGTGGTGAAGGCGCCGGGACAACCTAATCTAGGTATACCTATTGGGTGATGTGTGGCACAATGCATAAAATAAACGTTTCTTTCTTTCTTTCTTTCTATTCGATGACAAGATAGCAAGGATTATTTTATCATGTCACTAGGCTACAACACAGAAATTAATCAAAATAATGACTAATTTGTGAGTAGGTAGCTCACGTCAAACTCATTCAATTCTTAAACTGGATACTTTCACGTAAAGATTAGTATATAAACCTGTGAAGATGGTACTGCCATTGGCGCAATTTGAATACCATAAGCCTACTTTGTCGTATTCGTTTACAAATTGCGAAAAACCAAATTAAATTTGAATTTCGCGGACAGACCCGTGTCTTGGGTCTTATAGCAAAATAATTCTAACTTTTTCTTGCTAATCTTGAACTTCCGCAAAGTAACTCCTGATTCTATCCAATAATACAAGTGGAAGCAGTCACGAGCACGAGGTAGTCAAAGATATGTCAATAATCTTAACAAATTAACAGATAAACATTACGGTATTGCGACTACTTAGCACTTGACACCCTATCGTTATCAGAGATTAACTTACGTTGTAAGCTGACTTATCTTTTTTTTTTTTTATTCGATGACAACATAGCCCTTGAATGCGATCTCTCCTGATGATGGTAAGTGACGATGCAGTCTAAGATGGTAGCGGCATAATTTGGAAGGGGTTTGACAGTGTACCTACTCGTACCCCTAATCGGTTTCTACTCGCCATCGTGCCGGAACGCTAAATCCTTGGCGGCACGTCTTTGACGGTAGGGAAGTAACTGGCCACGACTTACGCCTCCCACCATACCAGAATAGAGACAATTCAGAAATTGTAAATTCCCAAATTGCCCCGCGAATCGAAACCAAGACCTCCCAGTTATGGGACCACAGCGCTCACCACTGCGCCAGGGAGGTCGTCAATGTTATGTAAGCTAAAAGTTATTTTACCATTGGATTGGATATTTTTAACCCCCGAAGGAAAAACAACTTTCATACAAACTTTCATCCCCTATTTAACCTCCTTAGGGGCGGAATTTCACCATTTCCCCAAGGAGGTCGTCAGAAAAAGTTAGAAAGTAAAATTTTACTGAGGAATAAAGTCAACATTATTTGTATTGGAAATCTGTCAAAACGTCCAAATTCGACGGGTAGGTTGTTAAAGTTGACGTTTTGACAGTACTCGTATTGAAAATCGGTCAAAACACCAAAATTCGTCGGGTAGGATATTTTTTATTTGTTTTTAAATTCTTTTTAAAATAATACTAGCTTAAAGCTAGTATTATTTCCCGCGGCTTCGCTCCCGTTAGGTTCGCTTTTTTAAACTCATATTTTACCTCCTTCGGGGTTGTATTTTGAAAAATCCTTTATTAGCGGATGACTACGTCATCATAGCTACCTGTATGCCAAATTTCAGATCGATCGGTCCAGTGGTTGGAGCTGTGCGTTGATAGATCAGTCAGTCAGTCAGTCACCTTTGCCTTTTATATATTTAGATTAGAGGTTAGAAGACCCTCCCTTTTTTTTAACACTCCCTGTCTTTCTCTTGACCTTTCTTTACACGTCAATTTTATATTGGCCGCCTAAATATAATATATGACTGAAGTTATCACACTGGCGCGCGGCCAGCGTGACGTCAGCGATGTCAACGCCTGTGTGACGTCACGTGACCTTGGGCGGGGGATAACTTGGTGATAATGTTGTTGGTTATTTAGCGCACGTTAATTAATGAGAAACAAAAATGAAATATGACGTCGCAGTAGAATGATAATCTAGTATGTCCAAAGATCCAAACCTTACAGGACACGAAAGAACTGGTTCATTTCGTCAATGTTTAAAATCTTAAATATACAAAAGGCAAAGGTGACTGACTGACTGACTGATCTATCAACGCACAGCTCTAACCACTGGACCGATCGAGCTGAAATTTGGCGTACAGGTAGTTATTAGGACGTAGGCATCCGCTTAGAAAGGATTTTTCAAAATTCAACCCCGAAGGAGGTAAAATAGGGGTTTAAAAAATCGAACCTAACGTGAGCGAAGCCGCGGGTAAAAGCTAGTTTAAAATAATAGAGAGGATTGCGAAATCGCCAACGCACATAGCACGCTCGCAAACTTAGGTACAATGCCCACTAGCGACCCCTTTCCCGGAACCCTCAAAGGGCGCACTGCACTGCATCTGCTCAACCCCTCTGCGCTAATATCGACGAGGGCACCCTTGACGTTCAGCGAAGGGGCAAAGGGGCAACCCTAATGGAGGGGCCTCGCCGCACCGCGCTCGCTGTTGTATTGTAGTTCGAGAGACCACCGCAAAATGAGATTAGTCAAGTTGTATAGAATAGAATAGAAATATTTTTTATTCAAATAAACTTTTACAAGTGAACTTACTTTACTTACTTTTTGAATCGTCGATGAATCTACTACTGGTTCGGAATGCAGATTCTGCTGAGAAGGGCCGGTATGAAACTCAGCAGTTGCTCTTTTCAAAAAAAAAAAAAAAATTATTTTTTCAATAGGTAACAAAACTATGCTATGTATACAGTGCTTCCACAATGAAGCTTCAAAAATGCATACGTAGGTACACACAATCCAACGCATGTCAAGACGGGCAGACAAAGCAGACCCATTCCCGTTGGTGGCACCCGTTCACGAGCATGACGCATGATCCAGCCGTTGCTTCGCTCAACCATATTTGAGGGAACGTAACAAACCGCACCACATGACACCACCACAGAAATGTTTAAAGAACGGAAAAAAACGCCCTTTTGAACGCACCGTAAGTTTTCTCTTCATCTTAATTAATTGCGTGGGCTCTCAGACTAGGGCTTGACAAAATCATGTTTAATAAATGTCTTTTAAGGGAGATGACGATGCTCCTTTGACAACACCCAATTTTTTTTTATTGCGATTTAATAAATAAATAAAAATATTTATTTTCGACCAACTAGGATCGTATTGTGTGTGTTAGTAATTATAAATGAGAAATATAAAACTTAAACCTATTTAGGCTTGCGCTTGATGATAATGGAATGGAAAGCACTGATGAGGTATAGGTTGGAGCGCGCTTGCCTAGAAAATGCCTGTACACTCTTGCCTTGAAGGTCCTCAAATTATACGTGGCAGGAAACTCGCTGGAGGGCATTCCACACCATACCGGTCCGTTTCAGAAACTTTGAATGTTCTGACGTATTTTCACAAGTTATCTTATATCCCAAATCGCCCCGCCGAGAATCGAACCCGAGACCTCCCAGTTATAAGACCGCAACGCTCACCACTGCGCCAGGGAGGTCGTCAAACACCAGCACTTCACGCAGTATTTAGAGAAACCACAAAAAAATTCCATCCTTAAATTCTAATACTGATAAGAGGCTTCTATCAATCAGTAACGGGCGTCTTTGATTGGTTTTTAATTGGAATACGGTTCATTCAAACGGCCTTTGACATTTACTTAATAAACGCTATTTAATTAGAGAGATAATTTTATACCAGAGAAAACAATGTAATAATATGTAGTCTATGATATTCTAGTAGGGACGAGTTATATACTCACAAAACAAGCGAAAAACTTGTTCCGAACGACGAAGAGTAGGTATAATAGAGTACTTCATTGTTAAATGACATGACAAATTACGACAAATATCTGCCACTAGCTTTTGCCCCCGCGACTTCGTCCGCGTGGAATTAGATTTTGGGGTGGAATTTTCAAAAACTGTGACACACGTACTTCTTTATTTTTAACTGAAAGCTCTAATACCAACTTTGATGGAAATAGCTTGAAAAATGACGGACTTTCATATAAACTTCCATCCCCTATTTAAACCCCTTAGCGGTGGAATTTCCAATAATCCTTTCTTAGTGTGCGCCTACGTCATAAAAGGAATCAACTGTAAAAATTTCAAGTTTCTAACTTCAGTAGTTTAGGCTGTGCGTTGATATCTCAGTCAGTCAGGACTTTGAATTTTATATATATAGATTTACGAAGGCGCGTGAGCTTTATTTGTGGTTACGTCGTGTGCATGCACATTGCTTAAGAGTGCGTGCCTGTCAGGAGCCTAGGTGGGAGCGGTCAGCCGCTTCTTAACTCCGGGCTAGTACAGAGAATGTCTTAACAGAAAACCCATTGCATTTTTTGGCCCGACCCGGAAATCGAACTGTTCTCGTTTGATTCGTATTAACCAATACTCTGGATTTTATGGAGTGAATCTTCTGTACCTACTATATAGTTCTTGCAACTCACGACGGCCCGTGGCTCATGGTTGTGTGTGTGTCGTATCTGTATAAGTGTGAGCGAGAGCTTGCTCGCGCTCCTGACAGGCACGCACACTTACGCAATGTGCATGTACACGACGTAACCACAAGTAAAGCGCCCGTAGCTTCGTGAGATAAACGCACTATACATACATAGATACAAGTTTGCTAGTTAAATAGCTTGTAAAAAATCACGTCGATCTCCGTTGCTGCGTTATTGAAACACAAATCAACAAACATTCATTCATAACACGCATCAGTAATGATGGTGGCAATTTTTTTCCAAAACCATTCTTAAGTAATTCTGTTTACATCTCGGACAAGTCAAGCGCGAAACGTCTAAAATCTACGCACAGAGTGTACGGACACTCTAAACGCTATAGATGTAAATGCGAAAATTGCGTGACAAACAGATTTAAAAATAGATTACTTGGACGCCGCCCAAAGTTGGCTTCACACAGCTGATTAGTAGTAGAATGATGAAACTCTAAACAATAATAAATAAATAGTTTGTAACCCACGCTGTAGTTATGGTGTCCTAGTATCTCACGAAGTTACGGGCGCTTTACTTGTGGTTACGTCGTGTACATGCACATTGCGTAAGTGTGCGTGCCTGTCAGGAGCCTAGGTGAGAGCGGGCAGGCGCGAACAAGCTCTCTCGCTCGCACTTATACAGATACGACATGCACACAACCATGAGCCACGCGCCCTCGTGAGTTGCAAGAACAGCAAGAGACACTATTTATTCACGAGGACGCGTGAGCTTTATTTGTGGTTACGTCGTGTACAATGCACATTGCGTAAGTGTGCGTGCCTGTCAGGAGCCTAGGTGAGAGCAGGCAAGCAAGCTCTCTCGCTCACACTTATACAGATACGACACACACACAACCATGAGCCACGCGCCGTCGTGTATTGCAAGAACTATACCTGCGGATCGGTTTAGGTAAATGTAAGGTGACTAGCTTTTGCCCCCGCGACTTCGTCCGCGTGGAATTTTTGGTTTTGGGGTGGAATTTTCAAAAACTGACACACGTACTTCTTTATTTTTAACTGAAAGCTCAAATACCAACTTTGATGGAAACAGCCTGAAAAATGACGGAGTTTCATATAAACTTCCATCCCCTATTTAAACCCCTTAGGGATTTCAAATAATCCTTTCTTAGTGTGCGCCTACGTCATAAAAGGAACCAACTGTAAAAATTTCAAGTTTCTCACTTCAGTAGTTTAGGCTGTGCGTTGATATCTCAGTCAGTCAGTCAGTCAGTCAGGACTTTGAATTGTATATAATATATAGATATTGCGGTCTATAGATTTCAGCCAGTCATGTGGTGATTTTGGCGGTGCGTAGTGGGCGCGGCCCCTAAATTTTTCTCGCGTACAAAAATACGCTTTCTTAAATAGAAATAATTCACGAAAAAAGCTTGACAGACGCAGTGCGTTGCCTGTCGCTTTGGCGTGCAGCCAGCGCCGCAGGGTACCCGCGGGAAGACCAGCGTCGGGTCAATAATGCTGGCGTCCTCAAGCTCCAACGTCGTTAACTTTAAACCCAAACTCAAACTTATTTATTCAAAATCAAAATTTATTTATTTCATGTAGGCCAACTTGTAGCACTTATGACACGTCAAGAATCTACCAAAATTCAATGCAATTCAATTTCAATGGAATGTAGATTCTGCTGAGAAGAGCCGGCAAGAAACTCAGCAGTTGCTCTTTTCAAAAAAAAATTTTTACAATAGGTAACAAAACTATACTATATACATATACAGTATTCCCGCAATGAAGTTTCAAAAATGCAAGCGTAGGTACATACTTCAATACATGTTAAGACGGGCAGACAAAGCAGACCCATTCCCGTTGGTGGCACCCGTTCACGAGCATGACGCATGATCCAGCCGTTGCTTCGCTCAACCATATTTGAGGGAACGTAACAACCCGCACCACACGACACCACCACAGAAATGTTTAAAGAGAGCATGAAATACTCAGGCTACCCATGTTAAGCATCGAATTGAATACTAATATTAAAATACTCATTTTAAGACATAACTGAGACACAAATAAAGTGGAAACACTATAGAACACTGTATTGGATAGAATCAGGCGTTACTTTGCGGAAGTTCATGATTAGCAAGAAAATGTTAGAATTATTTTGCTATAATCCGCCAACGGAAAAAATCTGTATGGTCAAACATGCAGTTACAAGCTAAGCACCGCTTACCTCCCCAACCAAGCAAGAAAGCCAAGTTCCCAAGCAAGCAATGCCACTACCACACATGACTTGTAAACTACTCTCGACGCACGTTTCGCCCCGACACCGGAGCATCCTCGGGAGATATCGACTATACAATGCTGTATTACCCAATACTGCATGGTTTTTGCTGATAACACTACTCAACACTAAAAAAATATCTGAATTCACTCATATGGCTTCATATTGAGGTTGACTAATAATAAATATCTGTAGGCATTTTATTTTGATATCACGTTTAGAAGCGGAGAAATTTAACTTTTAATTTTTTCACCTATTTTCGAGTTTTAAAATCCGGGTAGTTCAAAAATACGATTGTTTTGCAAACAAAACATAGCTTACAAGTTACTTTGATTGATAATCTTTAAAATATCATGGGTGTGTGTTAACAATTTTAATTAGTTTTGTTGTATTTGTGAAGAATTCGCGCCAAAATAGAAAAAAAAGTCATGTTTTGGCCTATTTAAACAGTATTATTTAGCTAATTTTAATTAAAATGTGAGAAATCTAGATAAGACGTGGGTTTCTAATGTGTGCTGGTTAATATCTAATACGAATCTCAACGGTTGTTAGGATGGAAGAATAAAAAAAATGCCATTTGGTACGCCGGGAAGTACTGAACCAACGAATCATACAGTGATTTTCTATTTTTGTTTAACACAATTAAAGGATTTTTCTGAGAAATCAAAACAAAATATTAAGTATGCCGATAGGTTATCAGTTAGAAAACCTTAGCCACATTCCGAAAATTTGCCTATTCTTGAGGGCCCAGTTAAATTTTAATGAAAATCAGAAACTTAGAAAAGTTTAGTTTATGAGACAGTGAAAATCGTGATTATCAAAAATCAAAGAGGGCGTATTCGTAGGTCTAGATATAAAAAACTGATTAAATATTCATCTTTTACATCTACCCATAACAATATTATTGAAAACCAAGCTTTTAAATTTTTTTTTTGACGTGAAAAAATATTCAACAAAACCGCTCACTTCTGGGAAAGAATAAAACTGATGTTGGACTGCTACCATAAAATGGGATGCAAAATCTTATTAAAATTTCCTTCATTTCATTTCCTCTATTCCCATTTGGACTTTCTTCTCGAAAATATGGTTAATTTAGCAATGAACATGTGGATAACTTTCATCAAAATGTAGCTGCAATCGGAAACCGTTTTCAAGGAAGATGGGAACCTGCTATGCTTGCAGATTACTGTTGGAGCCATGTCAGAGATACTCCTGGCTACCATTACTACAAGAGGAATCAGCTTTACTAATAAAACTTCAACTTTTCCATCAAAACATCAATAAAAGTTAATGTAGTTGCTTCATTTTCTAAGAAAATTGAATTTTTGACTTGGCCCTTTTATCTCGAAAATGAGATGTGATGGAAAAACTTTATTTATGCACTTCTCTTAGGTCAATAGCAAGGAACAGTTATCACATAGTAGGAACTCAGATAAAAAAAAAAGTTCGAAATTTGTTGAGTAGTGTAATGGTTCTTGGTTGGTGGTATAGCAAAACAATTCTTACAAAAAAAAAAAGACGTGTGGCACTCGGGGACTGCCGCGGTAAAGCTATTGCATAGCATTTTTTATCAACGCCATCTAGCGGTGAGAGGAGTCCCGTGTCAGGTTATTTTCGTTACGGAATTTCTGGATTCGGTCTCCACGCTCGAAGCCCGCGATAGAAGCTATGCAATAGCTTAAAAATTTGTGCGTAAAATTGTGTGTATAAATTAATATTTATTAACGGAAAGCTCCACAAAATGTCACCATATTATCATTCATTCGCGTTATTCGGTAAGCTCACAGTTGCCCAACTACATCACTCTCTGTGGTTTGACATTTTTGCACCATCCAACCAGTTACCGATCACACTTGATGAGGGATTATGTGCTTTAATGACATGGTAGCAAGAGCTACTTTTGGCTCATTGATTAACTGATACATTGGTAACGTTGTGTGTGGTACAAGTCATGAGATCAAAGCGATCATCTCAATCTATGGACAGGTTTTCTGAAACGATCGCCACATCACATGATCCTGTGGCGTCTGTATCTAGTGATCGTCTTTTTTTTTTTTCGATGAAAAAGATAGTCCTTAACTGCGATCTCACCTGGTGGTAAGTGACGATGCAGTCTAAGATGGTAGCGGGCTAACTTGGAAGAAACCTGTCGGTAAGGATTATCTGAATTAGCTTTGGTAGTCCCTAAAATTAAAGGAACGTTGCTAAAAACGGGAATTATTGTACATAGCTATCTGTTAGCGGTTTGTCATTTTCGCAATTAACCTGATTCGAATCACTTGATGAAGGATTGTGTGCCTTATTGATATAGCAGTAGGAGCTATGGCTGATTTTGGTGAATTAATTCTGACTCATTAATGTTTTCAGCTTTTTAAAATAAGTGCCTTAATGATAAGGCAGGAAAAGCTATAATTGTGATAGAGTTGCGAATAATTTGATACGTGTAGTGTGGTGTAAGTCATAAGAATAAAACGGTTCTTGAATTTTTGCGGTGCGTATTAGCAACGGGTCTTCGGTCCTAATACGCACCGCAAAAATTTGGAATGCCCTTCTGGCTTCCGTTTTTCGAACTAACTATAATGTGGGTGTCTTTAAATCAAGAGTGAATAAGCATCTTCTAGGTAAGCGCGCACCATCTTAGGCCGCATCTTCACTTACCATCAGGTGAGATCGCAGTCAAGCGCTAGTTTATATATTTAAAAAAAAAGCATAGTGACAACTATCAAAGAAGGATGGAATAGAAAAAAGGAAAAGAAAGAAAAGCTAGAAAGGAAGAACTTGAACACAGCTTATCGGTCATAACATATGAAAAAACAAACATACATACATACAAGGACTGCTAAAATCATAACCATTCGAGTTGGCTTTCCCGTAGTCGGATAAAGTTAAAAAAATATATACGCGACGAATTGAGAACCTCCTCTTTTTTTGTCGGTTAAAAAATACGCGTGTGGTGCAAGTCACAAGATGCAAGGACATGCCTTCTTAAACTTTTAAAACTTGTTAAAACTATAATTGTTATTTCTTGTCGAAGGTTAAATTTTAAATAAGTCTTCAATACAAGGTAAAAGTTATCATGGCCATAAACTTCGGAATGACTGATAATATTTTATAATTTATAATGTATTGCTAAATATAATGTGTGGTACAAGATATATTAACCTGTTGTTGTAATGACAATATTAGGAAAATTAATTGCATATATTTTACTTGGAGAAAATGCTTTTACATTAGTCCAGCCTTTTGTAGTACGTTATAAATAAAGTGCATAAAATAAAAAATAAAACTTTTTTTAAAATACTTCTAGACTTGCGCTGTATTGCGATCGCACCTGACGGTAAGTGAAGATGCAGCCTAAGATGGAGAGAGCTTGCGTAGAAAATGTCTATTCACTATTGATTTGAAGTTGCCAAATATATGTATAATGTTCTCACATGTGTGTGGAGCATGCATCTGCCAAGCATTATCATCCTACTCTGAGCATTTTATCAATTACTAGCTTTAACCCGCGGCTTCGCTCACGTTAGGTTCGATTTTTTAACCCCCTCTTTAACCCTCTTGGGGTTGGAATTTTCCAAAATCCTTTCTTAGCGGATGTCTACGTCCTATCAGCTACCTGTATGCCAAATTTCAGCTCGATCGGTCCAGTGGTTAGAGCTGTGCGTTGATCATAGATCAGTCAGTCAGTCACCTTTGCCTTTTGTTTATCAAATTATATCAATTATAATCCTTTTCTGAGAGCAAACCTGTGCTCACTAGTGAGTTGATTATGCCTTGCTGATGATTATGACTTAGTTAATTTATAATTTCTATCCAATCATCATATCCTCTGCATTATGGTTGCCTGGTAGAGATCGCTTCTTAGTGATAAGGCCGCCATTTGTGTTCATCCTTATTTCCTTGCTAATTTACTAATCCTACTAATATTATAAATGTGAAAGTGTGGATGTTTGGATGTTTGTTACTCAATCACGTCGCAACGACTGAACCGATTTGGCTGAAATTTGGCACAGCGATAGATTATAGTCTGGAATAGCACATAGGCTACTTTTTATCCCGGAAAATTAAAGAGTTCCCGCGGGAATAAAAACCCTCAATCCACGCGAACGAAGTCGCGGGCATCAGCTAGTATTATATATGCGAAAGTGTGTTTGTTTGTTGGTTTGTCCTTCAATAACGCTACAACAGAGCTACGGATCGACGTAATTTTTTGCATGGGTATAGTTGATGGGGAGAGTGGCATAGGTTTTTTATCCCTGAAAATCAAAGAGATCCCGCGGGATTTTTAAAAACTAAATCCACGCGAGCGAAGCCATGGGCATTAACTAGTTATGTAATATAATATTTCAAGTTTAATTTTTAAGATTTTAATGTGGTGTACAATAAAATGTATTCATTTCATGAGTTTACTTGAACGTTGCGTCCACTTTCTAGTCGAGGCCACGAAACCCGCGAGTTCCTCCAGAAATAGGAAACGCCTTAAGCTTGTACATCGCACCACACGCTGAGGTTTTTTGATACAGAAACCGGATTGCATCGAACTTGATACGTGAGCGGTTTCAAAAACCGACAGCGCGAAAGGAGTACATGCAATTTTTGTCGCTGAATTTTATATTTTAGTATAGTGCGTTTATCTCACGAAGTTACGGGCGCTTTACTTGTGGTTGCGTCGTGTACATGCGTATTGCGTAAGTGTGCGTGCCTGTCAGGAGCCTAGGTGAGAGTGCGAGCAAGCTCTCGCTCACACTTATACAGATACTAGCTTTCGCCCGCGGCTTCGCTCACGTAAAATTTGATTTTTCAATTCCCTATTTTACCCCCTTGGGGGTTGAATTTTCAAAAATCCTTTCTTAACGGATGCCTACGTCATAAAAGCTATCTGTATGCCGAATTTCAGCCCGATGCGTCCAGTGGTTCGAGCTGTGCGTTGATAGATCAGTCAGTCAGTCACCTTTGCCTTTTATATATTTAGAAGTCTAGATTAGGGAATGCAAATCTCGCGAGATTGGGGCTCAAGCGAGATCTCGCGAGATCTCGCCAATTTCGAGATCTCGCGAGATTGGCAGTTATGTGTGTTTTTTATAATATCTAAAAAAAAACAAGGGCGCAATTATAGAAGCTCGCACAGGGCGCAGTTATAGAAACTCGCACAGGGCGCAGGAAAGGCTATTTACGGCACTCTCTAATAGTAGTTGTTCTGCTTGTCGCCAGGTGCGAGGCGGCAGCACCGGCGCCCCGCCGCCCGCCCCTCCAGCCATCTTGGAGCAGGAGAAGCGGTCGCCGCTGCAGCCTCAGCAGCAGGGCCGGGCGCAGCTACCTCCAGGTGAGAGCACTATACCCTTCGATCACAGAAAAACGCGCGCTTCAAGACGTCTTATGTGTACAAATCCCTTCAAACAGACTTCAAATAAAGGAGGAGCAGTGGCGTACACTGGATGTATAACAGGGTAGGCGGATGATATAAAATGGAAAAAATCTCCAGTATTAAAGATTTTCTCCATTTTATATAGGACGGGTGATGCGGCGGACAGATCCAATTACAGGCCTATATCCCTAGCAACAGTAGTAGCTAAAGTCCTCGACAGTCTGCTTGATGCACAGTTGAGTAAATCATTTGAAGTGCACGATGCGCAGTTTGGCTTTCGGCCGAAACTTTCAACAGAGAGCGCAATACTGTGTCTTAAGCAGACGGTTCGATACTATACAGACAGAAAAACGCCGGTGTATGCTTGTTTTTTGGATTTGTCCAAGGCTTTTGATCGAGTTTCATACAAAATTATGTGGCAAAAACTGAAACAGGAAACCAGCCTGAAACCTGAACTCATAGCATTGTTCGAGTACTGGTACGGACACCAGCAAAATGTGGTAAGATGGAATAATGCTGTGAGTGATCCTTACAAACTGGAATGTGGAGTGAGGCAGGGGGGGCTGTCGTCGCCCAGGCTGTTTAATTTGTATGTAAATCGGCTGATTGGCGAGCTCGGTAGAGCTGGTGTCGGGTGTTCAATCGATGGCGTCAGTATGAATAATATTAGTT
Organism: Hipparchia sbordonii; assembly: GCA_038048805.1. Lineage (NCBI taxonomy): Eukaryota > Metazoa > Arthropoda > Insecta > Lepidoptera > Nymphalidae > Hipparchia > Hipparchia sbordonii. The sequence continues at coordinate 174,331 of JBBIWI010000026.1, read as the reverse complement.
ACGCCGACGACATGGTTCTGCTGAGCCCCTCAGTCAGAGGTCTTAGGCGATTACTGCAGATCTGTGAAGGGTATGCTGAGGTACATGGACTCAGCTATAACACGGAAAAAAGTGAGTTTCTTGTTTTCAGGGGAAAAAATAAAACAACGGCATTTAAACCAAAAATACAGTTATGCGGATATCCCCTGAAGCAAGTCACTGAGTTCAGGTACCTCGGTCATATTGTAACAGACAGCCTGGAGGACAACAGCGACATAGAACGAGAGCGCAGGGCGCTGTCGGTCCGAGGCAACATGTTGGCCCGTAGATTTGCACGTTGTACAAAGCAGGTAAAGCTCATTTTGTTTAAAGCATACTGCCAATCTTTCTACACGTGCAGTCTATGGACGAACTATACGCAGCGGACCTACAGCGCGTTGCGAGTTCAATATAATAATGTGCTGAGGGCGGTGTTGGGGAAGCCTCGACACTGCAGTGCGTCGGCAATGTTTGCGGATGAGCGTGTAGATGATTTCTACGCGATCATGCGCAAGCGTGCAGCATCCACGATGAGCAGGCTTATAGGCAGCCCTAACACCCTTCTCAGCACATTGGCCGCTAAAAAAGACAGCCCCTTCTGGAGGACCTGGAGTTGTGTGCACACCAGCACTAGGGCCCAGGGCCCTCGATGGTGGCCCTGATTAGGTTAAGGTAGTTTATAAGGACTAACGTAGAATAAGTAATTGTTACTAACACATTCGCTACTAACATAGATTTAAGTTAATGGTATACTAACATAAATTATTATGGACAAAACTTAGTCTGAAATAAAGATTTATTATTATTATTATTATTATTATATCATCTGCCCGCTTAATGCCTACCCTGTACGGTAGCGGACAGAAAATGTTTACCACCTTTAGATTCATAATTACATGCACACGTCTATGCCTGACAGTCGATATGCTTTCGGTATTCTACGGCGTTATAGACCTTACTGCACGCAATGTGATATAGAATCTACTTTGAAAACCAATAAACATTTTCTGTCCGCGACCATATGTACGCCACTGAGGAGGAGGTACTCAATTCGTCGGAATTTCCTCTTTTATTATGTGTTCCCCGATTACTCAAAGACGTCTGGACCGATTTGGAAAATTCTTTTTTATTTGAAAGGGTATACTTCCTAGGCAGTCCCATTGTCATCAGGTCAGGATCTGATGATTGGATTTTGGAGATATCGAGGAAACTCTTCAAATTTTATTGGCACAATTGATATACTTTGTAGTGGCGTTTGAAGTCGGTTTTGTAAAAAGAAAAATGCAAAGTTCCCAAGCAAGCAATTTGCTCTCTTGCTTGGTTGGGGAGGTAAGCGGTGCTCAGCTTGTAACTGCATGTTTGACCATATAGATTTTTTCTGTTGGCGGATTATAGCAAAATAATTCTAAGTTATAGACCTTACTGCACGCAATGTGATATAGAATCTACTTTGAAAACCGATAAACATTTTCTGTCCGCGACCATATGTACGCCACTGAGGAGGAGGTACACAATTCGTCGGAATTTCCCCCTTTTTTAGTTTTCCCTCTTTTCTAGTTTAGTTTTATCACAATTATTCTATTTCTATGGTATACACGCAACGCTTTCGTCCGCAGAGCCCGTGGCGCCGCCACCAGCCCCAAAGCCGCCGGTGGTGAAACCTCCCAAGAGTGTCAAGATCAATCAGAAGGTAGGTTTCCGCTTTTTTTTTTTTTTAGATTCATCAGTTGATCAGCTTCAAGAGCAGATTTTTCTAAACATTTGGATTTTGGCATAAGCGCACTGAGTTCTAAGCTTTATGGCGGTCTTTCTCAAAGTGGGTGATAACGCCCCCTTGTGGACGTTTGAGACCTAGAGGGGGGCGTTAAGGGGCCCAGAAAAAAATGGGGGGCGTTGGCGTGGTTTAGGGGGGCGATGGTTGATTTGTGATTTCAAATATATTCTTTATATTATAAAGTTGCATAAATCTTGAGGATGTAACGTTGAAGTACTCGTATAATGTAAGTTTAAACACCAGAACCGACCATAACTAAATTAATTAAAGTAATTAAATTGTGGTTTTTAAGTTTTAGGAGTAAGTACATTAAAAAATTGTAGGCGCTGAAAAATAATTGATTTTCAAAGGGGGCGGTAAAAGAAATAAGTTTGTTATGCCTATGCTGTCCTACCTAATTTTGGGTCTACTTGATTGACGCCTTTTTCCTGACCTGGGTGCCTGGAGCACTTCAACCATCCGTTGTGCCATATCTTTTTTTCCACGTACTACCAAATTGTGAAATCATCTCCCTTCGACGGTGTCCCCTCTTAATTTCAACATGGGGCTATTCAATTTTTGAATTTGACTAATATCCTCCTATCCCCTCCAAATAAGCGGAAAGCTTGTGCTAGGAGTGGGTACGACAATAGTGCGAAGGGTGGGTTTCGAACCTGGGACTTTTCAGTTTTCAGTCCGCACCTTTAACCGTTGGGCTATTAAGGAATTGAGTAAAGTGTAAGCGTTTAAATTAAAACATAGATTTTAGAAAATTTTTAGAAAATACTGCATTGTATGCAAAGGCGGTCTTATCTTATCTCATATTAGTCTTGCATAAAACTTTTAATTTACACAGTTACAATGTCGGTACGGGTGTCAATAATACGCAGAGAGAGAGAGAGGAATTTTCCTCGGTGCAATTGAGTATTTACTCACGCTTAAATTAGGCTAGGAAATAAAAGTCCGTTTGCTCAGCTTGTTTTGAGTGTAAACTGAGTAAATACTAAGTATTACACAACATATTTTAACATGCAAACATCAGCAAGGCACGATAAGATAAAGAGACTGTTTTTATTATAATGGCTCTTGATAGGTTTAGTCTCACAAGGTGGTTTATATAGCACCTAGCAACATATTACAGCATGCTATCTTTCCATAGCACACAGCAAGTGCTACATACATAGGCGCGGTGGTGCTACGATGCTATAAATATCACTCGCTGTAGCACAATGCGCGTAGCAGCGGCGCTGACGTGGCCAGGCAGTTAGCAGATGGATTTATCGCAACTCGCAATAAACATGCTATGTGATTTAGCGTGTTGCAAAACATAGCGCGCGCGCCGGCCGCCCACAAGCTTCCTAATTAAAGTTGCTATAGTATAGCATTTTTTATAGCATGCTAAAATTTTATAGTTTATAGTCAGTCGCATGATATTGATTTATAGCATTTTTGAACAACTCTACACACAGTGTGTGAATAAAGTCCTTGAAAATACTGAAGGGTATGCAGAACTGATCTCTATGATTAATCTGTTATTTTTGGATTTGCTGTCACTTCAAATGACATTTTTTTTTTATATGAATAGCGGGCAAACGATCTGGCGGGTCACCTGATGTTAAGTGATTACCGCCGCCCATGAACACTTGTAGTACCAGAGGCACCACCAATGCGTTGCCGGTTTTTCAGGAGCTTATAAACTAAGAGGGTAACGGGACAGCGAATCGTGCAATGGCGGTGTTCTCTAGGTCAAAGAAAGGACCCAGAGACCACAAGCACTGCGCCATTCGGGAGGATGGGGAGGGTTTCTCTGGCTCTCCAGCTCACAGTCGGATCCCACGAATGCTTTGCGACTGACTATGACTGGAGAAAAATTTATGTTAGAAAAAAGTAAGAGTAAAAACTGACATAGAACGGCCAACTCCCAACGTTAGCGAATGTTGGGAGCAATACCAATTTCCCGATCCACACGTCGCGTTGGCCGAACAATGTTGGGAGTTAGCGTCGGAGCGTGTAGAGCCGGTGTTATGCCCTGTCGCTCACCGATCCAACCAATCGCCCATCACTAGGCCAGTCGGACGCAAAACGGCGCGATCGGAGCACGCGTTTCCCGCGCGAATTCGAATTTACAATTACATTGGAGTCCATTTTAAATAATCTATGCTAATAATAATAGGTGCTTTAACACGTCGACATTTCTCTGTGCCGCGGATTAGTCGTGGGTGTTTTATCGTGTCGAGTTTTTTCAATTATTTCGTGGTAAATGACAAGTGGTGCTTTTTTTTTTCTAATGTTATCGTTTCACTTGTTTACTCTTATTATTTGAATTTAGAATCTTCACGAAGTCTATTCCGATAGCGAGGTTTTTAACATGTACATTATTCGTTGTGGTATTTTCGTGTTTTATTCCGAGATGTCTGTGGCAAATGAGAAATAATGGGTGTTTTTCATGTACGTGTATGTTATTTGTCGGTAAATCTGTAGATTTGTTCTGGCGATTTGGAATGCAGTTGTGTTTTTTTCACGGTTTGTTTTGTTATGGTGGAATAGGTTTTTAATAATGTAGGTACGTACGGATCGCGTCGAATGTTTGTCATTGATAAGCGAATGCCATTATAAGTACATTATTATTGTTGGGTAGTGTTTATGTTGTTCAAGATAGCCCTTGACTGCGATCTCACTTGATGGTAAGTGACGATGCAGTCTTAGATGGTAGCGGACTAACTTGTGAGGGGTATAGGTGTAAATTCAACCCATACCCCTAATCGGTTTCTACACGCCATCGTGCTGGAACGCTAAATCGCTTGGCGGCACGTCTTTGACGGTAGGGTGGTAACTAGCCACCAGTGTTGGCATTAATCGATTAATTTTTTAATCAATTAATTAATCTGATTAATTTTAATCAGATTAAATTAATCATGATTAAAATAATCATGATTAAAAAAGTAATCATAATCATGATTAATGAATTTAATCATTAATCATTAATCGTTAATTGATTAACTTTTTTAATTTGATTAACTTGATTATAAACTAATACATCCATCAATGTTTTTACTATATATTTATAGCTACTCGTGCTGATTCGCTGACTGACTCGCTCACTGTCTGACTCATTGATCACCTCTCCTGTAAAATTTTGTATGAAAAAAAAATTTTTCACTCATGGTTTCGTATGGAGGACAAAAATTCATTTGGTGCAAAAATATGTAGAGAGCTGATGATTAAGGATTTCGGAGACGGGTGAGGAGCACGGCCAGGGTATCGAAGATAGAGGGGGAGTATTCAAACAAAAGTCATTCGAAACCTCATCAAATTGGTAGGAAGCTGACAAAAAATTCAAAATGGTGGATTCAAGAGAGAAGCCAGCGCGCGCGGCGTGGGGCGGCGGTGTGCCTAGCCCCGCGCGCGCGCGCCCTCTACGGCACCGAACCGCTCGAACAAATCACTATCGCTCGGTCGTCGACGAAGGCGGGCAGTGCGATATCACCATCCCTACGCTTCGATGTAAAGCGAAGTCCGCGCTCGGCACGTATCATATTATGTACCTAAACAATTAGAATTAAATATACTTGACGTTAATTGCACCTACGACTAGTATTTCGCTTGAAAATTCATATTGTAGGTATCAAGCATAGACTACGTCATGGAGCTCTAGGTCCTGGCTCTTCAATCCTGATGCTGCAGGGTAGTGTCTACCTAAACTGTGAGGATTTAGAGACTGTCAGTTTAGAATTGATATTGTTGGTCTTAATAATCTTTACTTCCTTATCCTAAGTAATCCTTACTAATATTTTAAATTCGAACGTGTGTTTGTTTGTTGGTTTGTCCTTCAATCACGTAGCAACGGTACAACGGTGGCGTGATTTTTGCAAGGGTATAGTTGAGGACCGGGAGAGTGACATAGGCTACTTTTTATCCCGGAAAAACAAAGAGTTCCCGCGAGATTTTAAAAACTAAATCCACGCGGACGAAGTCGCGGGCATCAGCTAGTCACACTAATATTTGTAGGAACGCGAGCATCACCAATCATCAGAAGTGAAACGGAAGAAGCGCCATCTAGTGACGGTAGTCTCGTAACGTTACAACACTACCGTCATGAAACGTTACAAGACTACCGTCACTAGATGGCGCTGTGAACAATAATCACTCTAATCCTACTCTCCTACATAATATTATAAAGCCGAAAGTTTGTGTGTGTGTGTGTGTGTGTGTGTGTGTGTTTATTACTTCTTCATGCCGCAACGAATGAACCGATTTCGCTGAAATTTGGCATGGAGATAGCTCATACCCAGAAATAAAACATAGGCTCCATTTTATCCCGGAAAATTACAGAGTTCCCATGGGAATTGAAAAACCTTGATCCACGCGGACGAAGTCGCGGGCATCGTCTAGTAGATTATAAAATGATACTGGTTATATTGAAGTACTTAGTTTCTCACCTTTCTTTTCATCAAAATATATTCAAATTCAAATTCATAATTTATTTATTTAATGTAGGCTACCTTGTAGGTCTTATGACACGTCATAAATCTACTACCGGTTCGGAATGCAGATTCTGTTATATAAAGTGTTAATTTGGTTTGCTCAACTATTTCGTGTTCCTACGATCTTTTTTGACGACAGAATTTGCTTTGTTTGAAATCAAACCAGTGACCGAGTAAAATTAAAATAACCCTTATTGTATACTATTTTAAGATTCAGTTTAAACCAAAATATGTGAAAAAGTACACGCGATGCTATATTTTATTTATTATACTATTTTTACTATTTTTTTCTTTGTGTTTTTTTTATTCGATGACAAGATACCCCTTGACTGCGATCTCACCTGATGGTAAGTGATTAGTGACGATGCAGTCTAAGATGGTAGCGGGCTAAATTGGAAGGGGTATAGCAGTATCAATTCAACCCATACCCCTAATCGGTTTCAACACGCCATCGTGCCGGGACGCTAAATCGCTTGGCGGCATGTTTTTGACGGTAGGGTGGTAACTAGCCACGGCCAAAGCCTCCCACCAGACCAGACCAGAGACAATTTAGAAATAATAAATTACTAAATTGCCCCCGCCGGGAATCGAACCCGAAACCTCCCCGTTATAAGACCACAGCGCTCACCACTGCGCCAGGGAGGTCGTCAAAAATTGTGTTTGCAAATAGCTGTTTAATTTCGACGAAAAAGAAATGGCGAGAACGAGCAATGACCACAGGCAGAAAAAAATCCTTTATAATTCGAAGACAATACCAATATGATATTGAGTATTGGGTGGTGACGAGTGGTGATGAGTGGTGATGAGTGGGTGGTGATGAGTGGTGATGAGTGGTGATGAGTGGTAATGAGTGGTGATGAGTGGTGGTGAGTGGTGGTGAGTGGTGGTGATGAGTGGGTGGTGATGAGTGGCGATGAGTGGTGATGAGTGGTGGTCAGTGGTGGTGAGTGGTGGTCAGTGGTGGTGAGTGTGCTGACTGCTTAGTGTGCTGAGTGCTGGTGAGTGGTGGTGAGTAGTGAGCGGTCAAAATTAACAATAAATTACTGCAAAATCGGAAAATAAATAAATATGTAGTTAATAGATAGTTAATCAAAAATAATTAATCAGATTAACGATTAATGATTATGATTAATTAATCGTTAATCAAATTTTTGATTAATGATTAAATTAATCGTTAATCAAATTTTTGATTATGATTTTAATCATTAATTTTTAATCGTTAATCAGATTAACTTTGGGCCAACACTGCTAGCCACGGCCAAAGCCTCCCACCAGACCAACGAACGATTCTTTTTCAAATTCTTTTTTATGTATTTTCCCCGATTACACGAAGACGCCTGAATCGATTTGCAAAATTCTTTTTTTGTTTGAAAGGGTATACTTCCAAGGTCCCATTGTCATCAGGTCAGGATCTGATGGTGGGACCCTGGAGACATCGAGGATTTTTTTCAAATTTTATAGGCACATTTGATAATACCTACTTTGTAGTGGCGTTTGAAGTCGATTTTGTAAAAATAATTTTTACGTTTAAATTGTTGAAGTCGGTTAATTAGCGAAAGCTTAAAGCCTCAATAGCCCAACGGTTAAAGGTGAAACTGAAACCTAAAAGGTCGCAGGTTCGAACCCCACCCGTTGCACTATTGTCGTACCTACACCTAGCACAAGCTTTTCGCTTATTTGGAGGGGAGAGGAGAATATAAGTCAAGTTCAGCTTGGCTAATATTCTTTTTAAAACAAAAGACGTGTGGCACTCGGGGACTGCCGCGGTAAAGCTATTGCATAGCATTTTTTTAGCAACGCCATCTAGCGGCTCACCGTAGAGGAGTCCCGTGTCAGGTTATTTTCGTTACGGAATTTCTGGATTCGGTCTCCACGCTGGCCCGCGATAGAAGCTATGCAATAGCTTAAAAATTTAGAACGATATTCTTATAACATTCCGGCGTTGCAATACGCTGTTTATATAGCTCTTTGTAATTTTATTTATATCAGACAAGTCGGTTGTTTTTCTTTAGAGCAGCCAATTGAAGTTATTTCTATATACTAGCTATTCAACGCGATAAAAATCAAGGATGTCTATACTTATAATAAAACTGTAACGGGACGAATTCTGTACATTAAATATATTTTGAAAATTTTAGTTGGAGGATGCTTTATTATCGATACTGAGCCTAAAACAATTTTTTGTCTGTCCGTCTGTGCGCGCATCACGCGAAAACTACTGAATGGATTTGAATGTTTGATATAGTGGTAACTGAGACTCCGGGTCAATATATAGGATACTTTTTATCCTGATAAACAATAAGGTTTATCCGGGATAGGGGATGAAAGTTTTTGTTGATTTTGCTCCTTAGCTTCGTTAAATCTAAACCGAATTTGATAATTCTTTCTTTATTATAAATTGTGTACTATTAGAAATATTTTGTCTAATTTTGGTGAAGATCTACTAAATATTATCGGAGATAGAGGACAAAACTTCTCGCGGATAGCAGCAAGTCGCTCTGAACTTTTTCCACGCGGACGAAGTCGCGGGAATCAGCTAGTATTATTATAAATTAATCAAATGGTTTAATGAACACACCTTCTACCCAAACCATAATGATGGTTTCCTACCAGTGAGGAGGAGCAAGTCACTCTAAACTAAAAGCGGACGAAGTCGCTGGAATCAGCTAGTAATAATATATTGTCACGGACGAATTCCTTTATTTTGAAAACAGGTCCACACGAAGTGCGCGGACTCTGAGAAACGGTGAAAGGACCTTGATTTTGTATAGAGATATTTACTACCCGTTCACGCCAAGTTGGCCGTCGTCGACCGTTGCCAAATGACTTCACGCTGGTACCGTTGACAACGAAATGATAAATTTAATTTTTTTACATAAGCCCGACTATAAAACATTATAAATTTTTGTTTAAAAATGTACTTAGATGTGATTAAAATGAAAATATAGTTCATTTTAGATATTTACCATAGATGGTTTTTATGCAAAATCAGTAAAAAAAGCAGTTTGACTAGAAATATTATGCAGGAGCTCTTGGTGGTTAATCGTCGAATGATGTCAAGAATTTTAAGCTATTGCATAGCTTCTATTGCGGGCCAGCGTGGAGACCCAATCCAGAAATTCCGTAACGAAAATAACCTGACACGGGACTCCTCTACGGTGAGCCGCTAGATGGCGTTGATAAAAAATGCTATGCAATAGCTTTACCGCGGCAGTCCCCGAGTGCCACACGTCTTTTATTTAATTAATTATTTTTCTCTCTTCAAAGAAAGTCAGTAATAATAAATACTCTGCCCTATGCGAAACTTTTCCTTTTTTAACTCATCGTAGAAAACGACACATAAACAAGTAACTAAACCACAATAAGTAACTAATTAATACTTAACAAAAACATAGTAAAACGTAACAATAACAAGAGTTTTAAAAAAAAATCGGTAGTGACAATCGCGAGCGTTACGTTGCTATCTGTACTAAGCGGGTCTGACTTGAGGTGCGGTGCGGGGAAGCGCGGGGCGAGGTAGCGGCCTACTTGACGTGAACGGGCAGTCATTAATTACCGTAATCATTATCCGCTGTGGTGTGACATTTAAAGTGTTTAAAAAAATTCCTTCAAAAGATAATGCAATAACTTAGTACATTAATACGTGGCTCTAGCTTTACATTAATATTGTAATATTTTGTTATGAAAAGAGTAACTGCAGAGTTTGTTGCCGGCTCTTCTCAGCAGAATCTGCATTCCGAACCGGTGGTAGAGTCGTGACGTGTTATAAGAGCCACGGGTTGGCCTACATGGAATAAATAATTTTGAATTTTTCTTTTTGAATCCGACTATTAGTATACTAGTGGTTCGCCCCGAACTGAGACCTCGCGGTATCCCATAATTCCCAAAAGATATCGCAAGTCTATGTAACGCAAGAAAAAAAATTTTACTTCACACACGCTTCTAAGAGAGCCCCCCTGAAATAAAGCTTTTTATATTTTTTTTATGCAATATTCGGCTGAAAGCCATCAGTTTAATTATTATATTTAAATTTGAAGTAGGTAATTACGTTCAGTAATTCAGAAGTTATAGGGCTCTGACAGACATTTGGACGTACACACTTCTCTGTCCAGTACAGACAAGCGCCCTAGTTGACTCAGAGAACTCGCTTCGCTCGTTCAAATATGCTCTGACATAAGTCTGTCTCGTTTTAACTCTGTCTTGAGTCTGAGCTAAGTGAGAGTGCGGTATATAGATTACAGCCTAACTGCCTTTAGATACAAGCTATAATTTAAGAAAAATTAAACCGATTTCAATATAGCGAAATAAAGAATAACTGAAAAGGGAGAAGTGTCCACATCTTGAAAACTATTGAACCGATTTTGATGGAATCCTTACTGTTAACTAACGGGCCCGTACACGGTCAAACATGTTTGTCAAAGACGTAAAATTTTTATGTCAAATTTTACGTTTTTTTTTACGGTTTTGTTTGAACAAGGTCATCAAACACACACGATCAAACTCCATCCGTTTCCGTTTGCCAAACAAGTAGTTTGTTTGACAAACACGTAACATTTTTACGTGTGTGTCAAACACACGTTTGACCGTGTACGGGCCCTCTAACCTAACTTTATCGTCACTTACCATCAGGTGAGATCGCAGTCACGGACTATCTTGCCATCCAATAAAAGAAAATGTCAAAGCCAATGATAGTATTAGGCCTGTGGGGCCACCACATCTTGTGTAAGTTTATAAGACAAGTTGCGACGGCTTGGCGCGAGTTACTTAACGCCTTTTAATAAATTATTTATTTATTATTTATTGCGTCAACTTTTCACAATCATAGCCTATCGTTTAAACGAAATGTGACCTTTCGCACAGGCGGCGTATCCAGTCACTTTTGGCTCTGTATTCAAATTATTAAATGTTCGGCTACTCGGTCCGCGTTGATTGAGGAGTTTTTTTTTTTTTTTTTTAGGAGGATGTGTAAGAGTTGACCCAGACACCAAGTATTTTTTTTTTTTTTTTTTTTTCAATTTATTGGTCAAAACTAAACAAACAAATTCTTAACTATTTTTAACCGACTTTAAGAAAAGGAGATTCTCATTCGTCAGGATCTTTTTTTTATGTAGGTATGTTGTAAGAGTCTCTTATACGTCCTCCTAAAAAAAAGACACGAAAGTTTTTTTTTTTTTTTGTTTTTAATTTGTTGGACGAAACTAAACAAACACGTTTTTAACTATTTTTAATCGACTTCAAAAAAGGAGGAGATTATCAATTTGGCCAGTAGGTATCTTTTTTTAAATATTTTACTAGATGATACCCGCTGATAAGATTTTTTGATCCCACGGGAACTCTTTAATTTTCCGGGATTATAAATAGCCTATGTGTTATTCCAGATTATAATCTATCTCTAGGCCCAGCTAAGTCGTTGCGGCGTGATTGACAAACAACCAAACTTTCGCATTTATAATATTAATAGGATAATAGGATAGGATGTATGTTACCCGATTACTCGAAGACGCCTGGACCGATTTGGAAAATTCTTTTTTTGTTTGATAGGGTATACTTCCCAGGTGGTCCCATTGTCATCAGGTCAGGATCTGATGATGGGATCCTGGAGAAATCGAGGGAACTCTGCAAATTTTATAGGCACAATTGATATACTTTGTAGAGGCGTTTGAATTCGGTTTTTTATAAAGAATTTTTACGTTTATATTATTAATAGGTCTCATTACCTAATATCAAAACTCCAAATGCCACATCGGTGTCTAGAACCAGTTTGATATCAATCCAACAGGTTTTCGGTACGTTTTAATGAAGGCTTTAAATAATTTAGAAGTAACATCTAATTTCTTACCAGTCTAAAAGAAGAGTTAAAAAAAATCAAGTGCGAGTCTGACTCAAGCACAAAGGGTTCCGTACTGCGACCATTTAGCCGGGACGTGGTAAGCGCACGCATTCCCCTCTGCCGAAGTACATGTACAAACGTACGTGTCAGCTTGCAAGTGTGACAGCTTTTGAGTTAGTGTGCGTTCGTAGAGACATTAAGTATTTACAAGAGTGTGCGGAAGTGAGTAAATGTGTGCTGTACGTGATTACCCCACCTCACCGCAGAAAGTGGCAGAACATATTCAGTACTAAATCTGCGTAAAAGCGCGTCCCGGCTAAATGGTCGAAGGTTCCGTACAATCGCACAAGATTAAATTCCAGCTGTGAACAAGCTAAAATTAAAATGTTTATTATGTCCATACCAATATACCAAGCCTCAATAGCCCAACGGTTAAAGGTTCAGACCGAAATCTGAAAAGTCGCAGGTTCGGTCCCCACCGTTGCACTATTGTCGTACCCACTCCTAACACGAGTTTTCACTTATTTGGAGGGGAGAGGAGAACATCAGTCAAGTTGAACTTGGCTGATATTCTTTTAAAAAAAAATATATACCTAGCATTAGATAACAATACAGTATACAATAAACTAGTTGGGCGCGTTGGTTTACTCGATGCGGGCGAAGTCGCGAGATGGCAGCTAGTTTCCTATAATCACATGACATGTGACCTTGTCTCATATTTTCTGTTATTCTCAAGTCTAAATAATACTAGAGGAGCTAATATGCATTTGAATCCATCGATAAAGACTTAAGAGTACAGATTTGAATGTAATTGTACCAATGAAGAATGTACTGGGTGAATATTCAAAGTAATGAAAATTACGTATTTTAGTGAATAAAAAATTGAAACTTAAGTTTAGACTCCATTTAATATACGTTTATCATGCACACCTACATACTTTATCGTGCACATGGTGTGTTTATTGAAATTTCTATGTAAATCACTTAGATTTTTAGTGAAAATAACATTAAAATTCATTACCGGCACCTGTTTCACTACTAGATATTATATATTTAATAATATTTAGTAAACCTAGCACAAAAATAATGTTAATTTGGCTACTGTGTCGAATAATTAAATAATTTTTTATTACTTCTTCATAATTTAAAATTTAGTTTACAAAGAAATATATGGGCAAATATGTTTTTAAAGTTTTGTCACGATGCAAAGTTCATTACCGGAACCCTCCGGAATCATCACGGGAAACATGTTTTTACGTGACAAAATCTTGCCGCTACATAGTGAGCTCTCGGCGTCCCGCACCTCAGACCTCAGTCGACCGGAAAACGTAGCAGAAGGAAGACGTACGCACGAACTCGCGCAAAAAATTACAACTGAAAGTGTATTATAATGTTTTGTCACAGTTTATGTTTCATTACCAGTCCGCTTATATTTTGATAAATATTTAAAATTGGAATTTTATTGCGATAACAATACATCAAGTTCTCGTCTAGTTTAATTTTTAAATGATTAGATAGCATATACTTCTTATAGAAAAATTAATAATAAATTAAAAGTGCATATTTGTCATTACCGTGTCCTTCATTACCGTCGTTTACCGTAACCTTTTTGAAGTTCATTTGATGATTTTTACTGAAACTACATTATATACAGGAATACTTTCGAAGGGAGATGATTCTACAATTTGGTAGTACATGGAAAAAAATATCTGGAGCACCTGATGGTCGAAGTGCTCCAGGCACCCAGGTGGTGGGGGTGAAATTGCGTTCGGTGGCGTGCGGTGCGGTTGTAGAAGTTAGAGGGCTCCCCGTTATATAGCCGATAGAGCACACAAAGCGAGCTTACATCTGCGGTGTTCCAAGCTTTCCAGCGAGTAGGTTAATTTGGGATTGTCCACAAGCCGAAGTGCCCTCTTTTGAATCCCAATGCTGTTGGTAGGAGTAAGGGAAGTGTTCTGAAAGAGAAGAGGCGTGGTAAAAGGGGCCTTTTTTGCGGTAAACGCACAAACTTGTGTTTTTGAAGGGTTAAATTGAACAAGATTTTGTGAACCCCATACGGACACTTTCTAGAGAGAAGTCTCAATGTCCGACACAAGTTTGGCTCTATTCTCCTCCAGCACTGCGCGAGAGAACTGTGCATGGCCTTTGTAAAGGGCATCAGAAGTACTGTCATCCGCATAACAATATATGCTGCTGTTATGCAACATATCATTGATATGCAGAATGAACAAAGTAGGCGATAGCACTGAGCCCTGTGGAATGCCAGCATTGATGGGCTTAGGTTGAGAGCAAAAACCGTCGACAGCGACCTTGATGCTGCGCCCATGAAGAAAGCTAGCGACCCAATGGCACAGCTTCGCAGGAAGTCCGTAAGATAGCAGCTTCGATAGCCAAGCCCTATGCCAAACCCGATCAAAGGCTTTAGCGATGTCGAGGCTGACCGCTAGGGCTTCCCCCTTACTGTCAATATATCCCCAATGTACCCCGTATATCACGCAAGGAGTTTTGACACCGCGGGATGGTCAGCGGTGTTTTCCACCATCATCAAGCGTAGAGTTGGCAGCAAAGAGAGTGCCCAGAATTTCGGCTTTCTCTTTGGCAGTGTAGGCCAGTGTATCATCCGGTTTGCTTAAAGGTGGAAACGAGGAACGACAGAAGTTGCCTTACATGGCTTTCAACAGAAATCAGAAAGCACGGGAACCAGAAGGCAGTGAGACTAGTCTCTGCCCAATTCTGTCGATGTGCTCAAATTTTGCCCTGGCAATGGCATTTTTGTAGGCTCTGGACGCAATGTTAAAGATTTTCTTAACATTTGCAGCATTGGGATCATTGGTGCAATGTGCAGAGAGCCAGGACTGGTAGGAGTTTTGTTTAAGTATAGCAGCCTTATTACAGATCCCGTTGAACCATTTCTGCGCGCGCTTCCCAAAAGGTATGAGGGAGTTTGGAATATAGCAGTCCATACCTTGGAGTATGGCATCAGCAACTGCTTCAGCACAGGTGTTAAGGTCGTTTGTTGAAAAACAAAGCTGTGCCCACGGATATGAGGCTACCGGTATTACGCGTGCGAACAGAGGATGGAAGTGGCACGGAAGTCTGTACTAGGCAGGGGTTAAATGTTCCTAGGGGAGCATCGACTGTTACCTGGTAGCCGGTAGGGTGAGTGGTAAGGAAGAGGTCCAATATAGAGGGAGTCTATTAAGTTATGGAAGAACTGCTTGATATTTTGTTATTTGAAACGATCTTACTCCAAGCAGTGACGGGCCCAACAAGGTTCTCGGTCGACGAGTGAATTACCAATTCCCTGTGCACGGCTGGGCACTTGCTTTTATTCGTACAAGTTTATTCAAATAGAGAATTCATAAGAAATTCTGCCAAAAGTATACATAAAAATTCATTACCGTATACAGGGTTCATTACCGTAGCTTGACATAAATTTCTAGTGGCAATAACTCTTTGAATATT
Organism: Hipparchia sbordonii; assembly: GCA_038048805.1. Classification (NCBI taxonomy): domain Eukaryota; kingdom Metazoa; phylum Arthropoda; class Insecta; order Lepidoptera; family Nymphalidae; genus Hipparchia; species Hipparchia sbordonii. The sequence continues at coordinate 158,781 of JBBIWI010000026.1, read as the reverse complement.
TGAAATATATACGTGCCTTTCACTTGTGTATTTAATGAAATAGCACCAAACATTATAATACTATCAAATATTAAAAAAAATGAAATTATGCTTGTTCCTAAAAAAATGCGCAAATATCGTCCAAACTGAATATTCACCCTACTGCTAATAAATACATAGATCATTGTTGTACTAGGTTTTGAGTTAAGAATAGAATAAACTAGCTGATACCCGCGACTTCGTTCGTGTGGATTAAGGTTTTCCATAGCATAGGTGACATGCATAACAAATTTCAAAGCTGTCTGCCTGCGGCTTAGCTCGTAAACAATTTTCAATTTTCCCTCGGGAACTACCTAAGGAATCGGGGTAAAAGGTAGCCTATGTTCTTTTACATGCCAAAGGCTACATGCATGCCAAATTTCGTCCAAATCCGTTCAGCCGTTTTTGCGTGATTGAGTAACAAACATCCAAACATCCGCACTGAAGTTTGACTAATATTCTCCTATCCCCTCCAAATAAGCGGAAAGCTTGTGCTAGGAATGGATACGACAATAGTGCAACGGGTGGGGTTCGAACCTGCGACCTTTCAGTTTTGACCTTTAACCGTTGGGCTATTGAGGCATTAATTTCTAAGTTAGTTTTATCTTTTACTAGCTGATGCCCGCGACTTCGTCCGCGTGGATTTAGTTTTATAATTCCCGCGGGAACTCTTTGATTTTCCGGGATAAAAAGTAGCCTATGTTTTAATCCAAGGTATAATCTATCTCCTTTTTAAATTTCAGCCAAATCGGTCCAGTAGTTTTTGCGTGAAAGAGTAACAAACATACACACACACACACACACACACATACAAACTTTCGGCTTTATAATATTAGTGTGATGTTTCTACTTAATGTGATGTACAATAAAGTGTATTCATTTCATTTCTCTTCCCATCTTTTTAAGTCTTCTTGTAGCTCTGGCACACTCAGATATAAGTAGGTACGTCTTGAGCATACAAGGACGCCTGAAAAGGATAAATACAACAAAAGTATACATATTCGACTAGAGGGCGCCCGCGACTTTGTCCGCGTGGAATTAGGTTTTGGGGTGGAATTTTCAAAAACTGTGACACGTCCTTCTTTATTTTTAATCGACAGGTAAAATACAGATTTTCATAGATAATATAACTTCTAAAATGACGGACTTTCATACAAACTTCCATCCCCTATTTAAACCCCTTAGGGGTGGAATTTCCAATAATCCTTTCTTAGTGTGCGCCTACGTCATAAAAGGAACCAACTGTAAACATTTCAAGATTCTAACTTCAGTAGTTTAGGCTATGCGTTGATATCTCAGTCAGTCAGTCAGTCAGTCAGTCAGGACTTTGAATTTTATGTATGGGTCGTTCTACTTTTCTACCGACAATAGTCTGTCTTTCTTCTTATTATGGCATCTCGTTGGAGTATTAATATAAACGGTTTTTTATTCGGTTCGAATAAACGTCCATATTTTTCTTATCTATTAATATTATGTCATTTTTCATGTTCTCTAACCAGCATATTTTATACGTTCGTTTTCCGTATAATGCCGTGACAGAGTGGTAAACTGAAATGTTGTCTCCACAGAAAAAGGCCACTTTGTCACATTATTTTTTCAAAAACCAACATTAAAAAAGAATCAATATTAGCTAGGAAGGAAACTTTAATTAGTACTAATGAAAACACAGATGCAGTTTTTTTTAAATCCCACACATAAAACACAATTATAGATAGTTCAAAAACCAAAAAAACAGAAAAACGTCGTTTCATTGTCGGTAGAAAAGTAGAACGACCCGTATATAGATTCTCGTCATATTGTGTTATGTATATAGAATATTTGCGCTCTACTTTTTACCTTATGTAATACAGTTTTATAACAGAGATTATGTATTGTACACCTATTGCAGATATGTATAAAATATGACGCAAGCCGCGAAAATACCGTATTTGTGTACGTAGGCATGTTCGCTGGTATCTCAAGGTTGCGCCAATTTATTTGGTCACTGTGTTCTCTAATAACACTGATAATAAGTGATAACAGACGTCATTAGGTGAATTGCGTTAATTTTTTTTTAATTTGAGACATTTTAATTTAAACTAGCTTTTGCTCGTTTGCCTTTAGTGTTTTTGAAACCCCTACTTCACCCCATTAGGGGTTGAATTTTCAAAAATTCTTTAGCCTATGCCATAATATTATGTATGCCATATTTCAGTCCGATTGGTCCAGTGGTTTGAGCTGTGCGTTGATAGATCAGTCAGTCAGTCAGTCAGTCACCTTTTCCTTTTATTTATTTAGAAGAAAATAGATAGATCTTACCTCTAAAGGGCCAGAGTAGTAGGGCAATTAAATTTTGTAAATTTAAAATAATTTATTTACGCGAGATTTAATTATGCAATATTTTAATTTCTTATATAAATGTTTTTGTCTTGTAATCCTATCTATATATATAAAATTCAAAGTCCTGACTAGGGAATGCAATCTCGATCTCGCGAGATCTCGTTTTCGCGAGATCTCGGCCTTTTTTAGCGAGATTGATCTCGGCCGAAAAAAGGGGCGAGATCTCGCGAGATTAACGAGATTGCACTGGAGTATAAAAAAGTCTTATTCGAAGCGCGGACTGACACTGACGGAGTTGCGACCTGTTGGTTTCGTTCGGTGCACGAATTAATTTTTAAATTACTAAAAGATTTGCGTTTGATATTAGAAGAGAAGACTGGTTGTTTTTCTCATTTGTTATTTCAAATTCAAAATTTATTTATTTCATGTAGGCCAACTTGTAGCTCTTATAAATCTACCACCGGTTCGGAATGCAGATTCTGCTGAGAAGAACCGGCAAGAAACTCAGCAGTTGCTTTTCAAAAAATAAATATTTTTTTTATTTTTTAATAGGTAACCAAACTGTGCTATGTATACCAGTGCTTCCACAGTGATTTGATTGAAACGTACGTCAAAGTTTACTACTTAGAAGTTTATTAAAAAATTATAGACAATTTCATTCATAAAAGTCTATTGAAAAAATTCGTAAAAATAAATGTTATCTTATAATACTTATAATTTTTGTTATTTTTTTTCTAATTTATTCAAATATTGTGATTATTTGCAAAAAAAAAACACACAAAACTGCCAATCTCGCGAGATCTCGAAATTGGCGAGATCTCGCAGTATTGTTATTTACAATCTCGCGAGATCTCGCTTGAGCCCCAATCTCGCGAGATTTGCATTCCCTAGTCCTGACTGACTGACTGACTGACTGAGATATCAACGTACAGCCTAAACTACTGGAGTTAGAAACTTGAAATTTTTACAGTTGATTCCTTTTATGACGTAGGCGCACACTAAGGAAGGATTTTTGAAAATTCAACCCCTAAGGGGGTAAAATAGGGATTTGAAAAATCGAACTTAACGCGAGCAAAGCTGCGAGCAAAAGCTAGTTATAATACACATTAGAAATGCGAAAGTTTGGATGTATGGATGTTTGTTACTCAATCACGTCGCAACGACTGAACCGATTTGGCTGAAATTTTGGCACTGAGATAGAGTTCCCGCGGGAATAAAAAAAAACCTCAATCCACGGGAACGAAGACGCGGGCATCATCTAGTTTAAAATATATTTTTGTACGCGAGATTTTAATTTCTACTTATATATTTATATGTTTTTGTCTTGTAATTCTTTATATTTACATCATCAGCCCACATGCATCCACTGTTGGACATGGGCCTCTTTTAAGTAGCGCCAACGTTATCCTCGGCCTTACGCATCCAATCGATGCCTGCCACTTTTCGGGTGTCATCGCTCCATCTAGCGGGGGAAGGGGGGGTGGGCGCCTTACACACCGTTGTAGTACAAAATAAATAAAATAATTACTAACTATTTCTGATAAGCATTAGAGTGTCCGAGGCTTTAAATTTGCTTGAAATGACAACCTTTTTGCACCGCAACTCGATATTCTGCTGATAGATGAAATAAAAAACATAAAAATGTAAGTCGAGAACGCGTCATTAAAACCGTGATATTTAATGTTATTATTATTAGTGACAGATAGGACAAAACGACAGAACCATTAGTGAAGATAAAACAAGCCATTTGGCTACATTTCCATTAAGTATCAACTGACGATTATTACTTTTATACAAAAGGCCTTAGAGCATTAAATACACTGCACCTAATTATAACTATTATTATCAGTATTTCTGATATGAACGAGTTTTCTAACCTTGTGTGGTATCACATCATTTTTATTAAAATACTAGCTGTTGTCCGCGACTTCGTCCGCGTGAATTTAGTTTTTAAAATCCCACGGGAACTCTTTGATTTTCCGGGATAAAAAGTAGCCTATGTTTTAATCCAAGGTATAATATATCTCCATTTTGAATTTCAGCCAAATCGGTCCAGTAGTTTTGGCGTAAAAGAGTAACAAACATACACCACACACACATACAAACTTTCGGCTTTATAATATTAGTGTGATGTGATGTGATTATGTTTATTATGAGGCTGAGATCTATAGACTGCTTTCTCACTCTGCTAAGACTTAAGACAGAGTTAAAACGAGACAGATTTATGTCAGAGCATACTTATGTCTCGTTTCAACTCTATCTTAAGTCCAAGTTAAGACAGAGCACGCTCTATAAATCTCAGCATGAGAGTTAAAAGCGAAAAGATGATCGAACACACTAATAAGATTTCTAAAATAATGCCATATTTGCATAAATAATGTCATAGTTGCACAAACAATTGAAAAGTTCGTGTCATATAATTTACATAATTTGCAAATCTGATGATCATTTAGCACACCTGGTTGAATATTTAAAACTCACTTTTGCCCGTGACCCCGTCTAAGTTTGTTTAGGTTAGATCATGTCGATCCGTTTCTTCAAATCTGCATGATTGAAGGATAAACCAAGAATCAAGTACAAACAGACTTCTAAATTTTTTAATTTTTCTTTTACTGTTTTAAAAGGTAAACCAATAGCACAAAACGTTTTGGCGAAAGGCGTAACTGGCTACCTTGGCCGTGCGCTTAAGACGCTTTAGCGTTTGACTTATAGCTCGGTTTCATTGTCAATGTGCAGCAATAGCGTCCTGCGCCTTGTGTTTTTAGACAAAATATTTCTTATAGTACACAATTTATAATAAAAAAAAAAAGAAAGAAAGAATAAAGAAATTCGGTTTAGATTTGACGAAGTTATGGAGCAAAATCAATAAAAACTTTCATCCCCGTATCCCGGATAAACCTTATTGTTTATCAGGATAAAAAGTATCCTATATGTTGACCCGGGGTATCAGCTACCACTATACCAAATCGCACGCAACGGAAGCCCTTAAATATGGCCGCAGCGTGATTGCCTTCCTCGATAAATGGAGTATCCAACACAAAAATAATTTTTCAATTCGAACCAGTAGTTCCTGAGATTAGCGCGTTCAAACAAACAGACTCTTCATCTTTATAATATTAGTATAGATTAAAAGACTATTTTTTTAATGGCCGCTCTAGCTCTTCTAATCTCTGTGCATAAAAACGAAGAACGAACATCAAATTTCAACGAATCTGCTTTTTTTGTACTCACCTCTTCGAGTTACAGTTTCGATCGGGCTTTGAGTTTTAGCGATCCAATATTGTTTATGTAGGTAAAGTATTATACTTCAAACGCCACTACAAAGTATGTCAATTGTTCCTATAGTACAGTTCCCTCGATTTCTCCAGGATCCCATCATCAGATCCTGACCTGATGACAATGGGACCACCTGGGAAGTATACCCTGTCAAACAAAAAAAGAATTTTCCAAATCGGTCCAGATGTCTTAGAGCAATCGGGGAACATACATAAAAAAAAGATTCTGACGAATTGACCGCACCGCTCGCCACCGAACACAATTTCACCCTCACCACCTGGGTGCCTGGAGCACTTCGACCATCCGTTGTGCCAGATCTTTTTTTCCACGTACTTTGAAACTGTGGAATCAACTTCCTGCGACGGTGTTCCCACTAAACTACAACATGGGGTTATTCAAGCGGCGGACCAACAAATTCCTGAAAAGCCGGCAACGCATTGGTGGTGCCTCAGGTGCTACAAATGTTCATGGGCGGCGGTAATCACTTTACATCATGTGACCCGACTGCTCGTTTGCTGGCTTAAAATTAAAAATTTGAGAACCTTCTTTTTTGGAAGTCACATATCATATTTCGATAAAGTCTTCTCTCGTCATTTTTTATTTAAAGTACCTACTAGTGCATGTTTAGTTGATAGTTTTCTTTCTTTTATGCCTGTTACTGACAACCATACTGATATTTAATGTAATAGAATTTGTTTGACTTTTTTTTACGGAAGTTGTTGGTGTAAATAAATTAAAAAAAAAAAGTCACGAAATTCCGCAAAATACCTACACGCACAACTGGTCATCTATATATATAAAATTCAAAGTCCTGACTGACTGACTGACTGACTGACTGACTGACTGAGATATCAACGCATAGTCTAAACTACTGAAGTTAAAAACTTGAAATTTTTACAGTTGGTTTCTTTTATGACGTAGGCGCACACTAAGAAAGGATTATTGGAAATTCCACCCCTAAGGGGTTTAAATAGGGGATGGAAGTTTATATGAAACTCCGTCATTTTTCAAGCTGTTTCCATCAAAGTTGGTATTTGAGCTTTCAGTTAAAAATAAAGAAGTAAATGTGTCACAGTTTTTGAAAATTCCACTCCAAAACCTAATTCCACGCGGACGAAGTCGCGGGGGCAAAAGCTAGTAAATCATAATCCTTTCTTTTATCTTTATCGTAGTTGGTTAAAAAGTAACCTCTAAATACCTAGACACCTCGTGGCGACCACGTTGCACGTTCATTTTCTCGCATCTCCCTTCTCTTTCGCACTCGGGCACGCCGCGCGCTGTCTCGCTCTACCGCGCGTACCAAGGTCACCAAACTCGATCGCATAATTTAACGCTAACGACTCGAGTCGACCCGTTATCACTTGTTCGACTAAAATAAAGATCCCTTTCACATTTACGCGGTTATGTTATGTCACAGGCAGGTGGATGGTTTTGTCTCAATCTTACCTAATGCAAAGGTAAATAACTTTTTTTTTTCTTTTTCTTAGTGAGTTCTAGTTTTTTTATCGAACATGGTTAAGTAGAAGGTTTCTCTTTACTTTTGCCCAAAGGCGAAACTAAGGTTTGCCTTTCATATCCATATTTATTTATTGCATTCCAATATTTTTTGGTATGGGTAACCTATGGGCAAAGGGCACCCATTTTGAAGAAAATGGAGGATGATTTTCTTTTTTTTAACCGACTTCCAAAAAAGAGGGTTTCTTCTCTCTTTTTTTAATTTTTTTTTTCTATGTATGTTCCGCGATTACTCGAAAACGCCTGGACCGATTTGGAAAATTCAGTTTCTTGTTTGAAAGGGTATACTAATACTTCCCAGATGGCCCCATTGTCATCAGGTCAGGATCTGATGATGGGATCCTGGAGAAATCTAGGGAGCTCTTCATATAGGCACAATTGATATACTTTGTAGTGACGTTTGAAGTCGGTTTTTTACGTTTATATTATTAAATTTAGTTAAAAGTATGTGGCAGCCAGATAGTTTTCATTAAGTTTTTTTTTAATTAGAATTTATTTATTTATTCAAAAGCACTATGTAATAGTTTATTAGAATAAAGAACTATTCTATTCTATTTACCCATTTTGTAACTTAGTAACATTGCTTAGTAACTTGTGTCGCTGTAATAAGTTGGTTAGGTGTATCGAATTTGAATTGCATATTGCATAATGTGAAAGGTAAATGATAAGATAACGATTCTAAAATTATATTATTTCACATTAATCACGAATTTCACGACCTTGACTGTGTTATAGCGTGACAAATAAGCAAATAGTAGGGATTTTTTTTTTAATTCGATGACAAGATAGCCCTTGACTGCGATCTCACCTGATGGTTAGTGACGATGCAATCTAAGATGGTAGCGGGCTAACTTGGAAGGTGTATAGCAGTGTAAATTCAACCCATACCCTTAATCGGTTTCTACACGCCATCGTGCCGGAACGCTAAATCGCTTGGCGGCACGATGGTAACTAGCCACGGTCAAAGCCTCCCACCAGACATATCATATAGATCATATTTGACGACCTCCCTGACGCAGTAGTGAGCGCTGTGGTCTTATAACTGGGAGGTCTCGGGTTCGGTTCGAAAGGCAATTTGGGAATTTATAATTTCTGAATTGTCTCTGGTCTGGTCTGGCCTGGTGGGAGGCTTTGGTCGTGGCTAGTTACCACCCTACCTAGCGAGCCTTGGGCACGTGGCGCCTATGACCTTGGGATTTTCGTAATATTCAAGCGTGCTTTCGCTTATCATATCGATATCAGTCACACACTCTTATCTATACGACACATTGTTAAAGATTTAACTGGTTTTGGGGAGTATAATAGGTTTTTAAATACGCGGTCATTAAGTGCACTATTACGTAGAATTCGGAAAATCCCCCTTGTAATCGGACGGGTACTTTTCCCGATGTGGAATTGTCAAAAATGCCGGCCAAGAGCGAGTCGGACCCAAACACGAAGGGTTCCGATCCGCTCCGATCCGATGGAGTAATAATTATTATTAGTATAACTAGCTGTTGCCCGCGACTTCGTCCGCGTCAATTTCTGTTATTATGATCGCGATTAAGTTATGTTGATAAAACTCTTTGGCAAATAATATAATTGGCAATAATGCATTAATTTCGACCAAATTTGATTACCATAAAAAAGGTTATAATGAGTCAATCTTAAAAAATAGACATATACTGACGCGGACATTTTTTTTAGATCATTTAAGGAGTAATAATTCTTTCATACATATTTTTTGGGTAACTTGAACCGTTTACGCAGCGCACGCAACGGAAGCCCTCAAATATGGATAATTTTCCGCGTATTTGCAACATTTTTCACTGATGCTTCGCTCCTATTGGTCGCAGCGTGATGTTATATAGCCTAAAGCCTTCCTCGATAAATGGACTATCCAGCACAAAAAAATTTTTCAATTCGAACCAGTAGTTCCTGAGATTAGCGCATTCAAACAAACAAACTCTTCAGCTTTATAATATTAGTATAGATACGTGGCGTTCTTGCTGATTGTTCTTGTGATTTTTTGCACGGGTATAGTCGAGGACTAGCACTGGTAGCATGGGCAGGAGATAAAAGTTTTATCCCCCGATTTTATCCACTGACAGGGGATAAAATTATCTTTTCCCTATGCTAAACCATGGCGACAGAGGAGAAGGCGATGTATATTTCTAAAAGTATATCCACTGAGTGTTATTTCCACCGCTGTGCCCGTGCTCGACGGGTGGATAAAGCTAAGCGAGGGGATACATGTTTTATCCTTTTCCCGGGGATAAAATTTCTACCGCCCATGCTACCAGGGCTGGAGAGTGACATAGGGTACTTTTTATCCCGGAGAATCAAAGAGTTCCCGAGGGATGTTTAAAAATAAATCCACGCGGACGAACTAACTGGCAGAAAGAACCTAGTAAATAAATAAAATAATTAAAACGTTGACATATAAACCTGAGCACATATTAATGTAAATGAGGTGACATTTAGGCGGAGTAGGAAGACATTTAGCTGTACCGGTTTTGATTGGGTTGCGATGGGCCGGCGCTGCTTTTAGTAGATTCGATTTCGTTTGTTTTACCGGTTTTTGGAATTATGTCTCCTATCTAGAACCAGTTATAAACCAGAAAAAACAAAAACTGAAACATTTCTTAAATTATCAAGGCAACTTTAATGTTAAAATTGAAAAATTTGTCTCTGCATTATTAATTAATGTAAAATATATTTAAAACTAGTTGATGCCTACGGCTTCGCTCGCGTGGATTTAGTTGTTAAAACCCGCGGGAACTCTTTGATTTTCCGGGATAAAAAGTAGCCTATGTCACTCCCCTGTTCTTCAACTATAGGTACTCATGCAAAAAATCACGTCGATTTTTGAAAATTTACGTATTACCTGTATTACCTAACCTTGCTCAAAGCATAAGCTAGAATTTTAAATAAATCTAGATATCTACAAAAGTGATATCGGGGGAAAGAGTATAATAAAAAAAGCATAAGCCATCCTAGTCTATACTTCTGTACTATATACTAATATTATAAATAGGAAAGATTTGTGTTTAAGCAAGTATGTTTAAAACGAATTGGCTCAAAAAGTACTGGACCGATTTGGCTGAAATTTAAAATGGAGATAGACTCTATCTTGGATTAAAACATAACCTACTTTTTATCCCAAAAAAAATTATTCCCGTAGGACTCCAAAAAAAACCTCAATCCACTCGTACGAAGTCGCGGATATCAGCTAGTAATATTATAAACTAGATGATGCCCGCGACTTCGTCCGCGTGAATTTAGTTTTTAAAATCCCGCGGGAACTCTTTGATTTTCCGGGATAAAAAGTAGCCTATGTTTTAATCCAAGGTATAATCTATCTCCATTTTAAATTTCAGCCAAATCGGTCCAGTAGTTTTTGCGTGAAAGAGTAACAAACATACACACACACACACATACAAACTTTCGGCTTTATAATATTAGTGTGATTAGTGTGATGTGATGTGATGTGATTAGTGTGATGTGATGGGAAAGTTTGTGAGGATGGATGCAAGGATTGATGGATGTTTGTTCTTTCACGCCACATCGAATGAACCGATTTGGCTAAATTTTAAAATGGAGATAGCTCATACCTAGTAGGGCTAAAATGCGCGTCACGAGAAGAATATGTCTAAGCGTTTACTCGCATTCGTTATTCAAACGCGTAGAAAAAATTTGTCTCGTAGCGCGCTTGTTATCCCTGCAGGAAAATTAAAGAATCCCCGCGGGATTTAAGAAACCTTAGGTTATCCACGAGGACAAAATCATCTGGTACTTTATAAAACTTTTCAATAGAAAATATTTGAAAATGTCGCCACATAAGAACAACCATAGAAACTTTTGATAAAAACAGTGCTTCGTGGATAAATTGTGACTTCAGTGTGACCATAGTTCTCGTGCAGGGTTGCCATAGAAAAATAACTATGTCGTCATAAGTGTCAGTGTTGCTAGTGGGGGTAATAACGAGTGATTATGACAGTCGGGGTGGCCTCGAGGCGAAAAGGGAGGACGAGAAAAAGTTGGGCCAGAGTCGATCAGGATGGACAGGTAAATAATAGGATTATACACAAATATACACAAATCTAAATATACTAGTGGTTCGCCCCGAACTGAGACCTCGCGATATCCCATAATTCCCAAAAGTTTTAATTATATATTGTAATAATTAAATTTTAACATTAGACGCAATAAAAAAAAATAATAGTTTACATAAAACTGTTTTACTGACACAGCGCCATTATTAGCATTATTGTGAAGCTATTAGCTTCACAATAATGCTAATAGATGGCGCATTAAAATTAAATAATTTCGTTTCTTTATAACATTTATCTAATTTTAGTATTTGTTGTTCAAGTACAGGATATAACTGAATTTTCAACCAAGTTTCACGTTCTAATATTCAGTAATTCAGAAGTTATAGGGCTCTGACAGACATTTAGACGGACACACTTCTCTGTCTAGTAGGCAAGCGCCCTAGTTGACTCAGAGAACTCGCTTCGCTCGTTCAATAAAAGGCAAAGGTGACTGATTGACTGACTGACTGACTGATCTATCAACGCACAGCCCTAACTACTGGACGGATCGGGCTGAAATTTGGCATCCAGACAGCTATTATAACGTAGGCATCCGCTAAGAAAGGATTTTTGAAAATTCAACCCCTTAGGGGGTAAAATAGGGGTTTAAAAAATCGAATTTAACGTGAGCAAAGCCGCGAACAAAAGCTAGTAAAATAATAATATGGGGTCAACGCCTCCTGGGTGGCCTGCTCGGATTTTGGAGGGAGCTCGGTTGGCTGGAGTGATCCAGCGGGGAGCTGTACCAGAGGAATCACGCAAAACGGGCGATTCGACGCCTACTTGCGGAGAAGATTCCCAGGAAATGAAGATGATGGGGTCTTCGAAAAGTAGATTGACAAATGTAATGTGTCGCTACTAGATGTCGCTAACAATTGCTGAAAAACTGATTGAAAAAGTAGATACATATCCTAGTATTATTATGTCAATGAACATATCACTAACTAGCTTTTTCCCGCGGCTTCGCTCACGTTGAGTTCGATTTTTCAAACCCCTATTTTATACCTTTAGGGGTTGAATTTTCAAAAATCCTTTCTTAGCGGACACCTACGTTATAATAGCTATCTACATGCCAAATTTCAGCCTGATTCGTCCAGTGGTTTGAGCTGCGCGTTGATAGATCAGTCAGTCAGTCAGTCAGTCAGTCACGTTTGCCTTTTATATATTTAGATTTCTTTGCTGACGTGTGGTTCGACTTGGCCGTAGTGTAATCTGGTCAACACACTCGGGGCGCAATTCCCGAGAGATGTGGGTTCGAAACCCGCCGGCCTCGGAATTTTTGATTTGTATTCAAAAATTTATTCATATTTATATGTACGGGATATCGTTAGTATCCTTACATCATCCCAAGTGGCATCCTTACTAATATTATAGTTGCGAAAGTGTCGGTTTGTCGCTTTGTCCTTCAATCACGCTCAACAGAGCTACGGACGTGATTTTTTTGCATGGGTATAGTTGGGGACCGGGAGAGTGACATAGGCTACTTTTTATCCCGGAAAATCAAAGAGTTCCCGCGGGATTTTAAAAAGTAAATCCACGCGGACGAAGTCGCGGGCATCAGCTAGTTACACATGTTATCTGATGGTCCATCTAGTCTCGACTGTTGGAAACCATTGTTTCAGACATTTCAATGGCTGTTTATAATTTCAATCTATCTATTCAATTGTGACATACTTTAACCAGTCATAATGCTCCTTATTGCAGGAAATGAAGATTTCCGTTTATCTGTTTGTAACGCGAAATATATTTAGCATAGAATAGAAAATAGAAAAAAAGACGTTTTTTTTGTTCGAATAAACTTTTGCAAAGTACATTCGAAGCGTCAGAGCATCAGTGAAGAATTAGCAAGAAAAAAAAAAAAAGATACCGGCCGAATTGATAACCTCCTCCTTTTTGGAAGTCGGTTAAAAATCGGTAGCTGTTTTTTTTACAATAATATAGATTATAATAAAACTGTAACGGGACGAATTCTGTACATTAAATATATTATTTTGAAAATTTTAATCGGAGGATGCTTTATTATCGATACTGAGCCAAAAACAATTTTTTTTTGAATTTTCTGTCGTGTCTGTCTGTGTGCACATCACGCGAAAACTGCTGAACGGATTCGAATGAAATCTAGTATAGTGGTAGCTGATACTCCGGGTCAATATGTAGAATACTTTTTATCCTGATAAAAAATAAGGTTTATCCGGGATAGGGGATGAAAATTTTTGTTGATTTTGCTCCATAACTTCGTCAAATCTAAACCGAATTTGATAATTCTTTTTTTATTATAAATTGTGTACTATTAGAAATACTTTGTCCAATTTTGTTGAAGATCTACTAAATATTATCGGAGATAGAGGACATAACTTCTCGCGGATGAGCGTTGGCATCCTTATGTGGTAGAAATCCAATCTACTCGAACGAAACGCTTCAACATTTCTGCTAAGAACCACAAAGGTGTGGAACACTCTTCCAGCATCTGTGTTTCCTGCCACTTATAATTTCAGTACCTTTAAGGCAAGAGTGAACAGGCGTGAAAGCGCGCTCCAACCTAGACATCAGTGCTATCCAGTATTGATTGTCGTCAAGCGCTAGTCTATGTATAAAAAAAAAAAAAAGTAATGAGCAGGTCTTGACCCAGATCTCTCTTGTCCTCAGGCCTCAGACTTCACAGACACGGGTGACTGGCCGACGCTAGGCGCCGCCGTGGCAGGTGCCAGGTGCCACTCCACACCACCTCCTCATGATGACCCCTCCCATCATAACGGGAATGCTGTAAGTAATCCTTTTTTTATCTCTCGTTGGTCTAGTGGTTAGCAGGTTCGAATACGGATGACGAGGTTCCGGATTCGATCCCCGGGTCGGCCCAAAAAATTATTGGGTTTTTTTGTCAAGAAATTCTTAGTACTAGCCCGGAGTTAGGTTAGCCCCGTACCTCGGAAAGCACGTAACTGTCGGTCCTGCGCCTGATCTCTCTCCGGTCATGTCAAACTTTATAGGGAACTTTAAGGGAATAGAGAGTGCACCTGTTTTTGTGCACACACTTGTGCACTATAATATCTCCCACGTAGATGGCTAATCTCTGTGGAGACGTGCCTGCCGTGGCCGGAATCGGTCGGGAGGACATAGGGTCCCACTGGCACCGATAGGGTACGAAATCTTAAAAACTCAGTAGTCATTGTCTATGTCATTTTCCAGGACCAAGAGCGGACTCCGCTCGAGGAACAGCCTCCGAGGGTGGAGAAGGTGGAGGTGACCCACAATCATCAGGGGCACAACGACAAGCACGCAGTGCACGACAAGAACAAGGCAGTAGGTGGGTACCATACACTGCACAGTGCAAATACAATCCTTGAATAAATGAAGTAAAGAATACTTTGTCATCAACCAGAATCCAACTGATGGACATAGGCCTTTTTTAAGTAGCGCCAACGTTGCCTATCCTTGTTATTGAGCCTCCTATGTTATTGATGATGATTTCTATACTTTACTACTTTAGCTACATTACACATGTTATGTTTGAATCATTTATTTTTCGTCCTACATATAATGTAGAATCTGTTTATGATTGTAATCGCATTCGCGACAGCTACATTTAAACTTACATTAGTAAACATCATGTTCCCCTTTCCAACAGTTATCACATGACAGACAGTAGATTCCGTGCCCTGTCTATTTCCCGTTATTTAGGCCTCTGATCTCTTTACAATAGAGATTTTGGGTTACGCTATACGGGTACAGCAAAGTTCTATCATGACGTGTGTATAATAGTGTTTCTTCTTAACACCGTTTACGTTTTTGAAGAAGACATATCTTTGTTCATTAGATTCGTGAATGTTTATGTCATGTAGGCTAAGTTTAAAAGGTAATTTTAAAGAGTTTTAGAGTCGAGGAAAAGAAACATTATTTTGCCATAATCCGCCAGGCTGAGAAAAAGCCGGTACAACGTGTCGTTTGCACTATACACTGCCGGTCTTACACTAGTAGAATAAATGCAGAAGCAACTACTTCTACTACTAAAGAAGCAGCAGTATACAGTACAATGTACGTCGTAGTTTGGCGGATTATAGAAAAATAATTTTGCTCCTTGAGTATCATGAAATTCCGTAAAGTAACGTCTACTTCTTACCCCACTTGATTATCATCGCTGTTAAAAATGGAACAATTAACAGTTCTGTATCGTTTTCAGCAGGCAAAGGCGGCAGCAAATCTGGGAAACACAAGTGGGTGCCTCTGGACATCGACGTTAAAGCCGCCCGCCCGCCCAAGCATGGGCCGCAGCATCCGCCCAGACAAGATCATGGTAAGATTCATGTATCTTTATTTTAGAATAGAATAATTTTTTATTCAAATAAAACTTTAACAAAGTGCTTTCGAATCGTCAAATGTCTAAAAATGTAAAATCTACCACTGGTTCGGAATTGCTTGTGTGTGCGTGCATGCGTGTGTGTGTCTATGTGTGTGTGTGTGTTGGTTTTTCATGCCAGTTTTGCGTTTGGCGTATCCCAGTTGGCGTTTTAATCGCAGTTAAAATAATTATTTTTATATATCGTCGATATCGCTATAAATCTTGCTGTACTTATTAGTTTCCCGTATTATAGGCCTCTTGTCTCTAATTAATTGAGATGTTGGGTTACGCATTACGGGTACAGAAAGTTTCCTTGAGAGCTGTTCCAAAGATATGTCCTTGTTGACATACCTTTAAGCTTTTTTGAAAATACATATTTTTCGTGTTGCAACTTTCTTATGTTAGCCGAATTTATTACTTAACTACTTCTTAGTATTATTGTTAAAAACGCGATAAAGCTTTTTGAAATAATTATTTTTGCATTCGTCCAACCTAGTATAGTTCTTGTAGTTCCCGAGGGCGCGTAGCTTATGGTTGTGTGTGTGCGTCGTATCTATATAAGTGGGCAAGAGGCTAGGCTCTTAGAGCATCTGGACAGTCACGCATACTTACGCAATGTGCATGTACACGACGTAACCACAAGCAAAACTTACGCGCCCTCGTAAGTTGAAAGAACTATATGCAGTCTGCTTATGACTCTGATCGCATGCGTGACACGCAAACTTAAATCACTACTTTACATAATGTGTTCGCCTTTACAACAGTTATGACATAACTGACAGATGGTTTCTTCTCTTCCAGACACGGTATCTCTAAACGGCGAGGATTACCGCGCGAGGGGTGCCGCGCGTGGAAGGGGTGCGGTGCGCGCGCGGGGGGCGAGACGCACCACCGCCAGGGCTGCGTCCTTGCATCCACACCCTCATCCTCTGTACCACCATCCGGAGCTGGCGCATCATGACATGCCACAGGTAAGATTGGTGTAACTGTGGGTGCCTTTAAATCAAGAGTGAATAGGCATCTTCTAGGCAAGCGCGCACCATCTAAGACTGCATCTTCTTACCATCAGGTGAGATCGCAGTCAAGCGCTAGTCCATATTAAAAATTGATTTTTTTTTTTCAAAGAATAATTCTATGTAGTGATTATATTCTCTTGTCAGTTAAATCAAATATTAATTATTGTTTTCAGTATGATTTTTCTTCTTTCTTTTTTTTTTTTTTGAGTTATTATTTTATAACGGGCAACACTCACTGGCTGACTGCGTGTTATGTCCGTGGCATGGCAACTTTTCATCGCAAGGGTTCGCCATGCCTAAACGCGATCCTATCCCGTCCTTTGGAGAATCATTTGGGGTTGCCATTATTTTGAGTATCATACTATCACTACAATTAAATACTTTGCTTATGGTTTTTGCTGATGTTTTCTTTTTTGGATATGTATTTCTGCTGCTTTGAAACTTATAGAACAAATCCGAAATCAGCTTTTGGAACTTACCCGCTTTTTTATAGGTTCATGGATTTTGGATCAAATCAGAGGCTTATGTAATGGTTATTTTTTTTTTCTTTCTTTAGATTAAAACGTAACCCTGTTTACATTAGCATGTAGTACTATATTAACATATAGACGTTCATAATTCTGTATTATACAATTTCGAAACTTAATTGATAGGTCCGTAAATAGAGCTATTCTTTCCACAATGTTCACAATGGAAAAGGGGTAGCATTACATTTAGATCTGTCGTTTTTGACAGAATCTGCCAGATTGTGTACCACAGAATAAGCAAGACTGTTTTCTGATCAATCCAGTTCCTGTTCTGTGTCCATTCCATTTAACCAATCCATTTAGGCTGAAATCTATAGACCGCATTCTAACTCAGCTCAGACTCAAGACAGAGTTAAAACTCGAGACAGATTTATGTCAGAGCTTTGTGTCTCGTTTTAACCTCTATCTTGAGTCTGAGCTGAGTCAGAGCACGCTCTATAGAGTATCAAATTGCCTCCGCCGGGAATCGAACCCCGAGACCTCCCAATTATAAGATCACTGCGCCAGGGAGGTCGTCGTTTTGTTTGACCATTATTCATCATTACCCAGCCACAATTCATTTAGCAAGTACATGACCATTTCTTTAACACTTTTCTCACTATCAGTAACGTTATATCTATAATTATTATTACAAACGCCTGTGTTAAATTGTCCATGCAAATGTATTATGGTGCTCAAAATACATACAATTTTAATCATAAATTCATCCGGTGCAGCCAATTATTATCATTGGGTTCTATTATTATCACTTATAATAATACTTAAGCATAAATATATCGTCGGCTTAACTACCAAACTTCGTAACTCCAAAATTTCCGATTTTTTTTTATTTTGACGCCATCTAGTGTAAAATTCGACAACAAACACGATGGAATCACTCGTATCTCCTGCTTGTTTTTGGTTTTTTGCTATTTAGAAAAAATAAAAATACCACGGCATAAGCCGACGCCATTTTGACCTAATACCTAAGTCCATTTATTGAATCATGATAACAGATAAAATAAATCATAATTACAACAAACATAAGCACAATAATATTTAAATGTTAATAAAGCTGTGTGTCTATGTTTTTATTGTTAGTAAGGTGTATAGTAAAAAAGTTTTTTCTTTAAAGTTTGACCAAATGGATCTCCATTTTGATAATTAGGCCGACGATAAATATATTTCATAATTATATTGTGCTTGTAAAAGAAATAGAAAGAGTCTCGGATGAATAATCCTAGATTTTCTTTTACACTGATATGAAATTACATGAGAGAATACGTTAATTTTTATTTATATATGGTTATTTATAAGCCTGTACTAACAATGGTGTTGCGTTTCATGCATCATTCAAATCCGATTGTGTATGGAGGTTGCGCAATAATTGAATTAAAAAAACTTTTTTTTTTTTTTAACTGTCAACATACTCTCCTGCTGTTTGACGGTAGCATTTAGTTACTATTAATTATAAACTCTTGTTAAATAAATAAAAAACCTTTGTTACCGAAACTGAATTTTGTTTGAATGATTGACATTTTTTTTTTGTTTTTTTTTGAAAACATAAAGTGGACACAGGCTTGGTGTATCTACACTTGACTTGTAGCAAGGATATAAAACAGTAAAATATATTGTGTTCGTGATATAAACGACCGTCCGATGGTACGACCTATACCAAGCAGCAAAAAAAATAATGGGCAAAAAACAAATAAGTTATAAGCTGTTTTACTGCGTCTGTATCCGTCTCTTTCTAAAAAGAAATTTTGTATGGAGCTGCTGAAACGTGATGTCATGTTGCTCTCTTTGTCCAACAGGAACATTTTTTTTTTTTTGTTTCTTTATTTATTTAGGGGCTTTTGTACCTTAGTACATGTCAGCCCCATTATAATCTTTTTACATTTATATATACAAAAAATACAAAATTATTATTAATAATAATACAAAATAAAATAACTAATAAATCAATCACAGAAAACAGGAAACTTAAAAGCTCTATATTTTCGAGACTAGTTGAGATATTAAAAAAAGAAAAATGGCATTGTGTTATAACATCAAAAACCCTTGAGTATATAAAAAAAAAATAGTCAAATATCCAATTGAAAAATACAATATTTCTCTTTATTAATATAGATAAAGATAATATCTATGCGCAACCGAATTACATAATCGGAGGTAGCCAAAAACCCTTGAACCCTCCCCCCCCTAGCTGCGCGTGGCTCAGCCGGCGCTGCCGCAGGTGGTGCTGCGCTACGGGCTGGGGGCTTTGCCCCTGGCGCCGCCGCTGGCGCAGGCCTTCTACTACGGGGCCGCGGCCGCCACCGGAGCCCCGTACGGCGTTGGACTCGATCAGGCTACGCTGAAGGATCTCATCAAGAAACAGATGTGAGTAGAATTCGATTTTTTTTAAATTTATTTATTGCTTAAAATAATGAAAAAAAATATCTAGCGTGATATTCCGTAATTTCCAAAAAATAAATTCTGCAAGACACCTTCTATAGGTATCTTAGTGCTAGCGTCCAAGCAAGCACAACTGTTCACGGAGCCAGCAATAAACTCGGCGGTTGCCTTTTTAAATTAAAAATTTTACAATAGATAACAAAACCATGCTTTGTATACAGTGTTTCCGCAATGAAGCTTCGAAAACGCATACGTAGGTACATATAATCCAACACATGTTAAGACGTGCCGACAAAGCAGACCCATTCCCGTTGGTGGCACCCGTTCACGAGCACGACGCATGATCCAGCCATTGCTTCGCTTGATTGTAATTAACTTTGTTTTCGCGCAGCGAGTACTACTTCAGCCCGGACAACTTGGCGCGCGACTTCTTCCTGCGCCGCAAGATGTCCGCCGACGGCACCATCCCCGTCACGCTCATCGCGTCCTTCCACCGCGTGCGCGCGCTCACGGCCGACGTGCAGCTCGTGCTGGACGCCATCCGCGACTCCGACCGCCTCCAGCTCATCAACGGGTTCAAGGTGAGTGCTGCTCCAGCCGGGGGGAGATGTTCCCGCGCCGCAAGGTGTCCGCCGACGGCACCATCCCCGTCACGCTCATCGCGTCCTTCCACCGCGTGCGCGCGCTCACGGCCGACGTGCAGCTCGTGCTGGACGCCATCCGCGACTCCGACCGCCTCCAGCTCATCAACGGGTTCAAGGTGAGTGCTGCTCCAGCCGGGGGGAGATGTTCCCGCGCCGCAAGGTGTCCGCCGACGGCACCATCCCCGTCACGCTCATCGCGTCCTTCCACCGCGTGCGCGCGCTCACGGCCGACGTGCAGCTCGTGCTGGACGCCATCCGCGACTCCGACCGCCTCCAGCTCATCAACGGGTTCAAGGTGAGTGCTGCTCCAGCCGGGGGGAGATGTTCCCGCGCCGCAAGGTGTCCGCCGACGGCACCATCCCCGTCACGCTCATCGCGTCCTTCCACCGCGTGCGCGCGCTCACGGCCGACGTGCAGCTCGTGCTGGACGCCATCCGCGACTCCGACCGCCTCCAGCTCATCAACGGGTTCAAGGTGAGTGCTGCTCCAGCCGGGGGGAGATGTTCCCGCGCCGCAAGGTGTCCGCCGACGGCACCATCCCCGTCACGCTCATCGCGTCCTTCCACCGCGTGCGCGCGCTCACGGCCGACGTGCAGCTCGTGCTGGACGCCATCCGCGACTCCGACCGCCTCCAGCTCATCAACGGGTTCAAGGTGAGTGCTGCTCCAGCCGGGGGGAGATGTTCCCGCGCCGCAAGGTGTCCGCCGACGGCACCATCCCCGTCACGCTCATCGCGTCCTTCCACCGCGTGCGCGCGCTCACGGCCGACGTGCAGCTCGTGCTGGACGCCATCCGCGACTCCGACCGCCTCCAGCTCATCAACGGGTTCAAGGTGAGTGCTGCTCCAGCCGGGGGGAGATGTTCCCGCGCCGCAAGGTGTCCGCCGACGGCACCATCCCCGTCACGCTCATCGCGTCCTTCCACCGCGTGCGCGCGCTCACGGCCGACGTGCAGCTCGTGCTGGACGCCATCCGCGACTCCGACCGCCTCCAGCTCATCAACGGGTTCAAGGTGAGTGCTGCTCCAGCCGGGGGGAGATGTTCCCGCGCCGCAAGGTGTCCGCCGACGGCACCATCCCCGTCACGCTCATCGCGTCCTTCCACCGCGTGCGCGCGCTCACGGCCGACGTGCAGCTCGTGCTGGACGCCATCCGCGACTCCGACCGCCTCCAGCTCATCAACGGGTTCAAGGTGAGTGCTGCTCCAGCCGGGGGGAGATGTTCCCGCGCCGCAAGGTGTCCGCCGACGGCACCATCCCCGTCACGCTCATCGCGTCCTTCCACCGCGTGCGCGCGCTCACGGCCGACGTGCAGCTCGTGCTGGACGCCATCCGCGACTCCGACCGCCTCCAGCTCATCAACGGGTTCAAGGTGAGTGCTGCTCCAGCCGGGGGGAGATGTTCCCGCGCCGCAAGGTGTCCGCCGACGGCACCATCCCCGTCACGCTCATCGCGTCCTTCCACCGCGTGCGCGCGCTCACGGCCGACGTGCAGCTCGTGCTGGACGCCATCCGCGACTCCGACCGCCTCCAGCTCATCAACGGGTTCAAGGTGAGTGCTGCTCCAGCCGGGGGGAGATGTTCCCGCGCCGCAAGGTGTCCGCCGACGGCACCATCCCCGTCACGCTCATCGCGTCCTTCCACCGCGTGCGCGCGCTCACGGCCGACGTGCAGCTCGTGCTGGACGCCATCCGCGACTCCGACCGCCTCCAGCTCATCAACGGGTTCAAGGTGAGTGCTGCTCCAGCCGGGGGGAGATGTTCCCGCGCCGCAAGGTGTCCGCCGACGGCACCATCCCCGTCACGCTCATCGCGTCCTTCCACCGCGTGCGCGCGCTCACGGCCGACGTGCAGCTCGTGCTGGACGCCATCCGCGACTCCGACCGCCTCCAGCTCATCAACGGGTTCAAGGTGAGTGCTGCTCCAGCCGGGGGGAGATGTTCCCGCGCCGCAAGGTGTCCGCCGACGGCACCATCCCCGTCACGCTCATCGCGTCCTTCCACCGCGTGCGCGCGCTCACGGCCGACGTGCAGCTCGTGCTGGACGCCATCCGCGACTCCGACCGCCTCCAGCTCATCAACGGGTTCAAGGTGAGTGCTGCTCCAGCCGGGGGGAGATGTTCCCGCGCCGCAAGGTGTCCGCCGACGGCACCATCCCCGTCACGCTCATCGCGTCCTTCCACCGCGTGCGCGCGCTCACGGCCGACGTGCAGCTCGTGCTGGACGCCATCCGCGACTCCGACCGCCTCCAGCTCATCAACGGGTTCAAGGTGAGTGCTGCTCCAGCCGGGGGGAGATGTTCCCGCGCCGCAAGGTGTCCGCCGACGGCACCATCCCCGTCACGCTCATCGCGTCCTTCCACCGCGTGCGCGCGCTCACGGCCGACGTGCAGCTCGTGCTGGACGCCATCCGCGACTCCGACCGCCTCCAGCTCATCAACGGGTTCAAGGTGAGTGCTGCTCCAGCCGGGGGGAGATGTTCCCGCGCCGCAAGGTGTCCGCCGACGGCACCATCCCCGTCACGCTCATCGCGTCCTTCCACCGCGTGCGCGCGCTCACGGCCGACGTGCAGCTCGTGCTGGACGCCATCCGCGACTCCGACCGCCTCCAGCTCATCAACGGGTTCAAGGTGAGTGCTGCTCCAGCCGGGGGGAGATGTTCCCGCGCCGCAAGGTGTCCGCCGACGGCACCATCCCCGTCACGCTCATCGCGTCCTTCCACCGCGTGCGCGCGCTCACGGCCGACGTGCAGCTCGTGCTGGACGCCATCCGCGACTCCGACCGCCTCCAGCTCATCAACGGGTTCAAGGTGAGTGCTGCTCCAGCCGGGGGGAGATGTTCCCGCGCCGCAAGGTGTCCGCCGACGGCACCATCCCCGTCACGCTCATCGCGTCCTTCCACCGCGTGCGCGCGCTCACGGCCGACGTGCAGCTCGTGCTGGACGCCATCCGCGACTCCGACCGCCTCCAGCTCATCAACGGGTTCAAGGTGAGTGCTGCTCCAGCCGGGGGGAGATGTTCCCGCGCCGCAAGGTGTCCGCCGACGGCACCATCCCCGTCACGCTCATCGCGTCCTTCCACCGCGTGCGCGCGCTCACGGCCGACGTGCAGCTCGTGCTGGACGCCATCCGCGACTCCGACCGCCTCCAGCTCATCAACGGGTTCAAGGTGAGTGCTGCTCCAGCCGGGGGGAGATGTTCCCGCGCCGCAAGGTGTCCGCCGACGGCACCATCCCCGTCACGCTCATCGCGTCCTTCCACCGCGTGCGCGCGCTCACGGCCGACGTGCAGCTCGTGCTGGACGCCATCCGCGACTCCGACCGCCTCCAGCTCATCAACGGGTTCAAGGTGAGTGCTGCTCCAGCCGGGGGGAGATGTTCCCGCGCCGCAAGGTGTCCCCGATGGCAGCTAGAGTATAAGTTCTGAAAAATTGTTAGGAAATTGACGCTCGCTTCGCTCGTGCAGTTTTTTTTGTTTCTTTAGTAGAAATATATGTTTTTTTATTTAAACAACAGAAAGAAAGCTTGCTCGCAAGATGGTTCCATATTTTTTTTTATTGGCCTTTGCCTCTGATTAGAGAACGCTAAAAAAATTAACTTGACGCGTGTCACCCTTGTCCAAGAAACTTGTCAATGTTAGGTATGTCAATAGGTGATTGTCTCTTGTCACCGTATGTATTTTCCATCTCTTTGGTAGTACCACGCGTCTTGAAGTTTGACAGTGACATTTGTCAATTGACAGATTTTAGCCTTTAGACACGCCTGAAAGCCAATGATTGGGAATTGAATTGAAGACTGAAAACGAGTATTTAATGCTCAAAAAATATTTTTTATTGACAGTATTATATTTATTGAAAAAAATCTAATTTTGCATAATGGAGCTAGGATTTTTTTTCTACTTTTTTTTTAAATAATTTTTTTTTTTAAATTGTTAATTAATCTGTCTTCCAGGTCCGTACGGCTTTCGAACCGACAAAATGGCCGATACTTGACATAAACAACGAAAACACGGGGACCAACGCCCACGAAACTGGACACGATCCGAAACCGGATCCGCACCCGGACTCGAAACCGGCCGACGAGAAAACCGATGAAAAAGGAGCGAGCGAGAAGACAAATGATCAGGAGAGAATAGAAGAGAGGATAGAGAAAGAAGTTAGTGAAGAGAAGAGTGCAGTTGAGGATGAGAAGAGTTTAGAAAATGAGGTAAGTCATATAGTAGTCTATAAAGTAAATGAATCACTCCTATTTTCTTTTTAGTCAGGGTGTGCCCTTACATAGAGAGGAATTTTGTTTTGTTACATTAATTATCAGTTTTTAATTTTTTTTATATGAATAGCGGGCAAACAAACGGGTCACCTTTTCAGGAATTTATTGGTCCGCCCCTTGAATAACCCCATGTTGTAATTAAGTGGGAAGACTGTCGTAGGGAGATGATTCCACAATTTGGTATTACGTGAAAAAAAGATCTGAAGAAAGATGGAAGAAGTCAGGGGGGAAAAAAAGCCTGACACGCTGCAGTAACGAGGTAGTCCCAAAAGCATCCTGAATGCATTGTTGTACTGAACACGCAAGGCATTCTACTGCGTGTAGTCGACCCACAGATTGCTCGTGTGAAAATAAGTGCAGTAGGCTACGAATAAATAATAAGTAAGGAAGTCTAACTGCGTTAAAAAAATGACCTCAACAAAAATTGCGCCGAAGTGGGTGGAGATTCAAATTAAGCTGTTAGAGGCGGGGATTAAAAACAGAAATAGCACGTCAACAGTTGAACATTTTTCTTGCACGTCAAATTTTCATAACATCATCCAATGACTCAGCTGTCATAGCAAACATAGCAGCACGCGCGCGATGACCAATCCCTGCTCTCGTTCTGAATTTGAACCAAGCACCAAGCATGTCTCTATCTGTAACCTCGGAAGTGATTCGTATGATTCGTATTTTGGATCATACGTCGTTTTGGTTTGAAGTAGGGCCACTTTTTGAGTGGATTTTGTTCTGAATTAGACTTCCTTAATAAATAAATAAATAAAAATAAAAATAAAAATAGCCTTTATTCTCTGATCTCTTATATACTAATTACAACTAACATTATTACTATTCCTATGTCTAATATTAATAATAATTGGTTCATTTTTCTTATATATATATCTTAGGAATCGTAACCCCAGCATTACGGATCAGGTTGTCCTTTGACATAGGCCTCCGCTAGAAATTTCCATTTGTCCCTATCGTGTGCTAATCTGCGCCACCCCTGTGGTAGATCATCCTCCCATCTTCTCTGTGGCCGACCTCTTGCTCTGCTCCCATCTCTGGGGTACCAGTAAATGACTTCCTTACTTATTATTTATTCGTAGGTAGTAGGCTCTAAATTGTATTGAATAGGTTTTCCCCGGCATGCATACGATCGCGTATACAGTACGCGCTAGTAAGCTTTGGCGGGGCAGATTAACGCGTCGCGACCGAACCGACTGGCGCTTGTGCACTGAGCGGCTCATAAGCGACGACACATTATTTTTAGCGAGCAAACGAGCAGGCGGGTCACCTGATGTTAAGTGATTACCGCCGCCCATGAAAACTTGTAGCACCTGAGGCACCACCAATGCGTTGCGGGCTTTATAGGAGTTTGTTGGTCCTCCCCTTGAATAACCCCATGTTGTAGTTCAGTGGGAACACCGTCGCAGGAAGTTGGTTCCACAGTTTCAAAGTACGTGGAAAAAAGATCTGGCACCACGGATGGTCGAAGTGCTCCAGGCACCCAGGTGGTGAGGGTGAAATTGTACTCATGCAATACCATGGAAGACATTCTTCTTTTCCCCCCTTCGACCACTAAATTTTCGCTTATTTAGAGGGGAGAGGAGAATCTTGGTCATGTTAAGGCTTTAAATTTTTTTTTGTTTTATATAGCCAAAACCGACCACAGAAGCAGAAGCAGAATCGACACCACTCCAAACGACTGAAGTAAAAAACGAAGACCAACCCAAACAAGCCGACAAAGAAGAAATTAAAGAAGTTCCAGTAGCACCAGAAGTTATTCCAGAAGTGAAACAAACACCAGAAGTCGACACTCCTACAGAAGTGAGAGAGGAGACGAGAGTGGAGAATGAGAGTGCGGAAGTAAAACAAGTGGTGGAGAACACGGAAGAAGTAGAGAAGGTGGCAGAGTCTAGTGAGGATCCTCCTTTACAGCCTGATGTTGCAGACAAACCCGGGGAGAAACGGTAAGTGTGTTTATACCTTTATTCTGACGACCTCCCTGGCGCAGTGGTGAACGCTGTGGTCTTATAACTGGGCGGTCTCGGGTTCGATTCCCGGCGGGGGCAGTTTAGGAATTTTATAATTTCTAAATTGTTTCTGGTCTGGTCTGGTGGGAGGCTATGGCCGTGGCTAGTTACCACCCTACCGTCAAAGACGTGCCCCCAAGCGATTTAGCGTTCCGGCACGATGGCGTGTAGAAACCGATAAGGGGTATGGGTTGAATTTACACTGCTATATCCCTTCCAAGTTAGCCCGCTACCATCTTAGACTGTATCGTCACTTACCATCAGGTGAGATCGCAGTCAAGGGCTATCTTGTCATCGAATAAAAAAAAAATTCTTTGTCTTTTCACTGAGTAAAGGACCTCCTTTACTCAGTGAAAAGACAAAGAATGTAGACCACACTCACTCCATAACTACAAAATATATCAATTGTGACAAAATTTGAAGAGTTCCCTCGATTTCTCCAGGATCCCATCATCAGATCCCGACCTGATGACAATGGGACCACCTGGAAAGTATACCCTTTCAAACAAAAAAAGAGTTTTCCAAATCGGTCCAGGCGTCTTCGAGTAATCGGGGAACATACATAAACAAAAAAAAATAGAAAAAAGATTCAAACTCAAAATTATTTATTTCATGTAGGCCAACTTGTGGCTCTTACGCAGTGTTGCCAGACGTCCCGTATTTCTCGGGACATCCCTTATTTTAGGCATAATTTAAAATGTCCCGGCGGGACAGGCTATGTCCCGTATTTGAACTGTACTTCGTTTTTCATTCATTATGAAATCGATCCTAGTATTCACACACGCGACATTCGAAAAAAAAGCGAGTTCGATGACCGTTTATAATTAAGATTATAATTGTATTGATTTTTGCAGATATGTTAAAACGAATAAAAATACGTTTAAACCGACTGGATCCTCGGAAAATATAAAAAATAAAATGACACTAAATAGTTTTGTTTTTTATTTGTCCCGGGTAAAAAACTGAGATCCCGTATTTTTTACCCATTTAACCATTTGTCCCTTATAGGCTGAAAAAAATCTGGCAACCCTACTCTTATGACAAGTCAAGAATCCATACCACCTCCTTTTTTGGAAGTCGATTAAAAAGTTGTAAATCAGTAAGGAAGTGTTTTGTTTCAGACGCAAGAAGCAGATGGTCGGAATTTTCCCTCTCGCAACGATGGGAGGTCCCTTAGTTGCCCCCGTGTCGAGTTTGCTGCGCGCAGTACCGCCTCCCCCTTTACCCAGGCGAGTTCATGTTCAAAATTATTTATTTCATGTACTACTACTAGTGGTTAGGCTCTAAATTATTTATTTCATGTACTACTAGTGGTTAGGCTCAAAATTATTTATTTCATGTACTACTAGTGGTTAGGACTTCCTAACGGGATATAATAAGTCGAGCCACAAAATTTATTTTTTGGCCACAAAATCTAGCTTCTAATTTAACAACTCAGCCACGGGAAAATGATGAAGCTTCTAATATACTAACTGGGCTTCTTCACAATGGCCACAAAATATTCCAAAGAAAGCATCAAATAAAGAGCCACTATTTTTTATTATTGTCCACTGCCACTGCACGATTTGGTGCGAGTGAGACGGATACGACTGGCCATTTGCACGATCTCGTTGGTGCGAGTGAGATGGATGCGACTGGCCATTTGCACGATCTCGTTGGTGGGAGTGAGACGGATGCGACCTGCATTTGTTTTTTGTTGTTCTGTTGTTAGTGTGTTAATTTTGCAATTGGTTTTGTATAATTTTTTTAAAACTAAAGTTAGGTTAGGTTAGGGTTATACATGAATATTCAGGTGCCCGGCCGAAGGCCGGGCACTTAGGTTCTGTTGGGATCGTAAACCTACCTAAAACTAAAAAAAAAATAAAAAAAAATTGAATTTTTGTTTAATTACATGCCCTTCCTAACCACTAGGCCATGCCATTAACGTGGTTATAAATTAACAGGATGTTCCGCACCGGACGCGGCGGCGCGTCCCCGCTAATGCCACACGACCATCTCAACCCGGACGTGCCGGAATTCGTGCCACAGGCCAGAAGAAATGGTATGTACCACATACTACTGTAAAGTTGAGGGTTATAGAAGAATAAAATTGAAGAGTAGTCAGTCAGTCGTTTTTTGACAAGAATCAAGATGGTCGACGCGTGCGCGGTCGACAGCGAGAGAGGCGCCACTAGGCGGCGGCTCGAGGAGTTAATTCTTTTATGTTGAGCCTAAGCAACGATCCATTTACATTCAGCCAACAAGAGTAATAAAAGCAAAATATCGACCCTTTTTATGAAGGGGGACATTCTGTATTAAAAAAAAAATCATTTTCTTCTTATTTATTATTGCAGAGGAACCAAATGCTGCAAAGTCAGGACAGAGTGAGGATGGTCGCTCTGCCAGGAGTCCAGCGTCGGACAAAAGTGAGCCCGACGTGTGGACTGAGGTATGTTATACAATTTTTTTTTATTCAGTGACAAGAGGTTGACGATCACACCTGATGGTAAGTGACACTGCGGTCTAAGATGGTAGCGGGCTAACTTAGAAGGTGTACGGCGGCGTACATTCAACCCAAACCCCTATTTCTACTCGCCATCGTGCCGGAACGCTAAATCGCTTGGCGGCACGGCTTTAACGGTAGGGTGGTCACAAGCCACGGCCAAAGCCTCCCACCAAACCGGACCAGAAACAATTCAGAAATTATATATTCCTAAATAGGCCCTACCGGGAATCGAACCCTAGACCTAGAGGTCCGTACACTGGCAAACCGGTGCCAGTGCCGTGTTAAAAATGTCCGCATGGAAATAAAAAAATTATATAGCCCAATAGCCCAACGGTTAAAGGTGCGGACCGAACTAAGGTCGCAAGTTCGAATCCCGCCAGCTGCACCCACTCCTACACACAAGCTTTCTGCTTATTTGGAGGGGATAGGAGGATATTAGTCAACTTCAGGTTGGCTAATATTCTTTAAAAAAAACATATCACATCACGTCACACTAATATTATAAAGGCGAAAGTTTGTATGCGTATGTGTGTATATGTTTGTTACTAATTCTTCACGCCACAACGAATGGACCGATTTGGCTGAAATTTTGAATGGAGATAGCTTACACCTAGGACTAACACATAGGCTGCATTGTATCCCCGAGAATTAAAGTTCCCGCGGGAATATAAAAACCTTAATCCACGCGGACGAAGTCGCGGGGTATCATCTATATTCTATACTAATATTATAAAGCTGAAGAGTTTGTTTGTTTGAACGCGCTAATCTCAGGAACTACTGGTTCGAATTGAAAAATTCTTTTTGTGTTGGATAGTCCATTTATCCAGGAAGGCTTTAGGCTATATAACATCACGCTGCGACCAATAGGAGCGAAGCAATAGTGAAAAATTTTGCAAAAACGGGGGAAAATTATCCATATTTAAAATATATTCTTTTAAAAACTTCTTAATCGAGATCATGATAACAGAAATTGACGCGGGCGAAGTCGCGAGCAACAGCTAGTCTAGTATAAATATATATTTTTCCCAGGTGAAACGTCGCACAAAAGCGGGTTCCCGGGAACGCGCCCCTCCCGCCCCGACGCCCCGGGAAGAGTTGGACGAGCCCCGGGAAGAACTGCATTTTCAGCTGGATGAAGAGTTGGAGCTACCGCCTCCGAAGAACAACACCTTCACTGACGCCTGGTGAGTGCCTTACACACCTCGCCCCGTTGGTCCAGTAGTAGCAGCACTTCTTTATCAACCGATACAAGTCCACTGCTGGACAAAGGTCTCTTGCATCGAGTTTCTTGGGCCTCGATCTTGCGCCGCATGCGACTCTTATGATATCCTTGGTCTACCTAGTGGGGGGTCTGCTAATGCTGCGCAAAAAAATACGAACGTTGCACATGTAATATGTATTTAAAATTAAAACAATAATATTATTTCTATTAAAAATTAGGTACATAGATATAGTTATTAAAAATTTTAGCAATAAAATTTAAACATTCATTCATTTGAAATTTCATTCACTAATTTGAAATTTCAATCATTCATTTTAAGTAATATTAATTCATTTTAAGTTTCATTCACCTATTTTTAATTCCATCCGCTCATTTTAAATTACGTTCATTCATTTTAAACTTGTTTCACTCATTTTAAACTTCATTCACTCATTTTAAGTTTGATTCACTCATTTCAAATTTCATTCATTTATTTTAAACGTGTTTTGCTAATTTTAAATTTCATTCACTCATTTTCAATTCCATCCGCTCATTTTAAATTACACTAATTCATTTTAAATTTCATTCACTCATTTTAAATTACAGTAATTCATTTTAAATTTCATTTACTCACTTTAAATTCCATTCACTTATTTCAAATTTCATTCATTTATTTTAAACCTGTTTTACTAATTTTAAATTTCATTCACTCATTTTTAATTCCATCAGCTCATTTTAAATTTCATTCATTCGTTTTAAACGTGTTTCACTCATTTTAAATTTCATTCACACTGGATTGAACGTTTGTTTCACTTGCAGGTCTGACGAGGAGTCGGACCTGGAGTTCACGGACCGCGACGTGGGGCGGCTGCTGATCGTGACGCAGACGGCGACGCGCCAGCCGAAGCACGACGGGCACGACCGTCAGGGCGACTGGGCCACCAGGACCAAGATCACACAGGACTTGGAACAGGTACGGTGCCAGTCCCACCAGTCTTAGGGTAAAGTAGAAGCGGAGAAGTGAGATGTTTCACAGAGATTTAGTACACACAACTCATTAATAAACATGGGAAATTAAACAAAATAATGTACTCGCTGCGCTCGCGTTAGTTTTTTTTTTTTTTTAATAGTTTTACTCACAGTTGGCTTCTCAACAGGTGATCACGGATGGACTCAGGCGCTACGAAGAGGATTTGTGGAACGAGGGTATCCCATCGGTAAGTGATTTTTCTCTAGAGAGGTAATTTAAAGTATTGTATGTTGTGGAAGAGCGGGGCCGCCCGCTACAAGTACTGGGGCCCAAGTCTGCTATTGCAATTGTAGTTCAATTGTCTATCAATGACGTCCCAATTGCTACTTTTAGCAATTTTGGTAGTCGACTAATTTAATGGCGTCACAATTGTTTTCCGTTGGTTTGCCACTGACACATCTAGCTTTGAATCTAGCTTAAATAAACGTTATTAATATGTAGTTTTTTTTTAAACTCATTTCGGCAAACGCTTTTTAAGCTAATGGCAATACCGAGGTATCATTGAATTACAATCCAATTATAAGAAATCGAACGACCATTGTGAATTTAGTAGACTACGAAATTTTGGACCAATGATAATTGAATTGTAATTGTGTTGCGGTTCAATGACAATGACATGTAAAATAGCAGACTTGGGGCCCTGGTAGCAATACCAATCACTTACTGGGTTGGTCCCAATGACCATGTAATATACGTATATATTGTTATCGAAATAAGTATTTTTTGTTTTTTTTTTTTGAAAGTATAAATATCATTTTATCACTTACGGGCAAAAGCTAGTTGAAATTAAAAAAAAATACATTTCCATTTTATCATCCTATCTGTTGCAGTCATACAGCAGTACGCCGCAGTACCGCACGGTGTCGGTGATCAGCCGGGAACAGTTCGAGGCCGCCGCTCCCGCGGAACGGCACCAGAACCCCACGGAACCACCGCCGCCCCCGCCCAGGCCGCAACCTGTGAGTGTCGCGAGCGAAGCGAGCGCGGATTTTTTTACTAGACTACGCCAAAAGGGTGATTTTAGCAGTCTATATAACTGCCTCGTTGATTTAATAGTCAGCATTTTTCACTGCGGATGACGAGGTCCCGGGTTGGGTCAGAAAATATATTGGATTTTTTGTCAAGAAATTCTCTGTGCTAACCCGGAGCCGCCGCCCCCGCCGCCCAGGCCGCAACCTGTGAGTGTCGCGAGCGAAGCGAGCGCATTTTTTTACTAGACCACGACAAAGGGTGATTTTAGCAGTCTATAACTGCCTCGTTGATTTAATAGTCAGCATTTACTGCGGATGACGAGGATTCGGGTTCTATTCCCGGGTTGGGCCAAAAAATGTATTGAGCTTTTCTGTCAAGAAATTCTCTGAGTTAGCCTGGAGTTCGGAAGTAGGTAGGTGGTGTGCATTGGAGGGTGCGTAAAGCCATCGGTCCTTCGCCTGGTCTCTCTACGGTCGTGTCGGATTTGCGTCCCATCGAACTATGAGTATGAGGGAATAGAGAGTGCACCTATTTTTGTGTCCACACTTGTGCACTATAATATCTCGCGTAGATGGCTCATCTTCGAGAAGACTTACTTTTTGGTATTAAATATGTTTTCATAAACTTTTAGCTGTAAATAAGAAATAGGTACTTCCTAATTATATGACTGTTGACTGACGTCACATATCAGATTCTAACGATCTCTATTGGCTGACGGCTATCCTTCACGTTTTGTGACAGTATTGTATTGATCAGCAGGTAGAACAACAGACGGAGCCGGGCGGCAAGATGAAGCGGCCGCGGCGTACGGCGCGCTTCTACGCCGCCAACAAGGACCCACACGCCACTGACGTCATGTAAGTTGCCACGCGGTGACGTCATCCGCCATAACTCCTACCTAATGATGTCACAAGTCATGGTCACTGTATTTGTACTAGATTTTGCCTGCTCAACATTAAATTTGAGTTATAATAATCTTCTTAATATATAAAAATGAATCGCTTAATGTGTTGGTAAGCGCATCACGCGTGAACGGCTGGACCGATTTCGCTAATTCTTTTTTTATTGTGTTTGTTATTGTTAGGAGAAGGTTCTTATGAAAGAAAAAATTAAGAAAATTGCGCGGAAAATTAGAAAATTTAAGAAATATAAACCACCATATTAAATTATTTCTAATGTAACCGCTTTTACAATTCAAACTTTTTTGATGTAACCTTATGGCGTTTGACATAACATTGACAGAATGCGTGCTGCCAATTTCGTCAAAGAGGATGTAAAAAAACTTAAGACAGGACAACGTCTGTCGGGTCACAAACATATAATATGTTTGTGTGTCGGGTCCGCTAGTTAATTATATATATGATGTACAATGTTAAGACCACAATACTAGCGTAGCGGAGTGACATGAGCCAATCAGAGTCGCGAGTCCCTTGAAGAGACATCTTCGGAAATTGCGGCCCTTGGTCTGTAGTCACTCGTGTAGGGCATCCGAACCGAGCTATCCAACCGGATACCAAAGCAGCTGCGCAGGCCTCTTCTGTCATATCCTTTGAGGGATACTCCACTCTACTTTCATTTCATTCATTCATATTTCTCTCACTGTTTCTGTCACAGAAGCAGCAGGAAGCACAAGACGCGACACAGCCTCAACCCACCGGTGGAGCACCACGTGGGCTGGATCATGGATGTTCGCGAACACAAGCGACAGCACCGTGATAGCACCGGGTGAGTAGAAAACAATGATCAACTTGTACGTATACCAAATATTATGACCGTTACTAACGTAGTGTCACGTTTCAGGTCGTCCCTGGGCACGTCGCCCACGCTGGGCTCGTCGTGCGGCTCGGTGCCGCAGTCGCTGCCCGCGTTCCACCACCCCAGCCACGGCCTGCTGCGCGAGAACCACTTCACCCAGCAGGCGTACCACAAGTACTACTCGCGGTGTCTCAAAGGTGTGTGATTGTGTCTCTGCGCACGTCGCCCACTCGTGAAGATCTTATGCTGAGATCTATAGAGCGTGCTCTTGTGGTGAGGCAGGGCAGGGCGATAATTATTATTTGAATTACCTCTGTAAAATCTTGTGTTATTTCTCGGGTATCGAGACTGATTATAATACCTTGTAGGTGAAGTATTACCTCGATTATTATAGTAATTCGTATTAGACTGGTAGTACCCTCTCTTACCCTGAGGGGCTATTGGCTGATACGTGCCTCGCGAAGGGACTCCGGCGCGATGAAAGTTCCGACGTCCGCGACTGTACCTAGGATAGCGATATGATTGATTTCTGTTACCTTGTGAATACGAATATACTGAGTTTTGAGGCGAAGACCCGGAGTTCGCTAGCTCCTCGTCTTCCGCTGCGCGCACGGCATCCTTCAGCGCGCTGTAGTTTCGAGCTGATATTATTGTACTCAGCCGTCGATTACGAAGGCCATCTGCAAATCTTTTTATCGCTAATTGCTCATTTATAGGTCTCAATATTTCGCGAGCCTTTGGATTTTCATCAGCTTGCGCTATAGTGAGGCCTATGAAAAGTTCCTCCAGCTTTTCGCCATAGTTACCGATAGACATATTGTTTTGAGATATGTTATTAATTTGGGATAGCAAGGAATTTGCTGATTTCTTTGTTAGCAAATACTTTTTTATATCTGCTAATAAACTTTCAACTGTAGAATATTCTGAATTTAATTTTAATTTTGCCGTTTTAGACAATCTAGTTTTTAAAATAAATGAAATCAATAATTTCTTGCTGTCCTCGCTTTTTAAACAGTCATTATACATTTCTATGCCATCTATAATTTGTTCGATATTATCTTGCTTCCCATCCATTAAAGGAATCAACGCACTTGCTGTTTTTAAATCAAAGTTATCCATTTTATCTGTATGTATGTTAGAACTTATTCCCATATAATTAATAATTTTCTTATAAACTAATTCAATCTTCTCACAAGCCAATTCTACCTCGGATACCTTTGCACTAGAACTTAAAGTCTTTAAAAACAATCTATAGTCTTTATACACCTCAACAACATTTCTAAATCTTTGTTGACCTAATTTTTCTTGCCGCCTTATGGGTCCTAACTTTCTAATGTACTCACATTCTCTTAAAAGACGATCATAAATCTTCACTAACCTATCCATATAATTATTCCTAT
This sequence comes from Hipparchia sbordonii, assembly GCA_038048805.1. NCBI lineage: Eukaryota > Metazoa > Arthropoda > Insecta > Lepidoptera > Nymphalidae > Hipparchia > Hipparchia sbordonii. The sequence goes on along the minus strand of JBBIWI010000026.1, from coordinate 123,565 downwards.
TATAGCATTAAGTTAAATATACATAGGTACACTGTTAGGGCGCATCACTTCACTTCACACTTTGTTCAGGGTTATCCATTTCCACAGGGGCAGACCGGATGTCTCCCGTGATTAGAGTCGCTTATGGGCTGCGCATACAAGAGTCTTTTACCGGGTTACACACAACAAGAGCCACACGGGCTTGCAATGATCACCAACATAGTTGAATCAGCATCAGCAACAGACGATAGTTACTTCCGATAATCACATTTTCCCAACATTGCTTCTCGGTGCTTGCTCATTAAATGTTCTTTAGTAAAATATCATTTTACATACACGCGAGTTGCGACACACCGCGCACTCTACAAGCACTCGTACGCATCCCACACCCCGACGCGGTACCTCAGGCCTCCCGTACCAACGCCGGGCATGGCAGGGTCGCCATGTGGTGAGGCAGGGGGCAGGGGGGATCGTAATTGAAACACGCCCGGTCTTCAGTACGGATCTTTAATGACTGAATCATATTCATACATAGAGCTTGCTTGACCCACTACACTCTGACTTAGCTCTGACTCAAGACAAGAGTTAAAACGAGACACAAATATGCTCCGACGTAAATCTGTCCCGTTTTACCTCTGTACGACTTGTAACGACATAATCGGGTGTAGAAATTTATTTTTTCAATATTTTTAATTAATTATTATTTATATCACAAAAAAAAAAAAAATACCGCCATTTTGTCTTGCCTTCAAACGTAGACAGAGAAGTACTATACACTTAATGATATCTCCTTTTCACTCCCACACGAAAGAGATGCAGTATAGCGATGTCAAACAAGATAGAATGAGACACAGCTATGTCTATATCCGTCCTTCACTGCGTGCCACGTTTTGAGTTGTTGCTCACAATACATTGTGAGGTGATTGTGAGCAACAAGACGTACAAAAGAAGGCATTTCATAGTATTACGTACCCCTTTCGGCGACACGCTTGGTAGGATTCTAGAGGACACTTATTCTAAGTTTGAGCCCTATTATTATAGTTTGATTATATTCGAGGTGCGACAGTGATTAGAAATCAAGATGGCGGCGTTTTAACTTTTTCGAATTCTAATAGATTTGATTATATTCGAGGTGCGACAGTGATTAGAAACCAAGATGGCGGCGTGCCATAGACAACGTTTAAACTTTTTCGAATTCTAATAGATTTGATTGTTCGCAGAACGCAAGAAGCTGGGCATCGGCCAATCTCAGGAGATGAATACGCTGTTCAGATTCTGGTCCTTCTTCCTGAGGGATCACTTTAACAGGAACATGTACAACGAATTTAGGTAAACTACCTTTACTATTCGCCATTACTTTCGCTCTATCCACATTTACTATAATTAACTGGGATAGAATACTTTCAGTTGAGAAGTGAGCGGACAGGTCACAATTCCATTTTTGACTTAAGTCGTTTTTTTTTTTTTGTTTTTTTTCGCACTTGCAACACTAAATTGCATCAAATAAACTCGCTATTGTAATAAACGTAGTAATTCCCATATAAAATAAAAGACGTGTGGCACTCGGGGACTGCCGCGGTAAAGCTATTGCATAGCATTTTTTATCAACGCCATCTAGCGGCTCACCGTAGAGGAGTCCCGTGTCAGGGTATTTTCGTTACGGAATTTCTGGATTCGGTCTCCACGCTCAAGGCCCACGATAGAAGCTATGCAATAGCTTAAAACTTTGAAATTGCCCCGTTCCCACAAAAAGTGTCAGTTTCAGTGATGTTTTTGCTTGACTTTCGAGACTAAAATGTCTTCATCCTACTTCGCACTAATATTATAAATGTGAAAGTGTGGATGTTTGGATGTTTGTTACTCAATCACGTCGCAACGACTGAACCGATTTCGCTGAAATTTGCACTGAGATAAATTATAGTCTGGAATAGCACATAGGCTTACTTTTTATCCCGGAAATTAAAAGAGTTCCCGCGGGAATCAAGAAAACTCAATCCACGCGAACGAAGTCGCGGGCATCAACTAGTATTTAATAAAAATCGGTTTTGTAAAAAGAATTTTTACGTTTATATCTACCAACTAGCTTTAACCCGCGGCTTCGCTCACGTTAGGTTCGATTTTTTAACCCCCTATTTAACCCTTTTGGGGTTGAAATTTTCCAAAATCCTTTCTTAGCGGATGTCTACGTCCTAACAGCTACCTGTATGCCAAATTTCAGCTCGATCGGTCCAGTGGTTAGAGCTGTGCGTTGATAGATCAGTCAGTCAGTCAGTCACCTTTACCTTTTATATATTTAGATTCACGCAAAACGGTCGATTAACGCCTACTTGCGGAGAAAATTCCCAGGAAACGAAGAAGATCTACCAATTCATTCATTTGTTCATTCATTAATCCGGGCCAGTTCCAATAGCGTCCTGAGTGCATTTGCTGACAGGTTCGATTGTCAGTATTTGAACCACTGTAATAGGGTTCATATGCTGACAAATCGGGCCCGTCTTAGGTTCAGTTTTAGGTTTTAGTATTCGTATTTACTAACAAATAGGTTTTAAGTTTTATATTTTTCATTTTTAATTTACTAACACAACTATGATCCTAGTTGGTCGAAATAAATAATTTTTATTTATTTTTATTAATTCTTTCAAAACTCATTAATCTATGCGCCCTGTTCTAGAACGCTCGCGAACGAGGACGCGGCGGCCGGATTCCGCTACGGGCTGGAATGCCTGTTCCGCTTCTACTCGTACGGGCTGGAACGCAAGTTCCGGCCCGAACTCTACCAGCACTTCCAGGCCGAAACCCTGGCCGACTACGAAAAGGGTGAGGACATATTTTTCTTGTGCTTGTTGCCAGTGATGTGTGTAACTATGGGCCTCATAAGAAGGCTCAGGATCACTCAGCGGGCGATGGAGAGAGCTATGCTCGGAGTATCCCTGCGAGATCAAATCAGAAATGAGGAGATCCGTAGGAGAACCAGAGTTTTGACGACCTCAAGGGCGCAATCGCCTATTACTGGGAGGTCTCGTGTTCGATTCCCAACGGTTCGATTTGGGAATTTATAATTTCTAAATTGTATTTGTCAGGCCAAGCGATTTAGCGTTCCGGCACGATGGCGTGTAAAAACCGATTCGGGGTATGCGTTGAATGTAGACTGCTATACTCCAAATTCAAAATTTATTTATTTCATGTAGGCTACCTTGTAGCACTTATGTCATAAATCTACCACGGGTTCGGAATGCAGATTCTGCTGAGAAGAACCAGCAAGAAACTAAGCAGTTGCTCTTTTCAAAAAAATAAAATAATTTTACAATAAGTAACCAAACTATGCTATGTATACAGTGCTTCCACAGCGAAGCTTCAAAAATGCAATACATATAATCCAACACATGTCAACATGGGAAGACAAAGCAGACCCATACCCGTTGGTGGCACCCGTGGCACTCCTTCCAAGTTATCCTGCTACCATCTTTAACATCACTTTTTTTTTTTTTTCTATGACAAGATAGCCCTTGACTGCGATCTCACCTGATGGTAAGTGACGATGCAGTCTAAGATGGTAGCGGGCTAACTTGGAAGGGGTATAGCAGTGTAAATTCAACCCATACCCCTAATCGGTTTCTACTTACCGTCAGGCGAGATCGCAGTGAAGGACTATCTTGTAAAAAAATCAAGTTTTGATCATCACGTGGTTCCAGGTCAGCTGTACGGGCTGGAGAAATTCTGGGCGTTCCTCAAGTACTACAAGCACGCGGGCGCTCTTCAGGTGGAGCCCAAGCTGCAGGCGCACCTCGCCAAGTTCAAGAGCATCGAGGACTTCCGCGTGCTGGAGGTAACATACCCGCCACTTTGTTATCCTATTTTTTTAAGCCATTGCATAGGTTCTATCGCGGGCCTTGAGCGTGGAGACCGAATCCAGAAATTCCGTAACGAAAATAACCTGACACGGGACTCCTCTCACCGCTAGATGGCGTTGATAAAACATGCTATGCAATAGCCTTACCGCGGCAGTCCCCGAGTGCCACACGTCTTTTTTATTTATTTATTCAAGGACGACCAACAGGTTACAATAAATTAAAAACTACATGCTTAAAGTTTAGTACTACTTGAGAAGAATGATGAGCACACAATTAATTGAAGTACCTACATAAAATTAAGAAGAGGAAGAATATGAGGACAGGAAGTGATTTAATATATTTTTTTTAAATTTAGAAAAAAAATTATCGCTTGATATATCAATATCAACGACCTTGGCAAAGTTATAGGTTGTTAACATCCTCTTGACAGGCGCAGAAATACCTAGGTTAGATTTAGAAATATCAGCTTTGATTCTTTACCAATATTATAAATGCGAGAGTGTGTTTGTTTGTTGGTTTGTTGGTTTGTCCTTCAATAACTCTGCAACAGAGCTACGGACGTGATTTTTTGTATCGGTATAGTTGGTGATCTGGAGAGTGACATAGGCTACTTTTTATCCCGGAAGATCAAAGAGTTCCAGCTAGTTAATATTATAAATGCGAAAGTTTGGATGTATGTTTGTTACTCAATCACGTCGCAACGACTGAACCGATTTGGCTGGGCACAAAGATAAGTTACAGGCGCTTTACTTGCGGTTACGTCGTGTACATGCACATTGCGTAAGTGTGCGTTCCTGTCAGGAGCCTAGGTGAGAGCTGCCAGGCGCGAGCAAGCTCTCGCTCCCTCTATTAATAGGAAATACCTATTAATAATATAAATGCGAAAGTTTGGATGTATATTACGTCAAATATTAATATCTTTCTCTCTCTCCATAGCCTCAGCTGAACGAGCTGCTGGCGTCGCAGGGCCCCTCGGGCGCGGGGCGCGGGCCCCACGCCAGGCCCTACGACCGGCACCGCTCCGTGTCCGAGAGCGAGCGGAGCCAGGCGCAGGGCTATAGGAACAACTTCACGTGAGTACCACCACCATCATCAGGAACCCATCAACATTTCACTGCTGAGTGCAGGTTTCTTTCCACCACAGACATGACGACCACTCCGTAGAACAAAGTCTCATCTGCGAAATTCACAACTTGAAATTTGAGCCTTAAAAGTCACATCTGCAAGGCTCAAATCTCAAGTTATGAATTTAGCAGATAAGACTTTGTTCTGCGGAGGGGTCGATGACCATTGCATTGCAAAAATTTGGAATGCCCTTCCGGCTTCCGTTTTACCAACTAACTATTATGTGTGTGTCTTTAAATCAAGAGTGAAGAGGCATCTTCTAGGCAAGCGCACACTATCTTAGGCTGCATGTTCACTTACCATCAGGTGTGATCACAGTCAAGCGCTAGTCTATATATTTAAAAAAAAAAAATATTTTGACCCTTGACATAAGTAGTACCTAATTTTTTTGACATTAAAGTAATTTATTTTTATGATTTATTCTGTGCGTGATAGATTTTGTATTTTGTGTGATTTTTTTTTTAATTTAATTTATGTAATATTTTTGACATTCGTAAGCGCTTTTGTAAGTCAGAATCGAGGAAATAAACAATACAATACAATACAAATCTAGCACAAGTTTGATCGTGCATGGAGTACTTTTTTTTCCTTTGTTGCTCAAGTTTCACGACAATTTTAATCATCCTCATGAAACTTAAAATTAAATTATTTAATAATAATTATACTATTGTTCTGTTTGAACTGTGCGTTGATAGATCAGTCAGTCAGTCACCTTTTAGATTGTTTGTCTGTATGTTGACAGTCGACCGGCCGGCAGCTCGGGCAACACGTCGAACAACCGCGGGCGAGCGGGCTCGTGCGGCGCGCAGAGTGTCATAGCCAACTCCCGACCGAGACGTGAGTACAGTTACACCCACAACAACATATTTACCGTTGGTTTGTTCTTCAATCACGCGGTAACGGAGCTGCAGATCAATGTTTTTAACTGGCTTCCTAATAGGAGGAGGTTCTCAATTCGTTGGAATCAAAACGAAAATTATACAATATGTAGCTTCTCTTGTGGGCAGCTGAAGCAAAGCCGATTGCTTTGAAGCAACTTTGTCATTAAGAAATTCACTTACTTGTTAGATGTATCTTTACACACTGTTTTTTAACTGACTTCCAAAAAAGGAGGAGGTTCGATCATTTAGCCGGGACGAGCCTTTACACAGATTTAGTACTGAATATATTCTGCCGCTTTCTGCGGTGAGGTGGGGTAATCACGTACAGCCTACGTACAGCACACATTTACTCACTTCCGCACACTATTGTAAAAAACTTAATGTCTCTATGAACGCATACTAACTCAAAAGCTGTCACACTTATAAACTGAACCGTAAGTAGTACGTGTACTTCGGCAGAGGGGAATGCGTGCGCTTGCCAAGTCCTGGCTAAATGGTCGAATATGTTCCCCGATTACTCGAAGACGTCTGGACCGATTTGGAAAATTCTTTTTTTGTTTGAAAGGGTATACTTCCCAGGTGGTATCATGATTATCAGGTCAGGTTCTGATGATGGGATCCTGGAGAAATCGGGGGAACTCTTCAAATTTTATAGGCACAATTGATATACTTTGTAGTGGCGTATATAGAGTTTTTCTTAATGAGCAAAAACGACTTTTGCTCACTGCTTTTAGACAGCAAAGGCGCCCTTTTTGAGCTAGTGAGGTGAAAAAATATTTTTGAATTTTAATCGACCTATTTTTTCCACAGCAAAACAACAAAAGGCGAAACCCGAGGCAGCCCCTACAGAGTTGACGACGCAGGTCGCCACCAAGACGCAGTAGAAGCGAACACAGAAACAAACAGACAAGCGAACATAAAACAAACACTGTATATAAACATATTAAGAAAAAAAAAAACAAAAAAGTGTCTCCATGCAAGTGGTTAACTTACTTAATTCGAGAGAGGAGAATGAAAAAAAATGCATTTTAAATAAATATAAATAAATAAATAAATAGTTACACAGTTAAAAGGAAAAAAAAACATTTAAAATATATAAAAAAACTATAGTGAAGTATAATTAGTGTGGCGCGGTGATTTTTAAGTGTGTGATAATAATCCTCCGTGTGACCTGTTGCGTGACCGGTTTTTTTGTGGTGACTGGTTAGTGACCGGTTGGTGACTTGTTGGTGACTCGTTGGAGACCGGTTGGTGACTGGCTGGAGACCGGTTGGCGATCAGTCACTGAGACTGGTTATGTTTTGGGAGTACGGCCGCCCCGGGATTGCAGGCTTGGTTATGTGAAGCCTAGGTGAGACATCTTTTATCAACTCCACATCCACTGCTACACAAAAGTCTCTACTCTCTTGCATGGAGTTCCACAGGCCTCGGTCTTGCGCCGCATGCATGCAGCGGCTCCCAGTGAGCTGTCGGTCCGTCTAGTGGAGGTCTACCAAAGATGCGCGTCCCGATGCGGGGTCGCCATTCGAGCATCTTGGGACCCCAACGCCCATCGGTTCTTTCATTTCCCTGCCCTTTGCCACTTCAGCTTTGCTATAAAATTGCCCCGCCGGGAATCGAACCCGAGACCTCCCAGTAATAAGACCACAGCACTCAACACTGCGCCAGGAAGGTTGTCATTTTGGGAATTTATAATTTCTAAATTGTCTCTGGTCTGGTCTGGTGGGAGGCTTTAGCCGTGGCTAGTTACCACCCTACCGTCAAAGACGTGCCGCCAAGCGATTTAACGTTCCGGCACGATGGCGGTAGAAACCGATTAGTGGGTATGGGTTTAATCTACACTGCCATACCCGTTCCAAGTTAGCCCACTACCATCTTAGATTGCATCGTCACTTACCATCAGGTGAGATCGCAGTGAGACTGTCTTGTCATTGAATAAAACGAAAACACACTTGTAATTAATTTTATTTTGTTTGTTCCAGCTTGTACGCATTGACAATAAGAAAAAAATGCTATGCGGTAATATAGTCTTCACGATTGATTTAGCATAAGCAAATATATGTTATACTAATAACGCTATATTGTATGTAATAACAGTAACACTATCTATTTCATATATATTTTTGACATGTAACATATAAATACATAATTATGTAACTATTCAGTCGTAACTCATAACGAAATATTGACGGGGTCTTAGCCTTTATGTAATATTAAAATATATAAAATATGTACCAGAAACTCGGTGTAAGTATTTCGTAAAAAGACTCTTGTCCTTAGGGTTAGTGAATTTTTTATTTGACGTATTTCAATGTTGCAAAAAAATTCTTTGTTGCGAAAAAATTCTTTGTTGCAAAAAAATTCTTTGTTGAGAAATTTGTTCTTCCTCCTCTAGTATGTTTTGAGTTTACTCCTTATATGCTTATATCACTGCTTGCTCCCAGCAGCAAAATCGTGATGAAAATGGCATATTTAGAGAAATTCTTTAGCACCAAACTTGCATGTTGTACTTATATTAATGGTACTCTTTCTAAAACTAGCCAGTTTGGAACTCTGTCAAAGGCTAGCTTTGACCTCTGAACTTTGTCAAAGACAACCTTGGTTAGAAACTCTGTCTAAAGCCTTTGACAGAGTAGGACCTGCATGCTTTTTAAATCCGTTAGAATTTCGCCTGTTTCCGTGACAACATATATCGCTAACCTAAGTGACGAATTAGAACGCGATAACTTTCACTGGTGTCTTTAGGTCTTGTACGAATAAAAATTTAACTAATAAGGTTTGTTTAGGTTATATGCTTTTTGGTAGAAATTTAAGTTAAAAAGTGGCAACACTCATCGAGAATGGCACAAGGGTTTATTTCGTATTTTTTGAGAGTTGGAAACATAACGCCTATCACAGATCACTGTGAAATCAGCTAGTATAAAATGCTAGATAGGAATGACTAATGCTTTTAAATTCAGAGCTGTTAAATTGTAGATATTGAATAGGCTTTAGTAGATTTATAATCTGTTGTTATTATTAAAAAAATACTATAAACTATGCTACAACAAAATCAAATAATATAATATATTTCATGCAGTATATGAACAGAAAGCTGGTTTCTTTCTAATGCAATGGCATAAATGAAATTATTAATAGTTTATTTAATTGACCATTATAAATTGCTGTATGTATAGTTTTCGTTGTATGCAACAAATACACCAGTTATGACAAATATTATTTGAGAATTTATTTGCAACAACTTTAGCCAACATTTTAAGCAATTAGCTCACGAAAAAATGCGAAATAAATCTTAAATAAGACGGGACTTTACAATCAGTGTGTAAATTATTATGTAACATTCAGGTTTGAACCTGAAACCTGTAAAGATGATTAATTTTTAAAGGGTTTTAACTTTCAAAATTGCATTTTAAGCTATTTTGTTGAACTATTGTCCCACTCCTATCCACTCCTAAAAAAGCTTTCCGCTTATTTAGAGGGGACAGGAGAATACCAGTCAAGTTTGGCTTGGTTGAATAATCATTAAAAAAACAAGACTATTTCATGTCCGTAAGTCCCCTAACTTACCGTCAAAGACGTGCCGCCAAGCGATTTAGCGTTCCGGCACGATGGCGTGTAGAAACCGATTAGGGGTATGGGTTGGTTCTACACTGCCATACCCCTACCAAGTTAGCCCGCTACCATCTTAGACTGCATCGTCACTTACCACCAGGTGAGATTGCAGTCAAGGATTATCTTGTCATCGAATAAAAAAAAGTTATTTAAATATGTGATATCCTTTCTACATACTGATTGTACTGTCTATACAGGGTAAGTTTATGAAGATTGTTGCCAGCTATCTTAAACATAAAAAAAATTGTCATAATTTTTTTTCTCATAAAGAATATCGGTTTTAAAAAATTTATTTCAGAAATTTTAGGTATACTTAACGGCCATAAAGACCCTACTTCAGAAACTTAATCTGTATATATGTCTCGAACAGATCTCGTTGAATTTTTTCAAAAAAGTTGAAAAAAAAAAATTACCAAAATTGTACAGTTGTTAATATTTTCTCTCCTTTCGGAAAACTGAAATTTATAATCTGTACTTTGCTTTCTGAAGAGATAAGTTCCTTAAAGTTGCTAGTCAATGTTAATTACAAGATAATTGCAAAAAATTAGTTAAAGCACTTTTTAAGGCTGAAATCTATAGACCACACTCTCATTCAGTTCAGACTCCGGATACACTACGGACTGAGGTACATTTAAAACAAATGTACGAACATGCCGAAGATGCCTCACTGTACCGCGATGTATCGCAGTGAGGTATCCTTCGGCATGTTCGCGCTCGTTTGTTTGCATACATTTGTTTTACATGGAGGTGACATCGAGGTAGCGAGCTAAACCGCGACCGCGAGGTATCGCAGTGAGGCATCTTTGGCATGTTTTTACCTTTAGTATTTATAGCAGGTATGCCAAAATAACCACGGCTTGACCTTAACTTCTGATTTGAAATTCTCAAGAATTTTTTTGCAACAAGTTTGACATTAACTAGTTGCAACAAAGATTTTTGATGCAAATAATATTTTTTAACTCAAATATTTTTACTTACAGTTCTTTCAACTCACGACGGCGCGTGGCTCATGGTTGTGTGTGTGTCGTATCTGTATAAGTGCGAGCGAGAGCTTGCTCGCGCCTGACCGCTCCCACCTAGGCTCCTGACAGGCACGCACACTTACGCAATGTGCATGCACACGACGTAACCACAAGTAAAGCGCCCGTAACTTCGTGAGATAAACGTACTATACTAAAATATAAAATTCAATGAGCGAGCGACAAAAATTGCATGAACTCCTTTCGCGCGGTCGGTTTTTGAAACCGCACGCACACTTACGCAATGTGCATATACACGACGTAACCACAAGTAAAGCTCACGCGCCCTCGTGCATTGCAAGAACTGTACCTGAAGACGAAAATTTTAAATTTCAAAAGTGTAAATAAAATGTGCAGATTGTAAATTTCAGTTCTGATCATAGTGAAATTGTTAAAAAAATATTTCGTTTAGGCGTCATTACGCCCCAAAGACTGGCTATATGCATATATATTAGGAAAAATTGTAAAAAAATTACCTTTTTTCGAGTAGCACTATATATATATATATTTTTTATTTGTTTTTGTAAAATTATTTCAGTGATGTGTTTTGACTGCGTAACATAAATTGTGGACTTTGTAATGGTTTATTAAAGCTTTATCGTCTGCATCTTCACTTACCATCAGGTGTGATTGCAGCTAAGCGCTAGTCTATATATTAAAAAAAATTTTAAACATGTGAAATTCATTGCCTAATTTTTTACCCTTAAGAGATAGAATATTTAAAATGAGAACACGTTCAAAATTATATTATAGCCTATTCAATTAAAAAAGCATCATTAAAATCGGCCCCTTCTATTATTGAAGTTTGCTGTAATCAAGTGTGCTTTGATTAAATATATTCACGAAAAGTTACGAATGCAGCCGATTTTAATCTAAAATCGGTCCATTACAGAAATCGATCACGTCGGCGTATTTTCCTTGGACAAGATTTCTTTCATTTTATATTTAACTCGATTGCGTTATTCTTACACAGAAATGTACTAATATTTTTTATATTATAATTAATATGTATGTTACAGATAAATATTTAATAAACCAAACAATATTATGTCCACTCTTCAATACTGCCAATTATAATAATATTATATGATTATGTTTACACAATAGATCACACAAATTTATTATACTTTTTGATTGAAGCTAATATGATTGTTTTACTTCACAAGAGCACAAATATTAACACCAATCTTCAACAAACATTAATTTCCGAACGTGACCGATTTTTCAAAAATATTTTGGTGTTTATAAATGACCGTAATTTGGAAAATCGGTCGCTATAGTGACCTTTTTATAGTAATAAAACGAATATTACGTCACAATAATTATTTTGCATTAAATATCATAATATAGAGCTATAAATTTTTACGGTTTCCAAATAGAACCGATATTTCCGAACGCGGTCGATTTTATAATATCGAAAATTTGAAAAATCCGCTCAAAATATACCGATTCTATTCCCAATTCAACAGAAATCGGCCGCCGATGTTTGCGATGAGTAATTTTAGTTCCTATTTAGAAAACATATTTGGTTCAATCAAAAATATCCATAGTACCTAACTATTGATTTTTTTTTTTTAGATATAAATTAACTGTAAATCCAGCATTTGATTGTTTAGTCGATTAACTGAATGGTAAATATTTGTATTTAGTGTATTTTGAAAATTAGTGTACGACATTATATATTAATATAATGCGGGAGGGAGAATTAAAGCTATTCTATTACCCAGTATTGACGTATTCTATACAACGTGTATTGAAACTCCGAAATAATACTGAAGGATGTGAATGTGCTCATGAAACTGAACAACTTTCCCCAAGGAACATAGGTCGAAATGTGAAAAAAAAAAATGTGGACCTCACATACAAATAACAACTTCCCATACAAAACTGACGATCAGCTGATTGATTTACTATGGGCGGTAAAATTTTTTTTTTCATATTTCGACCTATGTTCCTTGGGGAAAGTTGTTCAGTTTCATGAGCACATTCACCTCCTTCAGTATTATTTCGGAGTTTCAATACACGTTGTATATATCATCGGATTATAATCTGGGATCGATGGATAAACTGCCTCCCATATTATAGTATTAGATAAAATATAATATTAATGTTAATTTCAGTGTACTAAAACTAAACTAAATTCAAAAACTCGATATGAAATCAATTTCTAATACGCATGACCGTCTCCCATATTTTTTTATGAGATATTATATTGGTGTTAGTTTCAGTTTACCAAAACGAAACTAAATTAGTGTATGCTTTGTGAGAATTAGTTTTAGTTCAGTCTAATTCTTTTTTTGATAAAATGTTGTATATTCAATTGACTATCCCTAATTTCATAGGCATAAATATTGAACTTATGCTAGTGGCTGATTAGTCACTAGTTTAATTTAGATATTCTATGGAAGAGAATTCTGCTGTATCTCTTAACTTATAAAACTAAACTAAATTTACAGACATAAAATATCTACTACTGATATCACATTAAAGTAAACATTGTGAAAGTTATAACCGTGGCTTCGTTCACGTTAAGTTCAAATCCCTATTTTACTCCTTAGGGGTTAAATTTTCAAAAATCCTTCCTTAGTGGATGCCTACGTCATAATAGTTATCTGTATGTTAAATTTCAGCCCGATCGGTCCTGTAATTTGAGCTGTGCGTTGATAGATCGGTCAGTCAGTCAGTCACAGTTAGTCAGTTAGTTTACAGTTTCTGTAGAACTGAATTAGTTAATGCCACTTTATTATTGAAAGTTATAAGTGAAGTTTTAACTTAAATTTAGTTTAGTTTGGATACACTCGAAGTTGTACATATTATATCGTTGTGTATAATTATTATTATTATATAAAAATACAATATATCCTTTTCATGTATTGTAAGCCAACTATTTGCCATTTTCCAAAACAAATTCGTTCCAAAAATACGCTCGCAAAACGTTAGCTAAATCTGTTGTACACAATCTAAAATTAAACTAAATTAACAGCTTTTTTAGTGCTAACTGTCCTTTTCTGCTGGGAGTATTATGAAAGGGATAACTAGCATGAGATTTAGAACTTTGAATTTAGTTTAGTTTAAAGAATGTGTAACGTAGAATGATATTTAGTTTTTTTTTTTTGAGTTTAATGAAGCTGTACCTACTGGTGATGTATAAAAAATACTACCTATATACCATAGATATAATAAAATGAGTAAATAAATAAAAAAATATATTATTTCACGATATACTAAATATAGATTTATGTACTTTATTTTCTTTTCTCTTCGTTTTTTCGTTATAAATGAATACACTAACTTGCTCAATGCGATCGTTAAACTGTATCGTAGACGAGATTTAGGAATTACGGACGCGGTTAAAGAATAAAATTATTCGAATGAAATCCAAAAAAAATTTTTAGAATTAAGTACTGTCAAAGTTCTTAGCATGGAATAGAAATTAATAAGTCAAGAATATCGTTTATCATAATCTTTAAATTTTGAAGAACGTGGTCCTATTCAACGCTCGGCAAGTAAATTTTAACCGATGAATAAAATTGACATTTTGACAGCTTTTCACGTCTTTATTCCTCGGTTAAATCTTACTCGACCATTGTAAATTCTAATCAGTAAATAATATAATCACGCGCAGAACCGATTATATTATTTACTGATTAGAATTTAGTAATTCCAATTTGAATTGTCAAAAAGTACGGATGCAAAAAAAAATGGCGCTAGTATCGTTATTAGCAATTAGTCTGTAAAAAACTTTTTTACCGCAAAAATATCGTAACCCTAGAGTTGCCAATTAAATCTAGAGCAGACATCTCTAACTGTCAACATATCGCCTAATATTCCACCATGTTGAGTAATATTTAACCGGGGAATAAATTAATAATAATTTAAGCCTCAATAGCCCAACGGTTAAAGGTGATTAGTATATTATGAAACAATGGGTGTACGATATTTTAGCGGCAAAAAAAACGTACGTTAGATTTTTTTTTTGGATTTGATTTGGATAGTATGAATTTTGCAAAAAGCAATTTTTAATCTGTATATTGCATTCAATATTAAAAAAGTTAATAAGGTGTGTTTTAATATTTTTAATTTTTTCTAGTTTGTAAGTGCGCTTTTTTTTTAATTACCTATGTTGCGCGGGTATGGTAATTGTAAGATTTTGTAAAAAAAAAAATAACATGAAATCATGAAGTGTTCTATTTTTAGCATTTATAAGATTATTCATTCAATAATGATATTCAACAAAGTTTAGAAAGAGTAACAAAAACCTCTTTCAAATGCATAATATTATCTTTTAGGTGAAAAGAAATTATTATTTTAACCTAAAATAATAAAAAAAGGAATTATTTATGTTTAAGTATTTATTAAGTTTTCATGAAAAAGCAATAATATTTCTTACCATTGAGAATGTGACAACTTTTTAAACTGACTGTTGTCTCTGGGCTCTAACCCTAGAGCAATACAATATTATGACAAGCTCTGTTTAGTGTTACCATACGCGCGCCTCATACAATTTCTACTATTTGGTAAATTTAGGATATAAAAATTTAATATAATTATACGTCTGCACTTCGCTTGGGTCGCTTCTAATAATAAAGTAATATTGAATTTATTATAAAGCATAGTTCCTAATATTTTATTGTTATGAAAAACAACAACAAACGACACACAAAAAATATTTTTTTGTCTTATATTACATTGACACAGAAATTGTAGTATAGTTTTATAGTTTTTGCAACTAGTGATAACATCGTATAAGTGTAGGATAAAAAATTAATATTTCTGTTATTGATCTGCGTTCCCTAGCGTTGAAACTGTTGTTATTGAGTTAAAACTACAGCAATTATATTGTTGCGATTGGCTGAGTTTATGGTATTTTCGCTGCAACTGTACATTTTAGCCAAGCTTGTGAGTCGATCAAAGATGCTTGCGATGTCAACGTCTATAGTAGCACACACTAGAATTTTTTTAAAATTGTCAATTTAGAGATTTGCATGCAACCAAGTGCACCATTGACTGAATTTGTGCACTTGCTAAAAGTATTCCTTAATAGGAGTCGCAATTGATTGCGATCGTCACGCATGTAACTGTCAACGTTTCGTGCTAGGGATGTGGAAAATTAAGGTGCAAACTAACTACTGTGTTGTGTTGTGTCACAATCACAGCACTCTGAATAGTTATTTTATTTATTTGTAACTGTAAAGTGATTTAATGATGAAGTATTTATGTAGGAGGCCGTGTATACTCAGAAATCCGTTGAGTATGTGGCGTTGTTACCCACTTGCTGTGTATCTTAGATACATAGTGAGTATCGCTGAGCGAATTGGTCTCGCAACTATCATTATTTCTGTGTTCCTACCATTTTAAAAATCTAATTTAAGGCGGACAAGGTTAAATATTTTTGTTAGAATAGTTTTGTTCTTGAAATATCTTCATTCGCAGTTTAATTTCCGTAAGCCGATGACGTCCGTTGTTGAGATATAAGACTGTTGTTCTTCAAATTTAAAGCTAAAACAACAAGGACTGTATTTCATAGACCAGTGTGACAGACTAGTGGGTGCGACTACATGTAACATGTAGGACTCCGATTGTCTTCTATCGTGTTAGGACACACAACAACACAGTAATGTGTGTGCACCTTAAGAATATTATGTGTGTACTAAGTTTATAATTCTTTGGTAACTTTAAGGGTCCCTTAAGTGCATTTTCTTGAGTGTGTTATACTTATATGCGAAATTACAGCAGATATAAACTAATTATACTTAATATAAATGTACGGCTGTAATTTTCACGTATTACAAATGAAAAGGCCTAACATGGGTTCGATAAATAAACTGGGTCAATTTGGAAATTTATAATTTACCAAATGAATACGTCTGGTATACTAAAAAACAATACGTAAAATTTTTTTCCGTATATTTTAAAAATAGTATTGCCACATTCGAAATCCGTTTATTCATTTTTAAATCAATCTGTTATCTATCAATGCAGTACTTAGCAGTTTTGTTTTTTTTTTTCTATAATTGTATGGACTTGTTGACTAAAACAATTTTGCTAAGTATTAAATATACAGGTTTAATAGCGATAGATTGATTATTATACAAAATGAACCTAAAAAGATATAGATCGTGGACATTTTTTTTTTTTTTTTTTTCAAATAATAGGATTATGGTTTCGCGATTTCTGTGTCGCTAAATTTTTTTCCTCTCAACTATACAGTAGACGAATTACTTAATCGAATTTATTAGATAGGTATAGTTCGCACTTATTTATATGATATTGCATGAACTAAAAAATTTCCGATTACTAAATTATCTCTTGTATATTTTAATTTTTATTAAAAATTGGCTTATATTTTTTTTTTTCTTGAAAAAATAATTATATAATAAAAAGTAAACTTATTGCTATCCGAGAAATAAAAATGTCAAAGGCATGTTTGCAATCATTTGAAGAAATTCTACGTTATTCTTTTACCCCAATAATGAAATCAAAGATAAGTTATTCGTCTATTGTGGAATTCTACTCAGACCGTCCCTTTTAATTAGTATAGTCTTAATTTTATAGGGTGGTTTAGTCTTGGATAGGAAGCGATCAAGATGCGAATGGTGATTTCGAGTTTTTGAACGTATTATAGATATTTTTTTTAATTAGGGAATTCTCTATACGTAAACTTTTGGCTAATTGTGCTTAAAAAATATAATTTTAAGAATTTTTCTCGAGGTTTTTTTAGTCGAAATTTTGTGTATATCAACGATGAGCTTCTCGGGCCAAAAATTTTACTTTTTCTTAATCTGCAGTACGTTTAAAAACTTGAAGGTGCGACGTTTTGATGTGTTTTTTGTTAAGTTTTTTAAGTTAAATAATATTGTCAGTTGTTGCAATTTTTTTTTTTCTTTCGTAAGAACGCCAAAGGAGACGACATTGTGCTAAAAAATGAACACGCAAAAATCATTTAGATTTATTGTATAAATGAAAAATGATACAAAAAAATTATAATTCTTGCTATTAATGTTAAGTGCTGTATAAATAAAAAAACAAAAAACAAAAATTAGTAAAAATTCGCTACTCGCGTAATTTCCAGTGTCTATTTTTTGTTGGCTCCCATTTTTATTGGTTTTTTTAAAAATTCCAAAAAAAAAGTATATTAAAAAAATTGGTTGTTGTAATATAGGCGAGCGTAGATTGTTTCATAGTGTTAGGTGTATTTGATGAGTTAATAAAATTAAGAAAAAAAAATGTTTTTTTAAGGATGCTTGGCAGCGTCAGTCGAGGCCAATACCTCGCCCATTGTGAAACATTTGGTGTAATTTTTCTTAAATTTTCACAATTTTCAATTGGAATGGGTTGCAATTCTGATATATCTAATACCTACTACCCCCGATTGACGCTATTTAAGGCTGTAAGTTATACATTATATACATATTATTATATTGATAAATAAATTAATAATAAAAGGAATGTGTTTTTTATTTTTTCTAATCCATGGTAAGGTCGATCCTATTTCCCAGCATACAAGGAAGGTAGAATTTAGGTTAATGCCCTATGACCTATATGACCTCGAGAGATTATGTATATGAGAGATTATGCTATAGGTATATTCGTAATTTAATACACAAACTCAAACCTTAATAAAAAGCGCGCATTCTACTGAAAATCAGTAAGAACCACATTGATTTAGGAGTCGTTATGTAGGAGTGGCGTAGCGACTGCCAATCCTTTATGTATGCAAGTTTAGATATATATGTATTTCTATCTTGCCGATATCCACTGCGCTTTAAATATGCTGTACCTACTGTCTGTCATTCTGTCTCAACTCTCACCTTCAGAATACCATTAAAACTACTCCAATGGCGATGGATTTCCGTTTGATTAAAACAAAATAATGTTAGCCATGCTAACCTACCCGCTATACATGCGCTTATAAACGAATAAAAAAAAATGGTACAGTAGTAGTAGTATTTTACATAATGCAACTGGCAACATTTAATTGTCACAGTGCAAGATGCTCACTAGATGTCGCTAGTCGCTGATGAATTAGAATTATGGCGTTCATTTTCCCACCAATTCAAGATCTCAAGAATCTTGCCAACGCGTGCCTTCCAACACCCAGTGCCAGCTTTTAAAAATAACTTTATGTTTCAATAAACATTTTTCTTACATCTTGTATTTTTTCGCTATAGAGATAAACTAAGAATATTTATACCTAGAAGCGCAGTAGTTGACGCGATTATAAGCCATTTTTAGGGATATTAAATCATATCCGCACGCCTATCGTGGCGTTAGTGTTCAAGGTCGAGTCTTACTAGGACGAGCTCGCACAAAAATATTCAAAAATGCCGTACTGTGCTGTGAAAGGATGTAATAATTCATCACATAAAAAACAAAAACATTTAAACATCACATTTCACAAGTAAGTACTTCCAAAAAACTTACATTTTTGAGTAAAACATTCTTCACAACATAAAAATAAATCGTAGGTATCACAGACCCTATTGCAATGAAAATGTTGCTAGCTCTACGAGAAATATTTTACCCCGTAACTTTTTTTTCTCATTCTAAGTACCTGTTGTTTTTAATCCCGATTCACATTAGTTCATTTATGTATTACTAGGGTGACCAAATATTAATTATTAGGATGACCAAGTGGTACCTACTCTAGAAAAAAATTGTAAATGGTAGATTCATTTGACTATTCGAAAGCACTTTGTAAAAGTTTATTTGAATAAAAATTATTCTATTCTATTCTGTTTGAATGATATCTAAATATTATATTAAAGGAAATGTTATGACTATTATAACGTGGATAGCTATTATGACGTGGGCATCTGTTAAGAAAGGATTTTTAAAAATTTAACCCTAAGGGGTTTGAAAAATCGAACTTAACGTGAGTGAAGTCGCGGGCAAAAGCTAGTGAGTTAGACTTCATTAAAAAATTACAAACAGAAACATCAATTTTATTTATTTATCTATACTAATATTATACAGCTGAAGAGTTTGTTTGTTTGAACGCGCTAATCTCAGGAACTACTGGTTCGAATTGAAAAATTCTTATTGTGTTGGATAGTTCATTTATCGAGGAAGGCTTTAGGCTATATAACATCACGCTGCGACCAATAGGAGCGAAGCATAAGTGTTGTCAAAAATGTTGCAAAAACAGGGAAAATTATCCGTATTTAAAATATTCTTTTAAAAACTTCTTAATCGCAATCATAATAACAAAAATTGACGCGGACGAAGTCACGGGCAACAGCTAGTATATTTATAAAATTGCCGCTTAAGGCTAAATCGGAAGATGAATTTTCCCTACATCTAGGGAGAATTTCTTTCCAATCCTTCCGCTTGTGGCATGACTCACGCACACAAGTGCGTATCGGTGAATGTAATTACATGAACTCACACATTGTTGTGGTTGTTTTGAAGCTTACGTTTCGAGCGGAATTTTGTTAGAGACTTACTATCTATGTATAATTAATCTAAGAGAGATAAAAAGTTTTATGTATCACACGATAGCAGTTTTTGCTTCTTGTACCTTTGAATCCCTCCCTACACTCCGGATTCTAACTTAGATTTTATTATAAAATCCTTCGCCCGCTCGGGATTCAAACTAGGCACTTGCAACACAAACGAACTGGGGCCCAAGTCTGCAATTGCAATTGTAGTTACATTGCCTATCAATGACATCCCAATTGCTACTTTTAGCAATTTTGGTAGTCTACTAATTCAATGGCTTCACAATTGTTTTCCAATGGTTTGCCACTGACACATCTAGCTTTGAATCTAGCTTAAATAAATGTTTTTATTATGTAGTTTTTTTTGAAACTCATTTCGGCAAACGCTTTTTAAGCTAATTGCAATACCGAGGTATGATTGAATTACAATCCAATTAAGTATAAGAAATCAAACGACCATTGTGAATTTAGTAGACTACGAAATTTTGGACCAATGATAATTGTATTGTAATTGTATTGCGGATCCATGACAATGACATGTAAAATAGCAGACTTGGGCCCCTGCTTTCTTGTTGAACAAAATAATAACTAACTATTGCATGCGTTTTATAAATTAAAATGATACTCTATAGAATAGGTCTGCAAGACCGAAATAGCGATGCTAGATAACAGCATGCCAAAGGATTTGAACGTACATTTTTTTTTTCAAAGAATATTGGCCATAACCAAGCTGTAACCAATATTCTCCTCTCCCTTCCGAATAACTGGAAAGCTTGTTATAGGAGTGGGTGCGTTAACAGGTGGGTTATGAATATTACAGAATAAAAGACTTCGGTTTTTGTTACTCCTTTTTACCCCCAGAATTAAAAATTCTAAATATCCCGTCTTAGTGCATCTCTAAAGCTTAAAAAAACCTAGATGCTAAACAGATCTCTAGGACTTCTGAATTTGGAAAAACTGTGTGTGTGTGAGGTTAGAGGCATTTTGTTTTTCAGTATTTAGATATTCGTCTACCTATTGACAGAAGCTAGGTAGGTAGTTACTTAAAGTAAGGCTGTCAGGTTAGGCATATCGGGCATATTATTTTGTAATCTGAGAATTATTGTGGGCTCTAGTAATCTAGCAACTCTATGTCTGTCCTTGGAAATCGGAGTGCCTTAAATATTTAAGAAAGCGAGATTGTAAAATAAAGAATACCTAATCTTCTTTTGATACTTATAAAATAAAATAATTGTATTAGGAACTTGTGGGCGTATAATTATTAAGATCTAAGTTTTTCAAAAATAACTTGGTAGTTTAAAGAAAATCCCAAGAAATCAACAAACAATCCTTTGAAACAATCTAATTATCTAATAAATTAGGCACTCAATTGACATAAATGACAAATGATGACACAAATTTTGACAAAATTGACAGCAAAACAGTGACAATGACAATTTCCGATTTCCTACTGTCCCACATATGTCATTAATTTTCTGTTTTTGTTCATTTTTGATGATTAAAAAGTAAAATTAATTCATTGAAAGGTTATTCTTAAAATAACCCTGAACAACCGGAAGCCACGTAAAATATGACGATCGATATGGTGCCTGAAAATTTGTCTATGGTTTGGCGCTAAAACAAAACTTCTTAAATTAAACGCAATTATTCTGTTTAGGCATCTAAAACATTTATCGTATCGGAATATTTCTTTATTAGCAAAGACTTTTCAAATAAAAGCCTGTATAGTCTATATAATTTGCGAAAATCTAACTGGCTGTTCCATACTTTATTTTAGCGCCAAGATAAGATTTTGTCTATAGTCAACATTTTCTAATATTGCAACATTCGTAATAAAAAATCGATATTGTGTAACTCGTTTGTTATTCGAGTTTTAGCTCAAATTAGTAAAGTAAAATAAAACACACAAGTAAAATAAAACAAACAAGTCTTACTATCTTTTTATAATACTACAGTCTACCATTTCTCCTAAGGCATCCATTTTTAACTGACTATATTGAATAAACTGTTTAGTAAACTACTGCGCATCACCCAAATAAGAACATCAGTTAGCAATACTTATCAAAGTTCATAGTAAAAAGAAAAATGTATACTAAGATGTGGATTAGTACTTTGTAATAAACACACAAAATTAATAATACTGTATTGAATTTTTACATATAATGACATAAATAGAATTTTTACGATGAAGGCTAGTCCTCCTCCGGTATAAAGTTATATCCTTCTAATCCATCGACTAATTCTACTAATATTATAAATGTGAAATTTTGGATGTATGGATGGATTGGTGGGTGAATGTTTGTCACTCAATCACGCTGCAACGATTGAATTGATTGGCTGAATTTTTGGCATAGAGATTTTAGCTACTTTTTCTCTCGAAAAAATAAGAGTGTTCCCGTGAAAATTAAAAATCCCAATCCATACGAACGAAGTCGCGGGCATCAGTTATTCAAAAAATTATAAAATAATATTAAACTTGCATTAATTTAAGTTCACAAATGAAACATTTTTTTTAATCAAGTTAAATGACTTGATTAAAAAATATTAATTTCACTTTTCTATGCAGGTATATTTTTATCCTAGCAGAATAACAGCGTTGTGGTTACATTTATTTTGTATCCACAGCATCGAGCTGAGCTAGGACCCTTTCATTAGCATGGCAGTAGCTTGAAGGATATGTAGACACTAGTTAATTTATATTTTAAGAAATTCTGTATGTGTGTAAATCTAAGTGTTCCTATTTCATTTTTTGAGTCAATGAATAAACGATATTCTAAATCGTTAGCAGTATCGATATTATTGAATCGATTTAGTTAATTCCAGAAATCAGGGTTGCCATATCATAGTCCCATGGAAAATTACATCACCATTTCATGGCACGCATTTGGGAATTCGACTTTTCGTGACAGCATGTCATTTTCGACATTTGATTGATAATTTTCTTGGGATCCATCAAATTAGTTTGTTTGAAAGTTAGTTTAGGCGCTAAATGTTGATATTTTATTATTTTCGCGTCGAAACAATATGTGAGTGAAGGGACCCCGTATTCGGTTCGAGTGGCTTGGTTCTCCATTATGAGTGACCAAAAATGTGTGGTTGAAGGCTGCAATTTAGAATACGATGTGGTCTGCAGCTTTTCCTTTTACAAGTGAGTGATTTTCCCGCTTTAATTTTCACCAGGGACCCCTTACTTCAGCTCTGGATAGTGCTCGGGCGAAGCCCCGTACCGTGACCTCGGAAGCGTCTACGTAGGTACGCTCACGACAAAGATAAGCTCCTATTAGATATTTATTATTTGTTTACATTCCATTTCATACCATTTTCTTCACTAAAACCCTGTTTAGCACCTTCCAATATCAAAATTAGGCCAAAAGTTCACTATACAATATATTTTATCAAGTATCAGAGGTCCTACATTTGTATTTTATCCATTTAAGCACCTTCTTATCATAATTTTAGCAATTAATTGTAATTTAGTTTCCCTACAGTTGCATGATAGTGTTTAAAACTTAATAAAATATTTAAATTTCAAAGGAATTTCAATTAATAATAATTGCTGTAAAGGTGCATCTTCACCGGTGCTACAAAAATGCAAATTGGCCCTGGCAGTCTTGTGGTTATTTATACTCAATATATCCTACTTTCCAATTAATTATATAAATGTGAAAGTTTGTGAAGAAGTTTGTTAATTTTTCATGCAAAAACTACTGGACATATTTCGATGAAAATTCACTGTGTAATAGTTTTATTATTATATTTGTAGTCCATGTGAAGTTGTGAACATCAAGTATTACGCATTCAAACAAAATTTAAATAGGTACTTACAAATAACTCCTATGTTTTCTCTTGTAATGATTTGCAATAAGATTAAAACATCATAGCAAATTATGCAATACACAAATAGCCAAGGCAACTCACCTAATGCTTTTGATAATTGATCGTTTCAAAAGATTATATTTGCATAATAACTATAAAGGGACTGATGTTAGAAGAGTACATGTTACCGAAATGCGTATGTTGAGATGGATGTGTGGTGTGACAAGAATGGATAAGATAAAGAATGAGTATATAAGAGGAAGTTTGAAAGTAGCGCCAGTAATCGAAAAGATGAGGAGTAATAGGCTCGCGTGGTATGGGCATGTAATGAGGAGGGAAGAAATTACCAGAAGGAACATAAGTTAATAATAATGATAAATAATAATAAATTTTTATTTATTTATCAATAAATGTACATAATAACATAATGTGAAGCCCTGTCTCCTGTGGAAGAAAAACTGTGTTACAGGAGACAGTGTCTTGTTGTTGTTGTTGAAAGTTGTTTTATCTCGACTTGATACTAATCTAATGCTGAGATCTATAGAGCGTGCTCTGTCTAAGCTCAGACTCAAGACAGAGGTTAAAAAGAGATACAAATATGATCTGACATAAAAGTAGCCTATGTGCTATTCCAGTCTATAATCTAACTCAGTGCCAAACAGCCAAATCGGTTTAGTTGCAGCGTGATTGAGTAACAAACATCCATCCAAACTTTCGCATTTATAATATTATACTAGTTGATGCCTGCGACTGCATTCGTGTAGATTAAGGTTTTTTAATTCCCACGGGATCTCTCTCATTTTCCTGGATAAAAAGCCTATGTCATTCCAGACTATGATCTACTTCTGTACCAAATTTCAGTAGAATCGGTTCAATTGTTGCGAAGTGATTGAGAAACAAACATACATCCATCCAAACTTTTGCATTTATAATATTATAATAGGATTTTTGGTCCACAGCGTGAACACAGCAGCACAGAGCGATGAGAAGAGACAAGACTGGATCGAGGGTGCTATGCACGAAGAGAGCGAGTGTCTTTGGAGGCATGTCAGCTTGCAGCTATGTGGGTAAGTAGTATTAGGGTAAAAACATGCCAAAGATGCCTCACTGCGATATCTCGCGGTTGCGGTTTAGCTCGCTACCTCGATGTCAAAACAAATATATGCAAACAGACGAGAACAAACATGTCGAAGGATACCTCACTTCGATACATCGCGGTACAGTGGGGCATCTTCGACATGTTCGCGCTCGTCTGTTTGCATACATTTGTCTTAAATGGAGGTGACATTGATTTAGCGAGCTAAACCGCGACCGCGAGGTATCGCAGTGAGGTATCTTTGGCATGTTTTTACCCTTAGTAGTAGCACAAAATATACAATAGTACAGTCACAGAAGATTAACTCTGCGAAATGTCGGAACAGTCATGTCTTAAATTGAGTAATTTAATATTAGTATTCAATTCGATGCCTTAACATGGGTAGCCTAAGTATGTCATGCTCTCTTAAACATTTCTGTGGTGGTGTCGTGTGGTGCGGGTTGTTACGTTCCCTCAAATATGGTTCAGCAAAGCAACGGCTGGATCATGCGTCATGCTCGTGAACGGGTGCCACCAACGGGAATGGGTCTGCTTTCTGTCTACCCGTCTTAAATGCATTGGATTGTATGTAGGACTTAAGAAACTTCATTGTGGAAGCTCTGTATACATAGCATAGTTTTATTACATATTGTAAAAATTTTTTTTAGAAGAGCAACCGCCGAGTTTATTGCTGGCTCTTCTCGGCAGGAAGGGCATTCCGAACCAGTAGTAGATTCATCGACGATTCAAAAGCACTTATAAAAATTTACTTGAATAAAAATTATTTCTATTTCAATAAAACCCTCAATCGGCGTTGTCACCCAGGTACCACTTCGAGCTGGATGCCCAGGGTCTGTGGATCGATTCTCCCATGCTGCCCGAGCTCCTGACCCCACCCTCCAAGCAGAACCCCGCCCTGCAGCCCACGGAGCAGGACAAGAAACGTGAGTACACTGCTGTCACGCGTTGCTATAGGTAAACCATTATCTGATGGTCTGCGGGACGCGCGGCGGGTGATGCGATCGGCTATACACGATGCGACGTAATGGGCATGTTAACACTAATCACAAATCAATGTTAAGTGTTAATTTTATGATAGTTTGTAGGATTAGAATATCGAAAATCACATTTTTGTAATTTAATATAACTTAATAAATTTATTAAAAGTGATTTTAAATGCTATATTTATAATCTGATGTCACGTGACTGCAAACGCCAAGAAGAGCTCATGACGTCACTAGACTAACCGCGAAACAAACGGAGTGATTATAGGTATAGTACGCGCCACGAAAGAAGTCCCGCGGCCATCAGGGGAACTAATAGATTTTACATATAATAATTGCCTAGACATACGACTACTAGCGCCGCCTCTATGGGACTTCTTTCGTGGCGCGGACGGACCGATGACGTCATGTCAGTCAAGTTACAGTTGTAGAGTGTTAAACAAGAGTCAATCTTCAAAATAAAAGCAATTCCGAAAAATTGTTAACATCCCTATTACCGTCTTAAGATTAACTACATCCTATGATATTTTTTTAAATGAAATACATTTAACAGAGTATTATACATACAAATTAACGGAGTATTGTATTCTGATGCAGTTATCTCATAATGACCAAGCTAAAATAAAATAAACAATGGCATTTATTATTTTTTATTTATTAATCTCATACTAAACTACTTGCTTTAAGAGGGCTTAGGAAAAATCGATTAAATTATTTATACACACTTATATAAAATTTGTAGGGTGACCATAGAAAACTCAACAATACTGAGACTGACTTTATTTTGATGTTAATAACTAATTAATTATTATTGATATTTGATAAAAATTATAATATATGACGGCTCAAGACCGTCAGAATTGTTTTTAGAAAGAGTGACGTCAGCATTGCTGTCACGGTGTGTCACGGTGTTCAATGCTATTGCTCATGGCAAAAACAAACTCCAATTAATCAGACTCACTTTTATTATTTTGACAACAATATCGTACAGACGGTACAGAGATACGTACGGCTCCACGTTCTGAGCGATAATGCCGCGCAGGGTATTGGACAGCCGTATTTGTAGCCAAATGGGCTTCACAAATCATCTACCGTCTAATTTAAGTTTACAAATTAAAATGAGTTTTAAAATCAACAATGAACAATGAATTGTTATTTAAACGGTTTTAAAACAGTCGTAATCTAGGGTTCAAATCGCCTTTGCGCCGATATATATATTAATTATAATTATTATAATATAACAATGATGTAAGTATAACTATACATCATTGTTATATGCTATGTAGTTTTTTTATTGTATGTTGAAGTCACGAAATAACTTAAAACCCCAATTGAATATATTTTTCTGTAATTCACCTAACTTACTACTGTAATTAAATCCAAATACTAAATCTAACTTGTGTTTCTTTTCGGTAGGACGGGCAATTTTTAAAGTTCACTAAGTTACTTCTATTTTAATTTTAATTCAATGGTGGCATCGTACCTATTAGAGTATAGCTTCTCACACTTTACCATATTTGCGTGGTGTGCAAAATTGCAGTCAAAAGCTCTGCTTACTGTATTGCTATTAAATATCATAAAAATTACAAAATTAAAAATGTCACAATTAATTAATTAAGCCCATCGGTTAAAGGTGCGGACTGAAAACTGAAAGTTCGTAGGTACGAATCCCACTCGTTCCCCTATTGTCGTACCCACTCCTAGCACAAGCTTTCCGCTTATTTGAAGGGGATGGGAGATTATTAGTCAAGTTCAGCTTGGCTAAAGTTCTTTTTAATTAAAAAAATAATTACAATATACAGTTTATAAAATACATAAATATATTATGAATATGAATATAATAATAATTTGAATATAAAGGGCCGCTCTGGTTGCAGGCGCGGCCCATGAATCGTTCCAACGAGATTTTGAAAAGTTCGTATCGTTCAAGGAACAAGGTAAATGTCCAACATTACCTACTTATAGTGTCACTAGTATATAGAAATATTACTATAGAAAAATATCGTACATACAATAGATGGATACAAGTATTAATTTTGCAATACAAAAAAATCACATGTAGATTTTTGATTAAAAAATAAAAAGTAAGTTATGGAAATATCGTTACTTTAATTTTTATCAAATTCAATACGCGCAAATTAAAAAAAATTAAAGCACGCATGCTCTAACGTCACAGCAGCATCTGAAAACAGACAGCTATCATTGGTTTGTTACGTTCCCTCAAATATGGTTGAGCGAAGCAATGGCTGGATCATGCATCATGCTCGTGAACGGGTGCCACCAACGGGAATGGGTCTGCTTTGACTGCCCATCTTGACATGCGTTGGATTGGTGTACCTACGTATGCCTTTTTGCATTTTTGAAGCTTTATTGTGGAAGCACTGTATACATAGCATAGCTTTGTAAAAAAAAAAATTTTTTTTTGAAAAGAGCAACTGCTGAGTTTCTTACCGGCTCTTCTCAGCAGAATCTGCATTCCGAACCGGTGGTAGATTTATGACGTGTCATAAGAGCTACAAGTTAGCCTACATGAAATAAATTAATTTTGAATTTGAATTTACTTGAAAACATCATCAAATAATATTTGTTAACGTTCGTATTTTGTACTATTTTGATAGAATTTTAGTCGTTTTCCGGCTAAGAATAAGGGGTATCTATCGAAAGGAAAGTCTGTCTCAGTACAATATTTTGGGCACCCTACTTTTTATAAAGTACTTTAAACATAATATATTTTGTTTATATGTAATATGTGTGAACATGTAAGTGGGCCGTAGCAGCCATAATAAAGAATTAATTATTATTATTACAACTTTTTAACCATTAATGCTTTTAAGCTATTGCATAGCTTCTATCGCGGGCCAGCGTGGAGACCGAATCCATAAATTCCGTAACGAAAATAACCTGACACGGGACTCCTCTACGGTGAGCCGCTAGATGGCGTTGATAAAAAATGCTATGCAATAGCTGTACCGCGGCAGTCCCACACCACACGTCTTTTTTTTATCAGTTTTTTTATTCGGTAGTACAAACACGAAACATTTTTGCATTCTATTATATTTAGTGTTGTTATTTTTTGACAATAAACGAGTAGGTTACAAGCGATAAGGTACCGTTCACATCACTCACACAACATGTTGCTCCATTTGCCCCCTTATTTAAAATTTTCTGGTGGGAGGCTTCGGCCGTGGCCAGTTACCACCCTACCGTCAAAGACGTGTTCGTTCGATTTAGCGTTCCGGCACGATGGCGTGTAGAAACCGATTAGGGGTATGGGTTGAATTTACACTGCTATACCTCTTCCAAGTTAGTCCGTTACCATCTTAGACTGCATCGTCACTTACCATCAGAGATCGCAGTCAAGGGCTATCTTGTCATCGAATAAAAGAAAAACTTGGTCTAATGTAGATCCGTGGTTTTTACCTATGGTAGATTTGCGGTTTTGCACTATCCCAGACGATATATCCAGCCGGGACCGCGCCTAACTTTTTTTTTTTTTTTTTATTGGTTTACCAACAGGAAATCACATAACAAATTACATAAAATTATACTACACCTATAGAAACAATTCAGATGTGCACCCAATTACAGGCAAACCGACATGCGTATAAGCAAAAGTGCAAATGCGGGTTTGCCAGTTAACAATTACACAAGGTTAATTTAATGTATACAATTGAACCAAAGAGTAAATATATACATAGGGCAAATTGAACTTGGCAACTTCACCCCATTGTTGCAGTTGCTGAAATAATCCGTACGGAGCATAACTACAGTTTCGAGCCGGTGAAGGAGACTCACGAGCCAGTGTCCAGACTCAACGTGAGGCAACTCGTGGACACCTTGGGCTATCTGTGAGTATACGCTGTCAACCTTTTTTTTTTGTTTCATATTCATTTATTGCATTCCAATGATTCTTAGACAACACACATCACAACATCAACTCCTAAATAAGAGTCTCTGTACGTAGATAGCGCCTAAATTCATTCCCTAACCCGATGTCATTTCCACCGTTATTCCCTAAGGGTCCATACTACACGGCCGGTTCTCCCGCTGCGGGAATCCGCTCGACAAAGCTGCCGCAGTCGATCAAACTACACGGGACGCGGTTTACCGCTGTCTTTTGCTCATTTCAACATGGATCCGCCAACTGACGCGACACTAGCCACACAAGCGCAAGAACGACGAGCGAGCGGCAAGGTCCCGCGCAGAATGACGTAACAGCGGGAAACCGCCCGTGTAGTTTGAAACGCCGGTTATCAGCGGCGGTTTGACGCTGCATGCGGCGGTCGTATTTCTCCCGCTTGTAAACGGCGACGGGAAACCGCGCAGTGTAGTATGCAGCATACAACTTTCATATTAAATTGTGACTAGTGCGGTTCAGAAGCGGATTCCCGCAGCGAGAGAACCGCCCGTGTAGTATGACCCTAAAGGTTTGTGAAAACGAAATTGACAGAAAGTGTCATCTAACTTAGCTAAGGTAACCTGTAAAGGTTAGGTAACGTTGGTGAAAACGGGCATTAGACTTACGCTAATATTTTCGGATGACTGCAAGATCAAATCTGAAATGAGGAGATCCGTAGGAGAACCAAAGTCACCGACATAGCTCAGCGAGTCGCGAAACTGAAGTGGAAATGGGCGGGGCACATAGTTCGAAGAGCTGATGGTTGATGGGGTCCCGAGGTGCTGGAGTGGCGACCCCGTACCGGGAAGCGCAGTGTTGGCAGACCCCCCACTAGGTGGACCGACGACATCAAACGAGTCGCAGGGAGCCGCTGGATTCAGGCGGCGCAAGACCGAGGCCTGTGGAGGTCCATGCAAGAGACCTATGTCCAGCAGTGGACATAGTTGATAAAGAAGAGAAGAAGACTTGCTAATATTGTTGTATTTATCTCATCCAGGTCCCTGAAAAACCTTCAGAAGAAGCAACTATGGGTTGTCAAGGTGGAGACGGACAAGGCGGAAGCTTCCATCACCCAGTCCGAGCAGGTCATCACCAAGATGACGGACCCGAAGCAGATCATCGAGGTACGTACCACTGACTCGATAGAGTCTATGCCAGACACATCTGAGTTGTTTGTGTCAATGCCAGATTTAGTTGAGTCTCATGAGTCCTATGCCAGACATAACTGAAAGGCTTGAGTCCATGCCAGACACACCTGAGTAGCTTGGCTCTATGCCAGACTATAGTTGAGTCTATGCCAGACACAACTGAACGTCTTGAGTCAATGCCAGACTTAGATGAGTCTTTGCCCGACTCAGTTGAATCTATTGAGTCTGTGCCAGATACAGCTGAGTCTCTTTGGCTTTGCCAGACACAACTGAGTGTTTTTGAGTCTATACCAATTCAATATGCTCTGTTGCGACGTGATTGAAGAACCAAATAAACTCGTCACAGACACTTTTTTCTAACCATGTATAAGATTTATCCCATTTTTAACCCATAATTGTTCCATCGCCATGTTTGTTTGAAGAAAAAAATCGAGGAACAAAAAAATTCCCTTGTTCCAGATCGTGCCTCAAACGTCGACGTCGGAGCAGGTGGAGGGCGAGGTCGAAGGGGAGGGGAGCGAGCAGAACGAGGTGCTGCACATCATGGAGGACGGCAGCATCGCCGACAACTTCATCTACGAGATCGCCGAGGAGCAGGAGATCACCATGGAGGAGGTCAAGGAGATCCCCGCCGAGAACAGGTGCGTACCGACGTCGAGCTTGCAGCGGTAGAGTGGGGGAGGGGGAGGGGAGCAGCAGAACGAGGTGCTGCACATCATGGAGGACGGCAGCATCGCCGACAACTTCATCTACGAGATCGCTGAGGAGCAGGAGATCACCATGGAGGAGGTCAAGGAGATCCCCGCCGAGAACAGGTGCGTACCGACGTCGAGCTTGCAGCGGTAGAGTGGGGGAGGGGGAGGGGAGCGAGCAGAACGAGGTGCTGCACATCATGGAGGGCGGCAGCATCGCCGAAAACCGCCACCGTGCACCGCCCGCGCCGGCCGGCACCATTTTATTATTTTGTCGCGCGGAAATATTAATTTTCCGATAACCCCTATGATATTTATTTAAATTTTATAGTATAAAGAGCAAATATGTTCTAAATTATATACTTACGATAATAAACATATTTATTTAGATATAGATTGACATCTTTATATTTAATTTAGGACTTTGCACATAATCTAGCCATAATACATTTATGTGCATAATATATAGCCTATAACCATCTTGAATAATGTACCTTTGAAATGGGGAAAGATTTTAAGCTATTGCATAGCTTCTATCGCGGGCCTTGAGCGTGGAGACCGAATCCAGAAATTCCGTAACGAAAATAACCTGACATCGGACTCCTCTCACCGCTAGATGGCGTTGATAAAAAATGCTATGCAATAGCTTTACCGCGGCAGTCCCCGAGTGCCACACGTCTTTTTTTTAAATAGGTGCGATGGTTCCAAAGTTTACTCCGGACATACACACAAACTCGCAAAATTCGCGCTCTCTCTTTATTATAATAGTACAGATTATAATTAAATCGGATAATTTACCACTATTTTGTTTGTCACAGATCATGGACAGTGAACATACTGCCGGAGGAGTCGAAGCCGAAGTACGCTTACATCAAACATTGCAACTCGGGCAAGAAAAAACGACATTTCACCTCCGAGATGAACGCCATCACCCTACAAGGTAATGACAGTACGTACATGCATCTAATATTTTTATCTTTAACTAGCTTTTGCTCGTGGCTTTGCTCACGTTAAGTTCGATTTTTCAAACCCCTATTTTACCCCCTTAGGCGTCGAATTTTCAAAAATCCTTTCTTAGTGTGCGCCTACGTCATAAAAGGAACCAACTGTAAAAATTTCAAGTTTCTAACTTCAGTAGTTTAGGCTGTGCGTTGATGTCTCAGTCAGTCAGTCAGGACTTTGAATTTTATATATATAGATATATTTATTAAGCTATTGCATAGCTTCTATCGCGGGCCAGCGTGGAGACCGAATCCAGAAATTCCGTAACGAAAATAACCTGACACGGGACTCCTCTACGGTGGGCCGCTAGATGGCGTTGATAAAAAATGCTATGCAATAGCTTTACCGCGGCAGTCCCCGAGTGCCACACGTCTTTCTTATTTAGTATTTAATATATAAACTAGGTTTAATCCGTGGTTTTGCTCCCACCATCTATTAAAATAATTCGAAGTGGTGATTTCTATACAGAATTGGTTATTTCGCAAATTTTTTTCATATATCCTTATATATCCTATTATAATTATAATATTACAAATGCGAAAGTTATGTATGTTTGTTACTCAGTCACGTCGCAACGACTGAACCGATTCGGCTGAAATTTGGCACAGAGATAGATCATAGTCGGGAATAGGACATAGGCTACTTTTTATCCCGGCAAATAAGAGAAGTCCCGCGGGAATAAAAAATCTTAATCCACGCGAACGAAGTCGCGGGTATCGTCTAGTTTTTAATATATAAACTAGCTTTAATCCGCGGCTTTGCTCCCATTATCTATTAAAAGTAATACGAAGTGGTGATTCCTATACAGAATTGGGTATTTGATTAATATTTTTTTTAATAAAGACTTTTAATAAAAAAAATTACGTATTTTTAGCGAGCAAACGAGCAGGCAGGTCACCTGATGTTAAGTGATTACCGCCGCCAATGAACACTTGTAGCACCTGAGGCACCACCAATGCGTTGCCAGCATTTCAGGAGTTGATTTTTTTTTAAATGTTTAAAAGGTGAATTAGTCGGCAGATTTTAATCAAACAAGCTGTTTGATTAAAATCGGTCCAAGATGGCCGCCGCCACAAAATGGCGTCTTACATATTTTTATTCTGCGGATGTTTTAAATTTTTAATTTACACTTTTTAAGGGAAAAAAATGCATGATAAACAAAATATTTTTTTTTACAGGCGACTTTGAAAACTACTACATCCTACCCGACGTGGATCCATCCGTCGGTGTTGAAATTACCACCAGTTACGAGGGCGAGAACTATATAGTGGAGGAGTATCCCCACCATTTGTTACTCGAAGAACGGCCTAGGAAGCGTGGACGGTACGTTTTTTTATATATATCGCTATTAAACAAA
Source organism: Hipparchia sbordonii (assembly GCA_038048805.1). NCBI lineage: Eukaryota > Metazoa > Arthropoda > Insecta > Lepidoptera > Nymphalidae > Hipparchia > Hipparchia sbordonii. The sequence continues at coordinate 89,666 of JBBIWI010000026.1, read as the reverse complement.
GTCTCTTTACTGAGTTTGTCTGTTTGTATGCGCTAATCTCAAAAACTTTTTTTTTTTTTTTTCAATGACAAGATAGTCTGTGACTGCGATCTCACCTGATGGTAAATGACGATGCAGTCTAAGATGGTAGCGGGCTAACTTGGAAAGGGCATATCCCTAATCGGTTTCTATTCTACACGCCATCGTGCCGGAACGCTTAATCGCTTGGTGGCACGTCTTTGACGGTAGGGTGGTAACTAGCCACGGCCAAAGCCTCCCACCAGACGAGAGACAATTCAGAAATTATAAATTCCCAAATCGCCCCCGCCGAGAATCGAACCCGAGACCTCCCAGTTATAAGACCACAGCACTCACCACTGCGCCAGGGAGGTCGAATAAACCGTTGTTATTACTCAAGAGTAAATACGGAAAGTAAAGTTATTCCTAGTATTGTTATTCTCTAGAATAAGAAAGTTTGGGTGAAATCGGGTCTTAGTCGAAATACAGTTTCTTGAGAGTTTTTATGGCGTTTACTCTATCTAATATATAGTATATTTTACACCTAAATCGTTCCGCAAAATCAGACTATACATTAGTGAAAATCTAATGAAAATCTGTACAGTAGTTTTTTTTATTCGATGACAAGATTTGACTTGACTGCGATCTCACCTGATGGTAAGTGATGATGCAGTCTAAGTTGAATAGTTTCTGTGATAGGCCAAACAGACAAACTCAGTGAAGGGACTTTGTTTTTAAATATTAGATATGTATTGTTCGCTTCTATTGCAGGGAGTCCGACCCCGCTACACGCAGGAAGAAGAAAAACCAGGCTTCACCGTCTGTGCGGGAACAGGTTAGTATACGCAGAAATGACAACGTGTATTGAAACTCCGAAATAATACTGAAGGAGGTGAATGTGCTCATGAAACTGAACAACTTTCCCCAAGGAACATAGCTCGAAATATGAAAAAAAAAAAAAGATATTTTACTGAAAGATATTTTACTGAAAAAGTGCTACTACTCAATTAAAGAATTTTTAGCGGATAATTTGTAATTTTATATTGACATTTTGAATAAGTATGACAATGTATTAGATGAAATTTTAAATATTTGCATGCCGATTATTAGGCAAAACATTGTTCTAATTTATAACGAAATGTAACGCCTGTATCTCACATGTTTTATGCAAATAAATTGAATTGAATTGAAAAAAAATTTCACCTCCCATAGTAAACCAATCAGCTGATCGTCAATTTTGTATGGGAGGTCCAAATTTTTTTTTCACATTTCGACCTATGTTCCTTGGGGAAAGTTGTTCAGTTTCATGAGCACATTCACCTCCTTCAGTATTATTTCGGAGTTTCAATACACGTTGTATACACGGTTTTATTTTGGTTGTGCACAATTTTTTTTATGTTGTACATATATACATAAACGAAATTTAATCAACACTTATTTTTGATTTTATTATTTTACTTAAGAATACCAAAGTTATCGTTTACCAAAGAGATCCATTTTTAAACAGATGGTTAGGGTCACCCTACAAACGTAATCTATCAGCTGTTGATACATTAGGCGCGCGCGGCGGCCGTTGACCTCTGAGCGCGTATTTTAATTCCCTCTAATGACTATGATTTGCTTATTCTATGGTCTGATATAGTAAAAAAAATATTTCAAAAAAGGTACAAAACTATTAATAGAAATATATTCTACTAGCTGTTGCCCGCGACTTCGTCCGCGTCAATTTCTGTTATTATGATCGCGATTCAGAAGTTTTTAAAGTAATACATTTTAAATATGGATAATTTTCCCCGTTTTTGACACATTTTTCACTGATGCTTCGCTCCTATTGGTCGCAGCGTGATGTTATATAGCCTAAAGCCTTCCTCGATAAATGGATTATCCAACACAAAAAGAATTTTTCAATTCGAAACAGTAGTTCCTGAGATTAGCGCGTTCAAACAAACACTCTTCAGCTTTATATTTTAGTATAGATAACAACCATTTATTTTGTTCTCAGGTGAAAGCCCTCAAGACAGAGATAAAGAGCGAAATTGAGTCGTCGGAGGACTGGCTCATCGACAACAGCGTCGTCTACGAGCACGAGCCGGCCGACGATTATGACGACAAGAAGGCGGCGCGGGTGAGGCGGAGGAACAACAAATACTTGGGCTACGACTTCGTCACCTAGTGCGGGCCGATGCGTTGCGGCCGGCGGTGTGTCCTGCTTAATGAAAATGATGTTTTCCGTCGAGACTCACACGAGTCTCGCATATCCGCCGTCGAACTCATTTGAGTCACCCTGTCTTAGGTTTAAAATGGATGAATAAGGAGCTTTTTCGCTAAGACTCACTTGAGTCTCTTATATCCGCGCTCGAACTCACTCGAGTCACCCTCGAAAATCGAGTTTTTTCGCTGAGACTCACTTGAGTCACTCTCTTAAAGAAAATAGTTGAATAATGAGTCTTTTCGTTAAAACGCGCACGAGTCTCAAATTTCCCCATGGACTTACATGAGTCTCTTAATTAACTTCCAACCCCCGATTCAATATGGATGAATAACGAGTTTTTTCGCTAAAACTCACTTGAGTCTCTTATATCCCCTCTCGAACCCACTTAAGTCTCTTAAAACCCCTTCGAACTCACTTGGGTCTCTTAAATCTCCCTCCAACTCAATTGAGTTTACGAGCACGAGTCGGCGGACGAGTACGATGACAAGAAGGCGGCGCGGGTGAGGCGGAGGAACAACAAATACTTGGGCTACGACTTCGTCACCTAGTGCGGGCCGATGCGTTGCGGCCGGCGGTGTGTGTCCTGCTTAATGAAAATGATGTTTTCCGTCGAGACTCACACGAGTCTCGCATATCCGCCGTCGGACTCATTTGAGTCACCCTGTCTTAGGTTTAAAATGGATGAATAACGAGCTTTTTCGCTAAGACTCACTTGAGTCTCTTATATCCACGCTCGAACTAACTCGAGTCACCCTCGAAAATCGAGTTTTTTCGCTAAGACTCACTTGAGTGTTATATCCCCCGTCGAACTCACTTGAGTCACCCTCTTAAAGAAAATAGTTGAATAATGAGTCTTTTCGTTAAAACGCGCACGAGTCTCTTAAATTCCCCCACGAACTCAATTGAGTCTTTAAAATCCCCCCTCTTGCTCGCCCACTCAATTAACTTCCACCCCTGATTTAAAATGGATGAATAACGAGGTTTTTCACTAAGACTCACACGAGTCTCTTAATTAACTTCTAACTAATTAAAAATGAGGAAATACGTGTTTCACAGTTTTTAGAAGTTCTACCCTCAAAGGTACTGAAACTACCCTGAAATATGGGAAATTTTTTTGTATGAAATTACGTTATTTTTAAGTAATAATCACAAAACTTGGTATTTTGGCGTTGGATTAAAAATAAAGAAGTACGTGTTTCACAGTTTTTGAAAACTCCATTTCAAAACCAAATTCCACACGGACGAAGTTGCGATAATCACTTAATATCAGGTGACCCGCCTGCTCATTTGCTCGCTAAAAATATTAAAAAAAAAAAAGACATGAGGGGACTGCCGCGGTAAAGCCATTGCATAGCATTTTTTATCAACGCCATCTAGCGGTGAGAGGAGTCCCGTGTCAGGTTATTTTCGTTACGGAATTTCTGGATTCGGTCTCCACGCTCAAGGCCCGCGATAGAAGCTATGCAATAGCTTAAAAAAATAGTAACAAATTATATTTATCTACCCGAGAATGATTTTCGTGTTGCTTCATTTTGATGGGTTTCTAGATTCTAGTTACATTAGCCTCTATCCTGAGTAGAAAAAAGATTATTTTTTTACTAGCTATTTATATATATTAAGATTTTCATTGAGCAAGATGCATCATCGCCTACTTAGCGAATATAAAAAAAAACTTTAAGCTTCGACTATAATTTTCAACTTACCGCACTTATAAATAACTTATAATCGACTGTTTTAAATCACAAGTATCTTAATTTATTATTCTAAGGTTATCGTTTAGACGGCTAGCAGAATATTGTGATTTTGGCAAGCTCTTAAGGCCCAAGATACGGGTCTGCCCGCGAAATTCAAATTTAATTTGGTTTTTCGCAATTTGTAAACGAATACGACGAAGTAGGCTTATGGTATTCAAATTGCGCCAATGGCAGTATCATCTTCACAGGTTTATATACTAATCTTTACGTGAAAGTATCCAGTTTAAGAATTGAATGAGTTTGACGTGAGCTACTCACAAATTAGTCATTATTTTGATTAATTTCTTAAACTGGATACTTTCACGTAAAGATTAGTATATAAACCTGTGAAGATGATACTGCCATTGGCGCAATTTGAATACCATAAGCCTACTTTGTCGTATTAGTTTACAAATTGCGAAAAACCAAATTAAATTTGAATTTCGCGGGCAGACCCGTATCTTGGGCTTTAATAACGTTTTCGGTTACTTAGATACTTATGCTGAGATCTATAGAGCGTGCTCTAACTTAGCTCTGACTCAAGATAAGAGTTAAAATGAGACACAAATATGCTCCAACATAAGTCTGTCTCGTTTTAACCCTTTTTTACCCGAAATAGGCTTGCGCTTAACTACAATCAGTACTGGATGGCACTGATGAGGTCTAGGTTGGAGCGCGCTTGCCTAGAAGATGCCTATTCACTCTTGCCTTGAAGGCACTCAAATTATAGGTGGCAGGAAACACGGATGCTGGAAGAGTGTTCTACACCTTAGCGGTTCTTATCAGAAACGTTGAATTAAAGCGTTTCGTTTGAGTAGGTTGGATTTCTACAACACCCGTAAACCCGCAAAGTGGCATTTTAAACTACCCGCAAACTGGCATTTTAAACTACCCTCAAAGTGGTATTTTAAACTACCCTCAAAGTGTCTCAAGTGTGTCAAAAGTAAGCGTTTCGTTCGAGTACGTTGGATTTCTACCACATAAGGATGCCAATGCTCACGACTTCTCGCAGTTCTGTGGTAAAAAGGTGAAGGAGGAACTAGGTTGTGAAGAATCTCTGTCTTGAGTTTGAGCTAAGTCAGAGTGCGGTCTATAGATTTCAGACTTAGTGCTTTGAACTTTTAATGAACAGTTAATTCTCTGTTTCGCGTTAAATACTTTCATTTCTTTGTTTCTTCAATTAAAATCTAGTTTAGATAGGTTACATATACGATTCAAGTTTTAACTAATTGAAAAAAAATGACAAAATCACTAAAAGACCCATGCCAAGGGCGAGGCCAAGTCGAGCCACACGTCAGTCACTAAAATGGCCGTAGCGTAATGGTCAACACACTAAGGGCGCGATTCCCGAGAGATGTGGGTTCGAGTCCCGCCGGCGTCAGAATTTTTGATATGTATTTAAAAAAACTATTCAGATATTTCCTTTAAAACTTTAACGCTACTGCTCCATCTGCATTAATGTTAGTGTTAACGGCGGCGCTCAAATCGCCTTAATTAGGGCGTTAAAAAATGACGCGTTAAACAGTTGTTTACATTAACAGAAAAGATGCTGTTAAAAGTATTTTTTCATGAATTAGTGCGTAGTCTCCGTCGTCCGTGTTCAAAATCAAATTCAAAATGGAGATAGAAGAGATGCGCTGCACAGAATGAGACAGAGCTAATGTAGCCAACAAAGTTTGGTGTGTTATACAACGCGTTAAATCCTTTGATGTGTCCAAAAAAACCGCCATCCGAGTTATCGCTTAGTGTCTAACGTCATTAGACTACAACACATGTACTCAGGAAAATTCATCGTGGAAGCACTGAATACATAGCATAGTTTGAATAACAATTGTAAAATTTTTATTTTTTTGAAAAGAGCAACCGCCGAGTTTCTTGCTGGCTCTTCTCGGCAGGAAAGGCATTCCGAACCAGTGGTAGATTCATTGACGATTCAAAAGTGCTTGTAAAAGTTTATTTGAATAAAAAATATTTCTATTCTATTTCTATTCTATTCTATAACGCATTAAAATATTGGCCCCATCTGCGTAATGCCTTTATTACCGTGTTAATTTACGCGTTACGTCGCAGGTGGAGCGGTAGCATAATTAAAAATAAATAGTCGTTTATATCGAATCGTTTTACTGACTACCCCCATTTTAATGCATATCAAAAATTGCAGAAGCGGCGGGGAAGAAGGGGTCGGCCGGCCGTCGCGACCCGGGTGCTATGACCAATGACGTCACGACCCGCCACCGCCGCCGCTGGAATTTTCGATATGTATTAAATAATTTAATAATAATATATTTTAAATTAAGTTCGCGTTTATATTGTAATGTATTGAGGGTATATTTAAGTTAGCTGTCGAACTAAAGCCGAATTTATCAGTCTCGAGTTCAACGCCTTTGACGACCTACACTGGTAGCACGGGCGGGAGAAATTTTATCCCCGGGAAAAAGATAAAACGTTTATCCCCTCTCTTAGCTTTATCCACCCGTCGAGTATGGGCACAGCGGTGGAAATAACACTCAGTGGATATACTTATAGAAATATACATCGCCTTCTCTGTCGCCATGCTTTAGCATAGGGAAAAATAATTTTATCCCCTGTCAGTGGATAAAATCGGGGGATAAAACTTATCTCCTGCCCATGCTACCAGTGCTGTGAGTGGTGAGCGTTGTGGTCTTATTAATGGGAAGGTCTCTGATTCCACTTTAATTAATTTATTTATTTACATAAAGCTTTACAAATAATACTTATAGCATCAGAAAAACCACCCGGATTTGTAATATATCGATACCTCCTACCTAAATTGTAGTATCCCACAAAATTGGCATTTTAGCATTGTTGCACTATAATTGTTGCACTATATCATTTTTATTTATCTCTTTTATGTTAAAAAAAAAAAATTAAAACAGCATTCTCTAACATACTTTCAAGACGTATAAAGTTGTAACGTTATTAAAACGACGGCCTAAACCATTGTATTGACCTTCACAACAATTACCGCGTCACGTAAGCGTTTTGGGGATACAACAACTTACGTAGGAGGTATCGATATCGATACTCCTACGTAATCGATAGATACGTAGGATCGATAGATAATCGATCGATATCTAGATACGTTGACTACAGAACATTAATGCCAATTGAACATCACATCACATCACACTAATATTATAAAGCCGAAAGTTTGTATGTGTGTGTGTGTGTATGGTTGTTACTCTTTCACGCAAAAACTACTGGACCGATTTGGCTGAAATTTAAAATGGAGATAGATTATACCTTGGATTAAAACATAGGCTACTTTTTATCCCGGAAAATCAAAGAGTTCCCGCGGGATTTTAAAAACTAAATTCACGCGGACGAAGTCGCGGGCATCATCTAGTCTGTTTATAAAATCGATGTCTAAGTAAAACTTCAATGGTTTTGACCTCGAGACCGATTTATTCAGCAATACTTTGACAGCTTGAATTTACTCTCCAATACATTACATACACCACACGAAATATAATCTATTTTTTCCTAGCCATCTTTAAAGGTAAAAAAGTCGCAGGAAGCGATTCGGAGAAACGCGTAACCGACAAAAAAACCCAGGCGCTTATGTCGTTTGTTTTTCACTTGTAGCACGGTTTAATTTTATTAGTGCGGTGAGAACGTCATAAGCGCTGTGCTGAGCGTGTCGCTTACGCCTTTCTGCGTAAGCCACTTATTTAGCTAGGTAAGGGAAAATAAATTATATTGCAAACTAGATGACGCCCTCGACTTCGCTTGGATTTTTTACAAATTTTTCTGGGATGAGATCTCGTTTTTTCTGGAAAAAAGTATCCTATCTTCTATCTCAGGATGCAAGCTATCTCTTTATTAAGTATCGTCAAAATCGGTTTAGCAGTTTAGGCGTGAAATGGTAAAAGACAGAATGATTCTCATTAATAAAATATTTAAAGCTTCCATAATGAGAAAGTGTGTGCGTCTATTACCTTTTTATCGCTCAACCCCTGAACCGATTTTGATGAAATATGACACGGAAATAGTTTCCTTCGCGAAAACAAACATAGGATATTTTTTATCCCGGAAAATCAAAAAATAAACCGGCAGAATTAAAAAAACATTCAGGCAGATGTCGCGAGTATGCACTAGTGAAATCATATTTTATTTAATGTATAAAAACTAATACGGACAACTTAAACCGATTTTCGATCCATAATGAGACTGAGAATCGGTGACCGATTTTTTTATTTTTTGTTCATCTATTTAAAACAAGTAAATATACGAAAATCGGCGATTATGAAATATGTTTTGTTGTTGCCGATTTTCGCTACAAATCGGTTGTCTGTGATTAGCTAAAGGCCGCTATACACTTTCCGATGTGTTTAGTGATGTTTGGAATTGTTAAGTCATGTTATTTTTATGTAAAAAAAAGTTTTCTGAAAGCAGTAGAGATGTTGAATTATTTGTTAGTGATTATTTAATTAATAAAGGGTCTTCCAAAATACGTAAAATTCACGATCAAGTTTTTTTAATTTATTTACTGTGTAAAATTGTAAAATAAATTTCGAACAGAGAGATACGAGAGGGGAAAAAATCTTAAAATAATGAACAATTAATATTAAATTACTTAATATTAATAAATAAATCTAAATTATCCATTAAATTAAAAAAAATTACTCATTTTCAAACACCTATATTCTAAACATTAATTCGCTACTAAACACTTAACACTCCGCAGAATGTATATCGGCCTTAAATCTTAGCGAAATGCCCATTTTATTGATATGACGTCATATAAGTGGGAAATCCTTGTCGCTGTATGGACTAGCCCTTACACGTGACCTAATCAATGTATATGTTCGATAGGTATATATTTTAGTGTGAACCATGCCTTAGTTTGTAGTATACTTTATTTCATCGTTATATTTTGTTAGGTCATCCCTCTAATAACAATGTACTTTTAAACAAATATATAAATAAAATACATAATAAAAAAAAAGAAATGAGTAATTATGGTTAAATGTATAAAAATGTGGGTAGTTTATAATTTATATAAGAAACACCGATACCGGCTGGACTGTATTGCTTGTGATGTAAATCATGTGGGAGGATAGATAGCTGTTCGGGATGAATTTGTTTGTTATTTGAATGCCCATCAACTATTACTGGTAAATAAATGTTTAAAAATAGTATTGTGTTTCATTCATTTTAATTTTCTTCTGGGCGCTGATCTCTCGAATAAAGATAGTACCCTCCCGACTGAATCAGGTCACAGCGACCAACCTACTCAGAGATTAGACATCGCGCAAGATATTATAGTGCACAAGTGTGTGCGCAAACACAGGTGCACTCTCCACACGACCGGAAAGAGATCAGGCGCAGGACCGACGGTGGGGCACCCCCGTGCTCTCCGAGGCACGGGGGTGCCCCACCGCCAACTTCCTAATAACCTCGACTTAATAAATCGCTCATTTGCGACAAGGGACCGTGACATAACTCAAAATTCACCAATTTTAGTGTCGAACATTTATACTTTTTGCGATTAAAACAATATTACGCTAAGCACAAAGAAATAAGAGCGAGAGAGATTGTGACTTAATGCTCTGTCGCTTTGTTGGCCGCTGTGTTGTTTCGAGACCGCAGCATCCACAAAACATTACTCTCTAACGAGAGAATTCTCTCATCGTCGATTTTGAATTATGTCACTCTTGTCGCAAATGAGCGAAATGTGCCTTTACGCACTGTTTAAAGTGCAATGGGAATCCAGTAATTCCTTCGGGATCATATTATATAAGCGCACACTCAACCCCACAGAGGATTTTTGAACTTTGCGTAAGTGACACCATGGCGTTTTTAGTTTATAAAGCAGTAGAAATATGGAAAAGTAGGCTGGGGGAATTTAATAATCCTACTATAATATTATAAATGTGAAAGTGTGGATGTGTGTTACTAAATCACGTCGCAACGACTGAACCGATTTGGCACAGAGATAGATTATAGTCTGGAATAGCACATAGGCTACATTTTATCCCGGAAAATTAAAGAGTTCCCGCGGGAATAAAAACCTTCAATCCACAAGAAGGAAGTCGCGGGCATCAGCTAGTGTTTAATAAAGTGAAAAGAAAAACTGACCACATTTTACTATATTAAAATTTATTTACACTATGTACAACTTCAAAAAGTAACTCCATTTACATAAAATTAATCCTAAATTCTAATAATCCGCTGCAGTATTCGCCAAATAGTCTCTGCGGCCGATATTCGACGCTTGCTTGTTCTGTACAGCCTCCAATTTCGGACATTCTGTAAAAAAATCAAATAAACTTAGTTATTTTATATTTTTGCTGTAGTGTAGTTTAAACTACATAGATAATCGCTCAACACGCACAAGCTGTCATACTAAGGCTGCGTTTTGACGTTTTATAAACAGTTGCTGGTTTGATAAGTTGGCAACATTCCTATTATAAATTCAAGATGGCGGTAACCATAGACAAGCCAAGCGCACTCCGCATCTTAGGTATAAAGCTACAATTATCCGCGTCGTCCCGACCCGACGGGCCAACTCAATTGGCTAACGTAGTGCGAAGGGATAAGAGTTACGCGACAGAAAGAGAGGCAACAAGCGGGGAAAAAACAAGAAATTAAAAATTACACCTTTAGACTTTCAAGATGTCATTGCTATGAAAATCATTGCCAGAGAAGAAAACTTTCGTTATAGTGGTGGATATAGGAAACAATACAAATATTATTATAGGTCTGGTGGGAGGCTTTGGCCGTGGCTAGTTACCACCCTATCGTCAAAAACGTGCCGCCAAGCGATTTAGCGTTCCGGCACGATGACGTGTAGAAACCGATTAGGGGTATGGGTTGAATTTACGCTGCTATACCCCTTCAAAGTTAGCCCGCTACCATCTTGATCACAGTCAAGGGCTATCTTTTATTAAAAAAAAAAAAGATAGACGTTATGCTTAGATATACTTAGACTTAGAAAGATAGACTTAGACTTTCTGATCAGTAAGCATTTCAGCTTAGACAAGCTCTACCTCTGTATTTTGTGCAACAGATAAGGCACGTTTTGACATTTGACAAACAGTTGCTGGTTTGATTAGTTGGCAACATTATTATTATAAATTCAAGATGGCGGTAACCATAGACAAGGCAAGCGCACACCGCATCTTAGATAAGGGGTACTTACCCGTAATCCTGTGTCCCAGCCCGCCACAGTAGGAACAGCCCTGACCGTCTGCAACCGGAACGTCCGGCTCCCCGATCATGTCCAGAAGGAAGGCTGGAACCTGGACATTTTAAAATTAATCTTAATAAAATTCCAAGTCCTGGCTGATTGACTTATACAACGTGTAATGAAACTCCGAAATAATACTGAAGGAGGTGAATGTGCTCATGAAACTGAACAACTTTCCCCAAGGCACATAGGTCGAAATGTGAAAAAAAAAATGTGGAACTCCCATACAAAATTGACAATCAGCTGATTGATTTACTATGGGAAGTAAATTTTTTTTTTTTTCATATTTCGAGCTATGTTCCTTGGGGAAAGTTGTTCAGTTTCATGAGTACATTCACCTCCTTCAGGGTTATTTCACACTTTTGTTACACGTTGTATATCAACGCACAGCCTAAACCACTGGAGTTAGAAGCTTGAAATTTTGACAGTAGGTTCCTTAAGAGAAGAGTGTCATGGCGTCGTTCGTGACGTCACTTCTATGTTTTTTTATAGTAGTTTGTCAGCCCAACGGTTAATGGTGCGGTCTGAAAACTGAAAGGTCACAGGTTCGAACCCCACCCGTTGCCGTACCCACTCCTAGTACAAGCTTACAGCTTATTTGGAGGGGAGAGCAGAGTATAAGTCAACGACTTGGCTAATATTCTTTATAAAAAAAAAATTGTACACAACATAATATTGTTATTGCATATTATTTTATTTTTAAAAAAGCAACCGCCGAGTTTATTGCTGGCTCTCGGCAGGAAGGGCATTCCGAACCAGTGGTAGATTCATTGACGATCCAAAAGCACTTGTGAAAGTTGATTTGAATAAAAAATATTTCGACCGTTCCGTAGAACAAAGTCTCATCTTTTTTTTTTTATTTGATGACAAGATAGCCCTTGACTGTGATCTCACCTGATGGTAAGTGACGATGCAGTCTAAGATGGTAGCGGGCTAACTTAGAAGGGTTATAGCAGTGTAAATTCAACCCATACCCCTAATCGGTTTCTACACGCCACCGTGCCGGAACGCTAAATCGCTTGGCGGCATCTTTGACGGTAGGGTGGTAACTAGCCACGGGCAAAGCCTCCCACCAGACCAGACCAGAGACAATTTAGAAATTATAAATTCCTAAACTGCCCCCGCCGGGAATCGAACCCGAGACCTCGCAGTTATAAGAACACAGCGCTCACCACTGCGCCAGGGAGGTCGTCAAAATCATCATCTGCTGCTATGGTCGTCATCTACTAAATTCATAGCATTTGAGCCTTAAAAGTCACATCTGCAAGGCTTAAATCTCAAGTTAGTTAGCAGATGAGACTTTGTTCTACGGAACGGTCTAATTTCTATTCTATTCTATCCGCTGACCTTCTGGCCGGCCTCAGTCAGCAGGTGCACCAGGTCCTTCAGCACGCTGAGGTCGGCCGCCCGCCCCAGCAGCGTGGTGGCGACGCCCTCGCCGCCCGCCCGCCCCGTCCGCCCTATGCGGTGCACGTAGTTCTCTATATCCTCGGGCATATCGTAGTTTATTACGTGCTGGATGTTCTCGAAGTCTAGACCTGAGGTTGGAGATAACCCAGTGTAAAAAAAAAAAAAAAAATAGTCTTTTAATCAAGAATAAAAAGCAGTCACATAAGAAAAAATACAAAGAAAATCAACAATAAAAAGAACATAAACATAAAATACAATATAATATATAAAAACTAAAGATTGTGTAGGATTGGGTGTACGCTTATACAAGGTGTAACAAAAGTGTGAAATAACCCTGAAGGAGGTGAATGTGCACATGAAACTGAACAACTTTCCCCAAGGAACATAGGTCGAAATGTGAAAAAAAATGTGGACCTCCCATACAAAATTGACGATCAGCTGATTGATTTACTATGGGAGATAATTTTTTTTCCAATTTCGACTTATGTTCCTTGGGGAAAGTTGTTCAGTTTCATGAGCACATTCACCTCATTCAGGGTTAACGCACACTTTTGTTACACGTTGTATAATAGGTACTAGCTGATTTCCGCGCTTTCGTCCGCGCGGAAAAAGTTTAGAGTGACTTGCTACTCCGCTTAACAACTTAGCTTACTTATCCGCGAGAAGTTATGTCCTCTATCTCCGATAATATTTAGTAGATCTTCACCAAAATTGGAGAAAATATTTCTGATAGTACACAATTTATAATAAAAAAGAATTATCAAATTCGCCAGGTAGGTCGTGAATGTCTGGTTCGGATGAAACTTTATCTTACCCTTGCTTGCGACATCTGTGGCCACTAGAACATCCTTCTCCCCTTTTCTGAACGCCTCTACCGCTCTTGTTCTTTCCTCCTGGTCTTTACCCCCATGAATGGCGACCGCTTCCACACCTTAACAAACGAAAAAATTACTGCGGGTAGATTAAAATGCCACTTTGAGGGTAGTTCGAAATGCCACTTTGCGGGTAGTTTGAAATGCCACTTTGCGGGTAGTTTAAAATGCCACTTTCCGGGTAGTTTAAAATGCCACTTTGAAGATAGTTTAAAATGCCACTTTGAGGGTAGTTTAAAATGACACTTTGCGAGTAGTTTGAAATACCACTTTGAGGGTAGTTTATAATGCCACTTTGCGGGTAGTTTAAAATGCCACTTTGCGGGTTTACGGGTGTGGTAGAAATCCAACCTACTCAAACGAAACGCTTTAATTCAACGTTTCTGATAAGAACCGCTAAGGCGTGGAACACTCTTCCAGCATCTGTGTTTCCTGCCACCTATAATTTGAGTACCTTCAAGGCAAGAGTGAATAGGCACCTTCTAGGCAAGCGCGCTCCAACCTAGAGCTCATCACTGCTACCCAGTATTGATTGTCGTCAAGCGCCAGTCTAAAAAAAAAGTTTGAAATGCCACTTTGAGGGTAGTTTGAAATGCCAGTTTGCGGGTAGTTCACAACGCGACACGCTGCCACTGTACTCTTCCCAACAAGCAAAATAATCCCAGAATGCTGTTCTAGGAGTGTATACTCCTTTAAGTGGTTTGGAAGATGCTGTTTAGACTATAATCACAACCTTACATTTAATACTAGCTTTTGCTCGCGGCTTTGCTCACGTTAAGTTCGATTATTCAAACCACTATTTTACCCCCGTTAAAGCTGTGCGCTGATAGATCAGTCAGTCAGTGAGTCACCTGTGCCTTTTATATATTTAGATTATAAACGCTGTAGGAGAATCCTCTAGTTCAAAATGTCACTTTGCGGGTAGTTTCAAATGCCACTTTGAGGGTAGTTTGAAATGCCAGTTTATGGGTAGTTCACAACGCGACACGCGGCGACGCACCTTTGAGAAGCAGGTACTCGTGTATGGCGTCCACGTGCTGCTTGCGCTCGGCGAACACCAGCACGGGCGGCGACGTCTTCTGCAGGCACTGCAGCAGGTGCACGGTGCGCGCCTCCGCCTGCACCGGCTCCAGCTCCTGCCGCACGTTCAGCGACGCGGCGCCCGCGCGCCCCACGTTCACCGTCACCGGCGCCACCAGCGCCGACCTGCCGGCACCCACACCCGACACCATCAGCGACCGCGTCACGCCCATTCCCAAGACACCAGACACCGTCAGCAACCACGTCACGCCCATTCCCACAAACCACTTTCGGACTTACTTGAAGCGTAGGACACCCGACATCGTCAGCAACGACGTCACGCCCTCAGTGGGAATCCACAAATGACTTTCGGACTAATTTGAAAGGTAGGACACCCAACACTGTTAGCAAAATCGTCACGCCCATTCCCACAAACGACGTGCAGGTTGTTACGTTCCCTCAAATATGGTTGAGCGAAGCAACGGCTGGATCACGCGTCGTGCTCGTGAACGGGTGCCACCAACGGGAATGTGTCTGCTTTTGTCTGTCCGTCTTAACATGTATTGGATTGTATGTAGGTACGCATTTTTGAAACTTCATTGCGGAAACACTGTATACATAGCATAGTTTTGTTACCTATTGTAATTTTTTTTTTTTTTTGAAAAGAGCAACTGCAGAGTTTCTTGCCGGCTCTTCTCAGCAGAATCTGCATTCCGAACCGGTGGTAGATTTATGACGTGTCATAAGAGCTACAAGTTGGCCTACATGAAATAAATAAACTTGAAGCATGGTTAAGGAATCACGAGCCTATTTGAATGTCTCATTTGCCTATCGTGTAAATATATTTGAAGTAATTATGTATGTTCAATCAATATTGATTGTTTTTAGTTTCGTGAATATAGATGGCGCCACTAGTAAGTTAGCTACCGCTGGCATTGGCCACTCCAAAATATTATTCATTTGTATATACAACGTATGTTACTTCGCCCTTTTTATTGTTGTTTTAATTTAATTGAACTTAAAGTAGACTTCGCTGGATAGAAAAATTCGCGCTCGCTTCGCTCCTATCAACCTATAGAACTCTATCTTCTAAATATATAAAAGGCAAAGGTGACTGACTGACTGACTGACTGATCTATCAACGCACAGCTCTAACCACTGGACCGATCGAGCTGAAATTTGGTATACAGGTAGCTGTTAGGACGTAGACATCCACTAAGAAAGGATTTTGGAAAATTTCAACCCCAAGAGGGTTAAATAGGGGGTAAAAAAGTCGAATCTAACGCGAGCGAAGCCGCGGGTTAAAGCTAGTTGCTGGATAAAGGTCTTTTACATGGAATTGCACTTGTCTCTGTGACCATCGGCTCACTGCAACTCATCTGATGTCATCAGTCCACTTTATGCAAACACTAGAGCTTTCCGTTTTCGGTAAAAAAATTCGCGCTCGCTTCGCTCTTAACAACCTATAGAACTCTATTGCTGGACAAAGGTCTTTGACATGGACTTCCACGTTTCCTAACCCTACTAAAGTCATTAGTTCACTTAGAAGCCTGCAAACACTGAGTTTTCCGGTTTCGGTAAAAAAATTCGCGCTCGCTTCGCTCACCTGGCGAAGTTCTGTATCTTCTTGGGCATGGTCGCGCTGAACAGCAGCGTCTGCCTCTGGCCCGCGAAGTAGGAGAAGATCGTCCTCACGTCCTCTTCGAAGCCCATGTCTATCATCCGGTCTGCTTCGTCCATGCACAGGTACCGGCACACGTTCAGACGCACCTTGGGAGCAGAGCAGCTGAGTACTAAGGAGCTATGCGAATATGCGTGCATGGAGTATTGCAGCCATTTATGGGATGGGATGGCTCTGCCAAGTACCAGCGTCCAGCTCGCTGCTTTGGATTCGGTGGATCGACGCGCCAGAAGACTCATAGGCGACGAATCGCTGGTAAACTCCAGACTCCAAAGTCTTGAACATCGGCGCAAGGTTGCCTGTCTGTCGGTGTTCTACAGGTATTTTTCGGAGAGTGTGCCCAAGAACTATTCAATCTAGTTCCTCCATCACCATTCTACCACCGAACCGCAAGGCATCGTACGAATCTGCACCGCTACGTGGTCGAAATTCCACGACCCCGCACCAAGCGCTTCGCTTCCTCGTTCCTGATACGCACCGCTAAAATTTGGAATGCCCTTCCGGCTTCCGTTTTTCCAACTATAATGTGGGTGTCTTTACGTCAAGAGTGAATAGGCATCTTCTAGGCAAGCGCGCACCATCTTAGGCTGCATCTTTACTTACCATCAGGTGAGATCGCAGTCAAGCGCTGGTCTATTTAAAAAAAAAAAGAGTATCACTCGAACTAATAGGTGATATTGCAAATGGCGAACCGACTTCCACAATCTATGATTTTATTGTTATTGCGTAGACAGAGAAGTACTTTAGCCTTAGTGATATCTCCTTTTCACTCCCACACAAAGAAATGCAGTACAGCGATGTCAAACAAGATAGAATGAGACACAGCTATGTCTATATCCGTCCCTCACTGCGTGCCACGTTTGGAGTTGTTGCTCACAATACATTGTGAGGTGATTGTGAGCAACAAGACGTACAAGAGTAGGTATTTCACAGTGTTACCTATCCCACTCGGCGAATTGGTAGGATTCTAGAGGATACTCATTCTACGTGTTGTTGTATTTTTTTTTATTTTTTTTTTTAAATTTATTGACATATGATTTACATTTCTATTGGTCCCTACCCTCTGCGCTAGGAAAACCTGTGTTGCAGAGGATAGTTCCTTCCAGGTACAAGATATCATAGATCTATGAAATTATATATCATATATATCATAGATTCATAGATATATAATAGGGATGTTAACACTAATCACAAATTAATGTTTAGTGTTAATTTTATGATAGTTTGTAATATTAGAATATCGAAAATCACATTTTTGTAATTTAATATACCTTAATAAATTTATTAAAAATGATTTTAAATGCTATATTTATAATCTTATGTTACGTGACTGCAAACGCCAAGAGCTTGTGACGTCAAAATCACTCACTGAACGCGAAACAAGCTGACGACTGTATGTATGCCATGAATCGCCATTCTCCATCAACGATCGCGACCAATGTTTGTTTGACGAATGACGCCATGTCAGTCACGTGACAGTTGTGGAGTGTTTTAGCGGGAACATTCAAAATTACTCTATTTTTGTATATTTTCTCATCAAAAATACTAATATTTTTAAATAATATATATTTTTTTATGGTAAACAAGAGTCAATCTTTAAAATAAAAGCAATTCCGAAAAATTTTTAACATCCCTATTTCATAGATCAGTTATAGAGGTCCGTGCGCCATTTGCAATACCATTAGATCCAGAGACACTCGTATGTCAGAAGCGGCTCTTTAGATTGATCCTTAATCTAGGCTGTCATTTGTATTGGGAGAGTAATAGAAATAAAGGAAACGTACCATCTTTTTGTCCAGCATGTCCATAAGTCGGCCAGGCGTCGCCACCATGATGTGAACGCCTCGCTGCACCACGTCCATACATTCCGACACCGCCACACCTGAAAGAAAAAAGAAGGAACATCTGGAAATGTTTCTGGGTGAAGATTTTCAAAAAGGGGTGGTCTCAGGTCTCTTCTTAGAATAGAATAGAAATATTGTTTATCCAAATAAACTTTTACAAGTGCTTTTGAATCGTCGATGAATCTACCACTGGTTCGGAATGCCCTTCCTGCCGAGAAGAGCCAGCAATAATCTCGGCGGTTGCTCTTTTCAAAAAAAATTTTTACAATAGGTAACAAAACTATGCTATGCATACAGTGTTTTCACGATGAAGTTTCAAAAATGCAAAACAATCCAATACATATTAAGACAGGCAGACGAAAGCAGACCCATTCCCGTTGGCGGCACCCGTTCACGAGCATGACGCATGATCCAGCCGTTGCTTCGCTCAACCATATTTGAGGGAACGTAACAACCCGCACCACACGACACCACCACAGAAATGTTTAAAGAGAGCATGACATACTTAGGAGCATCGAATTGAATTATTAAAATACTCAAAAAAATTCAAAAATTCAATATTAATTTATTTCATGTAGGCTAACTTGTAGCTCTTATGACACGTCATAAATCTACCACCGGTTCGGAATGCAGATTCTGCTGAAAAGAGCCGGCAAGAAACTCAGCAGTTGCTCTTTTCAAAAAAAAAGAAATACTCATTTTAATACAAGACTAAGTTCAACTCCTAAACCCTGATGATGGGTTTCCTTACCCCCAATAGCGAGGCAGCTGCGTATCTCCGGGTTGCCGGCCATCTTCAAATGCTTCACGAAGTGCAGGATGATGTCGTGAGTCTGTTTCGCCAGCTCCCGGGATGGGCAGATGATAAGGCCGTAGGGACCCTCGTTCCTGTCATTATTTTGTTATTAAGGCCCAAGACACGGAGCTGCCCGCGAAATTCAAATTTAATTTGGTTTTTCGCAATTTGTAAACTAATACAACAAAGTAGGCTTATGGTATTCAAATTGCGCCAATGCCAGTATCATCTTCACAGGTTTGTATACTAATATTTACGTGAAAGTATCCAGTTTAAGAATTGAATGAGTTTGACGTGAGCTACTCACAAATTAGTCATTATTTTGATTAATTTCTTAAACTGGATACTTTCACGTAAAGATTAGTATATAAACCTGTGAAGATGATACTGCCATTGGCGCAATTTGAATACCATAAGCCTACTTTGTCGTATTCGTTTATAAATGGCGAAAAACCAAATTAAATTTGAATTTCGCGGGCAGCTCCGTGTCTTGGGCCTTAAGAAAAGGTTTGGCTATAATCCGCCAACAGAAAAATCTGTATGGTCAAACATGCAGTTACAAGCTAAGCAGCGTTTACCTTCCCAACCAAGCGAGAAAGCAATGTTCCCAAGCAAGTCATCGAATAAAAAAAAAGCTAGTTTACACACATAGGCTATATCATATCCAAGAAAAACAACAAATATCCTCGAGACTCAAGAGCAAGAAACGCAAAAACTAAAAAAAAAAAAAAAACGTACCTAATAAAAGGCATTTTGACCTCCTGCTCCAAGCACAACATGATAATGGGTAGAGTGAACACCAGGGTCTTGCCAGAACCTGTGAACGCTATACCGATCATGTCCCTTCCACTCAGCACCGCTGGTATACCCTGGACTTGGATGGGAGTGGGCTTCTTGATGCCTTTGGCTTCTAACCCTCGGAGAATACCTGTTGAGAAGAATACCATTTAGGGTATTACTGTTACCACATCACCATAGAACAGTTGTTGATCAATGCCCCTAATCGACAATGTTTTTTAAGCTATTGCATAGCTTCTATCGCGGGCCTTGAGCATGGAGACCGAATCCAGAAATTCCGTAAAGAAAATAATCTGACACGGGACTCCTCTCGCCGCTAGATGGCGTTGATGAAAAATGCTATGCAATAGCTTTACCGCGGCAGTCCCCGAGTGCCACACGTCTTTTTTTTTTTAATAAAAAATATTAGCCAAGCTGAACTTGACATATTCTCCTCGATTGATTGGTGTGATAGTTTTGGCTGATTGACAGATACTAGTCAATAAAATATAAATCTATGGACAAAAAGTTACCTTTAGGGAACCACTAGTTACCATTAGGGAACACTAGTTACCTTTAGGGAACACTAGTTACCTTTAGGGAACACTAGTTACCTTTACGGAACTTCATATGCTGGAAGGTGCGAAACGGAGAGGCTACATTGGCCCTCCACCAGTATTTTTTTTATTTTTATTCTATGACAAGATAATTCTTGTTCCTGCTGGTAAGTGATAATGCAGTCTAAGATGGTAGCGGGCTAACTTGGACGGGGTATGGCAGTGTACATTCAACCCATACCCTGAATCGGTTTCTACACGCCAATATGCCGGAACGCTAAATCGCTTGGCGGTACGTCTTTGACGGTAGGGTGGTAACTAGCCACAGCCAAAACCTCCCACCAGACAAAAGTAGAATGCGTAGTTCGTCGCAGTCACTCGTGCCACAATTTCAGCAGCTCTAAGACAGAGTGGCAGAAGATATGTTGGTTGAGGTGACGATAATGACCTACAAACTTCTAGGATTCCAGGTCTTAGGGCTGAACCACTAGTTGCTTTTAACAAACCCCTAATTGCCTTTCCAGAATCCCTAGTTGCCTATAGGGAACCCCTAGTTACCTTTAGGGGATCACTAGTTACCTTTATGGAACCACTAGTTACCTATGTGGAACCACAAGTTAGCTTTAGGGAACCATAAGTTACCTTTAGGGAACTTCATGTGCTGGAAGGTACGGATGGGGGGCGGCACATTTTCCCCCTCCACTAGTATGCGCATCTCGTCACGTACGCGATCGTGCCTTGACTCCGGCAGCTCTAAGATACAGCGCGGCGGCCGCCATGATGTTTTTATTGGCTCCGAGTATTGGATACCTGGGAAAATAAATAATAGTAAGTCCTCCCGACTGAATCTGGCCACGGTGGCAAATCTTCATGAAGATCAGCTATCTGTTAAGGAGATATTACAGTGAAAAAGTGTGTGTGTAGACACAGGTGTATTCTCCACTCTCATAGTCCGATGTGAAGAAATATTAGACGCGACCAGAGATCAAGTGCAGGACTGACGGCTCTATGAAGCAGGGGGGTGAAAAATCGCCAACTTAAACCCCAATACATGCCTGACCCAACCTGAGAAACGAACCTGTGACCTCATCATCAGCAGTTGACCACCCTAACTACTAGACCAACAAGGCAGTTCTGTCATATACTTAGTCAGAGGACTCAATCATTGTTAGTTATAAGGTACTAACATAGATATTAAGTTTTTGTTTTTACTAACCTAAGTACTAGCATAGTGATAAGTTTTCATTGTTACAAACCTAAATGGATTTTTGTTGTTCGATGCAAATAAATAAATTGAATCACACTATATAATATTATAAAGGTGAAAGTGAAAGTTTGTATGTGTGTGTATGTTTGTTACTCCTTCACACCACAAGGAATGAACCGTTTTGACGGAAAATTTGGAATGGAGATAGCTCATACTCAGGATTAAAACATAGGCTACATTTTATCCAGGAAAATTAAAGAGTCCCTACGGGAATAAAAAAAAACTTAATCCACGCGGACGAAGTCGCAGGCATCATCTGGTTTGAAATATACAAAGATTGACTTAGCTAACTAACAACTGACCTATCTCTAAAATTTCTAATATCTCTAAATTCTCTAAGATTTTATTTTTAACGTACCTTTAGCTAACTCTGCAACGCCCATCAACGCCTTGCTCTGGGCAACACTCTCTAATATATGCTCCTCCTCTTTAGCCTGACGCTCGGCTGCAGAGAGAGCCCTGGCCTCCGCTAGCCTCTTCAGTTCGCTGTGCTGGTCAAGAAGTGACACGTTGTATCGGCGACCCCATTCTTCTTGAGATGCTGTAGAGTTTTAACCTTTTTTTAGGGTTATATTGTCAAACAAACTATAAAATATAAAATATAAAAAAAATATAAAAATAGCCTTTATTTCAGTCTACCAGTTTATATTTTCGTTATTTGCCTTAACCTAGAAAATCCCTAAGGACTGAGTGCCTCTCGGCAAAGGCCTCCTCCAGCTCTCTCCAGTGGTTACGATTCTGTGCTACCCTTCTCCAGAATGGACCAGCTGTAAGCTTCAGCTCGTCCTCCCAACGTCTAACCTGTCTGCCCTTTTACAAACTTTTAAACAAACTATAGTTCTTCCAATTTCTAAGGGCGTGTGAGCTTTACTTGTGATTTCGTCATCTACATGCATAAGTGTTTTCGCTTTCGCTTATACTTATACAGGTATGAAACACACACAACCATGATTCACACACCCTCGTGAATTGCAAGAACTATAACTAAAAAAGGATATTTCCAGGATGTGAATTTCTTCATTCCACCATAACTTCTAAATGCCTGAACAGATTTGGTATGAGTGTGTGTGAACAGATTTGGAATGCCGAGTGGCTCTGGCTACATTTTTTTTATTTATTGCTGGCTCTTTACAGCAGAATCTACTTTCCAAATCAATAGAATAGAACAAAATAATTTTTTATTCAAATTATCCTACTCCTACTACACATCCTACATCCTAATACATCCTACTAATACAATAAATGGGAAAGTTTGTCAGGATGGATGGATGGATGGATGTTTGCCAACCTTCATCATCAGGGTCGTTGTCACTAGAACTCTTGGTCTCCGCGGCCGCTTCCGCAGCAACCTGACCCAAACGGCCCAGTTTCAACAGCTTCTGCTTCTTGCGCTCCTTCACAGGCACGTAAGGCTCGTAGTTGTCTATATCCTCCTCGGATTCCGATTTCTCCTCACGCCGGTATCGCTTTACCGGCGGATCAGACATCGTACAACGTTTTTCAACTAATTTTTATTTACAGATTACAAAAATAACGCTGAATAAATGCACGAAAGTTTGGTTTGTTTTGAATTGATTTGAGTTTTGACATATGTCCATTTGCATTTGATTTGACAGTTGACTTTGACATATGTTTGTTGGTGTTCTTCCTTCGACTCTCTTCGGGGCAGGCAAAGATCCATGACCATACAGCCTATTCAAATGTAAGATTTTGTGTTCCAAGTGCCAACTGTCACTTTTAACGTTCATCATGTTGTGTTCGCATGATTCGCGTTCGCTTTTGCATTTTACGCAAATTCTTTTAGCTTGCAAAAAGGACTGACCTATGATTAGTATGAGTAATTGTTATTTTTCTATAAAAAATGACTTCCGTAAAGCTTTCGTGAGACTTTTGACTTTATTTAGACTTATTGTGTCTTAGGTTTATCTTTGAGAAATATTAAAAGCTGTAACTCCTGTTTAATTGAAATATTAATGTAATAAGTACCTAGATACTTACTGTAGTAGCAACAAATAAAAATATTTCGCCTTTGAAGAAAATATTATTTAGTATCTTATTTAGCATTTTTTAGCCTTTTTGCAAAGATATTTATATTACGTTTAGAGGTTACATTGAAGGTATTTGAAAAAAGCTTAGTACAGACCTAGTTATCATATCAAACTAAAATAGTTATGTGCTGTGGTTATGTGTGTCTTGGTTTGGATCAATGGGTCAATTAATGAAGTTCTAATAAAATCATAAGCTTAATAATAGGAAAGATCTTCATTGAGATTGTAAACATGGAATTTAAAAAATGTTGATTTCTAATTTCATCTCGGAAATTCCTTTTTAGTCTATTTAATATTTAGTACTACCTACCTAGAATTTCCTAGGTGAGTATGATAATATGATAATGCATTACTATCCGTAAAATTAAAGAATGGTTTTAGAAATGGCGGCTCATTATGCCGGTACTGTCAGCATACACGGGATCTATAGCGAGCGATAATCTGCTAATAATCAATAAATTATAATATACTAGTAAATAATATAAACGTTATATATATTTTTTAATTCAAATAATGTAATCATTTTTGGTTTTATTTAAGAACTAGATGATGCCCGCGACTTCGTCCGCGCGGATAAAGGTTTTTTGATTCCCGCGGGAACTCTTTAATTTTCCGGGATAAAAAGTAGCATATGTTTTAATCCTGGGAATGAGCTATCTCCATTCCAAATTTCAGCCAAATCGGTTCATGCGTTGTGGCGCAAAGGAGTAACAAACATACACAAATACACACACACATACACGTACAAACTTTCACCTTTATAATATTAGTGTGTTGTGATTAAAATAATCTTGTAAAATTATGTTGTACACGCTGTTGATTACCAATAAATAAATAAATAAAGACGGTCATTTTATCAGTTTATTGTTGTTGTCCGTACCGGCGAGTGTGAGTATAGATAGCGACAGTGTGCGAGTGAGAGGTGAACAGAAGCGACGCCATTTATAAAACCATTCTTTAATTTTACGAGTAGTACCTACCTACATACGAATTACGATTATAGAACGGAATTTGACATGTCACTGTCAAATCAAAAAATAAGGGTGACACGTACATCGCATCATAAAATTTAATTTACTTTTTGCGACCTCCAAATGTGAAAATTCGCCAAAATTTTTACATGTGCCGATTCCTAATAACCGCGACAAAATGTCCGACAGAAGTTTCGGTGATTATACAAATCGGAATATAGTGAAAAACCCGCTTTTGTCCACCGCCGTGACTGGGCTCTCCATTGAAGATTTGACGCAGAATGCAGTCCTGCTACCCGCCGTACCCAGCCAGGAATTGAACACCAGACAAGGTTAGTGCTATTTCTATCCCTGAATGGTGTAAAAAATACGTAATTTCCCACGGCGTTGGCGTAATAGCGTGTTAGACATCGCGCTAGAATTCTCATCTATGCTGTCAGTTTTGGCTACCTTCCGGCGCGAATTCTTGTCTTGCATACCGTATTATGCATTAAAAATCTATTTAAAACACTGAATTACCTTATTACGTTCAATTTACGTGCCAATAACGAGTTAAATTAGCTTTAAATATAAAAAACTAGTCAACAAGTGTAGTGAAAGTGTATATGAAAAACAAACCTGTGTTTACACACAAAACATAGTGTTTAACTCATTTTTAAGTTAATTCCGTCAAAAGGGCATAAATTTTGTTGTAATTACCATTTACTAATAAAGGTAGACTTCAAAAAGTGTAATTTTTGCAAAGATTTTGTGCAAAAAAAAAATGTCTTCCTTTTTGTACAAAACATACAAAAATGCTCCATTCCAAACTGGGTTTATACCTGAATTCAATTTGTTTTCATGTTCAAGTTATAAGAGTGTTGAAAGGGTCTTTGAACAATTAGTAAGTTCTAATTTTGAATTAAAATACCTAGGTATTGACAATGCAATATAATCTTAAGTTAATTTGACGAGTCTATAATCAAGCAGAGTTCTTTATACATTTGTCTTACTATTGGTTCTTCGTAACCCTCCCATCTGTAGGTAGCAAGTTATCGGTAATTTAAATTATGAAACTTTTTTATAGAAACCGTTTTGACTTATGCCTCGTAGTAAATAGTACTGTCTGCAAGAAAAACGGGTAAAACTATAGATATCCGGTACTCGCGTTCGGGGATGGGGGTGGGGGGAAAGGGGGGACGGGGGGAGTGGTAACCCTCCCCTCGAACGATAATCTCTGCACTAAATGTATTTATTGGCTTTTTCTGACAAGAAATTCGAGAACACGTAAAAAAGTCCCAGGGGACTATGATAGCGAGAGTGAGAGTGGACCTTTATTTGCAGACACACTTGTAGACTATAATATCTCCCATATAGAGTTTAATCTCTCAGGTTGGCCACCATGACCAGATTCAGTCAAGAGGACATTATTACTATCATGTATACCTTCTTAGAATCTAGCAATAAAACAATACTATCAGATAAAATTTATTGGCAAAAGAATAATAAAAATATAAGAAAATAATTTTATTAAGTAAGTACAAAAAAAGAATTAGCAAAATATGGCTGATCATTTTTTTTTAATAATAACTAAATTAAGATTTATTTTCACAATTATTGTACTACCCGTATTAGTAACATTAAAACTTAAAATTAAATATATTTAAATAGTTGTTCAACAAACTTTAAATACAGTTTATGATAGTTAAGCAAAGTTTGTCTAAGTCAGTAACTGGTTGGATAACCTCATAGTTTTTCCCTTCATATCTAGAAAAGTGTTTTACATATTATAAAGTTGGTACACCTGCTAATATCACAAACAACTCATATTTTTTTTTTTTTTTAAATAAAAGGAACCTAAATATAAATATCTAAATGCTATTAGCAGCAGTTTAGGCTACACTATAACTTTGTGTATAAAGAAATATTACATAGCTAAGCTATACAACAAGTTCGGGGACAAACAGGAATTTTTATTCTTATTTGTCCCCATGGACCAGATGTGGGGACAGGCAGGGATTTTTTTTTTTAAAAAAAAAAAAGAATATTAGCCAAGCTGAACTTGACTTATATCCTCCTCTCCCCTCCAATTAAGCGAAAAGCTTGTGCCAGGAGTGGGTACGACAACAGTGCAACGGGTGGGGTTCGAACCTGCGACCTTTCAGTTTTCAGTCCGCACCTTTAACCGTTGGGCTATTGAGGCTTTTAGTAATCATTCATAAATAGTATTAATTTTATGACAAAATAACCCATGTCTGCGATCTCACGCGATGGTAAGTGATAATGCAATCTAAGATGGTAGTAGCATGACTTGAAATGTGGTAGGGCAGTTTTAGTTCAACCCAAACCCTTAAACAGTTTCAACACGTCATCGTACCGGAACGCTTAACCGCTTGGCGGCACATCTTTGTGAGTAGGGTGGTAACTAGCCACGGCCAATGCGTTCCAGATAAAGTATTATTTAATTGTTAGTAGCATAAGGAATTTTATAGCATAGCCTGAACTGTGTTTTATTATTAGTGCCTAAAGTAAATAAAAACTATTTTTTTAAACTTACAAGTAACTTCTTATTATAATATAAACAAGTCGCAAACTTATAATCTATGTGAAAAAAGGTAACTTACAGTTTAGAATGTTAAATTAGTTTATATTAATTACATAATTGTAATAAAACTATACGAGTACGTACCACGGTAATTGTTTTTAATACGGTAATTGCGTCGTACAGCACCAAATTTAAAAAGTGACATTACTTTTTTTTGCCGATCTTTAAATATCGTGCCTCCAAAAAAGACCAAGAAGGCGGGTAGATAGATTCTACCCATGACAGCTTCAACTTGACGTCTCGCAACACTGACCACGGTCCATGCTGGACCAACTGGATCAAAATAACGACAATTCCAACTAAAAAAAATTACCGTGGTATATACTCGTATAGTTGTATCACAATTAAGTCATAAAACCACGAATCAAGTCTAAAATCTTAAGTTTATATTAATTTGGCGAAAGTATTTCGTGAAAGGCAATTTAAGTATAGTCAATGTGTGTAACTGTAGATTCGTGTTTAACATTGTCATGCCCGTTTCCACCAATTAACTAACATTTACGGGCTACCTAAGCGAAGTTGGGTGATGCTTTCTGTCAATTTCGTTTACACAAACCTTTAGAGAGAAAATCACAATTTTAAGCTATTGCATAGCTTCTATCGCGGGCCTTGAGCGTGGAGACCGAATCCAGAAATTCCGTAACGAAAATAACCTGACACGGGACTCCTCTCACCGCTAGATGGCGTTGATAAAAAATGCTATGCAATAGCTTTACCGCGGCAGTCCCCGAGTGCCACACGTCTTTTTCTTTTTAATTGACAATTTAAAATGCAAAACTATAAACACATTTTTACTTTACTTCATTTCTTTTAGTTTTTAGTATTTCTAAATTAATTATTATTTATTATCATAAATTATGCCATCATCAAAATGCAAATGGATAAAAAATATAAATTAATTTCCAAAACTGGTTTTCCTCTTAAAAGTTAAACGATAAAAACGAATTAGAAAAAAATAGTAAAATATTTTTTTATTATCCTCATAAAATTATTTTATATTAAAACATAAAAAGCTTTAAAAAAAATATCAATAATCACAAAATAATTCAGATTGAATAGTGATTTTGTTCATATTTAGTGAAATATTTCTTTTCATATTTAAATATTGTACGGACGGAATTACAATACTGTGAAAACTATTAATTTTAAATACATACATTTTAGATGGAATGGAACAAGAACTACAAATATAATAATATGTATTTTAAAATTTCTTGGAATCTAATCACTGAACCAATGTTGATGAAATTAAAATGGAAAATATAACTTTAAACAGTGTTTTAAAAGTAATTTGTTATTTATAATCAGCTGTAAAAAAATTATATTCATTTTTTAAACAGTCTGTTAAAGTTTTGTTCATTTAAGTTTTTTTTTTTTAAATAAAATAGCGCCGTTGAAATGAAAAATTGAGCCAGTAACGCTGTCATAAGTCATTGGTCATAATGTAATCCTGGGGTACTGCCGCCAACGCTTAAAGTCGAATTACAATTCTAGCTGAAGCCCGGATTCATTTAATTTTTAAATTCCCGCGGAGACTCGTTGATTTTCCGGGTTAAAAACTAGTCTGTGTCACTCTCTAGGTCCTCAACTATGTTAATGCAAAAAACAGCTCTGTTACATGATTGAAGGACAAACCAACAAACAAACACACTTTCGCATCTATAATATTAGTAAGATACGAAATGGCGTTTGTTTAATGGTTTCAAAATCACGTCGATCCATAGCTCTGTTGTAGCCTGATTGAAGGATAAACCAACAAACAAACTTTCGCATTTATAATATCAGTTAGAGTGTTTTGACATGTCATACAATGACAACCTTAATATACAGAACATAACGTCATTGCCAAAACCCACTAATATTAAAAATACGACAGGTTGTGAGGATGGATATTTGTTACTCTTTCACGCAAAAACTACTGGACGGATTTTGATGAAACTTCAAAAAGTAACAACTTATACATCAGAATAGTTCATATGCTACATTTTATCCCGAAAAATTGAAGAATTCCCGCGGGAATCAACTCTTAGGCTAAAATATGTAGATCGCACTCTGACTCAAGACAGAGTTAAAACGAGACAGATTTAAGTCAGAGCATATTTGTGTCTCGTTTTAACCTATATCTTGAGTCGAAGCTGAGTCAAAGCATGCTCTATAGATCTCAGCATAAATCTACGCGTAAGGAAGTCATGGACATCAGCTAGTTTTGAATTAATTCTACTTTAAGCGTTGGCGGTAGGTGCCCTGCACTTAAAGTTACAGTTATTTATATTTATATAACTTAACTACAATATAACTATTAACTAATATTTCTTGACGTGTATGAGGGTAGTTCTCTGCCATCCTTGCGTCGTTTTACGCACCAGTATATGAGAGCTATTGTTATCGCTATTATCGCTATAATTAGAATAACTCCCAATACAATGGCAGCTATTGTTGCCTCGTTTAGGTAATCTGTAAAGAAAAAGATAAATTAAACAGAAAATTAAAAAAAAAAAAAAATAACGACTGCCTTAAAGAATATCAACTGAAAATTAAAAAAAAAATATTGTCTCTATCTTAAGTCTGAGCTAAGTAAAAGAACACGCTCTGTAGATCTCAGCATTAATGTTAAAGTATTTTCTCCCAGTCTACTTTGGGACGTACGAGATCTTGTATAGGAGTGCAAGAAGAAAATTGAATAAGAAGATAATAATAGTATTATAAATGATTACCATACACCATTATAGAGATTCCATAAATATATTATAAACATATATTTTTGAGAAAAATCGGTATTAAAGAACACATCTACTGGAGCTCTATCCACATATCTACGATACGTTATATAGCCATGATACATGTCTAGGAAGGTGCTCTGAAATGATATTATGTAAAATTTAAAAAGGAAGATATCATTCTGACACGTATTTTTGTTGTTTAAAGGAAAGAAAACAATGAATAATGTCAGGAAACGGCTGGACTATAGAGAAGATGAGATCATAGATAACGTGGAGAAATACTTTGAGATCGAAAAGAATAACGCCAGCGATCTGCTTCGAAATTTGAAATATGCCAAGCTACAGTCCACCCCAGAGGGGCCTGTGCAGATAACACAACAATTGTTCAACAGATTAAGAAATTACGTCTATGGTCTGACGAAGATAAACGAACGTGTCATGTTAGCGACGGGTGTTGGGAAGTCGTCAGTGTCTATGGCAAGGCGTGAAACTGGTACTAGTAAACCGAAAAATGTTAGCGGGAAAAACGATGCCACAACAGAAGATTTGTCAGAAGAAGTTTGTGAAGATAACGCGGCTGCCGACGCTACTGATGGCCTAAATGTTTTACAAACAAAGGGTAGTACCAAAAACGTGGTCGCAACAACCAAGCGTTCGTCACTTCAAAGTCAAGATAACGTCAAAGTCCATGTTTCAAATTACCAAATCGTTGAGACTTTACAAGGAAAAGGTGCTGGCAAGAATTTGGTCGTAATTACTAAGAATGTGTCAAATCAACACCGACAAAATGATGAGGCTACTGGAAAGCATCGACAAGTTGGAAGCAAAAAACGACAAGTTGTGTACATAACAAAGAATTTGAAACGGGTTCGACAAAATGACGATGAAATCAATAGAAAACAAGGACAAGGAAGCAGTAAACAAGTCGTTATCATTACAAAGAATAAAACGCCAAAACGTGTTCGACAAGATTTCGTCGAAGAGGTAGTTGTCGATGAACAAAATATCGCCATTGAAGATGAGACACATGACGAAGTTGCTGGAAAAAGTTTGGTCGTAATTACTAAGAATGTGTCAAATCGACACCGACAAAATGATGAGGCTACTGGAAAGCATCGACAAGTTGGAAGCAAAAAACGACAAGTTGTGTACATAACAAAGAATTTGAAACGGGTTCGACAAAATGACGATGAAATCAATAGAAAACAAGGACAAGGAAGCAGTAAACAAGTCGTTATCATTACAAAGAATAAAACGCCAAAACGTGTTCGACAAGATTTCGTCGAAGAGGTAGTTGTCGATGAACAAAATATCGCCATTGAAGATGTGACACACGACGAAGTTGCTGGAAGTTCAGAATCAGGTCAGGAAATGGGCGACGAAGTCTACGCTATTGAAACTGAGATTAATGACGACGAAGTTAATAATTATATTCTAGGCGGGTATGTTAGTGATGTACAAAATGACGACGAAGGAAGAGTTCGTGTCGAAGAGAAAGCAAAGGGAACTCACGACAGCAGGAACGAGTAGAACAGAATAGAAAAGTTATTTGTCCAAAAAATCTTTTACAAAGTGCTTTTAAGCCATTAAGTGAATCTACCACTGGTTCGAAAGACCGTTGCAATCGCGATCAGCGAGAATCTCAGCGTTTACTCTTTTCAACCGACGAAAACAAAGCAAGAGATTCTCGATTCGTCGCGTATTTATTTATTTATTATTTGGACAACCAACAAAATTACATGTAAACTAGGCTTAAACATAGATAAAAGTGAGGTAGTGAAAACAAGTAATTTCACTTATAGGCAGCCATGTCATGCAAAATTTATTAATACATCGTATAGTTTTTTTATTATGACCACGCATAATTTTTCACAGAATCGTCTGATTTTGACAACCCTATCACAACGCCATCTTGTATCGGAAGGCAGAGTTATTTGGTGAACAGTTTTCTTTATTTTCCTCAGTTTTCCGAGGCTTAAGACTCCTGAAACCTTCACTTCTGAAAACTATAGAATATAACAATAACAAAAATAAAACTATCATTGCTGCACATTGATTTTGACATACTAGGCAAACGCCCATAGTCCCACTGGTCATGGTCCTTCCAACCGGATCCGTCCTGAGATCTGAGCTGCGCGTTGGTAGATCAGTCCGTCAGTCCCTTGTCAGTCCCCATTTCCTTCTATATATTCAGAAAAAGGTACTCACTAGATATATCGACAGTGTAACTGTTGGTGTTCCCAAGGGCATCGACAGCGTTGATTAGAACTCTGGTAGAGCAGCACGTCGCGCGGTAAGTGGTCATCACTTCCTCGCGCGTCCCCGATATGAAGTTGCTGTCGAACACGAGGCCGAGGGGTGACGACGACAGGCGCAGTAGACCTGGTGTGACAAAAATATTGACATATTGTCCTCCAGGCCGAATGCTAATCTCTATTAGCCACCTGCGCGGGAGATATTATAGTGCACAAGTGTGTGCGCAAACATTGATGCACTCTATTCCCTCACTCTTATAGTCCGATGGGACGGAAATCCAACACGACCGGAGAGAGATCAGGCGCAGGACCTGCTTCCTGTGACAATGATGCTCGTAGACCAGACGTGCTCAGCACAGTCAGTCCCCTGCCTGCTCAGATAAATCCCCTGGATCAATGATGTCACAAATCTCACCTGCTTCCCGATCTCTGACAATGATGCTCGCAGACCAAACGTGTTCAGAACAGTCAGTCCCCTGCCTGCCCACACATGTCCCCTGGAAGTTGTGCCTGACCTCGGGGGCTGACACGTCCCTGACCATTTCCCCCGGGTTCATGACGTAGACGTATGCTGACAAGGAGACTTGTTCAAGACCTGGAAAAGATGAGGACATCAATTTGTATTTTTTTTTAGCTGCAAACGAGCAGGCGGGTCACCTGATGTTAAGTGATTACCGCCGCCCATGAACATTTGTAGCACCTGAGGCACAACGCATTGCGTTGCCAATATACATGCGCGCGTCTTCGTCTTCTTTAACCTAGATTGTTGACCAAAGATCTGATATTAGGTACATTTGAAATAGAATAGAATAATACTTTATTTTAATAAACTAAAAAATTTAGCTTTTTGTTTTATACGTATATAAACGTAAAAATTCTTTTTACAAAACCCGACTTCAAACGCCACTACAAAGTATATCAATTGTGCCTATAAAATTTGAATAGTTCCCTCGATTTCTCCAGGATCCCATTATCAGATCCTGACCTGATGACAATGGGACCACCTGAATATTTGGCGGCACGTCTTTGACGGTAAAGTGGTAACTAGCTGCGGCCGAAGCCTCCCACCAAACCAGACTAGAGACAATTTAGATTCCCAAATCACTCCGCCGGGAATCGAACCCCAGACCTGCCAGTGATTAGACCACAGCGTCCACCGCTGCGCCAGAGAGGTCGTCAAATGTAAAACGAGACACATATGCTCTGACATAAATCTGTCTCATTTTAACTCAGTCTTGAGTCTGAGGTGAGCGAGAGTGCAGTCTATAAATTTCAGCCTTGGGTAAAAACATACCAAAGATGCCTCACTGCGATACTTCGCGGTCGCGGTTTAGCTCGCTACTTCGATGTCACCTCCATGTAAAACAAATGTATGCAAACAGATGAGCACGAACATGTCGAAGATACCTCGCTGTACTGCGACGTATCGCAGTGAGGTATCCTTCGATATGTTCGCGCTTATCTGTTTTTTTATTTATTTTTATTTATTTATTTATTAACATAAGGTGTACAAATAATACTTAAAGCTAGCATCAAGAAAACCACCCGGGTTTGTAAAAAATGCTAACAAGACTTAAATCTAGGTAGATATGTTGACAACAGAACATTACTGCTATTTGAACATAGTGAATTATCATAGTTGACTTAAAAAGTAAGATTTTAGTTTTTTCTTGATATTGCGAGGATTAATGTGGTCCCGTACATCAATGGGTAATTCATTAACCAGGCGAGGAACTAGGTAAGCATTCGTACGCTCGCCATACCTATTGAGCGCGCTCGGAGTGCGTAGCCGGCCCCGAGTGACGGCCCGCGTGCATACAGGGTGTTGTACTTTATTCCAATACATATTGTTAAAAAATTTTTCTTTTAAAATTAAATGCATACATTTGTTTTACAAGGCGGTGAAATTGAGGTAGCGAGCTAAACCGCGACCGCGAGATATCGCAGTGAGGCATCTTCGGCATGTTTTTACCCTAAGTCAAGTCTTACCGAAAGCAGTGAATGTTATCAGGTCCCTTGCGCCTGGCTGGGCGTTGGCGCTTATGGTCAAGCTGACTATGACATTCGCTGTTTGACCCGATTGAACTGTTCGCCTGTAACAATGTTTAATCTATATATATAAAAATGAATCCCTATTTCCTTGGTCATCGCATCACGCGTGAACGGCTGGAACGATTTCGCTAATTCTTTTTTTGTTCTGTTTGTTATTGTCAGGAGAAGGTTCTTATAAAAGAAAAAATTAAGAAAATTGCGTGAAAAATTAGAAAATTTAAGAAAACTTAAGCACCATATTAAATTATTTCTAATGTAACCGCTTTTACAATTCAAACTTTTTGATGTAACCTTATGGCGTTTGACATAACATTGACAGAATGCGTGCTGCCAATTTCGTCAAAGAGTTTCAATATTCATAGTTAAGACAGGACAACATCTGTCAGGTCCGCTAGTGTTTAATAATAATATTATAAGTACACAACCAACAAGTTATAATTATTAGTACATTACTGTCGCGGCCAGCAAAAGAGGCATTGATGGACGAACGTGTAAACACATATACGTAAGTCCATCAATGCCTAGTTGTGGCCAAGGCTTGTATAATACTCAAATAATGCGCGGAAATTAAAATACAATTAACTTTTCAAAATCAATGACGTGTAACGAACAACAATAATTTTTCCCGCGTTAAAGTGTTCATTTGTTTTTTTTTTCAATAAACAGCTTTCTATTTGCAAGCCAGTTCGAAATAAAACCGTTGATAAGTTACCTTCTTGGTTGCCATGTTTCGGAGTAAAAGATCGTTCCATTTTTAAATTACACGACAGATATGATTTACTATGTAAATTTATCTGGCCGTTAAACCACTACAGATATGGATTTTCATACAACTTCGGCCGCTGCTCGCCTGTATTTGGCCAGGACAGCAATTTTGATATATCTCGAAGAAGCTTGTCAAAATAATGCGTCAATGTCCAAGCATGTTTGAGAAAAAATAATTGAAAAACACGACTGCCCAGCCAAAAGCTGAACTAAAAAGTTAAATACCACAGTCATTACCTTCGGAATCTTATTCAAATTTTTAAATGATATTTTTTTGTGAATCACTGGACCGGAATGGCACTTTAGTTGTTTAATTTACACCCTGTACTCACCCTTGTGACGAGTGGACGTCACACTGTTGATAGTTTTAGCGCTTTTGCAAATTCCTATGCTAATGATGATAGATCACAGAATCTTATTTGACTAGGTATGATACTTACACGCTAGGCTCGATGCCAGTCAGAAACCTGAGTTCGCCGACCGCGCCGAAGTTGAATGTGACTGCCCGCTCCCTGAAGTTGGTCACTTCGAAATGCAACTAGAAAACAATAGGAGAGGGTAGTTGAATATTCAAATTCAAATTCAAAATCCATTTATTTCAT
The DNA here is from genome assembly GCA_038048805.1 of Hipparchia sbordonii. Taxonomy (NCBI): domain Eukaryota; kingdom Metazoa; phylum Arthropoda; class Insecta; order Lepidoptera; family Nymphalidae; genus Hipparchia; species Hipparchia sbordonii. Next base: position 54,290 of record JBBIWI010000026.1, on the reverse strand, counting down.
GTAGGCCAACTTGTAGCTCTTATGACACGTCACAAATCTACCACCGGTTCGGAATGCAGATTCTGCTGAGAAGAGCCGGCAAGAAACTCAGCAAGTTGCTCTTTTCAAAACAAAATTTAAAAAAATTACAAAAGGTAACAAAACTATGCTATGTATACACATATACAGTGCTTCCACAATGAAGCTTCAAAACGAATTAGTAGGATAGATATATTTAATTTGTTACAGCTTTTTTAAAATCATTGGTGGAAAGCACCGATGTGGTCTAGGTTGGAGCGTGCTTGCCTAGAAGGTGCCTATCCACTTTAGCCGTGAAGAATTTATTTATAGGTGCTAGATAACACGGATGAGAACGTTTCTTACGTTAATTTACGTTACATTACTCCCATGTTTCCCGTCACGTATGACTGCAGTACCTTCTAGGCAAGTGCGTGACAAAATCTACATATTCTATCACTTGGTAACTAACCTGTAACCTGTCATTTGGAGACCCATAAAGCCTCGAACTAAGTCCGATTTGAACCGATGTCAGTATAGCACCTCTTTGGTTCACCACCTGTTATAAACATATAGATATTAAAGTATAGCACTAGGAAATTAACCAAAACGAGAAGAACGACGTCCAGTGGCGCAGTGATGAGCGCGGTGGTCTTCTAACTGGGAGGTCTCGGGTTCGATTCCCGGCGGGGGCAATATGGGAATTTATAATTTCTGTATTGTCTTGTCTGGTCTGGTGGGTGTAACCAACGTTGGGTGTCCAAAATGTTGAGGCTATGAGCAGCAACTCATTATTAGACACCCAAAGTCGGTCACCCATCCAATTACCGACCGTGGTCAACGTCGCTTGACCGGCGTGATCGTTTCACACATCGGGATCGGAACGTTTTTGAAGTCATAAAAGGTGATTTACCTTTTATGACTTCATGATGATGTCGGTGATCACTCACCTGCGAGTTGACCTGCCCAAACGGCAGCAGATTGCTGTCGTTGTACTGCAGCTTCCCGCTGTACGGCTTGCCCGTCATCACCTCTGCCTCCTCCAGGTCGTTGACTGACTCCGGGAACCGGATAGAGGCGGACCTGCCCAGGCGGACCTCTGTTTGCTTGTTTATTGGGCCCGCTAGACGGACGAAAGGCTCCCCTGAAAATACCATCATCATCATGCACCCTCCCTGGCACACCAAGCTAAAAGACCACAACGCTCACCACAGAGAGCCTGACACAGGCCTTAAATTCAAATTCAAAATTTATTTATTTCATGTAGTCCAACTTGTAGCTCTTATGACACGTCATAAATCTACCACCGGTTCGGAATGCAGATTCTGCTGAGAAGAGCCGGCAAGAAACGCTGCAGTTGCTCTTTACAAGGCTTTGGCCGTGGCTAGTTACCACCCTACCGTCAAAGACGTGCCGCCAAGCGACTTAGCGTTCCGGCACGGTAACGTGTATAAACCGATTAGGGCTATGGCCATCAATAGCTAACTACTGAGCACAGCTCAGCTGTCAGTCATATTTTTTTAACCTACCCACACCGAGCTTATTATACTTTAAAAAAATTGTTTAACTATAGAAATTTTTTTTAAATCGTGAAAAAACATCAAAAAATCTCTGGATCTAAAGACATTAAAAAAAAAAAAATTGTATTTCGGGTGTTCTACTCATGCATTTGAAATCTTTTACGCTATCGATTAAAGCAATGAAAAGGGGGTGTCCTCTGTGCCATCTCAATGCCCCCTAATGTTCTCTTCTACTGCCCCCCTGAAAGTCACAAACACCCACAAGGGGGCGTTATCGCCCATGTTGAGAACTTATGCTGACTGCTGTACCTAAACATGATTGCATCTGTGTAACGGTCGCACTGGCCTCTGATTGGCTGAACTTATGGCGTTCTTGCTGCGTCAATGCATTTTAACCAATAGCAGGAAGGTACCAGTCAATCAGAGGACATTGCGGTCGTTACACTGATGCAATCAAGTTAAATGCATATTGTAAAGTGCACTTTTATTTAATTGCAATAAAATAATGCATTTGTAGATAGTTTAGTTATAGATAAGTTACGTAATGTAGCTGTACAGCTACGATGTAGAATTCCGTGGCGCCACCCGAATCAGGGTTCTGGCTGAAAATCAGCGTTGTATGCTCTTGTGCATGCGCAAAGCATACAGCATTTTGCTGAGTTGGGACCTTTTTTCCGGGTTGTGCCACACATGACTTAGCTGTTCCGGCGCTTCTTCTGCTTGACTTTTGTCTTTACTGTTCGGTGGAGGCGCCGGGACAACCTAATCTAGGTATACCTATTGGGTGATGTGTGGCACAATTCATAAAATAAACGTTTCTTTCTTTCTTTCTTTCTTTCTTTCTTTAAAAGAATCGATATGCTGAGAGCTTCTTTACCTTTGACGTCTCGACCAACTATCTTCACATAGACTTTAGAAGCGGTTACAGTCGGCAGAGGGACATCGGCGTATATATCCGCCACAGGACCTTCCGGATCATGATCGTTGTCGGTCATGGGTTGGTAGCTGTGGACAAAATATACTAAGTCTTTAAACGTAAAAATTCTATTTATAAAACCGACTTCAAACGTCACTACAAAGTACATATATCAATTGTGCTTATAAAATTGGAAGAGTTCCCCCGATTTCTCCAGGAACCCATCATCAGATCCTGACCTGATAACAATGGGACCACCTGGGAAGTATACCCTTTCAAACAAAAAAAGAATTTTCCAAATCGGTCCAGGCGTTTTCGAGTAATCGGGGAACATACAAAAAAAAAATTAAAAAAAAAAAAAAGATTTCGACGAATTAAGAATCTCTTTTTTTGGAAGTCGGCTAAAAATTAAATTAAAAATGTAATGCTTATCATCAAAAAAAAAAAATAGTAATTCATCGTTATCTGCAACCGATTGTCCGAAAGGACAAAGGTCTCCTTTAGGGACTTCCATGGGAAGCGAGTTATCAATGTTGGCAGAATGTAAATGGACCTTTGGTTAGGCTCAACATGAAAAAAAAAGGGTGAATTGAACCATTTGTGGTGGCGACCATTTTGGATTTTAAAAATCATAATGTATAGTAGTCTACTAGTCAAGCCCTTTTATTTGATATCCATATTGAGGGAGTTGTGAAAAAATATGTAATCCGCCATTTTGTGGTGGCGGCCATCTTGGAACGATTTTCGTCAAACATAGAACACTCCCTATTCATACACCTTTCAAATAAAAAAAAAACAAAATCACAATCACACTCGCTCTTGATCTGCCGAACCCGCTTATACGTTCTCCATCTTATGTTGTTGTACTTATTAAATTGTGATTAAATTACTAATACTTTTATAATGAATACATACTTAAAGTTGTAGACATTTTATCTTGGAAAATTATCGAGTTCCCGCCAGAATAAAAAACTTAATAATAACAGAATAAAAAAGCTTATAAAATTAATAAGGATGCACTCACCTAAATGGCAGTTTGGCCAGCTCATTGCCAAATTCATCCACCAGAAACGATTCGCGGACGCTCGCCGCCGCTCCCGTCACGCGCAGCTTGAGGATGTCTGTAACAATACACATTGAAAATTTAAAACATCCATTTGTGTGCGTGTGTGCGTGCGCGTGCGCGTGTGTGTGTGTGAGCGTGTATGTGTGTGTGGACTAACGACTGAACCGATTTGGCACTGAATAATTCTACAGAATAGAAAAGAAATATTTTTTATTCAAATAAACTTTTACAAGTGCTTTTGAATCGTCGAAGAATCTACCACTGGTTCGGAATGCCCCTCCTGCGGAGAAGAGCCAGCAATAAACTCGGCGGTTGCTCTTTATGTGACTGAGATAGATTAAAGTCTGGAATAACACAGGCTACTTTTTATCCCGGAAAATTAAAGAGTTCCTGCACGAATTGAACCTTCCTCGTGGATAATGTTTAAACGCAAGAGTGAATAGGCATTTTCTAGACAAGCGCGCTCCAATATAGACGTCATCAACGCTTTCCATCATTGATTGTCATCAAGCGCAAGCCTATCTCATAATAAAAAAAAACGCATGCAATTCCGAAAAGTGACAGGAGCGTGCGCGGTATCGAACCCGCGACCCCCTGCATGGGAAACCCCGGTAGGGTTGCCAGAATTTTTTCAGCCTATAAGGGACAAATGGTTAAATCGGCGAAAAAATACGGGATTTCAGTTTTTTACCCGGGACAAATAAAAAAATTATTTAAAAATTTGATTCCTCCATGCTTTTTTATGAACGTTGCGGTGCGTGTGAGTACTCGGATCGATTTTATTATGAAAAACGAAGTACGGTTCAAATACGGGACAGAGTCGGTCCCGCCGGGGCATTTTAAACTATGCCTAAAATACGGGACGTCCCGGGAAATACGGGACGTCTGGCAACGCTAGACCCCAGTCCTAACCACTAAGCTATGACTGCTCTTAAGACGGTACTCTAGTCCCAAGGAATTTGAAAAATAGGTATTTGAAGAAAATATCGCCGTCGCGCTGCGCCCGACCAACAGGAGTTATCCATGTGTACGAGTAGTGTATTTGTGTGCGCGAGCCCTCGCCCCTCCCATGCCCGTAACATTCACCCGCCGCCGGCCGCCTGCGGGTGAATAAATATATTTTGAAACTTTGAATCGGATGATGCTTTACTATTGATACTGAGCCCAAAACAATTTTTTTTTTTAATTTTTCGTCTGTCTGTATCTTGGCCGCGCATCACACTGAAACTACTGGACGGATTTAAATGAAACGTAACATGATTTAAGTTCATACTACGAGGTAAAATATAGGATACTTTTTATTCCGAAATTCGGCACGGTTCCCTTGGGAGAGGGGATGAAAGTGAAAATGTGTATTCCATTGTAATTCATTAACGTGTACTCCGATTTCATTCATTCATTTTTTATTAGAAAGAACATACTGCAATGATTGTTCTGTAATTATTTCAAGGTCGTCATTTTAGTAGTTCAGAAATTATAGACTTCACAATGCTCAGTAATAGGTCCAAATAACTTGAACCCCGTTACGTACAGGAAACTTTGAATGTACGGCTCATTTTAAGCTGGCATAACACACTATCGTAAACCATAATGGATAGCCCTATTTTGAACCGACCTTCAAAAAGGAGGAGGGTATCAATTCGGTCGGTATCTTTTTTTTTTCTATGTAGGTATGTCCACCGATTACTCCGGGGTTTCTGGACCGATTCACGCGATTTTTTTTAATGGGCCCTTAAAAATTTTTACCTTCAACTCCTCAAACCTGATGCTGCAGGGGTACTTTCTCCCTAAAAGCTTTAGGAACTATCGTTTACGAATTGGTATGCTTGCTACTAGATCATAGAGCTCCAGGTCATCCTCCTCAATCCTGTAGGGTGATATCATTTTTTTCTGAACTGAATAATTTGCGCGAGAGACACTTCCAAAGTGGTAAAATGTGTGTCCCCCTGTAACTTCTAAAATAAGAGAATGATAAAAGTAAAAAAAATATATGATGTACATTACCATGCAAACTTCCACCGAAAATTAGTTTGAACGAGATCTAGTAAGTAGTTTTTTCATTACTCATACACGGAAAGTAGGTCTGAAGTTGCCTGAGAAGCGGGTTGAAAGTAATACTTTTCAGCCCTAGGGAGAATCGTTTTCAACTGACAGCTGTCAAATAATTAAAAAAAACTAGTTGTCACATTTTTATTGGAATTCAAATGAAACACGACATACCCGAGTGCATCCATAGACAAGAAGAAAGATAGACTTTATTTTTACCAAAGTTGTTGATTTATGTAAAATAAAGTTCACTCAATTTTCTTTAGCTAATTTCTATTTTTATTTTGACTTTCCTTATATTCGTAATGAAAAGCACAGTGTTTACCTCGGGATAAAGACTTATTTAGTCCCTCGAACTATAGGCCCCCTCGCTACGCTCGGGCGCCAAACCCCGTCTCGGGACTAAATAAGTTACTTTCATCCCTAAGGTAACAATGTACTATTTTTAATACGTCATAAATCGTAAACCGCAATTGCTGCTACGGAACCCTTCATGGGCGAGTCCGACTCGCACTTGGCCGCTTTTTACTAACTGCATACGAAAGTAAATACGGTACTTATACCAAGACAACAATTTTTAAAATTGTTGTCTGTCTGTCTGTTTGTTACCACTAATCTCGGGACTGGCTGAACCGATTTTGACGGGACTTTCACTGGTAGATAGCTGATATTATCGGGCATCGTATAGGCTACTTTTTTAACCAACTTTCGAAAAAGGAGGAGGAGTTGTGTTTTTCTAGCTCTGTATATCGATATCTCCGTGATTTCTTAACCGATTTGCGTGAATCTTTTTTTAATCGACACAAAAACTTTGCGAGATGGTCCCATAAGAAGTCACGGGTGTCCGCTAGTAATAAATAAAATAATCATTGTATAGTGTAAATATCGACATCAGAGTACATCACTAGAGTATCGATAAAATTATCGACAATTGTCACTTCCCTATTAGTGTACATGTAAGTAGGGAATGCAATCTCGATCTCGCGAGATCTCGTTCTCGCGAGATCTCGGCCTTTTTTAGCGAGATTAATCTCGGACGAAAAAAGGGCGAGATCTCGCGAGATTAACGAGATTGCACTCGAGCATAAAAAAGTCTTATTCGAAGCGCGGACTGACACGAACGGAGTTGCGAGCTGTCGGTTTCGTTCGGTGCGCGAATTAATTTTTAAATTACTAAAAGATATTAGAAGAGAAGACTTTTTTTTGATTTGTTATTTCAAATTCAAAATTTATTTATTTCATGTAGGCCAACTTGTAGCTCTCATGACACGTTATTAATCTACCACCGGTTTGGAATGCAGATTCTGCTGAGAAGAACCGGCAAGAAACTCAGCAGTTGCTTTTCAAAAAACAAAAAATATTTTTTTTTACAATAGGTAACCAAACTGTGCTATGTATACAGTGCTTCCACAGTGATTTGGTAGATACGTAGGTCAAAGTTTACTACTTAGAAGTTTATTAAAAAATTATAGACAATTTGATGCATAAAAGTCTATTGAAAAAATTCGTGAAAATAAATGTTATCTTATAATACTTATAATGTTTATTATTTTTTCTAATTTATTCAAATATTGTGATTATTGGCAAAAAACACACACAAAACTGCCAATCTCGCGAGATCTCGAAATTGGCGAGATCTCGCGGTATTGTTATTTACAATCTCGCGAGATCTCGCTTGAGCCCCAATCTCGCGAGATTTGCATTCCCTACATGTAAGCCTTACCCTCCCTCACCTCCACCCTACCCCCGTAAAGTACGAAAGGGACGACTGCAGCTCGGGCTGATTTTTACCTACAAAAACCTTGACCAAAAGACGTTTCGTATTCTGCTGTTTCCTTCTTCAAAACTGGACAAATCTCAAATATTCTTATATCAAAATTTAGAGGAAGAGTATATCTATGCTTCTATGTTTTTCTTTTTTGTTAAAAACTTATCAAATTTGTCTGATAGTCGTTTGAACATGGCGGTAAAATCGAGGGTTTTTTTCGGGTTTTTGGATTGTCATATTTTTTTTAATGATAATGTTTTGGAAAAAAGAAAAACATAGAGGCACGTATTAATTAGACCTAGATTTTTTGGAAAAAAATCATTGCTCTAGAGGCATTATCCACGAAGAAAACAGCAGAATACGTTTGTATGGAGAAAGGCCCACTAGAGTACCCTCTTAATACGGTGTAATACGGAAGCAATGCGCGTCAAGTCAACATACGTATATACAGGGGTTATCGTTATGACAGCGTATTGACTTGACTGATAATGATACTGAAAAATGACTGGCTTTTGCGCGCGACTTGGTCTGTCTGGAGTCAAGGAAGTGTTTGAAAATATCTCGTAAACACTGATTTTGTAAAATATAATATAAACGTGAAAATTCTTTTTACAAAACCGACTTCGAACGCCACTACAAAGTATATCAATTGTGCCTATAAAATTTGAAGATTTCTCCAGGATCCCATCATCAGATCTTGACCTGATGACAATGGGACCACCTGGGAAGTATAGTAAATAAAAAAAAAAACGTGTGGCACTCGGGGACTGCCGCGGTAAAGCTATTGCATAGCATTTTTTTATCAACGCCATCTAGCGGCTCACCGTAGAGGAGTCCCGTGTCAGGTTATTTTCGTTACAGAATTTCTGGGTTCGGTCTCCACGCTGGCCCGCGATAGAAGCTATGCAATAGCTTAAAAAAAAATTTCAAATCGGTCCAGGCGTTGTAGCGTGATTGAGTAGCAATCATCCATCCATCCATCTATACATCCAAACTTTCTTTATTATATAGGTATTAGGTCGCTACTAGATGTCGCTAACAGTTGCTATAAAACTGATTGAATAAAGTAGATACATATCACTAATTTCGTGGCTGACGTGTGGTTCGGCCGTGGTGTAACGGTTAACACACTCGGGCGCGATTCCCAGAGAGATGTGGTTCCGAATCCCGCCGGCCTCGGAATTTTTGATATGTATTTATAAATCTAATAGGTATTAAACTTCTTTATAATAGGTATTAGGAGGGTAGATAGATATATACGAGGTAAATACGTAAGTGATAACGTTCCTGTGTTTACAAACATGGACTTTCACAGTTCCGTCTCGAAGATATGAATGAATATGATCAGTAGTGATGACCTAGTGGTTAAGTGATTTGTCTGGTGGGAGGCTATGGCCGTGGCTAGTTACCACCCTACCGTCAAAGACGTGCCGCCAAGCGATTTAGCGTTCCGGCACGATGGCGTGTAGAAACCGATTAAGGCAATAGACTTACCCTTACTTAGGTTGAATTTAGCCTAGCTTCTTTTTTGCGGGGTTCGGGATTCGATTTCTCACTGTGATACTCTCTTCAATAGTGAAGAAATACATCGGGAGTTTTTTTTTTTTTTTTAATATTAGCCAAGCTGAATTTGACTTATATTCTCCTCTCCCCTCCTAATAAGCGAAAAGCTTGTGCTAGGAATGGGTACCACAATAGTGAAACGGTTGCAGCTCGAACCTGCGACCTTTCAGTTTTCAGTCCCCACCTTTCTTGGCTAATATTCTTAAAAAAAAAAAAGAAAGTTTTCTGTACTACCCTATGTAACCACTCTGTCTTTATGATTTTGTTTAGGCCGGTCGTGTTATTTTGACAGTTTTTATATTGAAAATCTGTCAAAATATCACGCTCGGATAAAACTTATTTGATTGGTGAAATCGGAATAGGCGATCAGTCGCTAACGCAGGCGAAAATGCTGAGTCTACAGCACCGACGCAATGTCGCCTGTCTATCGGTCTTCTATCGGATATACTTTGGAGAGTGCGCCCAGGAACTTCACAACTTAGTTCCTCCTTCACCTTTTCACCACAGAACTGCGAGAAATCGTAAGCGTTGGCATCCTTATGTGGTAGAAATTCAACCTACTCGAACGAAACACTTCAATTCAACGTTTCTGATAAGAACCGCTAAGGTGTGGAACACTCTTCCAGCACCCGTGTTTCCTGCCACTTATAATTTGAGTACCTTCAAGGCAAGAGTGAATAGGCATTTTCTAGGCAAGCGCGCTCCAACCTAGACCTCATCAGTACAATTTGGTATTGATTGTCGTCAAGCGCAAGCCTATTCTGAATAAAAAAAAAAAAAATCGGTCCTTAGTATAATATATTTATTTATCGTATTAATTGTAGTTGCGTCGGGGCCTAATTATTTAAAATAACTTGATAAACTATTGCAATGGCAATACAGATAAACTATACTAGTGATTCAATTCAACGCTACTTTTGTATTAACATACGCTGCTAAGTTTTCTTTTTAATATATAGACAAGCGCTTGAATGCGATTTCAACTGAAGTGAATATACCTAAGATGATGCGCGCTTGCCTGGAAGATGTCTATTCACTCTTGATACTTACTGTAAAAATATTGTACTCCCTCTGCCTGATACGCGCGTAGCATGTTAGAAAAGGACAGATAGATATTTTTGTCTAATGACAAACACGAGACTGAAGTGCGATTGTATACCTTTTCGCGTTTTGGCTTTCTTTCGGTTCGGACAATTTTTAGCGCTGACCTGAAGTCCATAGTATTAAGCAATATTATATGTCAATGATTTGAATAAAAAATTATTCTATTCTATTCTGTCGTTTTCCTCTAGTGGGCAAGGAACCCTAGAACGGACGCTTTAATTTTTTTACATGTGAACATACAAATGTTATAATGATAGATAACAAATGACGAATCATAAATAATGATTGCGTTTAAAGTTAGTTTGTTATTAGACGTCGTTTAAACGTCAAGTGTTTCCCGCCAAAACGTGTCCGCCATTGTGGTTCTATTTTTTTTTTTCTAAATATAACTAAGTGAGGTCATTGCCGAGCGAAGGTTGATGTGTACAAAATTACGTTCTTTGTCTATGATAATTTGACAACGGGATGTGGAGTTTTTGTGTCTGTGTCACAGCAATTATTTACGATCACACTTTTCGTTAAAAAAAAATTAATGTCTCTAGCGGTACACATAATGCTAATAAAAGATTGGTTAACTGAACTTGAAATAAGCATTTAATTATTAATGAATTCGTCGTTTCCTAAGGTTACAAACAAAATAAATAACGAGCTACATATTTTAAAAGGATTAAACTTAAAATTGTTTTTTTTTTAAACAAAAAGTTTTTTTTAGTTTTGTCCCTATCGGTAGGTACACAAAATGCCAATTAAAGATTGGTTAAGAAAACTAAAAATATAAAAATTATAGTAAATTTTGTCTTTTCCTAAAACAAACATACATAATAAAGAATCGTTTTGAGATAAATAAACTTGACCCTGATTTTTTGTAAAGCAAAAATATTTTTTTCTCTTATGTCGCTCCAACTTACCGTATAAATATAAGTTTTTGTCTTTGCAGATATTGACATAATGTTAATTTCAAATAGCTGGGTCCCCACCAGACGATCCATCGCGCTCCGATCGCACGCGGCAGGAGCGCGATCCAAATGTGCAGGCGGTGTGGACGTGCCGCGCGCGATCCATGCGCTCGTATTGGAGCGCGCGCTCCCTGCTGCGCTCGATCCGTACGTTGTCGGTTTTTAGGATCGCAGTTTAAACAAACTGGATCGGCCTAGTACGATCCACGCTCCACGTTCACGATTTTGGATCACGGATCGCGGGATCGCCGATCCATTTTGGATCGTCTGGTGGGGACCCGCCTAATGACCTTTTTTACTACATGGCGAAATCTTAAATTATATGAGATCAATGTCATGTTAATATTTTTAGTGTTCCATTTTAACTAGGCAAGTAAAATTAATCGCAAAATTGTAAAATTTGCAATGTTGAATTCATAAATATGACTAAAATAATGCTAGTTTATAATACACCCATTTATGATGGCACAGCAGTATGCAATTTCATGTTCAAAGTCCAAACACATGTATATATGTGTTAATGTGTGTATATACCTATGGGTTAAGATAATCATTATTGTGTAAACACTTTTGATAAATAATTGTGTTAGTACTTTTTGTTGTATTATAATTTTGTCTAAAAACCTTTCTAAAGTTGTTTCGTGATGATTTAAAAGTGTTGCGTATACTAATAATAATTTATGACCCAAAAATTTAGTCCCGAATTAAAAAAAAAAAATACTTTTTTTTTTCATTTTGTTCATAAAGCAAACGTCGAAAAATAAATATTAATTTAGGTGGCCTTAAAACACATGTATATATGTATGTGCAGTATACTGAAAATATAGCTATCTAACTACTCTTAATAGAAAGAGTGAAGAAAAATAACAGAATAAAAAAAAAACAATAAATGAAAAAAATCTGATAGAGCATGTAAAAAGGATGTACGTAATCTAATTTATTTATTATTGCATTAAAAAAAAACACTCTTCATAGAAAGACAGAAAAAATAGAGAATAAAAAAAAAACAATAAGTGAAAAAAAATCTGATAGAGCATTTAAAAAGAATGTACGTAATCTAATTTATTTATTATTGCATTGGAAAAAAACTTGCCTTAAAGCTTACCTAGTACATGTTTGTCATGAGAGAAAAAAAACAATCTATTGATAACCAAAGAGCTGTGCCGATATTAGTGTCACAGATTTTTAAAAAAGGATGTGATCTACATGCACTGAGGAAAAAAACACAATTGTCTATGATGTCACGTTGGAAAGCATTCGACATTGAAAACTCGCGTGGTGTCCCGCGTGTGAGCCGTGAGTGCAACATGTGTGCCCTTGACCTAAACAGAGTGCGTCGCCATTTTGCCAAGATGGCCGCTACCTGTCAGCGATAAATCGAAAAGGTTACATATTTTTTTTTATGATTTATCTTAAGGCCGGCCGCATTTTATCGGAATTTTTCTGTCAGAAAATTTTATTTTTCGATGGTGAGATTTGAGATTGGTGTGGATCAAGTTTACGATAACTGTGCGTTAATCTGTCATTTAGGTAGTATGGATGAGAAATTTTTTGATCCCTTTTCCATCCATACTATTTGACAGACTTATACATTTAACGTAAGCTTGAAAAAGTTACATTAGAACATTAGAGTCTCTAAAGGTATATAATGTTTAACATGGACGGGTTATGACAATGTACATTAAACCAATACCCCTAATTTTCACATGCCATTGTAGTGGAACGCTTAGTGTCATGTCTTTGACAGTGGGGTGGTAACTAGCCACGCCCAAAGCCTCCCCTGACTAGACCAGACTTCAAAGTCCTCAAATTCCTTCTCCACAGAATTCCTACCACTGTCTGAATCTTGTCATTTTCTGAAGTTCGTCAAATGCATATAATCTATAATTATATAAAAAGGCTTGTCCTGACTGACTGACTGACTGACTGACTGACGATCAACGCACAGCCTAAACCACTGAAGTTAGAAACTTGAAATTTTGACAGTAGGTTCCTTTTATGACGTAGGCGAGCACTAAGAAAGGATTTTTCGAAATTCGCCCCCCAAGGGGGTAAAAAGGGGGGTTAAAGTTTGTATGAAACTCCGTCATTTTTCGAGTTATACTCATGAAATTCGGTATTTAGGCTTTAAATTGAAAACAAAAAAGTACGTGTTTCACAGTTTTTAAAAATTCTACCCCCTAAGGGGTTAAATAGGGGTTGAATGTTTGTATGATAGTCCTTCGTTCTTCAAGTTATTTTTCAAGTTATGTTTATGAAACTTGATATTTTGGCTCTTGATCAAAAATAAAGAATTACGTATTTTACATTTTTTGAAAATTCTCTCCCCAAGGGGGTAAAAAGGGGAGTTTCAATATTCATAGTTAAGACAGGACAACGTCTGTCGGGTCCGCTAGTTTTATATAAAAGGAAATAAAATTCTGATGATTTGCGGAGTATACAAATCAAACCGATCCGTGTCCGAATTTTTTCTGTCAGAAATCTCTGATAGTATACGGCCAGGCTTATAGTGCATGCATAGTTTTATATTATTTACGTTCATCTTGATATTCTAGTTAGAATCGAATTGAATATTTTAGAATATAAACAACCCGTGCGAAGTCACAATCAAACAGCTAGAGTGATAAATTGATAATATAATGAATAATTAGGTTCAGATTACTTTGATATATATTTTTTTTTCGTTTATCAGATTCAGTTGAAATTTAAACTTTACTTCGATAGTGATAAGGTTCAAATTGCATTTTTCATGGCTTTAGTATTATACCCTAATGATAAGTACGTTGCGGGGTAATGAACTTGGTGTTTTTGCTGTGGTTTATAGAAATCCCGTTTTGAGATTACAACTTTGCTGACCAAAAAAAAATAGCGTTCCTAAGCGAGTGTGATTTTTGATGAGGGTTCAGTATCTCCGTCCTTTTTAGGGTTCTGTACCCGAACGGTAACCAACGGGACACTATTACTAAGCCTCCACTATCCATCCGTCAGCCTTTTTTTTTATTCTTTTCTATTACAAGATAGCCCTTGACTGCGATCTCACCTGATGGTTAGAGACGATGCAGTCTAAGATGGTAGCGGGCTAACTTGGAAGGGGTATAGCAGTAAATTCAACCTATACCTCTAATTGGTTTCTACACGCCATCGTGCCGGAACGCTAAATCGCTTGGCGGCACGTTTTTGACGGTAGGGTGTTAACTAGCCACGGCCAAAGCCTCCCACCAGACCAGACCAGAGACAATTTAGAAATAATAAATTACTAAATTGCCCCCGCTGGGAATCGAACCCGAGACCTCCCAGTTATAAGACCACAGCGCTCACCACTGCGCCAGGGAGGTCGTCGAAGAATACGAACTCTAATAGAAACGTGTTTTTTTCTGCGTTTTTTGATACGGAACCCCGTAGCCCGTATGCGAGTTCGAATTGCATTTGACACCGGTTATTTTAATTTGATATAGATTTGACTGCTCTATAATTAGCGCGTTTAATAAAAAGAAGCTGATATTTTTTTTTATATGAATAGCGGGCTAACGAGCTGGCGGGTCACCTGATGTAAAGTGATTACCGTCGCCCATCAACACTTGTAGGACCAGAGGCACCACCAATGCGTCGCTGGCAATTTCAGGAATTTATTGGTCCGCCCCTTGAATAACGCCATGTTGTAATTAAATGGGAACACCGTGAGATGATCCCACAATTTAGTGGAAAAAAGATCTGGAGCATCGGATGGTCGAAGTGCTCCAGGCACCCAGGTGGTCAGGGTGAAATTGCGTTCGGTGGCGTGCGGTGCTGTTGTAGAAGTTAGACTGTGACGTATATCGTTCGATAAAGAAGAAGTTCTTCTTACCCCTTGGTAGTATCTCCACGAAGAAGTGCAGGTCCGTGCGCGCGGTGACGCTCAGCGCATAGCTGCAGGTGTCGCAGCGGATACTCAGGTGCCACATGCCCACCAGTGATGAAGTGTCCAGCGTTGGCACCACCGCTGGCAGCACCGACAGCCTGCGAACAGTTCATGTCATTGTGAATCTTGCGCTCGCTGCGCTCGTGAAATTCCCTCTTCCCGCCATTTTAGACTTTACGACCTCAATGGCGCAGTGATGAGCGCTGTGGTCTTATAACTGGGAGGTCTAGGAGCAATTTGGGAATTTATAATTACTGATTTCGCTCATTTGCGACGAGGGCGACATAATTCAAAATCGTCGACGAGAGAATTCTCTCGTTAGAGAGTAATGTTTTGTGGATGCTGCGGTCTCGAAACAACACAGCTGCCAACAAAGCGACAGAGCATTAAGTCGCAATCTCTCTCGCTCTTATTTTTTTGTGCTTATAAATTTTTGAAAAAGTATAAATTTTCGACACTGAAATTAGTGAATTTTGAATTATGTCACCCTTGTCGCAAATGAGCGATTTGTCTCTGGTCTAGTCTGGTGGGAGGCTTTGGCCGTTACCGTCTTACCGTCAAAGAAGTGCCGCGAAGTGATTTAGCGTTCCGGCACGATGGCGTGTAGAAACAGATTAGGGTATGGGTTGAATTTACACTGTCATACAGTCATACCCCTTCCAAGTTAGCTCGTTACCGTCTTAGACTGCATAGTTACTTACCATCAGGTGAGATCGCAGTAAAGTAAAAGTAGCCTCTGTGCCCAGCTAAATCGGTTCATTCGTTGTGGCGAGATTGAATAACAAACGTCCATCCATTTATCTATCCATCCATACATCCAAACATTCGCATTTTAATATTAGTTGGAAAAAAAAATCGCGCTCATTCCGCTCGCCGTTTTAACCCTTTAAGATGGCGGCTGACATAAAAATTCTAAGGGACTTACATGTCAATATCCAGAATGGCTCCAGGGAATACGAGGTAGACGTCTCTTGGAGACAGACTGTTGGTTTTTGAAGCTTGCGAGAATATCTTGACTGAGGACTGGTTGTATAGGTCGATTTGGGGTGCTGAGGGACAAAAAAACTTTTTTAGACAAGAAAAAAATTAACAAACTGTTACCTAATTCTGGAAAATCGGTTGTAACATCGTTTGACGACCTCCCTGGCGCAGTGGTGAGCGCTGTGGTCTTATAACTGGGAGGTCTCGGATTTGATTCCCGACGAGGGCAATTCGGAAAGGGTCTAGCCGTGTTTCCATAGGCTAACTGCCCCCGATAGGAACCTATATCGCCACTTATGCCATATTGTAGAGGAGGCTAAAAGTAGTTGAGACAGAAGATATTAGCTCTCTGTCTTTGATAATCGAGGAGATATTAACAAAAAAGTGTCAGCCGTCGACTTTTTTTCAAATCGATATAACTAAGTAAATTCTAAAGATAAAGAAATAAAACAAAATGGCGATGCTGTGGTAGACTCTAAAGTTTATTTAACAAATATGTTTGATTGGCCAAGCTTTACTAAAAGTATTAAAAAAATGCAAATAAAAAAAATATTTATCGATAATTAGTATGAATTGTATATAGGGCTCGATTTTACATAGTACATCACATTGTACGTGTATTTTGGTGAATAAATCGATACCTCCTACATAAATTGTGGTATCCCACAAAATTGGCATTTTAGGATTATTGCACTTATCATTTGTTTTTATCTATTTTATGTGTTCGTTTAAAAAAATTTAAACCAGCATTCTTTAACATACTTTCAACGTATAAAGTTGTATCGTTATTAAAACGACGGCCTAAACCATTGTATTGACCTTCACAACAATTAACGCGACATGTAAGCGTTTTGGGGATACAACAACTTACGTAGGAGGTCTCGAAATATCTATCTATCTATAACAATGACACGCAATTTACTCACGGCAAATACTACGATACATTCTTTACCATAATCATAATTATAATGGATTAACTCAACAAGGCAGTGTTCGAGCGTTCTGAAATGATTATCTCAATCAACTATATCCGGAAGCCGGGGTTGATCTAATGGGGTCTATCAAATGCTCGTTAACGGATCAACTATATATAAAGCCTCAGCGACACACGATCTTTGCTCATTAGAAAAAAAAAGACGTGTGGCACTCGGGGACTGCCGCGGTAAAGCTATTGCATAGCATTTTTTATCAACGCCATCTAGCGGCTCACCGCTAGATGGCTTTGATAAAAAATGCGCCATCTAGCGGCTCACCGTAAAGGAGTCCCGTGTCAGGTTATTTTCGTTACGGAATTTCTGATTCGGTCTCCACGCTGGCCCACGATAAAAGCTATGCAATAGCTTAAAACTAAGGACAGTTATTGGACTGTAAATTAGATATAGAAATTAATAATAAGTAGAAGTTTAAGTTAGAATATTATTACTTATTAGCCCACAGGCTAGATGGTAGTATAAAATAAAGTCACCCACATAATGGTGCTTTATAGTAGGAAAAAAAAATACGATCTTTGCCGTCAAGTTTGCATGATGCTTAGGGATTCGAAAAAAGCTTCGATACCTGTGGGGTTAGTATAAGATTTAACTCGATTGATCGTATTCGTATACTATCAAATGTGATAGTATAGTATGATTAGCGTCAAAGTAAAATGAACCATGCAATCCAATAAATGTATGCAATGAATGAATTGAAATAGTTATTTGTGTTATATGGGGCCAAAGAAAATTTTTGTTCCCCGAGGGCGCTATTTTGAATTCAGAGCGAAGTGAAGCTAGGAGTATCACCCTTCTATGATCACGTGACTTATCGAAGACAACAGCTGCTCAAACATTTTTTTAATTTCGAGTTTTTTCAATTGCTGCAACGATCGCAGTAGTAATTAACACATACTAAAGCACGAACGCGGACCAATCAGAAGAGAGAAATGAAAACTCCCATGGGACTAAAAATTAAATTTTGCTCCCGCTATCCTCTGAAGCCAATATTAGCTTTTTCTCATAGGTAATGATGAAAAATAGTGTGTGTCACTCGGGGCCAAATTTTTTGTTCTCGGGCGGCGTATATTGAATTCCTCGCTACGTTCAGGATTCTACTTTAGAATCCTTCACTTCGCTCTGAATTCAAAATAGCGCCCTCGGGGAACAAAAATTTTCTTTGGCCCCATATAACACAAATAACTATTTTGAACCCCTGCTCTACAGCGGCGTTAGCGATCATGGAAAGAGAATAAATACGACACGTTTGTAACATGGCTAGGGCAGCTGATGTTCTTGTCTATGTATCGATGTCGTTACCACTTACCATCATTAGGTGGATAGAGAACCGCATGCTCGACCTCCCCGTCAATGAATATCCTCAGAACTGTCACTCCATTCTCGATTGGTATCCCGAGGGTAGTTGCTTCGCCGCCGCCGCGCCTCAGCAGGAGAGTCTGTGGACACACTTTTCCTAAGACTTTTTTTCTTTATATGAATAGCGGGCAAACGAGCTGGCGGGTCACCTGATGTAAAGTGATTATCGCCGCCCATGAACACTTGTAGTACCAGAGGCACCACCAATGCGTTGCCGGCTTTTCAGGAACTTAATGGTTCGCCCCTTGAATAACCCCATATTGAAATTAAGTGTAGTAGTGTGCACAATACCAGAAAAAAATTAGATTTCACCCACGCGATCGTATAAGCGATGAAAGAAAACATGCCCGAAAACTAGTGCGAAACAGATGATAGCGTATTGCGCGGAATAGGAATAGCGCCAAAAACATTATGTATTCTAATAACTCGTAAGATATTCATTAAAAAAAATGGCTTTCCTAGTAATATGTATAGGAATTGGCTTGTATTATCGTCATCACGAACAAAAAGTTTTTTCATTTCACGAGGGCTCGTGGCTTATGGTTGTGTGTGTGTCGTATCTGTATAAGTGTGAGCGAGAGCTTGCTCGCGCCTGCCCGCTCCCACCTAGGCTCCTGAAAGGCACGCACACTTACGCAATGTACATGTACGCGACGTAACCACAAGTAAAGCGCCCGTAACTTCGTGAGATAAACGTAGTATATTTCTACTATATAAAAATAAGTCGGGTTTTCCTTCCTGACGCTATAACTCCAGAACGCACGAACCGATTTCCACGGTTTTGCATTCGTTGGAAAGGTCTCGGGCTCCGTGAGGTTTATAGCAAAGAAAATTCAGGAAAAATTCCACGCGGACGAAGTCGCGGGGGCAAAAGCTAGTCTATTCAAAATACACTTCAAACATATTTATAAACCTTTTCTTGGGAACGCCTGTCATGGGTTCCACTTCACTTAAAGGGGGTTTTTGTTACTTCAAGTGTGTACGTCGATGAAGTATGACTAGTGACGCTAAATAGGGAAAAAATTGAAGTTATTGAATTGACTTTTTTATTGATATCTCAACTCAATAATGGCACTCGAGTTTTTTTGTCTCTGATGAGTTATGACGCTCTGGTGTTACTATACGAAAATACTTTCTTAGTAAATGGCCAATCGCGTATCAGACTACACGCAGTGTAGGGTTCTGTAGTTACATTTCACAGTACAATGCGTACTTAGAAGGGTGTGTATATCGGTAACTCCTACGTAAATTGTTGTATTCCCCAAAAGCTTACGTGACGCGTTAATTGTTGTGAAGGTCAATAAAATGGCTTAGAATAACGATACAACTTTATACATCTTGAAAGTATGTTAAAGGATGCTGTTTTTAATTATTTTTTAAACGAACACGTAAAATGGATAAAAACAAATAATAAGTGCAACAATCCTAAAATGCCAATTTTGTGGGATACAACAATTTACGTGGGAGGTATCGAATATGTAATTTTTCGTCATAAAATGTTTTTTACCACCCGTTGCTCTATTGTCGTATCTACTCCAAGTCAACTTGACAAAATTTTTTTGTAAACTTCTTCGACCATTTAGCCAGGACTTGGCAAGCGCACGCATTCCCCTCTGCCGTAGTACATGTACAAACGTACGTGTCAGCTTGTAAGTGTGACAGCTTTTGAGTTAGTGTGCATTCATAGAGACATTAAATTTTTTACAAGAGTGTGCGGAAGTGAGTAAATGTGTGCTGTACGTGATTACCCCACCTCCCGCAGAAAGTGGCAGAATATATTCAGTACTAAATCTGCGTGAAGGCTCGTCCCGGCTAATTGGTCGAAGGAAAACTTACATCAAAAAAGTCGACGTTCGGGTGATGGGTCACCCTGGCCCGCCGGGGTTCAGGGACAACCATGGGCTCCCATTCCTGGAGCTCTGATTCAGATGCCAGGTTGCTGGAACGGTCCGTGTCCTGAAAGACAAAGTGGTTTTTAACAGACTTCCAAAAAAGGAGGAGGTTCTCTATTCGTCGAAATAAGCGGAAAGCTTGTTTTAGGACCTAACACAAGGTTTTCGCTTAGTTGGAAGGGAGAAGAAAATATAAGTCAAGTTCAACTGGGCTAATATTCGTTTTTTTTTTTTTGGAAAAAAAAGATGTTAAGTCTGGTAATCTGCATTGGGCCAGTGTGGTGGACTATGGCCAGTAAATACTCGTCTCATTATTTCTCGTAAAAAGTAAAGGATAAAAAATGGTTATTGTGGGTTATCCCTAAGAGATAGACATATACCATCCTGGACTTTTTTGTAGACCTTTTTAAGATGTACAATACTGTAGTACATTATTTTGATCTATCTCGTAGGGTTTAGCCAGCGCTTGCAATGTATGCGCAAAAAAATGTGTTTATGTATTGGTAAAGGGCAACTTACAGTGATCTGCAGAGAGTAAGGCAGCACCTCTCCCTCAGTGTGCGAAGACACGTTCCTCAGGTCCTGAAGCGCCAGCTCCGATTCTATGGAAGGGTGGTTCGGGTCCGTCCATATTGTGTATACCTTTGACAAAAAATTAGTAGTAATTAGATTAATAGCTTTTTCACCAAACTTCCAAAAAAGGAGGAGGTCCTTAATTCTTGTGTAGGTATGTTCCCCGATTACTTGACGCCTGGATCGATTTGGAAAACTCTGTTTTTGTTTGAAAGGGTATACTTCCCAGGTGGTCCCATTGTCATCAGGTCAGGGTCTGAAGATAGGATCTCGTCTATAAGAACAATTGATATCGGTTAAATATTTTTTTATTAAAGAATATTAGGCAACCTGAAGTTGACTAATATCCTCCTATCCCCTCCAAATAAGCGGAAAGCTTGCGTTAGGAGTGGGTATAACGGGTGGGATTCGAATCTGCGACCATTCAGTTTTCAGTCCGCACCTTTAACCGTTGGGCTATTGAGGTTTCATTGAGGTTTGATTTGGAAAATTCTTTTTTTGTTCTAAAGGGTATACTTCCCAGGTGGTCCCACTGTCATCAGGTCAGGATCTGATGATAGGATCCTGGAGAAATCGAAGGAACTCTTCAAATTTTATAGGAACAATTGATGTTACCGGTTAAATATATTGAACCCTTACCTTCAGCCTCTTCTCCACCAAAGCCCTCAAAGCCAGCGGCAGCCTTTGAGGATCACCAGCGCCTTTGTCGGTGACCACGAACAGCGCGCTGTCGTAAGGGACTAGTTTCGCTGCTGAAGCCAACGCTCGCATGGTCCCGTCGTTATTAGAGTCTGTGTACACCCCCTGTTTAAAAGATAATTAATTAAATAAATAAAATATTGAACGAGCGAAGCGAAGTTCTCTGAGTCAACTAGGGCGCTTGCCTACTAGACAGAGAAGTGTGTTCGTCTAAATGTCTGTCAGAGCCCTATAACTTCTGAATTACTGAACGTAATTACTTCAAATTTAAATATAATATGTAAACTGATGGCCTTCAGCCGAACATTGTATAAAAAAATTTAAAAAGCTTTATTTCAGGGGGGCTCTCATAGAAGCGTATTTGAAGTAAAATCTTGTTTGTTGCTCTACATAGACTTGCGATATATCTTTTTAAAGACGACTTTGAACAGAGTACAAAAATATATTTTTTTTAATGTTTCCCTAAAAATTGACCAAAAGGGGGGGGTTTCAAAGTGGAGATTTTAATTTGAGCCATATGTCAAGAATTACTGAATATTAGAACGTGAAACTTGGTTGAAAATTCAGTTATATCCTGTACTTGAACAACAAATACTAAAATTAGATAAATGTTATAAAGAAACGAAATTATTTAATTTTAATGCGCCATCTATTAGCATTATTGTGAAGCTAATAGCTTCACTATAATGCTTCACTATAATGCTTCACTATAGATGGCGCTGTGTCAGTAAAACAGTTTTATGTCAACTATTATTTTTTTTATTGCGTCTAATGTTAAAAGTTAATTATTACAATATATAATTAAAACTTTTGGGAATTATGGGATATCGCGAGGTCTCAGTTCGGGGCGAACCACTAGTTAAATAAATAAAATATGGTTGAGCGAAGCAATGGCTGGATCATGCGTCGTGCTCGTGAACGGGTGCCACCAATGGGAATTGGGTCTGCTTTGTGTCTACCCATCTTAACATGTGTTAGGTTGTGGTAGGTGTGCATTTTTGAAACTTCTTTGTGGAAACACTGTGTGTATAGCATAGTTTTGTTAACCATTGTAACTTTTTTTTGAAGAGAGCAACTGCTGAGTTTCTTGCCGGCTCTTCTCAGCTGAATCTGCATTCCGAACCGGTGGTAAATTGTGTGGAATAAAATTCGGTGGTAAAGTGGAATGGGCGTGAGCGTGACGTTCTATAGTAAAATTCCCACAATGTTGCACATGTTTTTGACCTATTGTTCAGTTATGTTGGTGTTCACGGTTCGATTTGCCTTTTATTGGAATAACTGCTTACGGTACCTGTTTATTATTAATAATAATATAACGTAAACGTACGTGTGTTATTACCGAAATGTATTTAATTCATGCACCGCATCTAGATTCATTTATTGATGATATCTGAAGAAGATTTATTTACATGGCAAGATTTACATATATGTTTATATGACATTATAAAATCATGTAAACATAACGCCCACCGGGAATCGAACCCGAAATCTCCCAGTTATAAGACCACGGCGCTCACCATTGCGCCAGGGAGGTCGTCAAAAGTCTAAAATGGCGGGAAGATTAAAATTTAATGAGCGCAGCGAGCGCAAGATTTGGAATGAAAAACTGTCAAAATGAAATAACATAGAAGATAGGTACGTCATGTCCTGGGGGCTGATTCTGTAACTCATTACCTATAAAAAAATGAAAGCCACTGACATATATTTTTTATCCATTGAAGGTTTACTATGAAATAGTAAATGACATTTCTCTTCAAACATTCAATGGTTAAAAAAATGCCTATCGTCGGTGAAAGGCACTGAGTTACAGAATCAGGGGGCTGATTTGTTAGTTTTTTAAAAAGTATTAAGAACTGTGTAAGCTCATTTCTTAATACTTTTTTTTAACTTTAAGTTGGTTTTACTTACTTGATACTTGAGCAGCAACCTCGCCAACGCGTCGGCGACGGCGCGGTCGCTGTTGCCGCCCGCTGACGGCTGCAGGTTGTGGCGAGACCGCCAGTTGACACCTGTCAAAATAAACCTTGGTTACGCGGATTTGCACTGTCCCCGACGCTATGTGTTGTTAATCCTGGCTATGGCTGGCTATATATCAAAACTTTAATAAATACAAGCTGTTGCCTGCGACTTCGTCCGCGTCAATTTCTGTTATTACGATCGCGATTAAGAAGTTTTTAAAAGAATATATTTTAAATATGGATAATTTTCCACGTTTTTGCAACATTTTTCTCTAATTCTTCGCTTCTATCGGTCGCAGAGTGATGTTATATAGCCTAAAGCCTTCCTCGATAAACGGACTATCCAACACAAAAAGAATTTTTCAATTCGAACCAGTAGTTCCTGAGATTAGCGCGTTCAAACAAACAAACTCTTCAGCTTTATAGAAGTATAGATTTAATTCAATTGGGCCGAAGATATTTATTTGGACAGCCCTAGCACAGGCTACGGTCTAATTGGGCTGCCAGTTGCAATCACCAGCCACAAATTTTAGTCTAATGCTTTGGTCTATAAATTATGGTGTGAATTGTGTTCACTTTTTTATGACTTTAAATAAACTAGTGGTTCGCCCCGAACTGAGACCTCGCGATATCCCATAATTCCCAAAAGTTTTAATTATTTATTGTAATAATTAACTTTTAACATTAGACGCAATAAAAAAAATAATAGTTGACATAAAACTGTTTTACTGATACAGCGCCATTTATTAGCATTATTGTGAAGCTATTAGCATTTAAAATTAAATAAATTCGTTTCTTTATAACATTTATCTAATTTTAGTATTTGTTGTTCAAGTACAGGATATAACTGAATTTTCAACCAAGTTTCACGTTCTAATATTCAGTAATTCAGAAGTTATAGGGCTCTGACAGACATTTGGACGTACACACTTCTTTGTCTAGTAGGCAAGCGCATTAGTTGACTCAGAGAACTCGCTTCGCTCGTTCAATAAATAAATAAAGTGTTATGTTAGGCGTACATAACACTAATTTCCCAAACCATTCTCGATTGGACATTTCGCTAGCCAATTATAGTAAAACTTTTTGCTTCATTGCGAACTAAACAAGTGGAGCAAAACCTTACATAACTAAACGTTCTCCAGCCAAGGTTAAGTTATTAAGTTATACGGCTCTCGATCTGAACGCGCTATCTCAGCTAGGTGATAGATAGGTACCAACGATATTTGTTTACTTAAATAGAAATAGAAATATTTTTTATTCAAATAAACTTTTACAAGTGCTTTTGAATCGTCGATGAATCTACCACTAGTTCGGAATACCCTTCCTGCCGAGAAGAGCCAGCAATAAACTTGGCGGTTGCTCTTTAAAAAAAAAAAATTTACTATAGGTAACAAAACTATGCTATGTGTACATTGTTTCCACAATGAAGTTTCAAAAATGCAAAACAATCCAATACATGTTAAGATAGGCAGACAAAAGCAGACCCATTCCCGTTGGTGGCACCCGTTCACGAGCATGACGCATGATCCAGCCGTTGCTTCGCTCAACCATATTTATACCAAGTCGAAACTACAAAACTTTAAGTACGTCATGCTCTCTTTAAACATTTCTGTGGTGGTGTCGTGTGGTGCGGGTTGTTACGTTCCCTCAAATATGGTTGAGCGAAGCAACGGCTGGATCATGCGTCATGCTCGTGAACGGGTGCCACCAACGGGAATGGGTCTACTTTCTGTCTGCCCATCTTAACATGTATTGGATTGTATGTTGGTATGCACTATTGAAACTTCAATGTGGAAACACTGTATACATAGCATAGTTTTGTTACCTATTGTAATTTTTTTTTTTAAAGAGCAACCGCCGAGTTTATTGCCGGCTCTTCTCAGCGGAATCTGCATTTCGAACCGGTGGTAGAGCCGTGTCATAAGAGCCACAAATTGGCCTACATGAAATAAATAATTTGGAATTCCTCTGTGCTGTACCAATAGAAGTACGTATCTAATTATATTTTTTATTGAATTGTTACAGGTAAATAATTTAACAATTCGAATTGGAGTTGTCGATGTCGGTTGCGTTAACACTATTACGGTAAGTTAATTACATTATTTCTTGTTGGCTACCTCGATAGTCCAGTGGTTAGCAAGTTCGACCGCGGATGGCGAGGTCCCTGGTTCAATTCCCGGGTCGAGTCAAAAATGTATTGGGTTTTTCTGTTAAGAAATTCTCAGTACTGCCACAGAATACCTCATAGTATCTTTTTTTTTTATTGTATTCTATGACAAGATAGCCCTTGACTGCGATCTCACCTGATGGTAAGTGACGATGCAGTCTAAGATGGTAGCGGGCTAACTTGGAAGGGGTATAGCAGTGTAAATTAAACTCATACCCCTAATCGGTTTCTACACGCTATCGTGCCGGAACGCTAAATCGCTTGGCGGCACGTTTTTGACGGTAGGGTGGTAACTAGCCACGGCCAAAGCCTCCCACCAGACAAAGCAGAAACAATTTAGAAATAATAAATTACTAAATTGCCCCCGCCGGGAATCGAACCCGACACCTCCCAGTTATAAGACCACAGCGCTCACCACTGCGCCAGGGAGGTCGTCAAACCTAAATCTAAAGGTACAGAAGATTCACTCCGCAAAATGATTTAAATAAATAGCGACTCTTGTTACCATACAATAAAGTGCAATTCAGGTTGACTCAGCGCTAGTCACCTACCGGCTTATTCACCTAGACTTTTCTCTCTTTCTATCACGTAACTCTTATCCCTTCGGTTAAATAGCTCAGTCGAAAGAATTTTCAAGTTTTGTTCCGTGATTCACCATTGGAATCGTATCCAAAAATGACGACATCTGTCGTCTGTTGCATAAAATTCCACAGGCCTCATGAGGGTACTGTGTTTGTCTAAAATATGAGGGTAGTCCCAAAAATTTTCAACTTTTACGTACTATCCGTGACTCACCATTGGAATCGTACCCAACAATGACGACATCTGTCGTCTGTTGCACAGGCCTCATGAGGGTACTGTGTTTATCAAAAGTATGAGGGTAGTCGTGAATTAACTTTGATGATCTATAGTTCCAGTACTCACCGTCACCATTGAAATCGTATCCAATAATGACGATTTCTGTCATCTGTTGCATCTTCCACAGTCCTCATGAGGGTACTGTGTTTATCAAAAATGAGGGTAGTCGCAAAAATTTTCAACTTTGACGATCTGCAGTTCCGTGACTCACCATTGGAATCGTACCCAACGATAACAACGTCGGTCACGTTGACCCCCTCGCCAGCAAGCTCGTTCCACACCCCCAGGGCCCTGTTCAGCGCGAGGGGTCTGAGCGGCACCAGGATGCCCGCGGGGGGTCGCAGCCAGCTGTCCTCCAGCCACGACTTGAGGGTCGAAGTTTTGCTCAGCGCCGGCAAGGGGCGGGGCTTGTCGATCTTCCGCTTGTCCATTGGTTGTTTGTCGGCTGGAAAGAGAAAGGAATATTTACATGAGAAAGAAAGAAAGAAAGATGTGAGTGATGATAACCGATAATGGTGCTCTCTAGTGTTGATTGCATCAGTGCAACGATCCCAATGACTTCTGATTGCCTGGTACCCTCCCGCTATTGGTTAAAATGCACTGACGCAGCGAGAACGTCATAAATGTGGGTGTCTTTGAATCAAGAGTGAATAGGCATCTTCTAGGCAAGCGCGCACCATCTTAGAAAGGTTCAAATCCCACCCGTTGCACTATTGTCGTACCAAGCACAAGCTTTCCGCTTATTTGGAGGGGATAGGAGGATATTAGTCAACTTCAGCTTGGCTAATATTCTTTAAAAAAAGACGTGTGGCACTCGGGGACTGCCGCGGTAAAGCTATTGCATAGCATTTTTTATCAACGCCATCTAGCGGTGAGAGGAGTCCCGTGTCAGGTTATTTTCGTTACGGAATTTCTGGATTCGGTCTCCACGCTCAAGGCCCGCGATAGAAGCTATGCAATAGCTTAAAAAGACTTACTTTCTGTCTTCGGATTCCGCTGTCCCGTGTTCTGGTCATTGGCGACTGCTTGAGCTGATGTCTCCTCCAAGCTGTCAATTGACTTGGTGGTGGCCATCTGCGAAGGTTGCTCCGACTGGAAAAATAAACAGTACATCATCATCACCAGAAACTAAGTATGTCAGGCTCTCTTTAAACATTTCTGTGGTGGTGTCGTGTGGTGCGGCTTGTTACATTCCCTCAAATATGGTTGAGCGAAGCAACGGCTGGATCATGCGTCGTGCTCGTGAACGGGTGCCGCCAACGGGAATGGGTCTGCTTTGTCTGCCCGTCTTAACATGCATTGGATTGTGTGCACCTACGTGTGCATTTTTGAAGCTTCATTGTGGAAGCACAGCATAGTTTTCTTACCTATTGTAAAAAAAAAATTTTTTTTTTTAAAAGAGCAACTGCTGAGTTTCTTGCCGGCTCTTCTCAGCAAAATCTGTGTTCAGAACCGGTGGTAGATTTATGACGTGTCATAAGAGCTGCAAGTTGGCCTACATGAAACAACCCATCAAGGGCTCACTACTGAGCGCAGGTTTCCTCTCAAAGTGGGAGGTACACCGGTTGTTCCTGTTTTTTTTTTATTCTATGACAAGATAGTCCTTGTCTGCGATCTCACCTGATGGTAACTTGGTAATCAGGATTAAAAAAAAACTTTATCCCCTTTGAGAATGGAACTAGGGACCTTGTATTTATAGTACCACAGCGCACCAATCCGCCATATGGGTCGTCAATGAGTGTATTGTACCTATTAACAGTTATTATTGTCTACATAAACAAACAAACAAACATGCTGTCTTAGTAGCAAAAACATTATACATACTTGATCGTTGAGTTTACGTCCACACATCCTCTTATACTACACTATGTCTATATTATTATAAACAGTGGGGTTAGTATAAGATTTAATTCGATAGAATAGAACAGAATAGAATAGAAATATTTTTTATTCAAATAAACTTTTACAAGTGCTTTTGAATCGTCGATGAATCTACCACTGGTTCGGAATACCCTTCCTGCCGAGAAGAGCCAGCAATAAACTCGGTTGCTCATTTAAAAAAAAAAATTTTACAATAGGTAACAAAATTACAAAACTATGCTATGCATATAGTGTTTCCACAATGAAGTTTCAAAAATGCAGTCACTTTTTCCGTTTATATGTTTAGATTTAGATTAGATTTAAATTAAAAAAAAGCCATACCTGCCCGTTGACTCTGCTTTCATTTTGCACGTCGTCGACACTGTCTCTCATATAGAAATTACTGTCCATCATTGATACAGTGTAACCTGTAGCAGTCTCTGTAACCTCTTGCACTGTAGTTCTAACTGTATCATCATTTTCATCAGAACTCTCTCTGTTGCTTTCGTACTCTGTATCTGGTTTTCCTACTACATTCCTATCTGCTTCTTGTAT
The DNA here is from genome assembly GCA_038048805.1 of Hipparchia sbordonii. Classification (NCBI taxonomy): domain Eukaryota; kingdom Metazoa; phylum Arthropoda; class Insecta; order Lepidoptera; family Nymphalidae; genus Hipparchia; species Hipparchia sbordonii. The sequence goes on along the minus strand of JBBIWI010000026.1, from coordinate 25,565 downwards.
CTCGTCATAGACACCTGTTGTTAGAATGTTTTCTGCTGGTATTGTTGTTTTATCTTCTTTTGATTTCTTGTCTATGGATTCATCTGGGACTCTTTCTCTTGCAAGCGTCCGATCTGGTTCAATCATTTTCGGTTCAGCATTTAACGAATACTCATCGTAGTCTACTCTAACACCGTCACGTAGTAAAACGCCGTTTGGTTTTTGATTGTCATCGAAGTTTTGGTTCAAATCACTTTGGCAATTGTTTTTTATGATAAAATTCACCAAAACGAGTATAGTTAGTTTTTTATGGTCACTGATTACCGCCATATTTGTTTATTTAAATCCTTTAACTGTTAATACATTGTCTTTATGTATGTCGGTTTCTATTAGATGAAAATTAATGATTTATCGATCGAGGTGTTTGACATTCAGACAGTTTTTATATTGAAAATCTGTCAAAATGTCAAATTCTATCTCTATTAATTTTAATTTGTCGTCGTCCGTCTGTAATTTCATAATATCTGTCATGATCATGTGAACACAAAAATAATAAAATTATTGTTATTGGTACTTTATAATTGGACTAATCGATTTCAATTTGACTTAAATTTTTAGATTTTTTATTAAATTCATCATTCATTAAAACTTTTGTGTGTGTATGTCTGTCTGTGGCATCGTAGCATCCGAACGGATGGACCGATTTTGATTTTGGTTTTTTGTTTGAAAGGTGAATTAGTCGGGAGTGTTCTTGGCTATGATTGATGAAAATCGGTCCAAGATGGCCGCCGCCACAAAATGGCGGGTTACATATTTTTATTTTAACGATTACTGAGTAACGATTAGGATGTTGTCGGGGGTGTTTTAAATTTTTAATTTACACTTGTCGAAACATTTCTTCAGTGGAATCGGGGTCTTATGGACCTTGTATTTCAATGTATAATTAAATCGTTTACAACTAGCTTATATGTCGTATTTAATGTAGTATATGTTAGGTATGTTAAAGGAATAGTAGTCATGTATCGCACCAGAGATTAGTTAAAGAACAAATAGATTGCTAGGTCATTAGAACAAAGCTCGCGTAAATCTAAATATATAAAGCCTCAATAGCTCAACGGTTAAAGGAGCGGACTGAAAACTGTCAAGGTCGCAGGTTCGATCCCCGCCCATTGCACTATTGTCGTACCCACTAGTAACACAAGCTTTCCACTTACTTGGAGGGGACTACAAGGCGAATGTTAATATTCTTAAAAAAAATGTTAGGTTATTATAATATTGTCTTTTTGATATAACGCCATCTACCGGAGTTCTATTCAACTACGCGAAGACTTAAAAAACACGCTGAGCTAGTTTTGTATGATTTTAGGAAAATTTTATATTGATCCTAAAAACATACTAATAATACTATATAACTATTGTATTGAAACTCCGAAATAATACTGAAGGAGATGAATGTGCTCATAAAACTGAATAACTTTCCCCAAGGAACCTTGGTCGAAATATGAAAAAAAAATTTTTACCTTCCATAGCAAATCAATCAGCTGATCGTCAATTTTGTACGGGAGGTCCAAATTTTTTTTTTCTCATATTCCGACCTATGTTCCTTGTGTAGAAACAGATAAGTGGTTTGGGTATACCCCGCCAAACCTTTTCCGAGTTAGCCCGTTATCATCTTAGACTGCATTGTCATTTACCATCAGGTGAGATCGCAGAAAAAGTAACTCTTTGTGCATTCTATTTTTTCTTACTAATCTCTGACAATACGTAGTACCTACACAGCTAGTTGTCAAACGGGTTTAAGTGTCGCGTTCGCGAGTACATAATATTATCATTTGACCTTCCTGGCGCAGTGGTGTGCGCTGTGGTCTTATAACTGGGAGGTCTCGGGTTCGATTCCCGGCGGGGGCAGTTTGGGAATTTATAATTTCTAAATTGTCTCTGGTCTGGTCTGGTGGGAGGCTTTGGCCGTGGCTAGTTACCACCCTACCGTCAAAGACGTGCCGCCAAGCGATTTAGCGTTCCGGCACGATGGCGTGTAGAAACCGATAAGGGGTATGGGTTGAATTTACACTGCTATACCCCTTCCAAGTTAGCCCGCTACCATCTTAGACTGCATCGTCACTTACCATCAGGTGAGATCGCAGTCGAGGGCTATCTTGTCATCAAATAAAAAAATAAAAAAAATTGCTTATACTTCGCTCCTTCATTGATTCCGGAAGCTGTGATTGTCGTATTAAAATCGCAATTGTTGTGATTGGCTGATCTCATAGTACTTATTCTTGCTGCATAATAATCATCATCATTTACAGAACTGCCTCGTTGTTTTTTTTTTTATTCGATGACAAGATAGCCCCTGACTGCGATCTCACCTGATGGTAAGTGACGATGCAGTCTAAGATGGTAGCGGGCTAACTTGCAAGGGGTATAGCAGTGTAAATTCAACCCATACCCCCAATCGGTTTCTACACGCTATCGTGCCGGAACGCTAAATCGCTTGGCGGCACGTTTTTGACGGTAGGGTGTTCTAGTGGTTAGCAAGTTCGACTGCAGATGACAAGGTCCCGTTCGATTCCCGTGTCGGACGAAAAACTGGTTTTTCCGTCAAGAAATTCTCAGTACTAGCTCGGAGTTAGGAAGTTAGCGGTGTGTCAACCCCATGAAAACAATTTTTTTTTTGATTTTTTGTCTGTCTCTCTGTGCGCATCACGCGAAAACTACTGAACGGATTTGAATGAAATTTGGTATAGTGATAGCTGATACTCCCGGTCAATATACAGGATACTTTTTATCCTGATAAACAATAAGGTTTATCCGGGAAGGGGATGAAAGTTTTTATTGATTTTGCTCCATAACTTCGTGAAATCTAAACCGAATTTGATAATTTTTACTTTATTATAAATTGTGAGCTATTAGAAATATTTTGTTCAATTTTGCTGAAGATCTACTAAATATTATCGGAGATAGAGGACATAACTTCTCGCGGATGGTAGCAAGTCACTCTAAACTTTTTCCACGCGGACGAAGTCGCAGGAATCAGCTAGTATTACTATAAAATTTGGCTTTATGATTTTAATACGGAATATTCTAGGACGAAAATACTGGCTGCCAAACTTCCTTTCGATCAAGGTTCAATTTGAAGGCTATGTTTACAAGCGATGAGAGGAAACGAAAAAAAAAAGAAATTCTCAAAAAAACAAAAAAAAAAAGACAGCGAAGGAATTCGACTCGATCGAAACAGGCGCACGTGCCCAATTAGAGATAGGAGTGATCTTAAATTATAAGCAATAGGTTCCGTATGTTTCTATAAAATATCGCTTAACATAGTCGCTAACTGTGGGTCTTATAAGGCTCAGGGTCACTCAGCGGGCGATAGATTTTTTTTATCCAATGACAAGTTAATCCATGACTGTGATCTCACCTGATGGTAAGTGACGATGCAGTCTAAGATGATAGCGGACTAACTAGCGGAAAGCTTGTGCTAGGAGTGGGTACGATAATAGTGCAACGGGTGGGGTTCGAACCTGCGACCTTTCAGTTTTCAGTCCACACCTTTAACCGTTGGGCTATTGAATAGAATAGAAATATTTTTTATTCAAATAAACTTTTACAAGTGCTTTTGAATCGTCGATGAATCTACCACTGGTTTAGAATGCCCTTCCTGCCGAGAAGAGCCAGCAATAAACTCGGTTGCTCTTTAAAAAAAAAAAAATTTTACAATAGGTAATGAAACTATGCTATGTATACAACATGCATGCATGCAACATGCATTGAGGCTTAAAGTCGCCGTGACCGACCTCCTTAATATTGTAATTGTTGAGTGTAATAATTATTTTTGAATTTTTGTAATGTGGCTATAATGTATATTATATAATTAAATTTGTTAAATATAAATGTATATGAGTCTTAGTTACTTGAAATAAATGATTTATTATTGTTGTGTTGATCGCATCAAAAGGGTTTTCGTCCGTGTGTCACGGATCCCCAATCGTGGTGGAATACCAAAAAACCGGAGCCACATTCTGACATAATGGGCCGTGAGTCACCGGCCGCTCCGTACGCGGTGACAGCGTACCGACAGCAGCGAAATTACACAAGTACAGTTCGCAGCAAACATTGACAGCTTTTTATTATTGGACTAGCTTTTATCAACTCAAAAAAAAAACACTGAAACCCTACCTAAAGCCGTCTCCAACCGCCCCTATAACGGCCCCTGTCCTCACATCTAACCTATTTAACCACAACACGTCAGACAAACCACCATCTGTACGTGAGGGTAACTATCAAACATATCTAAGTAGGTATTTAATCAAATACACTCATCTAAACCTACGGGTAATATATATTCGATTAGGGCGTGATTGCTATCACCACCCGTCAATCAAATATAACGACCTAGACGCGGGAGCATCCAATAGCCGTATGAGTCTCTGGAAGAGACTGAATTAATAACGTCTAAAGCGCTGTATTTATACTAACGGCGCGGCACCAGACCGGCGCCTACGTCGTCAACAAAGTCAAACTACCTACTACTAGTTTTGTCAAAGTACCTTCAATACATTATATCTTTACTATTTCAATATATCGCTAACACTTTTGCCCCCGCGACTTCGTCCGCGTGGAATTAGGTTTTGGGGTGGAATTTTCAAAAACTGTGACACACGTACTTACTTCTTTATTTTTAACTGAAAGCTCAAATACCAACTTTGATGGAAACAGTTTGAAAAATGACGGAGTTTCATATAAACTTCCATCCCCTATTTAAACCCCTTAGGGGTGGAATTTCCAATAATCCTTTCTTAGTGTGCGCCTACGCCATAAAAGGAACCAACTGTAAAAATTTCAAGTTCCTAACTTCAGTAGTTTAGGCTGTGCGTTGATATCTCAATCAGTCAGTCAGTCAGGACTTTGAATTTTATATATATAGATAGAATTGACGACCCTGCCTGGCGCAGTGGTGAGCGCTGTGGTCTTATAACTGGGGGGTCTCGGGTTCGATTCCCGGCGGGGGCAATTTGGGAATTTACAATTTGTCAATTGTCTCTGGTCTGGTCTGGTGGGTAGCTTTGGCCGTGGCTAGTTACCACCCTACCGTCAAAAGACGTGCCGCCAAGCGATTTAGCGTTCCGGCACGATGGCGTGTAGAAACCGATTGGGGGTATGGGTTGAATTTACACTGCTATACCCCTTCCAAGTTAGCCCACTACCATCCTAGACGATTTAAGATTGACTCATTATAACCTTTTTTATGGTAAATTGTCTCTGGTCTAGTCTGGTGGGAGGCTTTGGCCGTGGCTAGTTACCACCCTACCGTCAAAAACGTGCCGCCAAGCGATTTAGCGTTCCGGCACGATGGCGTGTAGAAACCGATTGGGGGTATGGGTTGAATTTACACTGCTATACCCCTTCCAAGTTAGCCCGCTACCATCTTAGACTGCATTGTCACTTACCATCAGGTGAGATCGCAGTCAAGGGCTATCTTGTCATCGAATAAAAAAAAAAAACAAATTTGGTCGAAATTAATGCATTATTGCATCGATTTTCATCAATTAATCGCGATCATAATAACAGAAATTGACGCGGACGAAGTCGCGGGCAACAGCTAGTTACTTATATGTACATAAAAAATAAAAATAAAATCTATAAATAAGAAACTTGTTTTGGAAATTCTCGAATAAGGTCTGTCCAAAAGTTTGTTTTGATGCAATAACAATTGGCAAATGCAACGCCCGCGGCGCTCGATCCGCGTTTAATTTGGGTGGAATCGCATAAAAAAACTAGTTTCGAATGACCCAAATGCGTTACGACACCCGACGACACAAAATGGTTTAGTTTACAGAGTATGAATAAAAACAAAAAACACGCAGGTCAACTTGCAAGTCATATAACGTAAAAATACTTTTTAAAAAATCGACTTCAAACTACAAAGTTCAAATTCAAATTCAAAATTAATTTATTTCATATAGTCTAACTTGTAGCTCTTATGACACGTCATAAATCTACCACCGGTTCGGAATGCAAACTCTGCTGAGAAGAGCCGGTAAGAAACTCAGCAGTTGCTCTTTTCAACTCAGCAGTTGCTCTTTTCAAAGTACATATATCAATTGTGCCTATAAAAGTTGAAGTTCCCTCGATTTTTCCAGGATCCCGTCGTCAGATCCTGACCTGATGACAGTGGGACCACCTTGGAAGTATACCCTTTCAAACAAAAAAGAATTTTCCAAATCGGTCCAGGCGTCTTCGAGTAATCGGGGAATATACATAAAAAAAGATTCCGATGAATGAGAACCTTTTGTAAGTCAGTTAAAAATATAAAAAATACTTTTTAAAAAATCGACTTCAAACGCCACTGCAAAGCATAAAATAAATTGTAATTTGTACACGCATGTTGAAGTCGGGCGGGTCTGAATAGAAACGATGAAACCGATGGTATACGGTGGCCTGACTCACTTTTATTTGCTGAGTAACTACAGTTATTTGTGATATGGGGCCAAAGAAAATTTTTGTTCCCCGAGGGCGCTATTTTGAATTCAGAGCGAAGTGAAGGATTCTAAAGTAGAATCCTGAGCGTAGCGAGGAATTCAATATACGCCGCCCGAGAACAAGAAATTTGGCCCCGAGTGACACACACTATTTTTCATCATTACCTATGAGAAAAAGCTAGGAGTGTCAACCTTCTATGATCACGTGACTTATCGAAGACAACAGCTGCTCAAACATTTTTGAATTTCGAGTTTTTTGAATTTCTGCAACATGCAGTAGTAATAAACACACACTAAGCACGAACGCGGACCAATCAGAAGAGAGAAATGAAAACTCCCATGGGACTAAAAATTAAATTTTGCTCCCGCTATCCTCTAAAGCCAATGTTAGTTTTTCGAATAGGTATGATGAAAACTATATTTCCCGCAGAGAACATTCGTTTAATCGTTTAAATGATACCCAATAAAAAGTAAAACTAGTTTAAAATGACCTAAATGCTTTGCAACTTGCAAGTTACAACACTTAACAAAAAATGTACCTTCCGCGCGCTCGGTTAAGTTTTCGTCTTATGTAAGGTGTTATGGCGATATCTACCACGGTTCCATAGTGATTATTAACCGACTTCAAAAAAAAAGAGAGGGATTTGACACCACCACCACTCACATGCACCACCACACAATGCTGACAGCATTGTAAAGTCGATATCTCCTGAGGATGCTCCGGTGTCGGGGCGAAACGTGCGTCGAGATTAGTATAAAAGTGTTGTGTGGTGGTGCATGTGAGTGGTGGCATTGCTTGCTTGGGAACTTTTCTTTCTTGCTTGGTTGGGTCACTATTTGCGATTTCCCAACAGCATTTCACATATTTTGACGACCTCCCTGGCGCAGTGGTGAGCGCTGTGGTCTTATAACTGAGAGGTCTCGGGTTCGATTCCCGGTGGGGGCAATTGGGGAATTTATAATTTCTGAATTGTCTCTGGTCTGGTCTGGTGGGAGGCTTCGGCCGTGACTAGTTACTACCCTACCGTTAAAGACGTGCCGCCAAGCGATTTAGCGTTCCAGCACGATGGATGGCGTGTAAAAAGCGATTAGAGGTAGGTGTGGGTTGAACCTACATGGCCAAACCCCTTCCAAGTTAGCCCACTATCATTTTAGACAGCATCGTTACTTACCAGCAGGTGGCCATCCAAGATGGCAGCCACCACAAAATGCCGAATTACATTTCTTTTTTTTAATTTCATGTCGGGGGTATTTTAAATTTTAATTTACACTTGTCATACAAAATTTATTGCTGATGTTAACTTCACCTTTACTATTCGAAAGTTAGTAAGTTCGTGCTTAGGCTTACCTTAGTCCTAGAGCATTGGCTTGAGATATGTGCTTGAGTTATGAAAAAATAATATGTAAACCGCCATTTTGTGGCGGCGGCCATCTTGGACCGATTTTCATCAAACATGGCTAAGAACACACCCGACTAATTCACCTTTCAAACAAAAAAACAAAATCAATATTGGGGTGTTGTGAAAACGTGTGTAATCCGCCATTTTGTGGCGGCGGCCATCTTGGACCGATTTTCATCAAATAGCTAAGAACAAATTTACCTTTCAAACAAAAAACAAATCAAAATCGCTTCATCCGTTAGTAATTAACTTCACCTTTACAATTGGAAAGTTAAAATGTTCGTGTTTGGGCTTATTGTACTGTTATGTAGTCTGTCCTAGAGCATTGGCTTCAGATGCGTGTTCGTGTGTAACCTTGACTGACAAATCTGTATTCATACATCGACTGTAATCTGTTTTTAAACATCGTACTATAATAATCTTTATTATAAAGTAACTGACAGACGTGGTCCGAATTTCGATAAAGTGTGGGATAAGGAGCATTGGCTTAAGATATGTGCTTGAGTTGTGAAAAAGTAATATATTAATAATCCGCCATCTTGTGGCGGCGGCCATCTTGGACCGATTTTCATCAAACATAGCTAAGAACACTCCCGATTAATTCACCTTTCAAACAAAAAACAAAATCAAAATCGCTTCATCCGTTAGTAATTAACTTCACCTTTACTATTCGAAAGTTAAAATGTCCGTGTTTAGGCCATGTTTAGGCTTATTATACTGTTATGTATTCTGTCCTAGAGCATTGGCTTGAGTTTCGTGCTCGTGTGTAACCTTGACTGACAAATCTGTATTCATACATCGACTGTAATCTGTTTTTAAACATCGCATTATTGTACTACATATAATAATCGTTATTATAAAGTAACTGACAGACGTGGTCCCAATTTCGATAAAGTGTGGGATAAGGAGCATTGGCTTGAGATATGTGCTTGATTTATGAAAAAATAAAATGTAATCCGCCATTTTGTGACGGCGGCCATCTTGGACCGATTTTCATCAAACATAGTTAACAACACTCCCGACTAATTCACCTTTCAAACAAAAAAACAAAATCAATATTGGGGTGTTGTGAAAAAATTTGTAATCCGCCATTTTGTGGCGGCGGCCATCTTGGACCGATTTTCATCAAACATAGCTAAGAACACTCCCGACTAATTCACCTTTCAAACGAAAAACAAAATCAAAATCGGTTCATCCGTTAGTAACTTCACCTTTACTATTCGAAAGTTTAAATGTTCGTGTTTGGGCTTATTGTACTGTTATGTATTCTGTCCTAGAGCATTGGCTTGAGATGCGTGTTCGTGTGTAACCTTGACTGACAAATCTGTATTCATACATCGACTGTAATCTGTTTTTAAACATCGCCCTATCGTACTATAATAATCTCTATTATAAACTAACTGACACACGTGGTTCGAATTTCGATACAGTGTTTTGTTACTTTTTTTTAATTCAATGACAGTTTATGAAAGACTAGCTTTTGCCCCCGCGACTTCGTCCGCGTGGAATTAGGTTTTGGGGTGGAATTTTCAAAAACTGTGACACACCTACTTCTTTATTTTTAACTGAAAGCTCAAATACCAATTTTGATGGAAACAGCTTGAAAAATGACGGACTATCATATAAACTTCCATCCCCTATTTAAACCCCTTAGGGGTGGAATTTCCAATAATCCTTTCTTAGTGTGCGCCTACGTCATAAAAGAAACCAACTGTAAAAATTTCAAGTTTTTAACTTCAGTAGTTTGTTGATATCTCAGTCAGTTAGTCAGTCAGGACTTTGAATTTTATGTATATAGACTAGATGATGCGCGACTTCGTCCGTGCGGATTAAAGGTTTTTGACCCCGCGGGGACTGTTTAACTTTCCGGGATAAAAAGTAGCCTGCGTGTTATTCCAGATTATGATCTATCTCTGGGCCAAACAGCCAAATCGGTTCAGTCGTTGCGGCGTGATTGAGTAACAAACATCCAAACTTTCGCATTTATCGGTCCGCGTAGACATAGCTTTTCAAATACCGCGGGAACTATTTGGTTTTCACAAACTCGCACTAAGTCCTCTTGTGGAGTTACCCGCTACGTGTATCGAATACACATGCGTCGTTCAAGGCTATACGTTGCACTTCACTTTCCGGGATCGTTACACTTCGTATACAGATCGTGAAAGATCTTTAACATATTCTATTTTCTATCCTTATCTAAATATATTTAGATAAGGATATAGGAGGATTTATATATTTAGATATATATATCTAAATATATAAAAGGCAAAGGTGACTGACTGACTGACTGACTGACTGATCTATCAACGCACAGCTCTAACCACTGGACCAATCGAGCTGAAATTTGGTATACAGGTAGCTGTTAGGACGTAGACATCCGCTAAGAAAGGATTTTGGAAAATTTCAACCCCAAGAGGGTTAAATAGGGGGTTAAAAAATCGAACCTAACGTGAGCGAAGCCGCGGGTTAAAGCTAGTCCTTAATAATATAAACTAGCTATTGCCCGCGACTTCGTTCGCGTGGATTTTCTCGCGGGAGCACTTTGGTTTTCCGGGATAAAAAGACGTGTGGCACTCGGGGACTGCCGCGGTAAAGCTATTGCATAGCATTTTTTATCGCCAATAGAATCGCTATAGATGAAAAATGCGCCATCTAGCGGCTCACCGTAGAGGAGTCCCGTGTCAGGTTATTTTCGTTACGGAATTTCTGGATTCGGTCTCCACGCTGGCCCGCGATAGAAGCTATGCAATAGCTTAAAAAACCGCATCGAATTTAGAACATTCTCGCTCTCTTAAAATCGGTCAAAAAATCAATTCGGCAATCTTTTAAAATCAACAGACAGCGCAATATATATGTAAGTAGGTGCGTACAAAGCAAATATAAGTTTTGGTAATAGGTATTTTAGTTATGCACAAACTTAAACCTTGACCCGATATTGTTGACAAAACATACTAAATACCTTCTCGTAGATAGGCTCGACAGTTGGCGACTTTTGACAGTGGGTCTATTGCGGAAAAGCGGTGTCAATCATTGATACAGTCTCGATTGGGACGTTGCTTTGAGTATTAAACCGAAGGCGAAGACGCGAGCGTAGGTATCCCTGTGTATAATCTTGAAAATCACTAGCTCTTACCCGCGGTTTCGCTGACGTTAAGTTCGATTTTTTTAAACCCCTATTTTACCTCCTTCGGGGTTGAATTTTGAAAAATCCTTTCTAAAGCGGATGACTATGTCATCATAGCTATATGTATGCAAATCTATAGAATAGAATAGAATAGAATAGAATAGAAATATTTTTTATTCAAATAAACTTTTACAAGCACTTTTGAATCGTCAATGAATCTACCACTGGTTCGGAATGCCTTTCCTGCCGAGAAGAGCCAGCAAGAAACTCGGCGGTTGCTCTTTTTAAAAAAATAAAAATTTTACAATTGTTATTGAAACTATGCTATGTATTCAGTGCTTCCACGATGAATTTTCCCGAGTACAATACAAGTAAAAATAAATACAATACAAACACAAATAAATACAATTCAATACATGTCAAAACAGGCAGGCAAAAGCAGACCCATTCCCGTTGGTGGCACCCGTTCACGAGCATGACGCATGACCCAGCCATTGCTTCGCTATATGTAAAGTGGTTTAAGCTGGTGATAGATCAATTAATCAGTCAGTCAGAAACCTTTGCTTTTTAATATATTTTGAAAGAAGATAAACAAATAAATGAACAATTTTCGATTAATCATCGAAATCTGTGAAACACGTATTTCTTTATTTTTATTCGAAAGCCTAAATACCTACAAAGTTTCATGGATATATATAACTTGAAAAATGACGGACTTTCATACAAACTTTCATCCCCTATTTACCCCTCTTGGGGTTGAAATTTTCAAAAATCCTTTCTTAGCGGATACCTACGTCGTATTGTGTGCCAAACAGCTAGATCGGTCCAGTGGTTAGAGCTGTGCGTTGTTAGACACACACACACACACACACACACACACACACACACACGCACGCACGCGCGCACACACACTCCTTCGTCTGTTTCGTGATTGTTATATAAGTCACATTATTATAAATATTGATATTACTACTTAAACTCAGAATCTCACTTGACAACACTTTAACTAATTAACCCTATTTTTATCAACCGGAAATATTCATAAGTGCGCTAGTAAACCAATATCGGATCGAATCAATGGAAAAATTTTCGCTAATCCCTATTTGTAATTCGCAAATTGGATATTTCTAATCACTTCACTATCCCTTTGGTCTAATGGTTAGCATGTCCGTCTGCAAACGACGAGGTCCCGTGTTCGAATCCCGGTCTGGGCCAGATATTATTATTATTTATTATTTTTTATTGCGTCTAATGTTTAAAGTTAATTAAGTATTACAATATATATAATTAAAACTATCTTTTGGGAATTATGGGATACCGCGAGGTCTCAGTTCGGGGCGAACCACTAGTTTAGTTTAGTTTATAAGATTATGATGTACAGAATAAATAAATAAATAAATTGCAAACTAATTTAATTGTTATTTACATAATGTATCTAAATGTATTGGGTTTTTCTGTCAAGGAATTCTCAGTACTAGCCCGGAGTTAGGAAGTTTGTTGGAGTCACCCCCGTGCCTCGGAGAGCACGTAAAGCCGTCGGTCCTGCTCCTGATCTCTCTCCGGTCGTGTCGGATTTACGTCCCACCTGACTATGAGAGTGAGGGAATTTAATGCATCTGTGTTTAATCCGCTTGTGCACTATAACATTTCCCGCACAGATGGCTAACCTCGTGTGGTGGATCTTTAACCCTTTTTTTTTATTCGATGACAATATAGCCCTTGACTGCGATCTCACCTGATGGTAAGTGACGATGCAGTCTAAGATGGTAGCGGGCTAACTTGGAAGGGGTATAGCAGTGTAAATTCAACCCATACCCCTAATCGGTTTCTACACGCCATCGTGTCTGAACGCTAAATCGCTTGGCACGTCTTTGACGGTAGGGTGGTAACTAGCCAAAGCCTCCCACCAGACACAACCCTGACAGAAAAGGAGCGGTCTTATAAGTTTCACGTGTGTGTCTGTCTGATCCCTCGTAGTTCCCCAACGATTGGACCGATTTTGATGGGGTTATATCTGTTTGAAAGCCAACGTAATCGAGGTGGATCTTAGATATAATTTGTGAAGATCTGCTCAGGCGTTTGAAGATTATTATCTCATTTCCTACTTAATTACGGGGTCTTATAACACCTATCTTTTCCGTGCAGCACTGGCAGCATGGGCGGGAGAAATTTTATCCCCGGGAAAAGGATAAAACGTTTATCCACTCGCTTAGCTTTATCCACCCGTCGAGCATGGGCACAGCGGTGGAAATAACACTCAGTGGATATACTTATAGAATATACATCGCCTTCTCCTCTGTCGCCATGCTTTAGCATAGGGAAAAGATAATTTTATCCCCTGTCAGTGGTTAAAATCGGGGGATAAAACTTTTATCTCCAGCCCATGCTACCGGTGCTGGTTAAAAAAAACTATCGCGGAAAAACTTAGAGTCGACAAAAAACTGCGAAAACATTGTTGACAGTCGACTTAATTTGGCCGTTGCGCGACTTTTTTTTTTTTCGACGAAAATAGTCAACTAAGGTCCAAACTCGTTCCACCAAAGTCACCCAAGAGGCTCAATACTTTAAATTGATTAACTAGCTGACCGCGCGACTTCTGCTGTGTATTTAGAAACTTAAAAATTGTATTTACAAAGCCAACTTCAAATCTAAGCGTAGACTGCGACATGCTCGTGAACGGGTGCCACCAACGGGAATGGGTCTGCTTTTTGACTGCCCATCTTGACATGCGTTGGATTGGTGTACATACGTATGCATTTATAAAATGTATAAAAGGAAAAATATATAAAAGGTATGCAATATATAAAAGGAAAAAGTGACTGCATTTTTGAAACTTCATTGTGGAAACACGATATACATAGCATAGTTTTGTTACCTATTGTAGAAAAAATTTTTTTTTGAAAAGAGCAACTGCTGAGTTTCTTACCGGCTCTTCTCAGCAGAATCTGCATTCCGAACCGGTGGTAGATTTATGACGTGTCATAAGAGCTACAAGTTAGCCTACATGAAATAAATAAATTTTGAATTTGAATTGAATTTGACTCGACCCTACTAAGGATTTCTCAAACCACAAAGGGTCGCGACCCTCAATAATGGTGATAGAGACGCAATGTTCATTTTATATTATTGAATATAAAATTCAACATGGGTAGGAATTGCACTTGTCTTGTTCCTTTAAAAATCGACCTACAAAATTACAGAAAAATATAATGTTAAAAAAAAATCCAAATCAAAACACGACTCCGACCACCACGTTGGAGGAAGCCGCTTTATCCATTAAAATAATGGATATTATAATTTAAAAAAAAAAAAAAGACCCTCAATAATGAGGATCCAGAGAGAGAGAGAGAGACTTATATGGAAAATTTCTGCTACAGACCCATATTCATAGAAATAATTACGATAATAAATGTGTTTGTGATACTGTTATTGAGAAATTATGTAAATATATTAAAAATATAACACACATTTTATGTTGACATTGAATTCATAATGGCGGACATTTCCGATTGACTTTAATACCTGTTTTCATTTTTAAGTATAGTACGTTTATCTCACGAAGTTACGGGCGTTTTACTTGTGGTTACGTCGTGTACATGCACGTTGCGTAAGTGTGCGTGCCTGTCAGGAGCCTAGGTGGGAGCGGGCAGGCGCGAGCAAGCTCTCGCTCACACTTATACAGATACGACACGCACACAACCATGAGCCACGCGCCTTCGTGAGTTGAAAGAACTATAAGTAATCTAAATAATTAAATTTCATTCTTATTTAGTGTGTGTTTCAAGAAAAGTTAAAAAAAATACTTAGAATAAAAAAAAATGAATAAACTAGTTGATACCCGCGGCTTCGCTCGCTTGAATTTAGTTTTTAAGGTCCCGCAGGAACTCTTTGATTTTCCGGGATAAAAAGTAGCCCATGTCACTCTCCCGGTCCTCAACTATACCCATGCAAAAAATCACGTCGATATCCGTAGCTCTGTTGCGGCGTGATTGAAGGACAAACCAACAAACAAACACACTTTCGCATTTATAATATTAGTAAGGATAATAGGAAAACGTGACTGACTGACTCACTGATTAACTGACTGACTTACAGAGTGATCTATCAACGCACAGCTCAAACCACTGCTGTTTGGCATACAGATTACAGATAGCTATTAGGACGTAGGCATCAGCTAAGAAAGGATTTTCGAAAATTCAACTCCCAAGAGGGTAAAATAGGGGGTTGAAAAATCATACTTAAAGTGAGCGAAGCCGGGGGTAAAAGCAAGTTCTATATAAATCCCTTTCTAGGTCATTAACAAGGTCCATTTATATCAATATTAATTCAAGTCATTCCGTTGCGCCGTTGTTTATTTTATTTATTTATTTATTCATTTCAAAAAACTTGTTACAAAACTCGCTATGTTGCGTGATTGAAAGAAAAATCAACAAAGAAACATGCTTTCGCGTAATGTGTATAAGGAGGTGGCGCAATGGTGAGCGCTGTTGTCTCGAGTTCGATTCCCGGCGGGGGCAATTTAGGAATTTATAATTTCTTAATTGTCTGGCCTGGTCTGGTGGGAGGCTTTGGCCTCGGCTGATTACCACCCTACCGTCACACACGTCCCGCCAAGCGATTTAACGTTCCGGTACGTTGGCGTGTAGAAACCGATTAGGGGTATGGGTTGAATCTCACTCCCTTCCAAGTTAGCGCTCTACCATCTTAGACTACATCGTCACTTACCATCAAGTGTCAAGATAGACAAGGATATCTTGTCATCGAATTAAAAAAAACTGTTTTGGAGACGGCTGTTTCATTAATTTTTTAAAAACCATTTTGGATTGAAGGAAACCCGTTTTGAAGCAAGAGGTGAAATTGTCTTTATCGATATAAAATGTATCTTATACTTTAAGTTAAAGTTACATTTATACCTATTAAATGTAATCTGTGGTTTACGTGGTTGACGCCACAACTAATAATATTAATTAGTTTTTAATTTTTAAACCTCAATAGCCCAACGGTTAAAGGTGCGGACTGAAAACTGAAAGGTCACAGGTTCGAATCCCACCCGTTGCACTATTGTCGTACCCACTCCAAACATAAGTTTTCACTTATTTGGAGGGGAGAGGGGAACATCAGTCAAGTTCAGCTTGGCTTTTCCTCCTTTTGTGAAGTCGGTTAAAAATCACCGATCGTCGATCGGTCGATCCGTTGTTCGGTTGTTGCGTGATTGAAGGACAAACCAACAACAAATACACTTTCGCGTTTATTATAAGAGACTTGTTTCTTTTAAAATACCTTTAAACAAAATACGGTATAAGAAAATACCTATTGTTGTTATTTTAAAAGTAAAAAAGAACCGTAGTAAATATTTTAGTTTGCTAACTAAAGAAGTGTCTTTTTAATAAAATAGAAAATGTTTAGAATTTCTTGTATGTATGTCGAAAAGAAGTATAACTTAACTTCAACTTAATATAAGTGTATCTACTGATAAAACATCCCACCTTATTACAATACAGGAACTTAAAAGTTCCAAGTTTTCTTAACACGAAATTGATACCTACATTCGAAGAAATAAAATTTTATTTTCGAAAATAAAAGCTCAAACGCAATAAACTTGAAAAAAAAAACTTTGTGAACTTTACGCACTGATGTCAAAAAAATTAAAAAAAAAAAAGTTTTCACTCCAAGATCACAAAAAAAAAAACACTTAACACCACGTAAAAACTTTCTTGCACAATATACTAGAGTCGGAATCAAGCACGATAGTAGAGTTTTTTTGTCACGTCCGTAAACACGTCCGTTCGTCGCGACAGGTCGCAGCAGACTAGATGTCGACGCGTGAGCAAAGCAGGTGTGTTAAAGAGTTGATCGATACCGGAAGGTGTTATGCCATCGTTAGTAAGTCTTATACCGCTGACAGACGACCCAACACTGTTGGCTGTCAGGTTGACATCTAAAGCTCGCTGCATACATAACGTGCACGGGACGTGGACGGGACGTGGCCCGGACGTGGCCCGGACGTGGTTAGTAAACACGGACGGGAATTTTTAATGCATACGCAACGTGGCAATAACTCAGAACTAACGTGCTAGTGATGTGAACAAGGAAAGATGGATTTTTCTAAGATTGTAGCGAGCTAACTTGGAAGGGATATAGCAGTGTAAATACAACCCATACCCCTAATCGGTTTCTACACGCCATCGTGTCGAAACGCTAAATCGCTTGGCGGCACGTCTTTGGCATTGGTGAGTGGTAACTAGCCACGGCCAAAGCCTCCCACCAGACCAGACCAGAGACAATTTAGAAATTATAAATTCCTAAATTGCCCCCGCCGGGAATCGAACCCGAGACCTCTCAGTTATAAGACCACAGCGCTCACCACTGCGCCAGGGAGGTCGTCAAAGGTTGATACTATATACCTATTGATTTGAGCATAAAAAGTTCAACTGTAATTATTATTACATATTAAAATATAAGTAGAGATACCAATGCAATAAATTAATAAAATAAATCTGACCGTTTTCAGTGAGTGATAGTTCAACTGCAATTTTACGCCACAGATAATTTTTATATTTGGTGTCTAAATACTTTCAATGATCGTACACACTCAATTAGTTTTTCCATTCGTCCATTTTTGCTTCGTAGGTAAATACACAAACATCACTACTTAGCTCTCCGGAGCGAACGGGGCGACTGTGCATACGCAGCGGAATCACGCACGGGACGGGGCACGTACGGGACGGGACGTGCTAAACATCGTCGCCGACGATATTTTTCCCGTTCCGCGCGTGGCACGTTCCCGTCCCGTCCGTGCTCCGTGACGTATGCACAGTCGCTTACATTTTCTATGAAACGATGTTTCCAAAACTCCACGTCCCGTCCCGTCCCGTCCCGTGCACGTTATGTATGCAGCGGCCTTAAATCCTCAAATAGCCCAACGGTTAACGGTCCGGACTGAAAACTGAAAGGTCACAGGTTCGAATCCCACCCGTTGCACTATTGTCGTCACCACTCCTAGCACAAGCTTTCTTCTTATTTGGAGGGGAGAGGAGGGTATTAGTCAAAAAATCCGAAACTAAATAATTCGCCAAAGAACTAAGTTCGCGGAAATCAGCTAGTCCATTATAATTATGATTATGATAACGATTGTAACGCAGTATGTATTAATATGTCGTGAGCAAATTGGGTGGTGTCATTGTTGATACGTAGGCTGAAATCTATAGACCGCACTGCACTCAGGTCAGACTCAAGACAGAGTTGAAACGAGACAGATTTATGTCAGAGTATATTTGTGTCTCGTTTTAACTCTATCTTAAGTCTAAGCTAAGTCAGAGCATGCGCTATAGATCTCAACATCAGGGCTAGCACGTTGAAATGGCAGTGTAAGGCGCCCCCCGGCTTGATGGAGCGATGACTTCCGTAAAGTAACAGATATCGATTGGATGCTAAAAGCCAATGATAGGCAACGTTGGCGCTACTTAAAAGATGATTAAAACTGATTAAAAATTTTCCAAATTAAACGTTTCTATAGTAACTTACTATAGTTCTTGTAATTCACGAGGGCGCGTGAGCTTTACATGTAGTTATGTCGTATACATGCACATTGCGTAAGTGTGTGAGCCTGTCAGGAGCCTAGTTGGGAGCAGTCAGGCGCGAGCAAGCTCTCGCTCACACTTGTACAGATACGACACACACACACAACCATGAGCCACGCGCCCTCGTGAGTTTGCATGAACTACAACTTACTACCAGCTTTTCGATTCATGACATTTTTGCTGTAACAATGCATTTTAAACCTACAGCGAATGAGTGTTGACCAATCAGATATGATGGCGATCGTAGTACTGTAGCAATCATTTTTAGACAATTCCACGGAAGGTGCTATCGCACTCAAGGGCTATCTTGTTTTCGAATAACGATAATATCCTGCGATGTGGGTGATTGGTCCGACCAAGTTGGTTCGTCTGTGTGTCTTACTATATTACAAATATTATAAATATGAGAGTGAATTAGTTTGTTTGTCTTTCAATCACGACTAACGGAGCGATGGATCGACGTGATTTTTGGCATGATTGAAGTTGAGGAACAGTAGAGCTAGAATGCGCGCCACGAGAAAATTTTGTCAACCCAATTTCCTCGTGAATTTGTATGAGATTTCGCGAGTAAATGGGTAGAAAAAACTGTCTTGTCGCGCATGTAAGCCGTACTGGAGAGTGACTTACTAGCTACTACCCTGTCTCCACGCCGACAAAGTCTCAGGCAAAACCTAGTTTTTAGTTTTTAACCCCTGACGCAAAAACGTAACTTATGTGTGTGTATATGCGCGTGTGTGTGTCTGTGTGTGTGTGTGTGTGTGACTGTGGTGTCGTAGCTCCCGAACGGATTAACCGATTTTGATATTGTTTATAAGGTGAATTAGTCGGCAGTGTTTTTAGCTATGTTTGATGAAAATTGATCCAAGATGGCCGCAACCACAAAATGGCGAATTACATATTGTTTTTTAATTTCACATGTCGGGGGCGTTTTAAATTTTCAATTTACACTTGTTTTTAAATAACTAGCTGTTGCCCGCGTCAATTTCTGTTATTATGATCAGCGTGATGTTATATAGCCTAAAGCCTTCCTCGATAAATAGACTATCCAACACAAAAAGAATTTTTCAATTCGAACCAGTAGTTCCTGAGATTTGCGCGTTCAAACAAACAAACTCTTCAGCTTTATAATATTAGTATAGATTCTAACAGTCTGTAGTCATGTAGCAGCGCTTACATTTGGTTGTCTTTGGATAGAGTTATGCAATCGTGAGTAATTTTTTCGTTTTCCGAACTTTTCCTTTTACGTTTTTCCGCTCCACTTATTCTTAATCTCTGCGTCATTGTAGTGTCAGTGTAATGATTGCTTTAAGGCGTAGCTTTAGATGACTCGCACACTGCGATGCCACAATCGTGGCCTGTGGCCACAACCTTTATAGCCTCGATAGCCCAACGGTTGAAGGTGCGGACTGAAAACTGAAAGTTGCAGGTTCAAACCCCATCCATTGCACTATTGTCGTATCCACTCCTAGCACAAGCTTTTCGCTTATTTTGAGGGGAAAAGAGAATATAAGTCAAGATCGGCTTGGCTTTTAATAAAAAAAAAGCTTTGTTTTTGACCCACCCCATTATAGCTTCAAATTCTATAAAACTAATATATACAGTAACTAGCTGAAGCCCGCGACTTCCCACTTATTGGCTGAATTTATAGCGTTCTTGCTGCACCAATGATTTTAACCAATAGCGGGAGGGTACCAGCCAATCAGAGGACATTGCTGTCGTTACACTGATGCAATCATTTTAACCGACTTCCAAAAAAAAAGGAGGTTCTCAATGTATGTTTCCTGATTACTCGAAGACGCCTTGACAAAAAATCTGGAAAATTCTTTTTTTGTTTGAAAGGGTATACTTTCCAGGTGGTCCCATTGTCATCAGATCAGGATCTGATGATGGGATCCTGGAGAAATCGAAGGAACTCTTCAAATTATATAGGCACAATTGATATACGTTGTAGTGGCGTTTGAAGTCGGTTTTTTTTAAAATAATTTTTACGTTTATATTATTAGAGAATCGCCATACTGTTTTACTAGCTTTTGCTCGCGGCCTTGCTCACGTTTAGTTTGATTTTTCAAACCCCTATTTTACCCCCTAAGGGGTTGAATTTTCAAAAATCCTTCCTTAGTGTGCTCCTACGTCATAAAAGGAACCAACTGTAAAAATTTCAAGTTTCTAACTTCAGTAGTTTAGGCTGTGCGTTGATATCTCAGTCAGTCAGTCAGGACTTTGAATTTTATATATATAGATATTGGAACTAAAATTTAAATAAAGGTCTGTAAAGAGGGAGGTAAAAAGGTCTGTGTGACAACCAATAACCTAATCTCTCAATTTGTTAACTTTAGGCGTTGCTTGAACCGCACCTAAGCATTACTTAACTTTAAAGTGTTTATTTTACTTTGTCATTACTTATTACTCATTGTAACGCCCTTGTTTTAGATTTTATCTAGAGTTCCCCTTAAGCTTGAGTAAACTTATCACCCATACAAACGTAGTTTTGCTTCAGTTTAGAAACTACAAGTTGATGCCCGTGACTTAACGTGGATTTAGGTTTCTTATTCCCGCGGGAACTCTCTTATTTCCCGGGATAAAAGTCCTACGTGTTAGTCCAGACTGTAATCTATCTCTGTGCACAATTTCAGCTAAATCGATTTAGTCGTTGCAGCGTGATTGAATAACAAACATCCATACATCCATCCAAACTTTCATATTTATAATATTAATAGGATAATAGGATTAATAGCATAAAAACAATGCAAAAGGTTTGTGACTAGCTTGTGATGTCACATTGCCCCTATGTCAGTGACAAATTTTTATGATCGTTATCACTTATCTGCAGTTGGTAAATATTCATTGTGTAATGATTAATATCCTTTGAACAGTCAAGTTTCTCAGGAAGTTTGGAACTTAGCTAATCTAGCTTTTGAATAAATGTACTGCGCTTTATCAGGGCGGTGTATGTGTTATGAGTAAATAGTGAAACATACAGTTTTACAAGCGGAAACTATGACATTCCTAGATAATAGTTGTTATTAAAAGTGACGCCTTACTTTGAACTTCATTAGTAGAAGTGTGTCATATTTAATTTATTTGCAAGATGAGCAAAAGGTAAACTGAGTAGGTACATTTTGAAAAGCTAGATTAGCTAAGTTCCAAACTTCCTGAGAAACTTGACTGTTCAAAGGATATTAATCATTACACAATGAATATTTACCACCTGCAGATAAGTGATAACGATCATAAAAATTTGTCACTGAATTCAAATTCAAAATTTATTTATTTCATGTAGGCTAACATGTAGCTCTTATGACACGTCATAAATCTACCACCGGTTCGGAATGCAGATTCTGCTGAGAAGAGCCGGCAAGAAACTCAGCAGTTGCTCTTTTCAAAAAAAATTTTTTTTTCACAAAGCTATGCTATGTATACAGTGCTTCCACAATAAAGCTTCAAAAATGCAAAAATGCATACGTAGGTACACCAATCCAACGCATGTCAAGATGGGCAGTCAAAGCAGACCCATTCTCGTTGGCGGCACCCGTTCACGAGCATGACGCATGATCCAGCCGTTGCTTCGCACAACCATATTTGAGGGAACGTAACAACCCGCACCACACGTATACGTATATTTATATGAAGATAATTTCACACTGCATAAAGCCGTCCGAATCAAGTTTTTGTTGTTCATTGAATTAATTTGCATGTAGTAGTGCTTTTGCGGTCTCCGGTCCGCAGGTACATCGGGGTGACGTGGTTGCCAATAACGTTGTTTATCTACTGTTTATGTGACACAAAATCCAAAAAAAAAAAAAAAAAATTAGAGAGCTACAAGTAAGCTTTAATGTTTTTCATAAAATAGAATAGAATATATTTAAGCTATTGCATAGCTTCTATCGCGGGCCAGCGTGGAGACCGAATCCAGAAATTCCGTAACGAAAATAACCTGACACGGGACTCCTCTACGGTGAGCCGCTAGATGGCGCATTTTTTATCAACGACATCTAGTGGTGAGCCGCTAGATGGCGTTGATAAAAAATGGTATGCAATAGCTTTACTGCGGCAGTCCCCGAGTGCCACACATCTTTTTTTTATTTAAATGTACGTTTACTAAGTGCTTTTGAATCGTCAAGTGAATCTACCACTGCACAGTGATTCGCCTAGAACAAGCTAGGTGGACAAAACTCAACTCAAAGAATGAGTTAATTGATGGTCACATATCACTAATGACAACCCAGGGACCACTAATCCAGGTAAGAATTAAAGCACACATTTCATAACGATGAGTTATATGGAGTTAAAGTCAGGTGATAAGGTAATTACATTTACGTAAACAATTTAGTTGCAATTGTGCACTGCTTTCGACAACCCATAAAAAAATTGTGCTCAACATTACAAGTATTTACTGTGATGTATTTTACTTTAGAGGGTATGTCTTTTCTTATTTTACTTCAAATAGATGGTAATAATAGGTAATGTGTGGTCTAAGAACTTTTAAACATACAGTCCAAAAAATGACGACTTTTTTCAAATATCTTTACTTCCAAGGAATGTAACTTTTTTTATCCAGAGATATCCAGTCTACTTTTTTTATATTATATAGCTATTACTCTTAACTTTAATATAACAAATATTTGATTACTACAACGAATCCATTTCCTTTTAATTAATTTTTTACAGAACACGTGCATTCTGTTTCGAAAATGAAATTTTTCGAAGAGTGGCGAAAACATGCCAAATGTTTGTCTAATGAGTTTTATTACGCAAAAATTTTCTATTGCTAATATGACTCTTGACTCACAGAAGAGTATTCAGTTACAAATAGCAAGTATTTCAGCAAAATTAGCTGAAAAGTGGGCTTCACCAAAAATGGTAGTGGATTGTTTTTTTCTCAAAAATAACAGCTGATGTGAGGGGGCGTACATAAAGTTTAAAGTTTGCATACATCAGCCTTGTTCTTCCTCATCATCAAAAAGAAATAACCCTCAAGGGTGACCTTAAAAAAATTTCGAAGACTCGTCCTTCAAAACAAAAAAACGCAGGGTTGACGATTTAGTGTAATCGTGCAGTGCTAGTGATTTAATCACAACTGCAGAAGTTGCACATCGTTTGTCGAGTCACAGAAACATTGCTTTTTTATTAAGAAGTTCGGAATCTTTGGAAAAAATTAAGTCTGTTGCTGATGTTTGTATTGGTAGGCTACTATCTATATACTATCTAGTGACAAGGCATTAGCCTATTATGTAGATGCTAAGTGCACCAGTCACTCCTATAAACAGACGCGAAAGTGGTCATTGAAGGCGGAACATCAAGTTTTTGCATCTTTTCATAGTGTCCGTAAGTCTAAAAAATCATGCTATCCTTCTGAGGAAGACATTTCTGTGACTGAAACGTACGCTGATATTATGCTTGCCTGTTACTGTACACAGAATCCTTGTACATAGTACAGAGATTATCAAAACTTCCATAGTTCCAATTGAGCAGTTCTCGGAAGAGTCTCAAGAGGCTCGAAACAAAGACTGCCGTAGATTTCGTGAGCACCACGCTAGAAAACAGTCACGTAGGTATTTCTACGAATACAGACTTGTTGAATATGCTCTTGATAACGTTCGATCCTGCAATAAACTCACTCAGAGAATTGCCAAGAAAGAAGACTGAGCAATTACCGGTAGAAGTCCTGAATTTGATAGTCCCTCCTTCAATACCAATACACCAGGTAACAGATTAAAATGGTTACCTGGCCAGGTATTACCTGGTGTATTTGTGATTCGTCTGATCGTCAAGTGATGAGTCTTCTGGTGAGGGTTATTTAAGTAAAGTATTTATTAATATTAACGTAGTTATTAATTATTATAGAATTGATATTCTTTTTAAGTTGTTGACATTATATATTTAAGTTTTGTTTAACATAAATTAGGTTTAAGTGTTTTTAACTGGTATTTTATGTTGTCTTGTATTTTCTTCTTGAACTTTTGTAACGATATTACTGATTTTAACATATTTTTTTCATTTATATATACACATTTTTTATTTCCAATTTGACTTTTTATTTAAAAAAATCCCTGAAGGCTTTAAATAATTAATTATTGATAATTTATACAGTTTTACAACAAAATATCATAGTTCTTAGCTATAAAAATTAGAATGCACAAAAAAATGTTTTTGTCCACCTAGCTTGTTCCAGGCGAATCACTGTGCACTGGTTCGGAATGCTGTTCCAACAGAGTAAAATTCCGGTAGAACATTTTCGCATTTTTATTGTTTAGGTAGGTACGAAGTCGCGGGCATCATCTAGTTAAGTCATAAATACTTAAAGATTCGGAATGACAGATTTCTTTAGATTATAACTTTACATCGTTTCTGCGTCTCTTACCATCAGGTGAAATCGCAGTCAACCTGTCAGCAATAAAAGCAATAAACCGGCCAAGTGCGAGTCGCACCCGCTCACGGAGGGTTCCGTACCGTAAAAGATTTAACACCAGCTAACTAAGCAGCTAGCAGCTAAATCGAGCAAAAACAAAAGTTTATTGTATGTATATGTATGGTAAAATTAAAGAGGGTCTCTCTTTAATTTTTAAGCTATTACATAGCTTCTATCGCGGGCCTTGAGCGTGGAGACCGAATCCAGAAATTCCGTAACGAAAATAACCTGATACGGGACTCCTCTCACCGCTACATGGCGTTGATAAAAAATGCTATGCAATAGCTTTACCGCGGCAGTCATGTCTTAATTTCTTAAAATGAATAGTTTAATATTAATACTCAATTCGATGCCTCAACATGGGTAGCCTGAGTAGTCATGCTCTCTTTAAACATTTCTGTGGTGGTGTCGTGTGGTGCGGGTTGTTACGTTCCCTCAAATATGGTTGAGTGAAGCAATGGCTGGATCATGCGTCATGCTCGTGAACGGATGCCACCAACGGGAATGGGTCTGCTTTGACTGCCCGTCTTGACATGCATTGGATTGGTGTACCTACGTACTACGACTGACAGCGAATGTTTTGTAATTGGTACC